>CM061921.1:108409434-108873202 GCA_031002005.1 Vandiemenella viatica
TTCAGATCTTTAAAAGCAGTTTTTATACCTCCAAATAATATTCACATTTATATTCCTGAAGTTTCAAATAGCTGTCAACCGTTTAATAAAAGATATAAATAAGTTTAAAGTCGCAAATTTACGACGCCATAACAGCCACCTTTTAAATAGGTTTTTGAACCGGCAAACATCTTCAAGTAACTAAAAACATTTGGAAATCACTTAAATAAATTAAAGAAAGGTTTTAAAAATAGTGTCAGGGCATAACAAGCTGTAAATAGAAAATTAGCAAAATTGAGTAAAGTTGGAAAAACACCGATTTTAGAAAAATTTATAACTTTTGATCCACCCAACCGATTTTAAAGATTGTTGGCTCATTTTAATCAGCAGGCATGTAAGAACATTTTTGCAATAATTTAAACACTTAACAATGCACAGGACTGCCAAAGTCGAATTAGCTGTACTATTCCACCAACTTAATAAATGTCTTACACCGATTTGAAAGCATTTAGAGAAAAAACACACAGAACACAAAACACTTGTTGAAACACGCTCTACACATTGTGATTTTTTTGAAGCCCTCCGTGAACACAAAAATTTTGAACACCTGTTGATCCTAGCAGTGGAATGCCGTTTTGATATAAGGAAATCCTGGAGTGGCCATTTTAGTAGTATTCAGAAGTCCACGGTGCTAGAAGCACGTATAGCTCGCCAAGCAAATTCGGCGTTTAGCCGCGCAAGGGTTCATGGGAACTGTTGCTTGCCGGAAACAGTAATGGCGTTGGTCAGGGAGGCCATCTTTGGAAAACTGAACTTTTGCTAGACACGTGATATATCAGTATAAGAACTTTTATTTTCTGATCGGGGTTAGGCGGTTCTGTTCTGCTTCATTACTTGTGATCTTTCGTGTGACGATTAGATTGATGCCTTAGCTAACTGCCATTAACTGTACTTTGTGGAATTTTCAGAATATATGTTTTTCGTGACATGAACTCCAACTATTTTCATTTCTAAATTAGTACCCTCCTTACATAGGGTTTGTTTATGTAAGTGGCGGCCGATTCTATAGTGCAGTTAGTAATTTCAGAACATTTCTTTGACTGTTATCAGTATTTGAAAATACTCCAGTTTAGGTGGACAAGCCGATACGCACCCTGGTATCCGGTTTATTCCCTAACAATGGCCTATTGATGATATATTTATTAAGATCTCATTGCAATCACACATACAGCTAGTGTTGTACTTTCCGCCAGCAAAGATAAAACAGTCTTTCAAGAAACTTTGTCTCTGGAGTACAATTCAGTATAATATACCTTGATGTAAGCACAACACAGTGTCTTTTTACAGCAGGGACTCCCAATTCTACGCCAAACTCAAGCCATAGCTTCATTGTTCTAGCATATGTTTCATGAAGAACTCCATCTTCTCCAGTTTCATATACACTGAACTCATTTTCAGGTTCTACCAACTCATCCACCTGAAACAGACAAAAATATGTGAAGATATATGTAACATACTAATGGATATTTGCATTAGTGAGACTTAGAATGCCAGTATCAGGTAATCTAAGTATGTGGCTGGGGGGGGGGGGGGTGTAAAAAAGGCAAAATCTAAAATGTTCCTAGCATGTTGAGATCTTCTTTGAGTATAAAGAAATGTTTTGAAATAGTTCAGTAAACACATCAATTTTGACCCATTCTAAAATCAAACTGAGGACAAAAGATGCAACACAAGAAGTTAGAAATTGGTTATTTCAGCTTGTTTAGAGCACTAAAATAACCAATAACACTGAAAATTGGAAAATCAGAATGAATTAGGTAGTTTTGGGATCGACTATATATATAGTACTAGCTTCTATCTCAAACACTTAGTATTCTCTAATGGGCTAATTACGAGATAACCACGCAATGTATATGTGGACACTATCCAACCCAGGACGTTCTCCCCACACCACAAGCTTGGTGGTGGAGTGCGCTTCTCACTCTGTGGACAAGGGATTCATCCTATCTCGTCAAAGAAGCAACATTGAGACTTCATGTAGAATTAACAGGTACTGGCTGATACATTCTGCATACACTCTGCCAGCTATGAAGGTTACTTCAGCTAGCTAAGATTTCATCAGTAATGTACTTGAACAGATTCACAGCTATTTTCATACAGTACTTCACATATTTATCTACGTTCTTTGTAAGTTGTGTAGTAGTTTTTTGGTTTTATTAAAGCTGACATCATCTTCACTTTGTGCTTTCATTTGTTAATTCCTGCTCTTTTTGTAAGCTCTAAGCAAAACAAGAGTGAACGTGTAAGATACTCTATAATTTCGTAAATTTGTATAGCGAAATTTGTTTACAGTATAGCGGGCATAGGTGAACCACACGATACCGCAGCCTTGGAGCCATTTACGCAGTTAATTCCATAAATAAAGTAAGCTAAACAGTTAATTCAAATAATAATTGAAGTTTAAACAGAAAATTCTTAATCTATCTAAACAGCTGTAGAAGGATACAACATAACATCAGCATATGCAATATTTGGTTATGACATAATTTTGCTAATGTTAATATTTTATTCACTTATTAAGATATTCACAATAAGAAAAAGCCAAAAGATAATAAATTTTGTAACAAGGAAATATTAGTAAAAAGTTTGAAGGCATTAAAAGCTAAAAAGCCTGGATAATAATTTAACACGAAATTGCACACTTTTAAAATTCAAGAAGTCATATTTTGGTAAGATACAGGAAGTCAACTTAGAGCCGGGAAGTAACGTAATTTTTGTTTTCACCACATACTAAAACTTCAGAAAGCTCAGTATAGTTTAAAAGTTGTTTTTTAAAATTAATTAGAAAAGGCAAACACATGGCACAAAGAAAATTTAATCATTTGGGTAATACAAGTAAACTCAAAGGGGTAAAACATCTCCAGAATATACAATTTATTTGAAACAAGGTTTGGTCAGTCATTTTAAGAAAATTGCAGTATTTTGATCAGGATGAAACAAAATAGAGATTTTTTTTATATCTGGACGAGTTTTTCTTCTGGGTACGTCAGCTAGAGGTAGCAGTTTCTTTCAATTAAAAATTAATAATAAATTAGAGGAAATAGGTAGCGACTTCAGAAAAAGCAACATAGGCATTTGAGAACAAGTAGAATCTTTTAAAGTATATCTCAAAGTCATCATAAAGTTATTAGCGGGATTGAAAATAAACTATGGCATCATTATTTATATTTTTTCTGTAGAAGAATAAATAGGTCGTGTTTAGAATCAAATGAAAGAGAGTTCAATTAGAAGGTGAATAAAAGTTGTTTGAGCCATGTAGCTGTAAAACTATAAAAGTTATTAACATTTTTTTTTTTTTTTTTTTTTTTTTTTTACAGCTAAACGGTTGCATACCAGGTGTGTAAATATGAAACCGGAATTTGCCAATAGGTGGCTCTAGCTATCAATGCAGTTACCATCAGTTTGCATCATTGTCACCATTTTTTTTTTTTTTTTTTTTTTTTTTTTTTTTTTTTTTTTTTTGACATCTGATAGCCGTTTTCAACCCACAACAATACAAGTTTCATACGACAGTGTAGTTTTCAATAATGTTGAACATTTGAGTTTTGAGCCTCCAAACTACAATTTGCGGACATCATTGATTTTCTGTTACCATTTAAAGAAAACTGCTGCAGAATGGCATCAAATGCTTGTCGAAGCTTAGTGAGTGTCCTCTGGTAAATCACAGTGTTTTGAGTGGTTTAAAAAATTCAAAAGTGGTGATTTTGACGTGAGAAACAAAGACAGTGGAAGACCTCCAAAGAAGTTTGAGGACAGCGAATTTCAAGCATTGTTGGATGAGGATGATGCCCAAATGCAAGAACAACTCCAGACCAATTAAATGTAACAGGGAAGCTGTCTCCACACGTTTAAAAGTGATGGGAAAGATCCAGAAGATGGGAAAATGGGTTCCACATGAACTGACTGACAGACAGCAAGAAAAACAAAAAACCACTTGTGAAATGCTGCTCGCCAGGTATAAAGAAAGTCATTTCTCCATCGAATTGTGACAGGTGATGAAAAGTGGATATATTTCAAGAACCCTAAGCGTAAAAGATCATGGGTAACTCCAGCTGAACCGTCAACATCAACGTCAAGGCCAAATCGCTGTGGAAGGAAGACAATGCTCTGTTTGGTGAGATCAAAATGGTGTGATCTATTACGAGCTACTTAAAACCTGGTGAAACTGTTAATTCTGAACTTTATGATAGCAAATGATCAATTTGAATCAAGCATTGCAGGAAAAATGACCAGAATACCAGAAAAGGCAACACAAAGTGATTTTGCTCCATGACAATGCACCATCACATACAGCAAAACGGTCAAGGAAATGATTGAAGCGCTTAGTTGGGAGATACTGATGCATGAGGCTTACTCACCTGACTAAGCTCCATCCGATAACTCTCTCTTTACATTGATGGGACACGCACTCGCTGAGCAGCGCTTCACTTCTTATGAAAATGGCTCAATGACTGGTTTGCGTCAAAAGAGAAAAAAAAATTTGGCGTGGCATTCATAAATTTCCAGAGAGATGGGAAAAATGTATATCTACAATGGACAATACTTCAAATAAGGTACTTTGTACCATTTTATACAATAAAGGTGTATTTTTTATGAAAAATTCCGGTTTCATATTTACGCACCTGGTATACACAAATTTCATAAGGATCAAAATTTTACTTTTACCTCCTATTCTAGCTACTGGTAAAATTTCAAAATGATAGGAGTAGTGAGAGTGAAAAATATGAAGAACTATGTTGCAAAGCGGTGCATGAATACACATTTTCATACCAGTTGACATTTGATCACGGAGTGATCTGCAGGAAAACAGTGATTCTATATATACAGTCTATGGGCACTTCCTGGTGCCTTTATGCTGGTGACCACTGGAGCGGAGAGGTTGTTGGTGTACGTAGTGCTTAGCGCTAGAGAGCAGGAAGTGTTGGGCAGCTAGGCATGTGCGGGGGGGGGGGGGGGGGGGGGGGCAGCCATCTTAGGATTTTGGGAGGACAATAGAACTGTTTGAGAAAGTTTCAATGTGACTTTAAAATTTTTATAACAGGGCTTGGTCTGGTCTGATTGCTTTTCATAACTTGCAATCTAAGAACTCAGTGAAGATTTTCCAATAGCCATCAAGTGTTTTGGACTTGTACTATTTTTCTGAGTATATAGTGAACTTTGAATTTAAGCTACTAGCAGTGACTTTCATTACGATGTGAACTTACCTTTCCTAACTTGGGGTTTTAAGCAAGATAGGTGGTAGCCACAAGAATTTTAGAACAATCGATAATCCAGATGGCACAAACGTAACGAGGTTGGAGCTAGTTACGGTGATAAACTGTTATATCTGAACCCCAATTTCAGTTTAGTCCCTTACATGAGACCCGAAGTTAATGATGATATGTTTATTCTAACCCCCAGTAATCATTTTGTTATGTAATCGTAACTTTTCCCGGCGAATCTGATGTTTTAACATCTCTCAGGCGTGCGGCCAGGTCAGTTGATTGTAGAAGAACGAATTTTCAATGGTGTAACATCCCATCATCTTCAGGTCGCGTCGGCTGGTTGGCGTGAGGAGGGTTCCAACCAAGCCAAGCTTGGAACCCAGCACTGAAGCGGCTCCACAAACACCACAGTCGAGGCAAAGCGTGCGACGGAGGTGACGGACAGACTTAAGGTCACTGCTCGACGTTCTGGAGCATGGTACCCCCACCACCACTATCAGAGCGCCAGGGTGGGAGTGGAGAGATTGGTCGGAGGGTATAAATACCGATGCGCCCGGAACAGATTCAGCAGTCGCGTCCTGGACTGCATTTCTAACGCTGGCCAGCCGACGCTACCTGAAGATGATGGATTGTTACACCATTCAAAATTCGTTCATCTACAATCAACTGACCTGGCCACACACCCCGAGAGATTTTCAAAATCATTTTGTTGTTACAAAACATAAGACTTCCGCCACAAAACCACATATTTTGAGAAAAATGAACTCGGAAAAGTGTTGACTGAAGGGACCCTCAATTTCCGTCCACGATATTGCCGCTTAGATCATGACATTGTTGAATGGTGAGATATGTAAATGCAGTGAACATAAATATTCACAGACTTTAAATTGCTTCTAAACATTTGCTGTAGTGTTGATAACTTTAAAGTTTTATCTGTAGTTAAAATTCTGATATCATTGTAGACATGGTTCAGAGTGCAAATACATTAACAAGTCAAAATCAGTGTAAGATAGAATCAAAGGAATCAACCGCCAATTTTTCTAAAACATATTGTCAATTCTCACATATAAATTTGTAATCATAAATAATAGAAATAATTTCTAGGGATAATTTCTTAATTAGCTACAAATGAAATGATTATGAGAAATAAATCAATTTCATAGAAATTAGCCAAAACTTTGTATGAGTACAACAACAAACAAAGGTTAATTAGAATTTTTTTTTTTAGATAAATATTTTTATTTCGGGGAGGTGACTGTGATTGAGTGGATACTCTGGTGGGAAATTCCCTACACTCCTACTTTCACCTTTGCCATTGGCTGGTCCTACAGTTTAACATGGAATCTGAGCCATGGAATTGACCTAAAAGCAGAACTGTTAAAAATTATTTTGCTTATGGCTGTATGCCTTATCAGTGCCAAGGTCATTAGAGGTGGGGCAGATTGAGGTTAAGTGATGTGGTCAACACTCACAAGCAGAAAGTTTGAGTAATAATGATTAACAAATGATCAACAACTTCCATGAAACAGTTTCTTTACCTTGAGTAGTTGATATGGAAGATGCTGATTAGGATGTTAAAATGAGAATAAGGTTTAAGAAAGGAATCATTACTTACAAAAGATGATGGTAGAACAAGATCAATGCAAAGATGGAAACACATGCAAAACATTGACATTTCTGTATGGAAACCATTTATCAGCAGAAGATGATTAACAGGGTGGGAGTTAATCATCTCCTACAACTTTTATACGTGACACATTTTGATAAAATCTACATACCTTCCTATTCATATCCAGCCTTTCCTAACTTTAATGAGATAAGTTTCTTTCAGTTCTCAAGTTCTGTAACAAAGTAGTATAGCTGGGAAATATGTCTCTTTGCATTAAATAAAATATTATGTTAGTAGACTAAGTAAGTTAATTTTAATTTTATAAGGATTTTGTAGGTATTGTGCTGTATTACTACAAACATTTTAACTGCCTTGTTGTGAGAAACATAAATGGTTAAGCACAAATTTTAATTGAATATTTAGGCGTGAAAAGAGAAATGACAATTTAACAATAGAATAGGGTTGAAGAAGGGAATAATAAGTAAAGGAAGCTAGTTGAAAAAATTCTACTTAATTTGAGAAAGATTCCAAGAGTTTTTAAAGGGGTTTAGGGGTTTTTAGCATTTGGCACCTGTTGTCAGGTCTATGTAAAACATTTCACCTATGAACAAAGGGTAGGCAAGCTGTAATAAATTAAGGTCCATACCATTAGGTCTAGTGATTGAGAGTAAAAAGTGTTTGGAAATGTAGTTACAGTAAAGAAATAGACTCTAAAATATATAGAGTAAATTTATTTAGAGGGTTTGTAGTACAATATTTTAAAAATTGAACAACATTAAAACTAAACAATGCTTTTTGGGTCATGGAATGTTGTGGAGACATGTTGGAAGTGTTGTCAGGTAACCTAAAATTTTGTTATTTCATAACCAAATTTGTCTATAGAGCATCGAGCTCAACTCAATAACATTGCAGAACAAGTTTAAAGTCATTTTCTTAGATATTTCAAGTAATATATCAGAGTAAACAGACATATAAAGTCAGAATGTAGTATCAATAATTTCATATAATGGGATTCATAATAGAAAACATTGCCTTCATTTTTGGAGACATTTGAGACAATTGAGAATTGTAACCACGCAACTAGGAATATTTCCTAAAGAGATATCGGCATTTTAAAATAGGGTTTGTATGAAATCAGAATGAGTCAGTAAACACGTTTAAAATTCTAGAAGCCACAATTTTGAAGATAGGAAAACAGTTTATAGCTTAACAGAAGCGTGATTTTGGCTTACATATCAATTTTGACAATGGTAGCTAAAATTCAAAGGAAGTTTTGGAAAATTGGGTATTTCAAGAGGTCTTGGGAGACAAAACTTTCATCAAGGGTAGTATGTTTGAATGAAAGAAGGATTTTTTCTGAGCATGACAAATTAACTGGTTTGTGAATTTATGCACTAGTTTGGCTGATATCTGAAAAATAAATAATTAAAAGTCCTCCAGCGATGGCAGTTTCTGGGAGAAGATTTGAAAGCATTCAAACTATAAGAAGGAGAGGCAAATTTAGAAAATGATGAAAAACCAATCAAAGAACTTTTATTACAGTTAGATAGTGATGATATCTTATTGAAGAGTTAACGTAGATGCGTTTGAAGCAATTCTAACTTATATAAGAACGAAATTCTAACTTAAATATGTTAGGAAATAGCTACGATTTGAATTTCACATTTTTCGTTCACCCAGTTCAAAATACTAACAAAGTGGATTTCCATATCAAAGGAGAAAGGAGCAAAAATAAATCATTTTAAAGGTTATTTCAACTTTGTAGCTCTAAAACTTTGGAAGTTATTAACGTTTTTGAAAATTTTGGAAAATAATTTTTTACGGCAAAATGATGATAGTTACAGAAATTTTTATTATGATTAGTTTTGACATTTAGTATCTCAGCTATCAGCTACAAAAATTACAAGTCATTTGGAATAGTTTGGATACCCGGAAGTTGTGGATGACGTCATGAGAATTGGGGATTTTTCTAGTTTCCATGATGCAGCTATAAATAGAGGCACAGTATAGAGCTCCTCATAGCCAGTCAGTAAAAGTCGGCTGAGCAGGCACGTTGTACGTTTTGCCAGGGTATGGCACAAAGCAGGAAGCAAGCGTCAACAAGCAATACCAGCAGCCAACTTTGAATTAATGGTGCACATTTGAAATACTTACAAATCCTAATGTGACTGTAAGCAGTTAAGGGGTTTATGAGGTTGGCCTGACTCAAATCATTTATCAGTACTTGCAATCATTTAATTTGGAGAATAATTCTGATACTAAAAGAATTGTTCTGTGAACTTGTAATTTTCACTGAAGAATAAAGTAACGATTTAAATTTTTAATGGCAACAGTGACTTTAATTTCCACATACCTTTCCTGATTGACGTTACCCAATCTGGTGGCGACCGATCAAAAGCAAGAACAATCTTTATATCCAAAGTCAACAAAGCATGGTTATAGATCAGCTGAAGCTATTATGCTTACCCCCATGATCAGCTTCACGTCTGACAGTGTGTGTCTGAAGAATGACTACCCCACTTAGGGATTGCAATTTTTAAAACAGAGAACAGTTATTAATGAAGAAATTATAAATGGTCACAAGGTTTTAGTGGTGGTTTCTAAATCTACATCTATACTCTGCAATTCACAAATGTTATAGGTGGCAGAGGGTCCTAAGCACCAATCCTAATTCTGTGCATTCCAATCCTGAACAGAATGAGGAAAGGAAGAATACATAAATATATCAGTATGGCATCTTATTTCTCGAATCCTATCCCTCCTGTCATTGCAACCTAAACAGGTTGGTGGAAGAAGTATTTCAGTGCACTCGTAAATTAAAGATTTTCTCATATTCTCCAACAAATTCAAACGAAAGCAATGCTGTCTGTCCGCCAAACGACCCCAGCCCAACCCACATATCAACACTGTGACTGTAAGGAATATAACTAGCAATCACAAATCAGGGGGCTCTCTTCTGTCCTTTCTCTAACATGTCAATCAATCCCTTGCAATATGGATCCCAAACAACACAACAGTAAGCCAAATGTGGACGCACTAGTGTTTTGTATGCTATTTTCATTGTATGAGCATTACAACTTCTCAATCATGACCTATGAATCGCAATTTTAGAATTAGTTTTGCCTACAAAGGAAGTTAGGTGCAAGTCCCATTACAAGTTGCTTTGTACTGTTACACCTAGATACTTCAGGGAATCCACCGTGTCAACAATTGAATTGTTAACTTTTTACTCGAGAGCAAACAGTGTCTTTTTATTAATTATTTGCATTGCCTTGCACTTTTTGCAGTTAAGTGTAAGCTGCCATTTATGGTACAAGTCCGAAATAACACCCAGATCATGCTAAATTTCTAAGCAATCATCAGAGAACCTTACTTCCCTATAGAAAAGTGTGTCATCAGCAAACAATCGCATCCTGCAATTAACGTTGTCACTGAGATCATTTATAAAAAATTAGGTGAAGAAGTGGTCCTATTACACTTCCTTGAGGAACACCTGAAGTAAGATCTAGATTAGAAGAGGCTTCCCCATCAACGACGACATACTGTGACCGGCCAGTTAGAAAACTGCGTATCCATTCGCAAATCTGATCCGATATACCGTATGCTTGAATCTTCACTAAAAGTCAGTTGTGTGGTACAGAGTCAAAAGCTTCCTGAAAAACCAAGAAAACTGCATCAACTTGTGAACCTGCATCGATAACTTTCATTATGTCATGTGAATTTCACATGACCTGTTGTTTCGAAATCCATATTGGTTTGCTGTAAGAACTCATTTTCATCTAGAAACTTAACGTTAGAGCATATGACATGTTCCAGAATTCTACTGCAAACAGATGTTAGAGATATGGGTCGATTATTCCTAGGATCTCTCCGATCTCCTTTCTTGAAAACAGGAATTACCTGCGCTAGTTTCCAGTCAGAGGGTACTTTCCTTTCTACTAAAGATTTACGAAATATATCTGACAGAAATGGTTCTATTTCTTCCACTTTCTGAAAGTACTCTTACTGGTATATCATTGGGACCCGGTGCTTTCCCCCACTCCAGGAGCTTTAATTGCTTTATAATACCTACACTAACAATTTGTACTGTATCCATCTTAAATTCTACACGCCGTGGAAAAGCGGGAATGTTTTCCATGCTTTTGTCAGTGAAAGAATTTGTAAATACGGTGTTAAATACGGTAGCCTTGTCGTGGCTGTCATTAACTTCCTTACCGTCTTGTAGTAGAACTGGCATATTGTTGTCTCTATCACTAAATTGTTTTGGGTTTTTGTTGAGGCTCTTGGAAACTTGCAACGTAAGTCATTAAAGGCCTTGTGCATCGCATTCTTAACATGTCCTCTTGTCTCCACTAACTCCTCACCCCTATACATTGTCCTTCCTGTGCGTGCATGTAACTTCCTTTGCTTTTTAAGTAAATTTTTAACTTCACGTTTATACCACAGGGGATCACTCCCATCCCTGATTGTTCTTTGAGGTATATGTATGTCCATAACTTCCCTGACTATATGCATAAATAGAAGCCACATCACTTCAACCAAGCCTCTTGCTTCTGTAAAGTTAAGGTAATTATCCCTCAAAATGTTCTTAAACACTCCTGTAAAGGATCTTTTCTTTTTTCTGTGCGGCTGTTAATTTTACTATAGCAATTACAGTTTTATGATCACTTATTCCCATGGTGGTAGAAATGTCCATGAATAATTCAGGCCTATTTGTAATGAGAATATCTAAAATGTTTTCATTATTGTTGTGGCACTGCGTTGGTTTAAAGACGAGCTGCTCAAGATGAAGATCTGAGAAAAGGTCAAGAATAATTTCACAGGATGTTTTATCCCCGCCACCAGTAATGTGGACGTAATTAGTACAGTCAATATACGGAGAGTTGAAGTCACCTCCTAGTATTATTGCATAATCCGGAAATTGACGAACTATATTACTTACATTATTCCTTAAGGCCTCAGTAATAGTTACATCTCCATCTGGTGGACAATAGAAAGACTATTACAAGTTTTGTCCTAGCTAAAATTAGTCTAATCCATAGGATTTCACAGAGCATATCGATATCTATTTCATTACAAGACAGGAGTTTAACACGCCACCACCATTAGAATGCAACCTATCCTTACAAAAGACGTTCACGCTATTGTTAAAAATTTCTGCTGAATTTATATCCAGTTTTAATCAGCTTTCAGTACCTAATACAGTATCTGCTTCTGAGCTACTTATAACACTTTCAAGCTCAGGCTGCTCGTAACAAACACTTTGACAGTTAATAACGAGTAATTTAACAGTCGAGATTGATTTACACTACTCCTAACATATGGTGTCGAATTTAACTGGGCTGCTCGTAACTGTAATCCCAGTTTCAGGTCTTCCTTCCTCGGCCTAAAAAATCCCCCACTGCACTCCATATGGCTCCTGCTACCCATGTAGCTGATTCATGTGTGTAGTTCACACCTGATCTATACAAGGGAACCCTACACAACTTGACCCCAGGGCAAAGATCTAGGAACCTGCAGCCATTATTATTACTGGATTAAGAGTAAATTGCAGTGTTTCTGAACTATACTAAAATCAAAGTGGAAACTTTAAATGTGATATTAAAATTTTCAGATAACTGATCGTCATGACACTGAATTTGTAACTGTTAGTGTGGTATTTTCCTTCAAACATGAATATGGCAAACTGCATCTTTAAAAACAAGAACTTAGACATTGCTAGAACCGAGCATTTGCCAAAAGAAACTGACCGCTCCCCCGCACAAACACTTTTTCCACATCAGATTGTCCTGGAATTCCATGTTGCACACACGATGTTGTTCTCCTGATCTGATGTTTACATCTGCAAATTTCAACATTTTTACATATCTTTCTTTTTCCATTCATCAACATAAACCCACTGTAGTCTTTAGTTAGTGATTCTATATCCTAATTTTCATATAAACCATTCAGACTGTCAGGGGCTAAGCGGGATACTGGGGTTGGTATTGGCTTCATCACCTGAACTCGAAGTCTTCCAAAATTTATCAAAGTTCCAAAAAGTTCTGTTACCGTGTTAAACCATATGGTATGCTAACTGTTAAAATGACCACAGTCGCCACTTACAGATTTAACCTCCTGTAAGAAAGGTGCTATTGTAGAAATGAAAGTCAAAAATTGAATAACTGAATTATATTCTGGAAATTCTCACATTAATTACACAAGTTCACAGTTAGCAAAGGCAATCGGATATAAATCGTTCACCAAAAATCACAGATTTTGAAACAGAGCAAACGCACGACCCCAAGAATGGATAAGAAAGATAGAAAGTCACATGTCAAGAACTGGTATACTGAAGGTTGGTTGTGCCGAATTTTGAAGATGGCACCCATCCAGCATGTTCTCGGCGGCCATTCTTCTCCCACCTACACTGCCTACCAATGCGTCCGCACTCACACGGAGCATGCGCACACGAGCACGCTTGACCAAAGACTGAAACACCGAGCTTATACTTGCGCGCGCTGTCTCGCCTATATAGGTTCACCTCACGTGATGCTACGCTCCGGCTGAGCGCATGCTCACTCTCAAATATTCCCTTACATTTAATTTAATAACTTCTCTATCAAGTGTTTGATTTAAAATGTGAAACTGAATAAGTTATGGGCGTTTACGGGTGTATAGGTTGATAAAATTTTTTAATTTATTTTAGCTTTAATTCTCATGTCTGATGACATGACCAAATATGGGCATCTTTACGGTCTTACACCATCGGTCAGCTTTTTAGAAAATTTTAAATCGGCTTTAGTTACAACCATGAAATTATGCTCAAAATGTTGGCCCCGATTTTAGCCTCTCAAAAATATAAACTTTATTTAGATCCGTCAGGAATTAAGTTATTGCAAAAACTGTGATTTCCCAAAATCAGCCATATTTATTATTTATGTTTTTATGTGTAGCACTGAAAGTATTTGATTATTAAACCGGAAAAATTACTAATGTGTAGCCTGAATTAAACTGCGTATTTTAAAGGTTGTCTCCTCTCTGTAGGTGCTATATCATGGCCACAATAAAATCGTTCGGTTATTGCCTCGTGGGAGGTTGTCGAGTAACTTTAGAAATTCTATAACATCAGTTCCGTTACTTTAAATGACATGAAATTAATGTGTACGAAACTAGAAGAATGGATCTTTAAGACGAACTACTTTTTAAACCGGAATCACAGTAGGCTTTTAAATGAGAAAATGTTAAAGTCGAGTGATTTATTTTATGTGTTCATATGGCATTTAAAAATACTTAGACAGTTGGAAACTACTAAATTTAGTTGAATTTACTTCTCTTTAGGACTGTTTTAATTTATTAGTTACTTTATATCGGGTGACAATGTTTAAAATCAGTGTAAAAGCATGTAATGTGTACTGTGCCTATGGCAAGTTACTTCAAAATTGGATTAACAGACAGAAGGTTAGGTTAGTAAAATGTCTTTTATTGGTTATAGAAAATTAATTATGTGTGTTTACTAGCATTTAACTGTTCTTAGCGCTTTTAAAATGGTTTAACTTTATTGGAATTACTGTTGAAAGGCTCGATAATTTCGCTTATTTACCGGCTTCTTGTTCTTATTAATATTTCATATTATTACAGTTTAGAACTACTTGAAACTTATTGAAACTGAAAGATTAGATTATTTACTATGTTTTTATCTACTTTTTAAGTCCTGAAACTATTTAAAAGGGTCTCAAATCGTTTATGTAAATAGCTTATGCAGAAGTGTTATCATATTTCTTCAAACTGCTTTAAATCTCACTGAAACTACATATTACTGTGATGTTATTGTTATTGAAGGTCGAAGCCTGGCTTTTATTAGTTCTCTACAATCTTTACTGTATAAAAATCTCTCCAGAAATACCAAAATCTGGTATATGCCAAAATTTTAGGGTTAGGTTTGATTTATATTGAAATTAACTATTTATCTCTGGAATAATGCTTAGTAATCATGATAAAAAGGGTTTATTTAGGCACTCTATTTACTATTATTCAACATTTACTTCTTTTAAATCCGTTCAGAATAACCAATATTAGGATCTGGTATTGCAAGTTTACTTTTATATGGGAAAACCTATTTCCTGCTGGAATATCATTGATTTATGGCCATATATGGTTTATTTATGTTGGCTATGTGCTATTTATTCACTTTACTGTACTTGAAGTGTTGTTAACTCGATTTTAACTGTGGTATCGTGTATTGAAGTTAACCTCAAACTTGGCCGGATTTTAAC
This sequence comes from Vandiemenella viatica, assembly GCA_031002005.1. Classification (NCBI taxonomy): domain Eukaryota; kingdom Metazoa; phylum Arthropoda; class Insecta; order Orthoptera; family Morabidae; genus Vandiemenella; species Vandiemenella viatica. The sequence goes on from CM061921.1 coordinate 108,424,542, forward strand.
AGAATATTGAAAATAGAACGAGGGATACCTTACAAGACAGCTACTAACTATCTATTTGAGCTCACTAACAAACTACTCACAAGCTTCAGGGCTGAGACTGTAACAAAGCCAGTGTCAGGAAAACAAAAATACAGTGACTGGTATTGGCAACAGTTATGGCATACAGACTGAACAATACTGGGAGCACACATTGTCTCTCAAGATTTCGCCAGTATCAATTTTGCTATCCTCCTCTTCTTAGTACTGGTTGTACTAAGATGAAAAATAGATTACACTAACAGTCTGCATATAATGTATTCATGTGTGTTCAACTTTCTTTTTGATATATGACCTCACTAACACAAATACAAACAAATACTCAGCTTTGCCAATAGGTAAGAAAGAGATGTGATGACTATGTTTACCCACATGGGGCCAGTCTAGTCTGGTGATAAACTGTATTTATACAGATTAAAGAGAAAATCCACCAGTATTAACTACCCATGGTACATTGATGCTACACCACACAAGATATACAATGTTACAATTGTAAAACTATCAAGCAAACATTCAGCATTGAATACAACAATAAAAGATATAAAACACAGGAACATGCGGATAAACAAATATACAGTTAAATCAATGCCTACACTAAAAGTGGAAGTATTTTAAGTCAAAGATATAACAATAAAATTGCACACAACTGACCTTTAAGTCTGGTTCCTGAGGTGTTACTTCTGTTACCTCTGTAAAAACAAAAATATAAATACATATATTTTTAAAGGGTAAATAACATACACAAACTAATCAGATACACTGGATAGAAAAACTACAGCACAATATAACTATGACAAGTTGTCACATATCACTCAGGTATGAAGCCATTTATATGTCAATAATCTAGTGGAAATAACAAAGGCAAAAACAATAGTAGTCAAAGAAGATTATTAGTTATAAATTTTTATTGAGTCATACAATCATTGCAGTCATAATTTCTCTTCAAGAACTTCTTTTAACAACAAATGATCACTCAAATTAAAGGAAAAATATGTTTCCAATTAAGAAAGGTTGCTAATTCCATGTCTTACTTAACAACTGATATTCCAAGATGGCTTGTAAAAGTAATGCATCAGCTGTCTTGAAATATGAATGAGTGGTGATTTCCCTCTTCTTCATAAATAGGCTCTAAAGCCTATTCGTGAAAAATTAAACCATCAACGCAGTTTTATGTCCCATTGAAACCAGTGGCGGCTCGTGACTAAAATTAGCAGGGGCGCTGCTTTGAAGGTCTACCTATTCATCGTTATTGACAAATCAAAAAGATTGTTTTAGCAATAACTATAATATTTTCATAAATATTAATTTCTCATGGAGAGTCAACTGTCAAAATTTAAGCTATCGAAACTCTCTTACAGTCATTGAATATTTTTTTTTTTTTTTTTTTTTGAACACGAGAATGCTATGAAAAACATTTTCTATAAAATATGAAGAGAACAATGAACAAAAAAACCAGCACCATGGTAATCATCTAAATATAATGCATATGAATAGATGTTAGTTGATATAAATTTAGTAGTTTTACTTCTACACCCAAATAGAGCTAAACATAATGTGTTTGCCCATTTCATTGAAGTTAAAATTTTATAATTTTTTATGGTTTTAAGCCACTTCGCCAATGAGGTCATTAGAGACAGGAAATGACAGAGGGCAAGGAATGGGAAGGAATTTGGGCATGGAACTTGGAATGAGCCATCCACGCAATTACCTGGAGTGATTTTTGGAAACCATGGAAAACCAAAATCGTGATGTCCGTATGAGGATTTGAAACCCCATTCTACTGAATGCGAGGCCAGAACATTACCGCTCACACACCAAGCTTCATTAGAACTATATATATTATAAAAAGGTATTTATGAGACTCGGTAATAATAAAACGTGAATTAAACTCCAGAGAGTGATGAATAATGAATGAAAAATAAAATTCATACTGCAATCTGTGCAGAGACAATGCCTTTAAAAAGCTGAACATTTGTTTTTCCACCACAGCAGATGTAATTCTAGATCAAATAATACATTTTGTTTACGTAAATAACGGTATAAAATGCAATTATATGTTTGCCATATAGTCATGTATTAAAAATATAGATCATCTGACGTGATTTGAAATGATAAATTACTAACTAATTTCTTACTCCTAAACACCATAGTTTTGAGACACTTTAAATCGCACTGTATGATATGACACTGCAAAAAACAGTGCTATTCTATTATTTTGCTGTTTTATTTCAGAATTTTTCTCTAATTGTAATGGAGATATATGATTAATCACTAGTCCATGAATGATAAAAGGAAAAAAAAAGACAAAAATTGTTCTATTGGAACTGCGATATCTGTAGTGCTGGCAATAAAGCATATGCACACATTTCCAACCCAGAAATGTGTGCATATGCAGAAGGCTATATGCCAAGCTTCTGGCATTGCTGTTATTGCAGTTCTTTATAAGGATTTTTTGTATATTTTCATTGTTTTTATTATTATTCATGAACGAGGAGGTGACTGATAGCATTAGGTTGAATGATTAATTATATATCTCCTTTACAATATGAGAATAAGGTGGAAAACTACTTGTATTCTTTATTATCGATCATTTTTAATGGAAAAATATGGGATGCTGCAGTTCCACAGTGCCTACCCATGAGCCGCCACTGATTAGAACACTAAGTGGAAATGTTAATTCAACACATTTAATACAAGAATTATTTATTTAGCACATAACACATTTAACAATTGCATCACAATAGAACTAAAAAGTAAAAACAAGAAATTCTTAGCTTTAAATGATCTAAGTTATTATTCCATCTGTTTTTGACACTTATTCATTGTATATGCAATGATATCACTTTTGGCCCAGCAACCACGCTTATGGAATGCCTCTTCGCATTTGTCATGGCTAGCACATATTGAATTGATTATCAACCATACCATTCAAGGTTGGTAAAATCGTGGTCATTTCTTGAAGATCTAGGAAAGACTATGACAATGTGGTGGGCATTTCCTTAATCATTGCCATTTCTGTGTACTGCGGATGCTGAATTTAACTGAATTAATTCTTAATGGTTGGATGTCTCAATTTCCGTCTTCGGCATTCCATGTGGAAATGGCTGGATGCCTCATTTTCAGTTTTCGGCACTCCCATATATCTACAAAATTCAGTAAGGGCAGCTGTGGGTTGGCTTAGATCTTCCGGCACTCTTAAAGAAAGGTACTCTTTCATCATATATCCAGAGACTTGCCCCCAATGATGTACATGGCATAATTCAGATGTGAATCAACCATTATGGTGTGTGAGCTATTGAGCCACAATGGAGTGCAGTACTCTGCTGCTGAATAGACCGAGTACAATTTGTGCACCGCTGAGCCCTACCTCATTCTGCAAGATCTGTGTAAGACACAATTTCTACTTTTGAGTTTTCATTACATTAATCTTTATAGGAAAGTATCCTCTCCAGGGAGAGTCCTAGGTAGTTGACATGTGTTTTGTGATGACTTACTTTCCTTCAAAATTAATTTCAAGCACTCTGCCTGCTGACTGGTTAAAAGGATGGAAGTATACCACTTCTGCCTTAGATTAGACTGTAGCCTTTACTTCCAAAAGTATCTGCCCAATACATGTTACTGATTAAATTATTGTTATAAAAAAGTTTCAGTTAATAAATGTTAAATAAATGTGACTGAAAGGAATACTGTATTAAAAGCACAACCATAAACCTTCATGCCTTTTTGCAGGTGTTGCAAGAGTAATGCTAATATGACTAAGTAAAAGAACGAAAATACGGTATAAAGAAAGTAATCAACAAAGGTGAGTTAATTACGTTTCAGTTCTATATTGTAGTAGTACTGATGATTTATAATATAATGCACACTGAACACAAAAACAAAATAACAAAAAACAATACCTTCATGAGAAACCTGTAGTTTCTGTTTCCGATGGCACTGGTGTATCGTGACCACTATCAAGTGGAACTGTAAATGGTGCCGTCAGAAGTCGATATTCCATTAAAAGGTCCCACAGTGCATGTTCAACTGCGGACTTTATTTTTTGATTTAAAGCATCCAGATTTACTCGACCCCGTTTCCAAATGCGGAATTCCATTCGAGAAGTGTATCTTTAAAATAAAGTTAATTATTAAACATAAGATTCTAGAGCATAGAAAGCAATGCATGAACAAAATAAAAGAAAATAATTTTAATTTTTTTATTTATACAAAATGTTGATTTAATGAGCACCACTAAATAAAAATGTATTAAATAACTACAAGGTGAAAATAGCAAATATTAAGCTATACTTGCTCTTCGGCACTAGTATACCAACAGGACAGATAGAGCCAGAAAGCTCTTATACGAACATACACTCATTACCACAGTGATGTGCAGAATGAGTTTTTTATGTTTTTAAACATTACATTCAGTTTTATATGGTTTATTTCTATATTGTATCATGATTTTAATATCATTTTAAGCGATAGTGAAACTACATCTCACATTAAATGGTTGTAAATTAAGAACATGTTCACTGGTAATGTGAATAAAAAACATGCATTTATATTCAGAGCAATAGCTTCTGCCTTATTCCTCCTTAAATTTCTTTAGTTAAGCTAGCCTTTTTCACAGGTAGGTAATTTATTTAGCAACAGAGATGAAGAGCAACTTTTATCTTAGCAGAGAGTGCAGCAGCATGCAAACAAAACCACATATAAACTAACATATACATTTTTTGGATAGAACCCTTATTCAGTGGGAATGATGTTTACAGAGCAACATCACTGTTTGAAGAAGGCTTTGCCCAAATAAATTATAGATTTGTGTGTACTTTTTTTTCCATGCAACCATAGCCTCTGCTATGATAAGTGTTGATCTGCCTCTCTATCTTTAATCTTTTCATAATAGAAAATACCCCTTCCTTCATATGACATAGGTAGGTAATTAATTAGTGAGTTGTGGGTGCAGTGACCATTATACTATCTACTGATCAAATAACCATGTAATGTGATTTTTAAATAATTTAATTTGTAAAATTTGTGCTTTTACTACAGAAATTAACAACAACCCTACAATGAATCCCCCCCCCCTGCCCCAAAAAAAACCACAACTTTATCAGTATGCTAATGTGTTGACAGCGAGTCTGAAACTATATTGATTGTTTTTCCTCAAGCTACAGAAACTGGCTAGTTATAAGATCAAGTGTGTTATTATGCATCACAGCCATACTTATTCATAATAATGTCAATGAAAATGCTGTTAGGCAATGGAAAGAAGGAAGCATAAGGAAAGTAAACCCACCTCTCATCAGAGATGAAGGTGGGAGGGCCACTCCTTCCTTCAACTGTACCTGATTGATGTGCTATCCTTTCTTATTTTCAAATATTTAATGAATATACAAGACAATATTCTCATCATGGTTCTTATGAAATTATTGTCAACCAATCCAAATATTTCAGTATTTGTATTCAGTATTTTACTGGAAATTTTCTTCTAATATCTTTGCTCACATTTATCACCATAATTTCTAGAACTAAAGGACTTAAATGAATGGCTTAAATAATTTGCATATTCTTAATTATGACTTCATAGCTTATTGACAGAAGACAATTGTGTAAAAGGAAGATAAAGGAATTTAACCTAGCTTTTACGAAAGAACCATCCTGTCATTTGCTGGAGTAAGTTTTTGAAACCACTGATTGGCTGGACCCAGTTTCAGATTAATGTTCCCCCAAATTCCCAGCCCAAATGTGACCGGTCACTCAACAGGCAATGGAAATATAGATGAAACCTCGAAACATTCAGTAAGTCACTTAGTGAATTCCAACTAAGGAATCCCACATATATTTACACAATTTATATAAGTTAGTTAATTTTTAATAGCTTTTTAATTGGAATCACTTGCCTTGCAAATGCAGCAACACTGAAATTATGTATTTTCGATTTGTAAAATCAGGAGAAAACTGAATGAATACAGCTGCACAATGCAAAGAATAGTGGAGAAAACTGTGAAATTAATATTTTTACTTTTCCTGAAACATGAGATCCCTGCTACACACCCTGTTCTACATCTATACTACGCAATTCACAAAACTGTGTGTGGCAGAAAGAGCTATTCCACAAAATTAATTTCCCCTCCACATATTACAGTCCCTAATGGTGTGGTAAAGGAAGGAATAAGCAGAAGCATCAGTGTGGAACAATATTTCACCAATTTTATCTCTCCTAATATCTTTGTGAGTGAACTATTTCTTCACAGTCATCACTGAAGGTGGGTGTCCTCATGTTTGCTAGTAAATTCAATTGGAATCTATGTTGCTGGTCTACCAAACAATTCCACCTCAATCAAAGCACAAAGTCAGTGACACTTTCTCACTGTAAGTTTCAAATATTAGTAATATATCCTTTGTGATGAAGATACCACAAAGCACAACAGTATTCAAGATGAGGATGCATAAGAATTTTTAGGTGTTATCTCCTTCATATATGTAATACAGTTTTTTCAAAATTCGATCAAGGAATCAAAGTCTGGATTTCACTTTACCTACAACCAAAACTAAGGCATTCAACCTCATCAAGATTTGCACATCTAACATTGTACTCACCCAAAAATGGAATTCTTTTTGTTCATTATGTGTATTACCTTGCACTATTTTTAGTCTACTTTAAGTTCCCATTCACTGCATCATGCCAAAATAATGGGAAGCTTGCACTGAATTTCTTTATTTCCATATAGATAACTGTATCATGAATGAAAACTTTCAAAGTTATTAATGTTTTCTCCCTGATCATTTGTGAAAATTCAGAGAAGATCCAGTCCTATAACAGTTCCATGTGTTGAAGCACTTAAACTTTGTACTTGACTTCCCAACCACCAGGCCAATTCTAAATGCTTCAAAGACTAGGGGGTCATATTCCTCACAAATAAATAGTTTGTCCATCACTTTTTGTACTGACAATAATAAAAGAATAGGAAACAATACTATAAGGCATTATGAATTGGAAAAGCTACAGATCATAAACCCATGACTCGCCCAAGCATAATAATTAAGATCATTTATCTTCTATTTTTTCTTATTTTTTGTTGCTGCATTTCTCCTGCATTCACTTCACATGTTCCAATAGTTGTTACTGGTATTACTATTGTAGGGTATGATGATATAAATTAATTAATTCTGGTGGGAGTTGGACTGATAGTTAAACATAGTGTGTGACATGTTAAATGGATATGAAAATTCCTTAAGTATGACCTAAATAAAATAACTAGAAAAGTTTTCCCAAGATATAAAATTTATACTTAAGACCAATCAAGCACCTGACTCCTCAATAATTTAACTAAATAGACAACTTCCAAACCTCGTCACTAATAAGGTTACTACACTACATAATGTATGACTTTATAAACTGAAAATGTTAGTTAGTTACCAATTATTGTAAAATTGTATTTTAAAGTCTTACTGCTGTAAATAAGTACTAAACCCCAATTTTCTTAAAATAAATAAATTTTCACTAACATACTGAAACAGAACATGAATATTCAGGATGCCTATTTCATTTTGCATATAGAATGTTTAATAACTATGTTTAGAATTACAGATAAGCATACCAGTTTCAGAAACATGTTCTTTCTTGTGAAGAACAGTGAATGTTAATAAACGAAATTCATTGGAATTTAGTTCTTTCTGTCGGGTGATTTGTGACAGTTTTGGGTAATCACTATGATGCAGTAATTTTCCAGATGAATCAACAACTGCTATAGCTATACAGGCAATCCCTTTATTGCCAGAGGAGGGACTTTGGTTGTAAAGAAATATGTCGGTTTCTGGTACCTGCTGAGATGAATCTTCTGGCTGAGAATAGTCCTGCAAAAACATATGATGATTATTTAAAATCATATTATTCTATCAGTATCATTTGTATGTATTAAGTAACATTCATGAAAAAGAATACTATGCCTGGAAATGAAATTCTGATCGTGCATCAGTATATTTAGGAGTATGAAGGAATTGTAGAATGTTCTGCCGTAAGTAATACTCCAGAGCTCGAATGTATATTGTAGCATGCTGAGGAACAAGAAACTGAAAAGAAAGAAAGTTAGATAGTAACATTTACATTACTAAAAGCTTCCTTTGTTCATCATGCTCTTTGAAAGTGATAATTTCGATTTACTCAAATAAAATCTCAAGAAAAGAACTTAAATTAAATAATCTTCATTATTGTAAAAATAAATAAGTATTAATTATTTAATGACTGTTTGATGAATAATTTTCATTAGCATTTAAAACAGCCCAGAGGCAGCAAACATTAATTAAATTACAGAGAATTTCTCATACTCTGACTCTCTTCAAGTACTTGTAAACAAATACAATATTTGATGTAAAAGATACTATGGCATCAAAACATTATGACAAAAATGGCCAGTGTCAAACACTTAAGTACAATCACATAAACTACAATATTCTACCAGAAAATATGAGGAATAACTGAAAATAAAAATACTAGAAAAAGACCAATTAATCTGAAATATGAAACATTACTTTATCATTTACTAGCAGAGGGTATCAAATTATAACAAATTTACCTGTATTACGGTCTCTGGAGGTGTTAATGGTTTTTGTAAAAAATGAACATCATCTGGTGTAAGTTTGCACATAGGATTCCTGGCAAGCATCACAGAAAGTACTTCCAGTACTGCATCATCCAAACGATTTTGTAATACTTGAATGAGCTCTTCTTTAATTTCACGACCTTAAAAATGAGAAGAACAAATGTAAACATAATGAATAGTTAGGTTTAATTTCCAACATTTTTTATGGAAAATAAAAGCATTCTCCACATTAAATACATTTAAAAAATCCCAACTTCATTGTCACAGAGGGGCTTGTAATGATCGGATGTGATCTATGAATGTAACTATGCTGTACTAGATTATTATTGAATTTTGCAGTTCCTTAAAGTCCTTTCCTCATAATGAAAATACTTTACTATTACTGACCTTAAATTGTAATCAGTAACAGTTGGACACCCGCACTTCAAGATATGAAACAAAAGCAAATAGTATGATCAAAAATATTGTTTCAATGACTTTCCATGCCCTTGATTTGGAGTCATTCCACTCTTACATTTAGAGGTTTAAGTAAACATCCTGAATATAATTAAACAAAGGAAAAAGGAAACAGCTTTTGGAAATATAAATCACAAGGAAAGGGAAAATGACTCATCACTAACCAAATATGAAGGCAGCAATGGAAGAAGCACATATATCAAGAACCTTCTTCATGTTAAAGAGAATGAGTCATGTGGTTCAGGAGGTGTGCAGACGCCGAAGTATCCTACATGACTGAGTGTATTATCAATATGATCTCAGTCCCACCACCATATTTAGATAGGATAGTGAAAAAATGATAACCCATCACTTACCAAAGATGAAGGTAGGAGGGCAAAATGACCATGTAAAAAACTCAAAAACAAACACAAAATGTGCAATATTTCGGTGAGAAACCTTAGTCATGTGAGAGGCGAGACATATGGCAGGGGGTAAGATGTGGTAACATTTTTCCCTCTGCAATATGACTCACCTCTCACATGATTAAGGTTTCTCACCTGCCTTTATCAATGGTGAGTGACAGGTTATTATTTTTTCCCTTTCCATCTTATTTTTAGTGCCCAATGGCAGTTTCTTTGTTTCCATTATCCTCAAATAATTTATGGAAAGAAATAACATGTAAAAAAACATATAGTCAAGTCTGATAGTTTTTTAAAGCAATATTTCACAAGCCAAAGTAAATAAAAGAATTAACAATAAAAAAAAAATATTATGTTCTTTAGATAACACATTAAGTGAAACATCTATATCATTCATATCTATAAAGTGATTACAAAATATATATAATATACTGAAACGGGTTGTTGTTGCTGTTTTCACGTGCATCGATGCCAAGGTCATTAGCACCCTCTGAATAAGGTATTTTTATCACAAAGTTTTATTCTGTTTTTATCAGCTCAAATTGTAAAAAAGTAACAATCAGTTAGTGGCAACTGAAATAAGAAATAAATGCTCATGGTTCTAATACCTTGATGAATACTGCATTGATAATACAGTATGATATCTTGTTATCACTTCTTTAGATCACATAAAATAAAACCGATAATACACACCACTAGCACTCATTTAAGATGCCCTTTATATGTATTCATGGTTAGAGTAACATAATGTCCTCAAGTAACAAGCCAAGGGAACATGCTGTTTCCAAATGAAGATGGCAGTAGAGGACTGTATAGCCAAAGTATCGACAGCAAGAATGATTTTGTTCTTATACAGTTAGGTTGTTATGCAGCTGGGGATGTGAGAAATGTCCTACTTTAATAGCTTTTCCTCTTTTTTAACAGCTGAAGACAATTTTTTTTCAATGTCATAAACATGACGGGCACTGCCCATTACTATATAATAGTCACAAAGTAGTTCCATTTTATTATGAAACATGTTTAATAACTGTGTTATTTCTTTCTTGCACTGCCATTATGCTACTAATAAATGCTCTCCCCATCTAACAAGCCAAAAGAAATCTCACTTCAAAAGTGTTAGCAGCATACAAACAGTAATTACTGATATAATGGAATAAGAAAAGTAATGAATACCTGCTTCAGAAATGCCGTGTACTTTCAGTATGACAACATCTTCTGGCCGTGCAAGAGGTGGCTGAGGTGTCACACAGGGAGTCATGCCATCACTTGAGCTAGGACCAGCACAGATACCTGGCCCATCTCGTTCACCAAATGATGTTCTCCTTGCCCATTCTTCAGCCTGCTATGAGAAACAACAGAAATTTCAGTATAGCTTTGGTTATAAATTAAAAATGCATGGAGAGCTAATGACTTTCAGATTGTAAAGATAAGAATAAAACTCTGAGAAAGCACAACATGTGCTTAACAAACTCAGTGAGGGTACTGGGCTAAAAACAGCCATTTATCTACTTATTTATTTATTAATCTTGATGAGGAAACAACCTCTGGGATGTGAAATATGTCACAGTTAATAATATACATATATTGTGAATAATGATGATAGTAAAAAAGTTATTATATATTACAAAGACAAAAAGAATAAAAACAAGAAAATGAAATAAAAATAAACATTAATGTTTACAACTGAATTTTGCTGAAGTCATATGAGATACAATTAATTATTTCCTACAAAATTCTTAAATGGAGTTGCAGAAGTTACCAATAGGATAATTTCACAGTTTAAAAAAAAAAAAATATAACTTTATTATCTATAAACTATTTTGCATTTTCAGGAAGTTTATTAAACAGAATAATTAATTCCTCTTTGTACTAATGACACTGACCATCGCAAAACGTCAGCCATCACACTGACAGCGCCAAAGCTGGAAGGATTTTCCATTGGGCTAGCCATGCACTTCTTAGAGAGCGCATTCGTTACATCCAGTGTGAGCTCGATCATAATGCAATATCTTTGCTGGAGTGCCACTTAAACTTGTCCAGCAAAATGTCATCTGATTCATGGGACTGGGTAGACGCTGCTACATCCACTCAAGAAAATCTGGAGCGGGAGAGAACGACAGCTAGACATTTTTCTAAAAACAACCGTCTGGTGGGAACTCAGCATTCCACGGAATGTCCTGATGTGAGTCGCACAGTGGTGAACCTGAGCGGATTGTAATTTGATGACGCCACAGTTTCTGACTTATCCAAAGGACTCAACTTCGCTCTGGCGCCAAGACGTGTGCCAACTCTTGAGATCATAAGCTCAGTCGAACAGGCAGTTCGCACCCTCCTAGGAGAGACAGCGGAGGAGATCCGCAGAAAGACCAACATAACTAGGGAGGAGTGGGAAGCGCTTCATGCCTTGCGCCAGAACAACAAATTTGCTGTCTTATTGGCAAAGGAAATGGTACGGTACTGCTTACGGCAGAACAGTACGAGAGGAAGATGAGGAACATCCTTGATGTTCCTTCCTATTGCCTTCTAGACAACAATCATACCAGCAAGATTGAAAGAAATACTACGGCTTTATTGAAGAAAGCTGAATTTTCTGCAGAGATCAACAAGAAACTCAGACCTTGTGCTGCCAGACCACCTCATGTATACAGTCTGCTGAAGATATACAAAGAAAGCATACCACTGCGAACAATCATCAGCTATATTGGAGCTCCGACTTATCCTCTGGCAAAATATCTGACCCGTCTTTTGAGTCCTTTGGTTGGCCATTGCGACCACCATGTCAAGAATTCCATGGAATTTGTCAAGACCATCAAGACCATGAAACTGAAGCAAGTCAGCAATCGCTGAGCATGTGTACAACCATGGCCATAGGGTTGATTTCAACAACGTTACGATATTGGCTAGGATCTCATACTTTTGGGATTCCATAGTCAAAGAAGCAATTGAAATTAGATTGGCTGATACCTAAAACAGAGATAGTGAGCTATGTCTTAGCGAGGCATGGAAACCGCCTTGGCAACTCTATGCAGAGAGCGTAGCACGCATGTTCAGCAACCACCAAAAACAGCCCAATATTAATTTATTTGGCCCACAACGAACACTGCCCACTCATTGCCAGCCGCTGGGCGCAGGCGTCGGAGAGAGTCGTTGGCCTATATAAGGAGATGCGGCACCTGGGCTGTCTCAGTATCTGATGGTCAGCCGACCTGTGCAGATGTCTTGACACCTGATGAAGACGACAGAGCTAGTCGTCGAAATATCGTGTTTTCAAAACACTATTCAGCGGTACACCCGGGAAGAATTCATTTCAAGCATACGCCGGGAAAGTCTCCATTCTTACAGAAATAAATGGTTTGAAGCTGAAAACTGTGTGCACTAAACACAAAAAATCCTTTAGTATTACACATCAACTTTTATATTTGCATGAGATTGTCTTCCACAATGGCATTCACAGCAGAATTTAACACATCATCATCAAATTCATTAGCCTACATTTAATAGATATTTTATTTTTTTCTGTCCTCGAGCTTTATCTCTGACAGACAAAATAGTCCCCCCTCCCCCTCCTAGCTGCTGCTAAATACCTTTACTTCACACAATCAAATTCTGAACACTAACAGAAAATATTATAGTGTACTGTCATGAATGTTTTACAGCTAAAACATAAAGCTGTAACCGAAATATGGTAAAGCAACATTTTGTCATACTCTCAGTGGCTAAATATTGCTGATACCATCAAATAAGAAAACTTAACCTACACCAAAAAGGAAACAGTCTTCAAACAATTCTAAAATAAACTGAGAAATATCACTCACAGCAGTAGTAATTAAAGCTGTAATGTTTATTGTCCTCATACACTAAATGCTGTTATTATATTTTATACAGCAATTTGCTTAGATCTACTTCTATACCTACAATTTTAAGAAGTTGACAACTTAACTAAATTTCAGTCTCAACAGAGCTAGAAATTATAGTTCATAGAAACAAAAAATAATTACAAGTCTGTACATCAGTTTTTTTCTATTAATACAGGAATAAAACATTGTCTGAGAATGTAAAATATCATGTAACAAAAGAAAAGTAACAAACATGAGTTGAATTTTTTTTTTTTTGGTTCTGCATGTATCACTGAAAGATGCTATGATAAAATGAAGCAGTAATTACCAATTCAATGAAGTAATTTCTATAAGACGTATACAGCTTCTCCTAATCAACTGTCACAAGAGAAGTAACTACACCATTTCTTGAATATAACAGGTGGGAAAGCTTACATTATATTTTTATTCCTTAGGCATGTTCCTGAGTAAAATTTAACTTACCTGGCTCAGAGCATCCTCAGAGACAAAACCAGGATGCTTCTTCATACTAGTATTCAAAGAAGTAAATGAAGAACTTCTGGAAATGGGCCCAGGAGAGTTTTCATCAGTGTCTGACCTTCCAGGACAAGTAGGTGTTAGTTTATTCAGGAGACGCAAGTTCTCATGCAACCTGGTTTCAATAAAAAGAAAATATGAGCAAACAACTTATTCCACTAAGATTAATTACAAATGAAATGTGATACCCAAATTGTCCTCAAAAGAAATTTACTTGCATACAATTTTTTCACACAGAATGACTACTGTGAAATTACTGGAAACATAGGCAGGTGTTCAATATGTTGTCCAAATTTAATTCATGTAACTGATTTTTAAGGAAAGTAAGAGTATTAACTAAATATAATTTGCCTGAGTTGATAGGCATTGGCATGATCACATCTTATCCCATCACCATGTGTTTCGTTCAATAGAAATACTGAAATATTGTGTTATAAATGTTCATCTTCCTGCATTGGATGATGTCTGGACATCTTCACTCTATCCTTCTTTAATATAAAAACTAAGGAAAGACAGGGAAATTAAACCTAACAAATACTATATATGATAGAAGTTGCAATCAATGAACAGTAAAAACATGAATAAGTGTAACACAATATTTTGTTGGTAAACCTTATTCTTGGAAGTAGATGAAACACTTAGCGAGGGGTAAGACGTGATCACACCAATGCCCACTGAATTTGGGAACTCAAGTAGTAGAGGCAGGATTGCTAGGGTGGTGATGAAAGGATGCCAGAAAATACAGAATTGATAATACTAGAGAAATATTATCGTATGAAGTGGAGGAATATCACTGAAGTAATGAATGTGACAGGATTTAATATTAATTAATGATATTGTTAGAAACTATTAAATTTAAGATTATAAAACATACAGGGTCCTATTAAAGAGTAAAGCCAGCAGGAAGTCTGTTATCAAGGATGTGTTGGAAAGCTAGTTACCATGTGCAGAGTTAAGAACAAGCTGCAGTTTCAGAGAAGACTCTTACAGTCCTCACTGCAATAGTTGTTTAAATTGTTTGAATTGTGGGTACTGGCAAGGGTTGCCACAGGATAGTATAAATTGCTCGTGTGTTTGTATTTCCTGTTTTTATCAATCCCAGCTACTGTCATCTATGGTAAGTGGTGGATTGAATTTATCTCTCCTTCCCTTATATCATTTCTTCAAAAGATTACCTTATAGCCCATCATGTAGTTCAGATATATAGATGACATTTTTAAGATCTGGATCCATGATGAAAATCTCCTCCTTGTCTTCCTAAACTCCCTGAACAACAGCCACTACCTAAACTTCATTTGGTCCTACTCTCATACCCACATCTGTAAGCGTAATGACCACTTGCAAACCTATGTACACATCAAAACCACAAATCTGCAAAAATATTAACACTTTAATTGCTGCCACCTATATCATACAAAATGCTTCATTCCCTATAGCTATGTGAGTCAGACACATCTGATCAGATCAAGAATCCTTTATCCTTTTCTAAAATAACCTGATACAAGCCTCTATATCCCATAATCATCCCCCAGAATTGGTCTGTAAACAAGAAAAAAAAACTGTCACAGCACACTGAAACACACAGCCTGAAACCAACTGTAATCCTTTTTTATATGGTTCTCTCCTCACCTGGAATCCCTCAATCAGATTCTTTTTCATGGCTATTACTTTCGTAAATCTTTTTCTGAAATACTTCACATTCTCTTCACTATCCTTCCCACAATACCTCACATCATCTTCAGTAAGACACCTACTTAAAAATGTTCTTATGCACAAATAATAACCCTCTAATGCTACTGAACCTCAATGGCTCCTTCCCTTGTAATAGATTTCACCACCAGAGTATGTGAAATTAAAAGATTATAATAATAATTTAGCACAGTCACGACTTATCGTCTATCTGATTTGACCTTGCCTTTCAGCTATCAGTACTTCGTTCATAAAAGAAATTATTCGGGAATTATTAACACGGCCGCCTGGTTGTATGGAGGGTGGAAATGCTCTGTAAATATTTTTAACTGAACAAAACAAACAAAGAAGTATGTTGAGCACAAACACTATTTATTGCACAAAGTTATTTTCATTTACACCACCGACCACCAAACTATATTTATTTAGTTTGTCATCAAGAAGAATTAAAGACTACCCTGAATAATTGTTCTTGAAGATTGGAAATCCGTAGCATGTGCAAGCGTTCATAATATTCCACGTTTAGCACGACACTGTACTTCACTAGTAACAGCAGTTCAGCGTTTATAGTATACACGCAGTATTCACGAGTAGCCACTGGCTTATCCAACTGTAGGAAACGCCGGCCAGAGCTAATTACACTGACGCGGAAGAGCGTAATTTGTATCCACGATGACTTCTGCATTTAGCAACACCATTCTCACAACAGTCAAACTGGCTCATCACTTTATCTTCGAGTGACTGGCTTCAACAGGCGTTACGAAAAACGACAGCCAGCACCCATCCGTCGCGGTAGCACGAACGAAACTTCTTTTAACACAAGATTACTTCACTGTTCATTGCACCCATGCATACACGTGCTCTCACTTAACACGCAACCTCCCGCCATAGATCAGGGATACTCCTATCGATCGTTGAAATCAATAGTTGAACTCTTACCTGCTAATCGACTTTGCATATAGATTGCAAGATCCGATAAGCTATCGTAATGTGACAGTACTCCATGAAACCACATCCAAATCTGAACTTAAGAGATGTGAATTGTCTACCAGACAACCCCAAGCCTAAATCTAAGAGAAATATTCTCACCCTGATCCAATTTCTTTTTTAATCGTTTACATTTTTCAGTAAATTGTTCCCACTTATAGCGGTCAATTTTTTATTTTATTTTCATTGATTCATTTCCCAAGAGTCACATTAGACTGCCATTGTTCCCCTCCTCCCACTCAAACACCACCACCTCTCTAATTATGAAGGTCAAAACCATAACTCATTTGGCTGTATTGACTGTGGGTGCCAGTGTGAGATCATTCACATGTTTTTGAAACCCAAAATACTTGTCTTTTTGTATTTATGTAGTGCTTTTATCACTGTTACCCTCCTCCCTTCAGCTATGGTGAGTGATTTTATCCTCAGCCTTTTCCTTTTGATTTATATGTATCAATTCCATTAATCAGATCATGCAATATGGGCATGAGTTCCTACTATCCTCCTCCGAAATTTATGCCTTTCTTCCCAAAATTCTACCTATTGCTCTCTCACCCCCTCCCCCTCCCCCAGACATGCATTACATGGTTCGTTTCCATGCACATCACTGCAAAACTAGCAGCATGCATCTAGCCACCATGACATATTCCAGTCTGACCACAGGTAAAATCTGTTCAATAATTGGACATGTTACATGTGCCACTATGCACCTAATAAACAGACTTACTTGTCTCCACTGAGCTATTACTTACACACACCTCACTACCAATCAGGCTTCAATCAGACTGAATTGTTACAGCAAACTTCATATATCTCCAACCTACACTATTCAGTGGCAACCCACACCAGTTCCCACAACTCTCACAACCTCAACTTATTTACATCAAGAACTGTCAGAGTATTCCCAAAAACTCCACCTGGCCTCAATCTCCAATAAGATCTTACCAATAAACTAATATTTTATCAACATCTGGATATTGTGGACCATTTCCTAAATTGTGGTAGAATCAATTTTTTTTATGAATAATTTTCATGCCAGTGCAATTGAATATGTTGTTTTTATTTTCCCGTACGCGTTTCACTTCATTCCCTGAAGCATCTTCAGCGGTTCTGTCTGCTAATTAAATTTGTTCTATATTGCAATTTACACATGAAAATTATGATATATACAGCTATAAGCTTGCTTACATTTTTACATGATTTCATTGGCTCGTAATTGTACCATGTTTCAGCATCAGTTGTATCTGTAATAGCAATATTTTTCATTACAGGTATTTGTGGCATCTTTATGAATAATTTCATGTCACTTTCACTGCACTATAGATATTGATTTCTGATGGCTTCCATTTGTTTAGTGTGTAGTGTACATCGCTGAGCTGCAGGTTTGTTTATTGTTTGGCTTCTGTTTTTATTCGGTAGGTGGAGTGCTTTTAAATATGTCTCTGTTCCTTATTCGGTGTGTTTATTGTATTATTATTATTATTATTATTATTATCTGGCCTGAAAGCCCAAAATATTATTTTTTTTGCACCGAAGCCCTTGTTGACCTAGCTACGCCACTATCTTGTCTTTAAGACCAAGTTAGTCATGCGGTAAATCTTGCTAAGAATCTCATTCCTCTCTGCATGAATAAGGTTTTAAACTGAAATATTGTATAACTGTTTTCATCTCATATTTTGTGTGATCATCACAGCAGTTCTGTCTTCACCTTTCGTAAGTGGTGGGTTTATTTATTTTTTAACAGTTTAACGTCCCTTTTTAACAACGTGGTCTTTAGAGACGGGAAAGGATGGGGGCAAGGAATGGGAAGGAATTCGGCCATGGCCTTTTGAAGGAAGCATCCCGGCATTCACCTGGAGTGATTTGGGGAAACCATGGGAAACCCAAATCTGGATGCCCGGACGGGGATTCGAACCGCCGTCCTCCCGAATGCAAGGCCAGAACGCTATCCGTTACACCACCACGCTCGGTGGGTTTATTTACCCTATCCTTTGTTTTATATAAAGACGAAGAGAGAGAGAGAAACTGTAACTATGGAGTGCAAAATGAATAAAAACTGTAATGAGTTTTCAAAAAAATAAATTATTAAAAATAAGATTTTGAGTTAATTAAATTTATTTAAAACTTGCAGCAGCTGAGTATATTTCCATTTGCTTTCCAATGGCAGCATTATATATTAAAAATTTATTCCTTCATTAAACTATATATTAGTGTACCAAGGGTAGAAATCCCATCATGTTCCAAAGAGTCATAAATCCAATAGTATATGAACAACACATTAGTTATACAACTGCTGTGCAATGAGGAATTCTTCAAACTTCTCTTTACTTAATTGAAAGGTATATATAAAAAAAAAACATTAGTTAATAAAGGAAGGAAATGATAAAAGTTATTGTCATTGTATTGGCTTTATGATAAATAACAGCTTCTTTCTGATTGGTTAAAATGATTTTTTTTAATATGTAAAAGGACTTTTTTAATCTAGAAGTTGCTATCTCCATGTTACAAACTCAAACAACATTTCATAACTTACCTGTTAAGTCAATTTAAAAAAATTTAAACAAATTTAACTTGCATCTATTACTAAGGCTCTTTTTCCATAGAGGTAAAATTGCCAAAAATGCTTGAGTTTCAACCCTCAAACATGTGGCCTAAACTATTTAGAGCAAAACTAGCAATTAAAAATAAAGTCTACAGACTTCAGAATGATATGTCTAAAATTGCATTCATCAGACATCTCCTCATTTTTAAATTTTATGAGGAAGTGAAAGTAACCACAGTTCTATTCACTATTTCTAACTTATATATTGGACAGTTAATGAGTTTCTAAATTTTGTGATTGTTTCAAATCAACTGACAATATTGCAACTGCAAAATTGTAAAATATTGATATGTAGAAACCTAATTACACAACATCTACACATACAGGAACACTTTGACAACTCTTGAAACAACTCTTGAAAATCTGTGACAGGTAAATGTGCATTGTTTTTATTAGAGCAAGAGTTGAGTGCCTAGTAGAACTATCCATTTGAAACATCCGTAGATAGCTACATAATACTATATTAAGCATGTTCAAACAACTAAACTATTCAAGTTACTATATAACGAGTATTAAATTAAATATAAAATAGTTAGCCACAAGAAATGTATTGGAGAAGAGAATTTCCAATACCCAGTATTCACTAAGTATGTTAAAAAGTTTTGAAATAATGCAAGAGTTTTTGGTATAACATACATTCCTGTTCACAACTAAACAGACAATTCTTATAACATAACCACTTTTAAACAGCGTCCATTTATAGTACAATTGGTGAAATATTGCATTCTTGTGAGAAGGCTCATACAATAAATAGTGAATGGAAGCAGTTTTGTAAAATAATCTCCTGAGAAATGATATTTTCTTCATGACAATGTATTTTGAACCAAATCCAGGATCTACAGCAGAGGAGTGAAAGATGCAAGGTAATTAAGTGATTAATATTTGAATCATTAAATTTTTTACAATTTTAGTACAACAGTTAGGTATTAGATACACCTACTGTGAATCAAGGGACATACCGGAGCAACCAACAATGAAATTGCTGACAATGGGAAATATGCATGTAATTTAAATATGGGTCTAGTGTATTAGCAAGTTTATGGTAAAGTTTGAATGCACCCCGACCAGAGTGATAACTGATAGTTTTTGTTACAGGTAAGACAAAAGGAATTACAATGTGCATTGTTTTATAACAATTTTACTAAGTTAATCAACTGAAAAGAAATGACTTTCCAGAACATACCATTCAGCCCATTATTTTTTCATGAGCTATGAAGCTAGTAACATAATAAAGTAGCAGAAAAGCATTTTTCCATAAAATCGTTGTTTAGAAATGACATGCTCCACAACAACATAAATTTGAGGTACACCTGTGAGTATTTCACTGCAATTATATGTCAGGAAAGTCTACATTCTTACATCATTTTTCACGTTTTGTCAGTAAGTTTTGACGTTTTTTTCAATTGAAATAGGTATTATTTTTTACTTTATTTTATTTTCGTCTTTTCTATACTTGTTTGTCATCAAGAAGTATTCTATACAAAATACTTAACATCGAGGAGATCAATTTTTTATCTTTTTTCTATGATCAATATGTTTAAGTCCTTGAAGTGGTGAGTTCTAAATGGCTGAAAATAAAATTATGTATGTAATGAAAACAGATTTGCCTCTTAATCAAACAAATTTCAATAGCCATTGGCGAGGCATTAGGAAGTCATTGTTAGTATATTGACTGAAATTGCATTTGTTGCATCTGTCAGAAGTAATGAGATTTGTTTTAAAGTTGAAATAAAATAAAAAAAATCATGCTCAACCATTTCTGCAGATAAAATAAATAAAAATATCTGATACTGCGGGGATTTAAACCAGGGTTGGAAAATTAGGGAGCAGACACCTTACCCCCTACACCATGCTGACTGTAGGTAATATATACCAAAATTTATAAATTGAAATACATTTGGATTTTTTTTAAGTACATCTAAAGAAACTGCAGCATTATCAGCCAGTTCAATACTAAAAATGATGTGGCCTCTTAAAGTCATGAATTCAGGTAGACATATTCCATTTAACATATATGTAGGAGATTGAAATCCACTTTTAAAATGTCTGATGGTCTCCTTTGAGGGCTTTAAAAGGTTCATAGTTGCTTTGGATTAAATTTGAATAAGAAATGATTTGAAAATTATATCAATTGGACATTTGTAAACTAAGTTATGATTAGAGTTTGAATTGGTAACAAATTGTTATGTATTATACCAAATTAAACATTATGCACTTACATTAAAATGATCTTCACAACAATATAAACAACTAACTGAAGACTCTTTACGTCTTCTCATAGCTATACACCACTTTTTTCTTACATTTACATCTCATGAAACATAAAAATACACTTTATCAGGTGCATTTCTTGTTATATTTTTGCACACAGACACAATATAGTATTCATAAAATGGTTTTCAACATCCTTCTATATCAAAATCAGTTACAAAGTATAAAGCTTTTGAGATATAACAGTGCACAATATACAATACATCAATGTAGTCATGTACAATGATGTCACAGTGCAGCGCACCAAACTGGCAGCGTTTAAATTGTAATAACTGGTTTGCAGTTTTAAAATATATTTTTTAAACATTTAATTTTAATATTTTCATCAATATTATATTTTTTGTGGTTGCATAACAGTGTAAATAACTGATTTAAAATATAAAAATAATGCATGCATATACACAATTAATCAAATACTCTACCAGTGAAAAAGAAAAATCCCCACCAAAAGAACCTCATAATAATATAGATATATACTGCTTGCTTTCTCAAATATTATTTGAAAACACAAAATAGAGAACTTATTCAGTAACTTACCGTAAATAAAAAACATTTCCAGAATGATCCTGGTAAACAAACATGTTTTTGCGATTGTTGACAGAAAAACGGTTCAGGACAGCACGAAGTGCTTGAATGCCTCTTGAAAAGCCAGGTTTCCCTGGACCTGTTTTCAGTCTAGGATGTGGATAGAAGAAAGTCTCCCAAACAACATTACAGGCAAACCAACCAGGCATAAATTTTGTAGTTGCATCCAAGTATGAGGTATGATATTCATTATCAGTACCATCTGCAAAATAAGTCATATTTTAACTACTGTAAGCACCTTAGAATTTGTTAAATTCTACTTTTCTTAGCTACAGGGCATAGGAGATAGTGTAAGCATTTCAGAAATTGTAAAATCTTTAACCTCGTCACTACAGAATATGGGAGATGGGATTCATATAGAAGCTGATAACCAAAAGTAGAGCGACTTAAAATCAGAAAAGTAAATCAACAATTAATATAAGCCCAAACCAGACTGTTAATAATAGAAAATAACTTTCAAACTCACCTGAATCATTCAAATCCTGAGAAGTTCAACTTGTAAACAATCAATTTTGGTTATGTGACCATATCGCTATTTCTCTACATTTTTCGATGCTATAAAGTATATTTATAATAATAACGAACCAAGAGAAAGTAAAATTCACTAGAAATCAATATTTTCAAGCAGAATAAATAAAGTAAACATGATTTTAAAGACTTCATCAAGCACACTCGCATTTTTAACACTTAATAGTAAAATGTTTTCAGTAATTTTCGGAGCTAACAAATAATTTTTATATAATAATAAAGAACACTGCAAAGTGTATAAAAGTTTCGAAGCGTTCCACATAGTTCAACAATCATCAGTTTTTAACGTAACTACACCGTAGAGGAAAACGTAGGAAATTTCAAAGTTGAATTGTGAACAACTAAGACCACCTCAGTAAACAAAATCACTTTTAAAATGTATAATAAAATTAAAGAAAAATTCTGACGAAAACACTTTTTCAAAACAAGCAGTACTTTAATAATAATTAACAAAATATTAGTTTCTTTCAACATATCGGCGTCATGTTCATCACTTCGATTTTTGTAAGGTCAATAAATTTTGGAGTTTTACACGTACAGAAAAACCAAATAGCTTCCCGGAGAGGGGGGAGAGAGTAGAATGATATGATAGGGGTTTGAACACAATAACTTATACATCAGCAGAAATTTAAAAAAATGTGAAGTCAAAGTGCCAGCGAGGGGAAGAACCTACGCCTTACACGAAGACAGTATTAGTCTGCAAACACACTCGAATTTTTTACAATAAACTGAGTAAGTTTAGAGCAAAAGTCATCATAAACTTAACCAATCCACAAGCCGAGTACTATACACTGTAAAATTTTGAACACTGTGTACCACAGGATTTTTCCAAACTATTTTTAGTAGCAAGATGCTACAGGTGTCATGCGTCTAAAGGTATATAACACCCAGTGGGAACAGACCCGTCCACTACTAGTATCAAATGTCTTGAGGCACTCGGTGTGTTAGTCAGTTTTGGGAATAGCCGCCCGGTGGTGTCTGTGTAAGCCGTGAAAGTAGTTCCGGAAGTGATACCAACCACACAGTCTTGGCAGCCATGATCAATTTTTCTGAATTTGCGAATTGTAAACAGTGACTATGTAACTTTGATAACTCATTAATGGGGGTTAATTGGTATTTTTATTCCTCTCCATAACTTGCAATTTTGGAAATGATTTGTTTGACAGCCAACTTCAACTGTAATTGTGACTTTTGGATGTGTCTTTGAAAATATATAGAAAAGTTTTATTTGAAAAGTGCTTATTTCTCATAGTGAATTTTTCTTTCCTAAAGATAATGAGGGAAGTGGCGGCCGTAATTTCTTACAGTTGATTTATCCAGGCTCACATACGGTTTGACAGTTTAATTAGTGAATATTTTGACAGAACTGAAAGCAAGTTGGAGTTTAGTTGAGTTGATTACACCGATACTTCTACCCTGGTATGCGGTTTTCTCCCTTACACTACATTATAATGATAAAACCAATGATGCTACTATACACTTAATTCAAAGTCACAAAGAATAGGTTGTAATTTTAGTACATACAGAAATAACTTTTTGAAAAGTTACACCATCATCATTACACATATTCAAACACCCTGATATTACCTCCAGGCTTTTCTGCACTTCATGATATTAACTGAGCAGATCTATATTATATCTTATGAGCTGGCAGTAGGTATAAAATCCTTGGTGTCGGCAAGGCCATGCAGCTGTAAAAACCATAGCTCCAAATTTGACGAAGCCAATGATGAGTAAAAACTCATCAAAGGAAACTGACCTCAAATGTTGGGAAAAGGTGGTGAAGAAGGAAAGAATTCTGTATGATTCAGGTTATTGGAGAAGGGAATTGAATTTAGGAAAGAAGCTGACAAGAGAGTCGAGGCAAGGAACTATTGGAATAAGAGTAGGGAATAGTTTTGGGGGAGGGAAGATGAATCTAACTGAGATGAAGGTAGGACCTGTTATAGGCTAGGTTCCAGGTTATTGCCTATAGTCTTAAAAAAAATTCTTCCAGTGGAGGGTGTGGCAGAATGAAAGAGAGACATTACTACAAGTAACAATGTGAAATTTAAGTGTGGGAGAGAGACTGAGACCCTTCGAAAGGACAGCTAGCTGAGGTTCAGAATGGGGGATGGAAGAAAGATTCACAGCTGGGATTCTAGATTTCTCCAGGGGTGGGGAGATGGTAGGGGTGGAGAGGTGGTAGGGGTGGGTATCATGGGACTGGGCGACAGAGGTGTAGGGTGAGGAAAGTTAAAAATGTGAGAAAAACATGGAGTTGTGGCAACAAGTGGTGGAGAGGCTGCATGTTGTCTATTATGTGGGATGGGAAGATGTAGGCCCAAAACAAAGTAGCTCTTGCAGAGCAGGAAAGTCTCCAAAGAAGTTTTCATGCTTTTTTGGTTAGTATCTGGTAGTAATGATTAAGGATTTTGTGTAAATGATGACTGCAGACAGGAAATGCATGGAGAAAGCTTTTGTGTGAGGTAATGAGATTAGATGAGTGTTGGTGGGCTTTTAGTACAAGGTGGATAAATTCTAAGGACTGTTAGCAACAGAAGAAGGTGAATGTAGATTGAAGTTGTAGGTGGCATACAGACACAGGAAGTTTTATTGTAAGTCCATTTGGTGGTATATTAAATGAAAGCAGGATTTGAGAAAGAAGATGTGAGATCTGAGTCTACCAAGGTCAGTTGTATCGTAATAGTGATGGTAAAGGTTTCTTTGAAATTGTGTCATGGTGGGAAACAAAAGAGAAAATAGAAATAAATAATAAGTGAATAAATATAATAGACAAAGATAGGAAAAATTAATTATTATTAAAATGGAGTAATGAATAATAATAATCTGTATCACAACTATTACATATATAAGATTGGAAAAAATATACAGAATACATCTAAACTGTCTTGAGATAATAATTATTTAAATTTAATGTAAATATCTACTGTACCAGCAAGAATTTTCTACTTCTGGCAAATTCACTCAAAGTGTAGACTGTTAAAACATAAAACAAATGTATCACTTTTCTCTCTCTCTATCATTTTATCAGGAAAGGATTTGCTTACAAATAACTGCAAAAATTGTTTCCACATCATTTCCCTTTGGTCAACAGAGAAAAACTAATAAATGCAGCCACTAACATGCACACTTTTGGAATAGCCATTCTGTAAATAAATCAGTTTATACTTGACTGCTATTAGCTTGAATTCGCGTTAAAATGTGTTGTAAAATGTTAGTTTCATTAAATAATTTGTAATATTATTATGAGACAGTTACATGGTTCTTTGTATATACTACTGTAAAGCACATGGTACACCTGGTACTTGGTTTATATATTAATTCTTCAAATTTTATTATTTTTGGTCCACTATTGCTCCCTTATTTATTCATTAATAATATTTTTAAACATATATTAAGAATTTAGATAGGAGAATGACCACAGCTTACCACAGTTCAAGGCAATATATTGTCAAAACACGGACAGACACGTACACACATTAAGTGGTCAAACTTTTGGGTATATCACTCTCCATTAACTATAGAACAAGGTAACATGCAGCTACCTCATTCTGTTATTGATAATGGGTCAGACCCGGTAATTTCAATGCTTAATGTGCACACATGTCTGTCCATATTTTGATGAAGACCTGCTTTCAGCTGTGATAAACAGTGGTTATTCCCTTATCCGTACGCTTAATTTGTACTGCCTTTAAGTGCTTATTACTTCAATCAATCTACATATATACGGCAGCTTAGAGGAAATTCCAATATTCTCTGCCCCCTCCAATGTATCCACATGTGTCAGATATACTTCCATCTGAAGTGAGTTATGCCACAGATTACATGAAAAAAAGGAACAGCCACTGGCAACAATGGTCTTTGAAGCTAATTGGCAAAGAAACTATCAATAACTTGGCTAATGTCTTCTTTTACTGTCTGCACAATAAATCGATCCCTTCTTCATGGAATACAGCAAAAATCATTTACTGCTATACAAAAGGGGAATATAACATCAAAAACTACTAATCTATTTCCTTGTTGACTTTTCTGCACAAAGTTTTTACAAAGAACTGAATCAGTTCCACTGTTGATTTTGCCCAACCCATTGAGCAAGCAGATTCTGTAGCAGCTTTAGCACAATCCACCACATTATGGCCGTGTGAAACGAATACCAGATTCCTCTTTGTGTAGCCCTTGTAGATTCTGAAAAGCATTTGATTCAATAAGTCATAAGGTTGTCCTGCAAGCCTTAACTAAATATAGCATGGATATAGCTTGTGCACCTACTCAGCCCTTGCAACGTTAGAGAACAAACTACTGAGGTATTAGGCAAGATGATCCCATCTCTCCAGAATTATTTTCAACTGTCTTAGAGATGGCAATATCAAAACTAGAATGGACAGAAAATGGGATTAGAAGAAATGGCAGAAGACTTAACAACTTTAGATTTGCTGATGACATTGCGCCTGTTGCTAATGACCTTGATGAACTCCAAACCTTGGTTACCGACCTCACCTCTGGGTGTAAAGCAGTTGGCCTAAGAATGAATCTTTCAAAAACAAAAATTATGTCTAACAAATGGGCCACAGAGGGGAGTGTATAGTTAGATAATTAATCTTTACAAAATGTCAGTGAGTGCATTTTTCTTGACCAGCTTTTAAACATAAAGGGTGATGTAAGACAATAAATTTTCCATTGCATAAAGCTGGGATGGCAAGCATTTGGGGGCATTCTGTTATCCTCAAATCTAATATGCCCACAAATCTAAAGCAAATAGTTTATGACCAGTGCATTCCACCTGCAATGACATACGGCTGCGAGACCTGGACTCTAAATGAATTTACAAAAGGTAAACTATTTTTTTTCCTCGGGCTTTATGCCTCATTGACAGCGAGGTCATTAGAGGTGGGATGGGATTGGGGCAAGGAACGGGAAGGAATTCGGCCATGGCCTCTTTTGAAGGAAGCATCCCGGAATTTACCTGGAGTGATTTGGGTAAATCATGGAAAACCCAAATCTGGATGCCTGGACGGGGATTAAAACTCTCATCCTCCCGAATGCGAGGCCAGAACTCTAACCGTTCACCCACCATGCTCGGTAAAGGAAAACTAAGGACTGTCCAAAGAGCTATGGAAAGGTCAATGCTAGGCTTAATAAGAAAAAAAAAAGGAACTGACATTCGGTCAGTTATGAAGTTCATAGACATCTTAGAGAGAACAGCATCCTTAAAGTGGCAATGCGTTGGCCATATTGCATGGAGAAAAGACCAAATATCAACAAAATCAGTGTTAGAGTGGAGCCCAAGAGATCACCACAGACCAAGAGGAAAATCACCAGACCAATGGGACAAGGACATGCACAGGAATTAACTGGCAGAGGATCACCAAAGATCGTTTGACCTGCACAAAACTGCTCAAGTTCTACCTGAAATCATGACTTTAAGAGACCACATCAGTAAAAGATTGAACTGGCTGATGATATTTCTAGAGTTATTATTAGTTTACTTCACATTATTTTACCCCTCCATCCCTACCCACTCCCCCATACAATCCTTCCCACTCAGTTCTCCAGGGCCAAGCCACTAGTACAGTAAGCCTTGATGTGTGCACACATTCCTCTCTGTGTGAATAAGGTACTAAACTGAAATATTGTACAACTGTATCATGTGTATTTGTCACAGCCCTCCTTCCTTTAACTTAAGTGAGTGATGCATTTATTTTCCATATGCCTTATTATTTATATTTCCGATGAAATGGTCAAGGGAGAACACATTTATAATGTGGCACTGGTTCTTTCAAAAATATTTATTACAGTTAGCCATAAAACAGTTGTGAATAACGTTAATGCTATTGGGATAAACCAACGAGTGATTTGCTGCGTAGAGGAATTCTTAAGCAAGAGGAGGCAGAGAATGAAATTGGAAAATACATTACCAATGGATATGGAAATGAGTACAGCTGTGCCACAGTGTAGTGCATTAAGATCAATGTTCTTCATTATTCTATTGTTGATCTACAGATAGAGGTACAGTTGTTTGTGAATGACATAATGCTGTATATTAGGATTACATTCAGTGAGGATTGTGAACAGATGCAGAGGAATCTAGACAGGATATCTACCTTGGTGGATAAACATGGACTGAAGATAAAATAGCACAAAAAGAGTCAGCTTATTAGGTACAGAGATAGCTTTTTCTCCTTATGGCTTTATGCCTTGTCAATATCGAGGCCATTAGAGGCAGGATGGGACTGGGGACAAGGAATGGAAAGGAATTCAACTATGGCAGTTTGAAGGAAGCATCCCAGCAGTCACCTGGAGTGATTCGGGGAAACCATGGAAAAGCCAAATCTGGATGCCCAGACAGGGATTCGAACCAGCATCCTCCTGAATGTGATGTTTTAGCATTAACTGTTCAGCCACCACACTCGGTGGGTACACAAATAGAAAAATAAACATTTTTTATGATTTTCAGTAGAGATGGAACTGCTTTTTGAAGTCATAAAATGTAAAAAATACAAAGTAGTATTGGCTGAGACTAAGCTAAACTAGGCAGAGCACATTGTAGACACTGTTATAAAAGGATTATAAGTATTGCATCTGCTGGAGAGAATAATGTATCATGAAAGTAGGAGAGATGGGTTAAAAAATTTTTGTCAGGCCCTTACCCATGTTATGAGTGACAAATACTTAAGTTAGAGAGTGTGCAAAGGAGGGTAGTTACATAGGATGTACTCAGTAACCAAAAGCAACAGGTTGTCATCACTGGAGAATATAAGCAGATAAGGACAATTGTGCTACGTATAAGGCATAGGCTGATGATGAGGCAAATATAAATACTAGGGGAAGATTTGGAAACAGCAAGTGGAAGAGAAGATAGGACAATTCTAATAGAATGGCAATTGATTTCAGGCATAATCAAGTAGGGAAGTTTTCATTTGTGGGTAGGGTAGTCAGAGACTGGAACAAGTTACCAAGTAGATGATGAACAATATACCTCAAACTATATAGGATTTGCAAGTAGGGTTGTAGCAAAATCACCACCACACATGAAATTCATTATCTAATATGTAAAAATGAATATTGGTTTGTTCGTCTTCTATGTGTTCCTTTATCATTCATCCAGTTACGATGAAACTTTGGTGAGCTATTCTGTGAGCGCCTGCGAAGGTTTCTGACCAAAAACAAAATCTAAAAGGACCAACCGCCCCTCTCCCTGTACACCCCTCAATTTTTTCCAAATATTCGATACATGAACCCACAGTTTTTATCTGAATTTGATGGAACTTTGCACACGTAAACTTAAAAAAACAGAAAAATACTGTCTACATATGTTTGAAAAAATTCATCCCTTTCCACCTTTAGCCCCACTCCCTAAATTTTTGACAACATTCTTCAAACAAACACAGTTTTTATCCTATTTTGATGGAACTCTGTATATATATACATACTTTAAAACAAATAGAAAAATACTGTCTGCATTTGGTTTACAAATCCTAAGCCCTCTCCTCCTTTACACACCCTTAATTTATGTTAAATTTGTTCCTACAAACCCATAGCTTTTATCCGATTTTGATAGTACTAGCTCACATGTACTTAAAAATAGATTGGTCTGCTAGCTCGGTGGTTAAGGCACAAAATTCCAGAAGTCTCCATCTACGGTACTAGGTTCAAATCCCAGTGGGTGCAGGACGTTTTTTGAGCTGGATTTTAACACATGTGCGATGCTGAATGTTCAGTGGTTGAGATTCCATATGATATATAATCAAAAAGAGTGGTCTGGAAGCTCACTGGTTAATGGGCTTACTTTCGAAAGTTCCTAGCATTAGATCACAGTGGAAGCTGAAACATTAAAGAGTGGTATTTGATCACATGAGGTACACCACATCCGTGGTTTGGATTCCACGTTGTACTCTATGTCCCAATGTAAAAGATCTTGCCTTCCTACCTGTGACACAATAGTTTAGGAAACCTTCGGGATAATTCAGCCAACCTTTCGGATGTGTACTAAGTTAGAATTTTTTTTTTAACAAACAGGAAAATATTGTTTACATTTTGTTTGCAAAAAAAAAGAAACCATTCTTCTCCTTACCCCTCTCCCTACCTTAATTTTTGCCAATGTTATTCTTACAAACCCACAGTTTTAATCCAACTTTGATAGTACTTACCACACATATGCTTTAAAAAAAAAAAAAAAGATCTGTAGCCAAGTAGTTAACACGATTACTTACGGAAGTTTCTGTCTCAGACCACGGTTTCAAATCCAGGGGGAAGCAGGAATATGTAGGAGTTGTATTTGATCATGTGAGCGACTCCCGGGCATTCCCTGGTTCCGATATCACATTAAACTCTAGGTCCCAGAAGAAAGGAACTGGCCATCCTGCCTCACACAATGGGTAGGTGCACCTCCTTCAGAAGGATACACTTAGGGATTGCAATCCAGCAAAGTGGGATCCCGCGGGATTGCATCATTAGACAGTCTGGCGGATCACGCACAAAATTAAGCAGATCCGCAATCCGCAAAAATCCGGCGGAAATGCGTGTCAGTCTGTGTGACTCACTGCCCCATTCAGTCTCTATCGGATGTATTGCACTGTTTGCCTTTACCCTTCCAGTTGGCATTTGACTCGTGTGAGCAAGCGTTTGTTTTTGTCAACCTTCGTCATTCGTAAGTAAATAAATACACTTTTATGTATTCATCAAAACTTACGTTTGTTTCCAGTACACATTTCTGTAATTTGAGTTATGGTGCGTACTTAGTACGATTTTCTAACTATATAATTATTTTTTAAGTGTCGCACACGTTATCTGAACTACACGGTTACAGCTTTTTATTCACGATTTCATTATTCCCATTTTCTGTATTTGCAGATAAAGTAATTGTGACAATTTCCTAATTTGCAGCTGAAAATTTGATTATTCGTTGATATGAAACTAATGTTATCGTAATTTTAACGATCGCGTACCTATTTAATTAACAGCTATCAAAAGGAAATTGTATATCCTTTGACTTATTGTTGTTTTGGCCGCTGCCTCAATGCGTTTCTTTGACGAAAGCCACCTGCTTACATGTGTCGCTCAGGCTATCAATTAATCCCTCTTCTCCTTGTTATTATTTCGACTAATGGTAAAAAAAGTTATAATGCAATTTTCACGGGTGTATCAACGAATTGTGTTGTAGGAACACCATACTTCGACGGCTGCCTCCGCCGTCTTCCTCACGTGTGTAATTTCGTGTGTTTGCAATGTAATCGGGAGATACAACCCATGAGGACTTCACTGCAATCATTTGCCGAGAAAGTCTCCTTTCTTACTAAAAAATAATAATTTCCACTCTAAAAACGTCGTTACGCCACATAAGTAAATCTGAAATATTTGGCAGTTTACATCTTGGTGAGTAGTTTCTTTTAATAACATTGAATCAACTGTAATATCAATCAAGGAATCAGGAGATATAATAATCTATCACACAAAAAAAAGGCCAAGTCTCGTGTTTGTGCAGTGACAAAAAGTTATGAGATCTTGTTCTGAGCCAAGTCTACACTTTACTGAGTATATTCACTTCACTTTGTGAAATGGAATGCTTTTTTCGGTGTTATGGAACATTTATTTAGAATTAAAAAAAAAAAAAAACTCTGGTAACTTGGCCATTAAGCAAACCATGTTTTTAAACTTATGTGATGTATTGGCATTACATTTGATAACAAGCTTAACTAGGCAGAACACATTGGACAGGTGGTAGGAAAAGGTTTCAAGATTCTGCATTTGTTGGAGAGAGTGATGAGGGGATGTACGAGAGGAGTTGATTACAAAACTTTGGTCAGACCACTGCTTGAATATGACCTAAGACTCAATATTTTCCATTTTTATTATTTATTTCAAAATTGGTTTATATTAAAAAACAAAAATGTAAAACCTCGAAATACACTTAAGACACGCTAAAAGTTTTAATGTCATTTTGCCAATCAAAATATTGTTAACTGTTAATTTTTATCATTTAACATTAAAAATTATTTATTAATTTAATTATTATTTAATTTATTAAAGTTTTAAGTAACTGTTTTAAATATATGTGTTAAAAAACTGTTTGTACCAATCCCGGACGGATCCTGCGGGATTGACACAAAACCCACGCAGATCCCGCGGGACTGAAAACACTGCGGGATTGCAATCCTTAGATACAATCAACTGTTGAGTTGTGGACTTGCTTAGTTTCTTTACTTTAAAGCAAAGAGAAAAATAGCATACATTTGGTTTACAAAACCAACACTTTTTCTCTTTACCTCCCTTAATTTTTGCAAATTACCAAAAGAAATTATGAATAATTTACCAAAAACATTGAAAGAATTTAAAGTTGAAATTTTGTAGAGGGCAAATGTAGGTGGGTGCAGGAAAGAGAGGAGATGGATGTGTTGGGAAGTTGCCACCGGAGCGTGCATCCCATTGCAATTAAATTAAATGTTCTTTATACAAACGCATTGTTTGTATCCAATTTCAATGGGACTTTGCACAAGTTTACTTTAAAATGATGAGATAAAAATTTCCTACATTTGGTTTTTAAAAACAAAAAACCACCACTCTCCCTTAAGACATATTTACACTTAGAACTATTCAGTCTTTCACAAATATTTCAAAAGTGGTATGGAAAATAACCAACGTGGATAGAGATATGAATGATATTCTGAGAACCCATAATATTTCCTGTCAAACAGCGTTGGACTGATTCAAACTGGACAGTTGCTGACAAAGAAATTCAAACTTGAAATTTAAAAATCTACAGTTTTTATCCAATCCTTCAGGAACTTTGTGCACAGATGTTTTAAAACAAATGAAAAATGATGTTTACATTTAATTTACAAAACTTCACTCACTCTTCCCCATCTCCCCTCTCAATATTAAATTAAACAAGCAACTTCCGTTTTTTGTATCAGTAGGAAAATCAGGCAAAGTGGATGCTGATGGAGAATTTTTGTTACAATCCGATCAGAAGGAAAATATCTTAGAACTTTCATATTCAGCAGCCAAGAAACACTGTAGACAGTATTTTTCTCTTTATTTTAAAGCAAAAAAAAAAAAGTTAGTCCATAACCCAAAGGTTTGCTAGATCCCACCGAAGGCATAATAAGTAACTGATGATAAACAACTCTTAAAAATTCCTGCTTCCAACGGAATTTGAACCAGACCAAAAAAATGTATGAAATAAAGAGCTTTAACCACTGAGCTACCACACCACTGTCATTGGCCCTAACAGTAGGATGGTGTTATATTATTGATTGGGTATGCCACGATGACTGACACGTGGGTTCTAAGGGGTTAACCTACGATGCCCTATGACTTGCACCGACTTTCTTCATGTATATTGGCTTACATGCTCAGCACTGCACGTATAGCTTGCAATCAAAACTGTTGAACGTCAGAAAGTCGAACAACAGAACGTGCTTACTCGACGTCTGGCTGCAGTGAAACTTAGAAAACTTACATGCTTTCGATACTAAAATATTATACTAAATGGCGTCCCATCACACCACTCTGTTTTTAAACAAAGGTGTGCTAAATACTATCAAAACTGAATAAAAACCATTGGTCTGTATTTGCTGAAAAAGAAAGGCCAAACATGTTGTATACCCCAAAGCACTAGAATAAACTTTTTCAATATTAATTTAATTCATACAAATCATGGTCTTTCTTTTATTTTGAACATATAAATGTGTCTGTTTTGTATATGTGTACCCACTTAAGAAAGAAAAAGAGGCATTGCAACGCATGCCAGGCATAGCTAGTACTAAATAAATAATAATGCACGTCTAATGTTACTTTAATTAAAAAAAGTGAGTTTTACCACCATCAGTTGATTTTATGCGTCCCAAAGTGTGATTGGAAGCATGCGATAGTTCTGTTGCCGAAGGCCAAATATCTTCACTTGCTTCGGGTTCAAGAAGTTGGTCGCACATACGGGTATCATGTAAATTTTGCAATAACATTGTCTGATTTACTAATTTGCATAAATTCTTGATGTTATTTATCATGTTTCTGTGTACTTCTTTATAGGATTTGACTTTCTCATTTTCCATCTCATTAAATCTGCAAGACAATGCATTTACAATACCTTTATGTCTTGGAAGAACAGTAAACAATTTATAGTTTGTACATTATGGATTAAGATCTGTTTCTAAATTTTCAGTGAGGCCTTATAAAATTTTTAACATACATTCTTCTGTTAAAGTACTGATAAACATTAACTAATTAAACAAATGTAACATGAAAAATTACCTGCAATGAAAATATGTAACAACTGCATCTTCATTAACTTTCAAAATTAACCAGAAATTAGGAAGTGATGGCCGTCTTGTTTCCAGGTCCTGGAGCCAATCACATTCATCAGCAGAATCACTGCTATCTCCCTCGTAACCTGTAATACATTCAATTTGTATTAATTTCTGTTAACTTCATAGTTATAACAAAACACAAGCTACTCAAGGAGTAAAGAGAGAGAGAAGGAGAGGGAGAGACTCCACAGCTTCAATATGTGACAGAACAGATGTTATTAGCAGATTTATTCAATTTCATTGGTGAGATGATTGTATACAAATGGTAGAATAATATTTTTAGCAGGGAATATCAACCGTTTTTAATGATGCCTCGGAGCTAGGAGACAACAGTTAATAATGAAATACAGAACTATACTGGCAGCAGAGAAAAATATAGGGTACAAAATACTGACTTGGGTGGTATTTCCTTTGGAAATGAAATTCTGTGGGCTTTGCTCAAGACAAACAGCCACATGAAAAATGCTGTGTGTGTTGGGAAAAAAAGTGAGAAACTTAATGGGAGCTTTATATGTAGGTTTAGATTACAAATAACTTCACATTTGTTGTCATTCCAATCAGCTAGTGCATTACACATTTTGAATGTTGTGGAATGGTCTTTCTTCAATATCAGTAGCCACAGATACATATCCATATTACCTTAAAACACGTTTCATGTGGATTTCCATTCAATGGTATGGATAGGACCGTCATAGGAAACATCTAGTTTCCTAGCTCTCCTACAGCTTACCCTACAGACAGTAAAACAATCTACCACTTAGAGGCCAACACCTATAGGGGGGACCGACAAAGTCTGGTGGGGCTCCCTGTCACAGATGACATCAAAATAAGTTTTAGTTTTATTGACACTGATTCTGTATATGGAAACTGTATAATTACTGTTCCAAGAATTGTTGAATAAACAAAAGAAGTTTCTTGCTAGTTGTGCCATGGATTCAATGTGTTTTATTAGGTTATGGGTGAAGATTTATGACTATTTTCTTCATCACAATATTGAACCGTATACAGAAATGTCATGATATTATAAATAATTTGTTATGGGCCTGAAGATGGCTTCAAATTTTGCAGTTAATGTCCATAAGCTAAAAGGAAGAGAGAACTAACTTCAATGTGTGAGATTTTAAAGTGGAGAATATATTGATGTTAGAAGGTTATATGTGCGTATAAAGCAAGCTAAAATAATAAAGGCGCTATGGGCACAGCTTAAAACTATGTTTGAATGATTGCAGGTGTATACGAAGAATAACCTTACACCGTCATCTCATATGAATCAGGCTTAGTAACTGTGACATCATATGTGATACAAGGAATTGAGACATCGCAAAGATTAAGTGGGATCAGATTTACGATAAATGATGAACGGATTAGTAATTGTTACTTGCTGGTTTGCCAGAATGATTTTCACCCATGATTATGGATGCTTCATGAGGATACCTTTTCTACCAGTCTGAACAGACAATAACTTCTTGATGTATGATTGTTGGTGCATAAATGTGAAATAACTTTTGAAGGAAACTTGTAATCAATTCTTTTGGGAATGAGGTACCACTCCAGTCAGTGTCTATTGTATATACTGGTGTGTCACAAACTTAGAACCTACGAATAAATCTCAGTAAAGTGTAAACATAAGCTTTCCTTATTTTATGAAGCCTCCATGTGAGTGTGTAAATCATAAGCACTTTTCTCAAGTAATCTTGTGTGGTGAGCAAAGTCTTAAAGCCCAGTATCTCAATAGTTATATTTTGGATGATGACGGAAACAACCAGCCAACACTACAATATATTTACCGAAGCAACCAAACCATTTTTAGTCTATAACAAGATGTTTGCCAGTGATGTGTCAGGAAGAAACTTTTAGAGATATGTTAAATGCATTAGACACATAACACTTGCGTTAGTCACCATAGTCCCAAGGTCAACCACCTTTGAAACATTTTCTCCAAGTATTTAGGTGATTATACTTTCAATATCATACTAAAAGTCCATTAGTCTGAGTTTCAGTAGTGCTAACTGGACTATGAGACTATGGAAGGAAGTCTGCTAAAATTGATCACTAGTAAAGTGTCCCCAGGGCAAGTGTTTGAGTCAAGCAGTAGGAGGATTCAGAGATCAGGAATAAAATGGGGAAGGGACAGAACAGTGCAAAACCAGTGTGCAACAACTGGTCCTGGATGGGCAGCAGAATACAGCAAATAGGTTCACAAAAAATAGCAAGTGGATGTGACAGCCAACACTTTCTCTGATATCTTCTCTGTATATTGAGACACATCAGAATTATTTTCTTGCACACTTGGATTGATGCGCCACAGCAAGTAGCAACCAATATCAAACTTTGTGACATACATGCTTATATCTATGATTCCACAGCAAATATTTTAGGTTTCCAATACATATCTGATGATTACACATTTTATCATAAATTTAATGAAAATCTATTATTCAGTGTTCACATGTATGTCTATTTCACTTACAACAAACATAAAAATAATACGCTGCAAGATGGAAATCGGTTAGTACTTACTGGTACTACCAACTTCATCATTTGTTTCTTTTATTATGCACTATATTCATATTTTATTTCTTGGATTGGGCCCAGAGGACTATGGGACACTGGCAACCTGTTAAAGATGTGTCCAGGATGAAATAATGAGGGTGGTAGATAGTGTGCCCAACTCATGTTTTAGAACTGGATTGTGAGATCTAGAGCATTTAACCTATTGAAGTAATGTTTGTGTTGTCATCTGTCTGCAAAACTTGTGTTCTGTAAGATAAGTGTATTTTTTGTTTTGTCAAATGTGTAGATTGTGAGACTGGGGACCATCCCAGGATTCACCCAGATCACTGCAGGAAAACTGCCTAAAAACCACAACCAGGATAGCCTGCTCACAGTGACCAGAACTTCATGCTGCTCCTGTTGTACATACCCAATCCAGTATGGTGGCACCATACTGCTGGCAGTCACACTGGCAAGTCGTACACACATTATTTAAGTGAGGATACATCTTTTAGAAAATTGATAAATGTATTCTTAACATCAATGGTAATGGTATCTTCTAACAAACACAATCTCTTCACAAACAGCAAATCTTTACTGCTGAAATATCAAAACAAAACAAAGAAAATGGTCCAATAAAAACCTACCATCTTCCGTTCCCTGTCCACTCTCAACAATACTTGAAACTTCACTTCGGTGACCAGGAGTTTCCAGCTGCTTTCTTGCCCAAAATACAGTAGGCGATTCACCTTCAATTTCCGTATCCCGAGTTAACTCATCACTTTGTGCTACTCCAAGACTTTGGCTTCTGATTAAAGATGAATGAGGTCTGTTGAGAGAGAGAATAACATGCAGGTGAATTACAACACTACAAGTATTATAATATCAATCTGGAAGCATATTTATTTAAATCTAAAAAACTATAATAATTACTGAGAAAGTGTTTTCACTAATAATATTAAAGGCAAATTATTTACAAGATAATAAAGTTCTTAAACTTTTACAGCATTAACAATTTACATTATAACCATTAACAAAAATAATTATGATTATATTATGTTGATGTAGTACAGTTTAGCAAGTATTCAGAATCCATCGAATTACTTTTATTTCACCAGTGACAAGTTTGAAACTGAAAAATTTAGTGAAATAAAGTTTGTGTGAACTATATGAAAGGTTACAAACCATAATAAGCTTCAGGAATGCACCATTCATTTACACAAGGCTATAAATTTACTTCTAACATGTATCATATATACATTTACAGACACAATCTGACTTATGTACATTCACATAAACAAACAAGCTGGGATGCAATTCAAAGTTTTGGAGCATTTGCTTTGTCACTAATAAGTTCAAATTTTGTGCAACACACCTATCCTGTTTAATATGAAGTCCTACACCAACCTACACCAGTCAGTACAATAGCATACACCAAGGCCAGCATCCCAGTACTCTATATCTACATTGATGATAACAGGTGTTCTTTTGAGCAAGATGGTATTTTAATTATGTATTTATACACCAATAAACTTTGTATGTAAAGAAATCATTCTTAACTTCAACATATAAAGTATGTATATGGTTATATAATTCATAAAAGTCTTTTAACATTGGAGATTAGTCCAGCATGAGATCCTCAAAAGAAGTTGATGTTGGTAGCATGTAAGTTAACCAGACTAACTATTCTATGGTATGGTCCAAAAGCAACATAGTTTTTGTTGGGTTTTACAGCGTCCAGCAGTCTTCTTGTTCCAAGATCTACCTTAGAGCAGTTAAATCGGAATTGGTCGAGTATTTCTGGTGAATCAATAAGACCATCGACAACTTTGTGGAAAAAAGCATAGGTCTGTCAATTGCCTCTGACTACGTAGGATGTTAATGTTATAAAAGTGATACACATCACACTCGTCTGTAAAGTTTTCATCATGAGGATAGTGTAACAGGAACTTACAGAACTTAGGCTGGACTTTTTTGACACAGCTAATTTGTTGATCTGTAAATGGTGACTAGACAATACTTCCATATTCCAGTAACAGTTTGACAAAGACGGAGAAAAGGCGAAACGGTATATTATTGTTTTTGAATTCTTTCCCAAATCTACATATGAATCCAAGGACATGAAATGTTTGCAGATTTATGTAGTTAATATGATCAGAGAAAGTAAGCCTATCATAAATCATCATGCCCAAGTCTTTTATAGAGTTAACTATTTCCACATTTTGACCACATGAGTAGTTAACAGGCAGCAGGTTGTGACGTCAGGAAAACACCATGATAGCACATTTGTTTTATGTTAAGGTGCAACTTATTTACCTGACATCATACCTCTAACTTGGAATTGTCTCAAATTTTACCATCAAATATTTAGCCAAAACTTTGTATATTGTGGTTAATGGAAAGTGGAAGCCAAGTGAAGATACTGCCACTTGTTGAAAGTAGAAAGCCATCTCCGTAGACTCTAAGGTGGAGATTATAAATAAACTAGGTGAGTGAAAAAATGGTGAATGTGGTTCCCAAGTAAAACATGAGCCATTTAACCATTGATACAATGCAAAGAAAGTATTATGGAACACGATAAAAGTGCTGTGCCTATGCAGTCAAAAATTATAAGTAAGAAAAGAAGGATGCTGAGAGGAGAAATGGAAAATCTTCTGGGTGTCTGGACAGAACACCAGAGACAAAAAAAGGAAATGATTTGCTCATGCTCATTCAGAAGAAGGAAACAAGCCTTTTCAGTTACTTGAGGGCTAAGGCTGTGCTGCAGATGAAACATTGTCTACAAGTTACAAATGGTTACATTAGAAAATACTTAATTGATAATTCTAGAGAAATATTATCATAGTACAGCGGTTCCCAACTTTTATTGGTACACGACCCACTTTTAAGTTAAAAAAATTTTTTGCGACCCACCTAATATGAGAATCTATCTAACATTAGAATGGGAACTGTTCTATGATCTCGATACGCTATCGACTATCCTATCCTATGAAAAGGCAAATTTTCGTACAAAGGATGTACTATCAACAAAAACAAGAACTGCTAATACATAAAACAACAAACATATCATAGACCGGGAGGTGACTGCACAGACCATCACCTCATCAAGTTGACTGCTAGGCTATTTGACAGTATTAAAAAAAAATATTATAAATTGAACTCATTCTCGTAGATTAATGCTTCAGGAAGCTAATTTTTTCAGTTTTGAAAAGAAAAGTGGATTATTTTTTTAATAAAAAAGCGAAATAAAAATTATACTTTTCTTACCTCTGGTCACGTGACAGAAAACGCTCTAGGATAGGTGGTGGCTTGAGTGACGTCACATGTCTGTAAACGCTATGGCTGGGAAAGGAGCGTTTCCTATTATCCAAGTTTTCAACTATTTTTATTGTTTGTTGCTGGTCATTTCTTGTTATTAATGAAATTTCATTTTGAATACGAAATTGAGAACAATTTGTAAAAGCCTACAGCGGAAAATATCGAAAATAGATGCCTTATTTGTGGGGCTGACTATAGAAAAAAAAACCTGACTTTTATTCTGCTGAGCTTAAAAATGTAACAGCTTCAATAAGAGACTCATTTATATTCAAATTGAAAGTTAGAGATTGATTGTTGTGCGTTAGCAAACCATACGTCGAAAAATTCTGTACGCGAAATGTGTGCAGTGAAAATAAAGAAATATATGGGTGTCGCAAATATGCGCAAACAAATGAAGGTATTTCTTGTAGCTAATAAGCAGCTCTTTCAAATAAATACAGCAAGAGACCGATATAATGTGGTATAATGAACTAAAATGCAACATGAAATTGGCTCAGTAGTTTTTTTTTTTTTTTTTAATTAAAAATAATCTCGCTCTGTTTTAATGATGCTAATGAATCTCAGAAAAATCATGCGTAAACTTACCTTGAGGATCGCCAAAAGCAACAGAAACACACAAGTCACTACTAACACACAGAAACACAGCGTAATAATCAACCAAGCTCAGTCAAATGTCGCAGCCGACTGGAGCGCTTGATCGGTGGATCACATGAAGCCCATTGTTCAAACTATTTTTTCTATTGTTAGGAGTGAATTCGTGGAAAATAAACCTTTGTTCTGAGTAATATGGTTTATCTACTTTGAATATAAATAACAATTTTGCCTGCGTAGACTATTATCAAAACTAACTTTTGTCCCTCTAGATTTAGAAAATATCACACTGTGCGGCGTCCTCCCGGATGCGAGGCCAGAGCGTTAACAGCTCACTCACCACGCTCGGAACAACTGGATGTTGTGGGCCATTTTTCTTAATTGCAGATTAAGGCTTATAGATAAATGATATTTTTTTGTCAATAAAACTGAATTTGTTTGTTTATTTATTTACCTACCTCGTTTCACTTCATCTCACACGAAGAAACTGTGAAGTGTTTGCTATTAACATAAAGAGAAGCAATTAAGAAGTAGTGTCCTGATAGCTGTGTGATTGAAGAGTGGTAATGGAATTCAGAACGTCCTACGTTCGAACCTTGGTTGGGATAATATTTTTTGCGTGCATTTTTTCCGTTTTTGTTTGCTGTTTTTTGCACTACTATGTTTTTATTCGAAGAATTCATAATAGTTGCTAAGCGTCATACAAGCGTTTGAAACAAATTGCTACCATACATGAAAACTTTTAATTTTTAAACTTACCAGAGAGAGAATATCATGCAAAAATACAGGTGCACGGCGGCGAATAATGGAATTTATTTTAGAAGTGACATAACTTGTAGAAATCTTGCAACAGTTCCGGAACGCGATGTGTCCTTTTCGTTGGAATTTTTACCTGACGATACAACTGCAGGTTACCTTCCTGACATAGCTGCGTCTATTAAGTGGTATTTACTTTTAATGTGCAAGTAATATTTTTAAAAAAAAAAACCCTCTTTATGGTGTGCAAGTAACGTCCAATTTCCTTTTTGAAATCTGCTTTGGTTGTTTCAAACGGTTGTAATTCGCTCGTTATCCAAAAAGCTGTGAAGCCTTCAGAAAAAAAGAAAAATTGAATTGATGTTTTGGTGGGTTTTCGGGAAAAATGATTATGCGGTGCAACCAACAGCAACTAGCATTCAAAGAAAATGACAAAAGAAAACAAATTGAACATATTCTGAAGCTAGGATCGAACCTTAGGACCCTAACCCTAATAATTCTCGCCTTAAACAATGTATTACATTCAACTCTACGAAATAGCGGTGTAAATGAGCTTCACAGAAAATCGTAGGTGGGTGCAGGATAGGGGGAAGTTGGGTGTGTATGGAAATTGCCACCGGAGCGTGTGCTCCAAATGCAATTAAATTAAAATTTAAAATTAATTACTTTTAATAACATGACGTTAGAAAAGGGATCAGCTGTATGGGGCATTGGTAGAAATATTGTAAGTGACTTTGTCGCAATATCAAATTGAAGTTGTTACATTTTTAAGCTCCACAGAATAAAACTCATTGGTTGTTTCTATAGCTAGCCCCACAAATGAGGCATCTACTTTCAATATTTTTCTGCTGTAGGCTTTTACAAATTGTTTTCGATTTTATATTCAAAACGAACTTTCATTGATAACAAGAAGTAACCAGCAACAAACAATAAAAATAATTGAAAACTTGGGTAACAGGAAACGCTCTATTCGCAGCGGCAGCGTTTACAGACATGTGACATCACAACTGTCAATGCACGCGCCAGGCAGCGAAGGAGCGTTTTGGCGGGCTTTTAAATTCTTTAAATTTTAACTTCGAATTTTATGCAAAATAATGCACTGCCGTCTAAAAATCTCTTCACTCGGTGAATAACGTGTACCAATAAACAATTTAAAACCATTTTCAAGAAGTAGTCAAATACCCAATTGGAAGTAACTCGAGCAGCATACTAAAATGCAAGTGGTCTGCCAAGTCGCTTTTTAGTGGAAACTACCTGCAGACCTGATTTTAGTGATTAATTGGTAGGTTTATCATTGTGTTTTACTTCACCCAAATGTATGAAAATATTTAAGACTGGGAGCCGGAAAAAACAATGGTAAACTTACCAGTCAACGACTAAAATGGGATTTCTAGGTGTAGATATAACTTGGCACATCAGTCGCATTTTCCTGCTTTGCTATTAACAAGGATAAATGTTAAAACGCTATGGTAAACTGTTTATTGGCCTGACACTGACTTTTTATTGTAGATTAGGTCGAAAGATAATGTCTTTTCTTATTTTGAAAGAGTTCAAGAGACTTATCTGTGTACTCAGGATGCTTGGTTGACAAATGCCTTGCAAGTTTTGATGGCTTCATGTATTCACTGGACAAATTTTCGCAACAAATCATGTACTGAGGTATTGGCTCCTCTTCAGTACCCGAAAACACAAATCTGTATTTAAAATAATCCGGATTATACTTTCGCAGATACGTCTTTTGCTTTTTCTTGCTGCCTCCATTGTAATTACAAATACTTGGTTGGATACTCTCTTTTACGGCACACGATCCAGTCCTCAACAAACTTTCCATAATCACATTAAATCTACTATCAATCAAAACAAAATGCAAACAACAACTCACTCTCACAAGCAGAGAAAGATAGTTTGCATCAAAGA
This sequence comes from Vandiemenella viatica, assembly GCA_031002005.1. Lineage (NCBI taxonomy): Eukaryota > Metazoa > Arthropoda > Insecta > Orthoptera > Morabidae > Vandiemenella > Vandiemenella viatica. The sequence goes on from CM061921.1 coordinate 108,468,443, forward strand.
CTTTGGTTTCGATTCAAGCATAAACAAGAAAATGACAATCAGAGAAGTATAACTGCCAGTGGTATGCACGCACATCTCCACCTTAGAGTAGGGTGGGAGAGGAGGTGTTCAGGGGCTGCCATAAGGATTGCGCGATTACTGCCGTTGCTATATCTCACAGCGTGGTTATTGCATAATATCGGCTGACTGTTTAAGAAAACTTTTTTTCTCACAAAGTTTTAATTTAAGCTAATAGCTTTCATGATTACTGCACTTGTAAAATATCATGTTATATTTTTTAAATAGATGAAATAAAAGATATATTTTTGTGGCAAAAACGTCGATTGTTCCGCGACCCACTGGTGGGTCGCGACCCATAGGTTGGGAACCGCTGTCATAGTAAGTAGGTCATGAACATGAGAGGATTTGAATACTGATAGAAAATATCAACGAAAATCTTCAAGCTCTATCAAATTCTGTCCTTAAAACAGGATGTCCTAAGTCATCAATATCTACATCCCCTTCTTTCTCCAATACACTGTTTCTCTATGTATTCCTTCCATCAATCAACTCAATCTTCTGAACTTAAAAACGGTTTCCTATCAACAGCTTTAATTTTCACCTTCTTTTCTTCTGGCCTCGCATTCGGGAGGACGGCGGTTCGAATCCCCGTCCGGGCATCCAGATTTGGGTTTTCCATGGTTTCCCAAATCACTCCAGGCAAATGCCAGGATGCTTCCTTAAAAAGGCCATGGCCGAATTCCTTCCCATTCCTTGCCCCCCACCCTTTCCCGTCTCTGTTGAGAGACGTAAAGCAGTTAAAAAAATAAATAATAATACTTTTCTTCATTTCTCCAAAATTTTGTTTGATCCCCCTATAGGCCACATCTATTTTACCTACAACCATTTCATTTTCTAATTCTTCGTAATTTTCTTGCAGCCACTTTAATTTTGCAATTTCTGTTTAGTTGATTTCTAAGATGTCTGTACTGCTATCTTTCCGATTCATCCATGAGCATTTTTGTGCCTTCTCCTCCGCTCCATCAACTCCAATATTTCTTCTGTGATCCAAGGTTTTGGGATGCTTGTTTCCTAATGCATAATGTTTCCTTACCAGCTTTGATTATTTCTCTCTTCAATGTATTCTATTCATCCTCAACTGAACTCCTTTCAGAGTTATTTCATAGACCCACATCTACCATCTCTGCAAATTTTTCTCTCATGTTAAATTGTTCTGCCTGTGTTGTTTCTTTATTCTTTTGAATTTCAGCCTACACTTCATAACTATCAGATTGTGGTCAGAGTTTATGTCACCACCTGGGTATGTTTTAAGTCTAGAATTTGATTCCTGAATCTCTGTTTGACCATGATATAGTCTAGATGATATCTACCTGTACCACTCATGCATGATTCTTAGTGTGTTCACACAACGGGTTTATATTTTTTACAAAATTCTAACAATCTGCTTCCTTACTCATTTCCTTTACTTTGGCCAAAACTCCCTACATATTCCCCTCTTTTCTTTCTCTGACTACAATATTCCGATAACCCATCCTCCCATTTACATTTGGGATTAATTCTTCAATTTCATCATATATTAGTCTGGCATAGAGGAGGTTTAAAACAGAACAGTTCTACTGAGACATATTTCACATTTGTAGCATTTCTATGAAAATATATATATATGTATATATAACAGAGAAGATACTGTCTGATACCTGATATGATTTTCCTGTAATGCTAATGAAAGTGAAAGAGATGCTGCTATTGGCGTGGCTTCCACTCCAGAACCTGGAACACAGTTCCACTGATCCACTTTCCCTTTATTTGGGTTATTTTTCTTCTCTTTCCGTCGCTGAAACTGTCGCTGAGAATCATCGTCAGAATCACTGTCTTCTATTTGTTTCTTCCTCCTGCTGCTAATTTCATAAATCTTCCATGGCACTCTTGAAGGAGACATATTATCTTCACTTGCTACAGTTTCCATGGTTGTATTTGTCACACTTTCTGGTATTTCATTTTCATCACCTACAAAACAAATATTGATGATTAACAAACAGAAATTGTGGATTACCTAAAAAAGTGAATAAAGATCTTGTATAGGTAATATAAACAAATAGATGACACAAAATGTATATGAGGCACAAACTGTTAGTCTTCTAAATAGATACAAAGTGAAAACAGTTTGTACTTCATTATGATTAATGTTTCTCAGTCTAATGGATTTTCTAACCTAATTACAGAAGTTACTATTACATCACTCAATAATTTTTTTATGTTCTTTTGAAGGAGCCTATACGTAATTACTTACATACAACTGGATAAAAATTTCTGGAAGCAGCATGATTCAACCAAATTTTTGCTTAAATATGTATTTCTTTATTATATTGTTATATGTTCTCAGGAAGTTTGTTTACCATTCATTCCAGTAATGATAATGGCATTTAATTTGTACGTAAGTTATTACAGTTACTTATGCTGAAACTGTAGAGATGGGTATTTGATTTAAAGATTTGAACATTTTCAACAGCAAAACACACATAAGAATTTGTGCACTCTATAAATAAACAATTCTCTGCAATGTTCATCTTGGTTTTATCCCATACAGAATTCCATAATTTTATTTCACTCTATAAAATGTGTCCACAAAATATATTGCTATATAAAGAAAGACTACCACAATTTGGTGTCATTCTTATTAACAATAGCAACCTGTTGTATTCATACTAATTCAGCTTCACATCTACATTGGTCCTCTCTGCGTCCAGCATTATGTTTACTGCACACAGATATTTGTTTTATTAAGATGTAACATATCATTTCAAACTTGAATTTTGGTTGCTATAAGAAAGAGTATGACCTTAGTGAGTACTTTACATCCAGGACTTTTTGCCTTTAATGAATCATCTTAATGGTCAGTTGGTTGGTGGTGAAGTATATATATGGACTAGATCAGTGACATGATAATTGTGTGAGGTGTGTCACCGTTTGGCTAATCAATAATGGGAAAAGTTTCTCTGACGGCATGAATGGAATAGATAGCCGTGGCTGAAAGCATGCTTGAAGTTTTACAGTGGGGTCTATTGCAGGAGAAACATCCGTATGGTGGTATTGAATAGCCAGTGAGTAAGTACTTAAGAAACAAGATGTTCTTTTGGTTGGATGGTCAACTGAAACCTGTGCATAGGGTAATGGGCAGAATTTTGAAAAAAGGATGCACATGTCATGGAACAAATATAAACAGCCCTACTTGCACCAAAGGATTTTAATAATGGAGAGAACTGAGAAATGAAAATATGACTTTGTTCATTGTGAGTGGTGCAATATAGGATTTTCGGTATGATGGGATGGATTTTAGCAGCAGAGGTATGTTTTTGTACAAGATTTGAAAGCAGTAGCAGGAGATGGGGGTTTGTGACAGATTGTAGGATGTAAGGACAAAGTCCGACACCGGGGTAGAGTATCGCCTATGTGCCTTAACTTACTCTCTTGAACACACCTCCCAATCCGATGAAAACTTGTTGAATACTTTAATTTAATTTGACCATGTTGCCAGGATACAACTAGAACGCTACAGGTCGCCACAATATTTGAAGACCCCAAATATTGAAAAAGTATTACAGCAGCTACAGAAATAAAACAGTTCACTTTTTCAAAAATTCTCAGTGGTGCAATATAGGATTTTCGGTATGATGGGATGGATTTTAGCAGCAGAGGTTTGTTTTTGTACAAGATTTGAAAGCAGTAGCAGGAGACGGGGGTTTGTGACAGATTGTAGGAGTACTTGGAGAAAGATTCTTTATAGGAACATACGTGTCTGAAATGCATGGCTAGGCTGTAAGTAAGAGAACATTTAGTGATGAAGGGATTGCAGTTGTCAAAGTGGAGGCATAGCTGTAAATTTGTGGGATTGAAGTGGAGAAAGGTTTGTAAGCAACCATTCCAAAAAGAAATGTCAACATCCAGGCAAATGTTAACTGTGTGGGAGTGGGAGCAAATACTCTTAATGGAATGACCATTGTGTAGAGAATTGAAAAAGTCAAAGAGGAGAGTTTTTGATACCTGTCCAGATCACAAATGCATCATCCATGAACCTCACAAGTGGTTTGAGGGAGATTATCTTCAGGAATTGAATTAAAAGAAGATTTTGGAGAAAATGAATTGGATCAGAGATATAAGAAAGATTTGTTGTGGATGATGTGTGAGAGAGAAGGCCATTGTTAGGAGATGTCCAAGGACACACTGAAGCCTTGACAGTGGGAAATTTTGGTTTAAAGGAAAGAGAACATAATGATAACCAGTGAGGAGAAAACAGTATGGAGATACAGGGGTGGGGACTGCGGACAGAAACTTTGTAAAATGTGGAGTATTTTTGGTTTAGTAGTGTTGGAGATGTTCATCCACCAATGCAAAAATCCAGTCTGTGGATGATCCACAGACTACAGGCTTTCCAGGGTTTCCGGCTTTATGGATCTTAAGAAGAAGAATAGTGGTGTCTGAGAGCTGTCTAAAAGCTTCAGCCTAGTAAACATTACAGTGCATGACCATAATGGTTGTTCCCTTTTCAGCTGTGAGGATAGTGATGTTTTTCATAGTTCTCTAATGGCTTGGATTTCTATGGAGTTCAGGTGGTTGTAATTGGAAATAAAACTGGGAAAATATGGTGAGAACAGGATAGAAATAAGTAACTCTCAGAATAGAAGGAGCGTATGGCTTTGAGAAAGGAGAAGTGGGGTGGAAGTTGGAACTGCTAGAAAATTTGCTCAGTCTCACAATATTAGATGTTACTCTCTGCTCTAAGGACAAAGTGTTATCATCAGTACAGAGTATGACATAATGCTACTAAGGTCTGGTTCAAATCAGTATAGTTGAACTTTTGACTAGAAAATAAAAAGAGAGAATCTCTTAGGGAGAACTGAAAGTTGGCATTTGGTCAGGATAACAGACAATTAATAGACAGAGTGGGAATGGGATGTGGAAAACAGAGATTGTGAAGAGTAAGAGCAGCTTTTCAACTCAAAAGGTGAGATCATTAGAGCTGGCAGAGGGTTGGGATCATGAAACAAGAAATGTGGCTGTGGACTTTTAAAAGGACCGATCTTGGCATTCACAAGGAGTGATTTAAGGAAATTATGGATAAAGAATTTTAGATTGACTTTGAACCTGTATCCTCATGAATGCAAGGCTGAAACATTAACTGCTCACCATCACTTCCAGATTCAAATCCACTATCCAAATGTTTCATTGCATTAAGGCTTCTTACTATTCTGTTTTGAAATTAGCAGTTTTTCTCTCCACACAGACACCCCCACCCCTAATGTCTCCTATATGACCTGCATGTGCTTCATATCAACCTTAGGAACATCTTAGTCCATAACTACATATGTCCTAACTCTTCCAATACTATCATATTTATTCTTCACTTAGAAGAATCCTCAATGTAACGTTTGAAGCATACATCCAGAGACAAAAACCTACCGTAAAATGGGGTAACTTTGGGACTAGTGGTATAACTTTGGGACAGTGCGAAATTTTCAGCTTTCAAAGCTCCCAAAGATGTTATTCATTTTGAATTGGCGCATAATGTGCGTTATTAGAAGCACCAATATGTGCTGCTACCTTGTAACATCAGTTAGAAGCTTTTGCTTTATTGTCGTCTCAACAAAGTGCGTTTCTTTTGAAGTCAATATTTTCGAGATTCTGTGTTTTTCCGGAAACTTTCGTTTGCCTAGATAAATCTGTGCGTATTACAACATTGCCAGGTATGTATTTTAAAAAGTACATTATTTGACAATCACTTTTGTATATAACAGTTATTTTAAAATGTACATGTTACTTAATAACCTCAAAACTACAAAAAGTCAGCATTCAGTGGGGTAACTTAGGGACTGTCCCAAAGTTACCCCACAATGCAACCCAAGTGCTATTCAGTCTATTTTCTACTTTTTCTTCACAGAATAAAAGCTGATAACCATGCCAAGAAATCCCAAACATGCTCTTGGAACACGGCCATACAAAAATTATACTGAGGAAAGTTTAAATGAGGCCCTGCAGGCAATAAAAAACAAAACTTTGTCTATTCGCTAAGCAGTGTCAAATTATGGCATTCCAAAGAACACACTGCACCTAAAAAGCCAGGAAAAACATTCAAGACCTGTAGGTCGGGCTTCTGTTTTTACGAAAGAAGAGGAGATGCAATTTGTGGGTCACATTATTGCCACATCAAATTACGGATTTCCTGTGGATATGGTTGACCTTCAATTGGTTGTAAAGTGCTACCTGGATCGCTGCGGAACGAAGGAGGCGCGTTTTAAAAACAACTGGCCTGAAAAGGATTGGGTTAAGGGATTTATGAATCGGCACAAAGATGTGTTAACACAGAGAGCTGCAAAAAATATTTCTCACTCTAGAGCAGCAACGGATGAAGAGGTTGTGAATCATTTTTTTGACAATTTGGAACAGGAACTCAGTGGAATGCTTGTCTGAGATGTTCATAATAAACAACTGATTTGTAACATTGGTACAAATTAAGTTTTTCTAATCATTTCTGGCGAAAAACAGTACTGTCCCAAAGTTTCCCCACTTGATGGTGTAAGATTGGGACAGAAACAAAGGCTAATTACTGTAAAGTGATTGAGTATAGAGTAAAACCATGCCCTTATTTGCAAAGTGGAAGGTCAGTTTTACATAATATCGTAATCTCAGTGAATTACTTTTATAAATATAGATGGGAGGTGTAAAAAACTCGAAAAAGTGTCCCAAAGTTACCCCGTTTTACGGTATTTTACTGTTACTACTGTGGAAACCTTCCCCATTACTGGCAATGCCGCCATCACCACAACATGTAAGCACCTTTGAATTTTTGTAAATTCTAGTTTTCTTGGCTATAGAGCATAAGGGAGGGAGTAAGCTTTCTAGTAAACATAAAATTTTTCAATTCGCAACTACAGGATATGAGAGACACGTTTCATGCATAAGCCGATACTGCAACCTGACTCAGTAAATAAGCCGTTTTAAAAACAGTTAAGTCAATCAACATAAAGTTCTAAATAAACAATTTATAATAGTAAATAACCTTTAAACTAACCTGAAACAGTGCAATCCACTATTATCCAATTTGTAAACAGTCGATTTTTTAAGTGATAATTTCACTAATTCGCAACACTTTTCAATGCAGTAAAGTAATTTTATAATAATAATAACAATAATAATCAGAAAGAAGGTCAAATTCACTAAAATTCAGTAGTTTCAGGCTGTGTAAATAGAGTAAATAAAATTTTAAACACTTCATTAGACACACTTGCATTTTCTACACTAAATAACCACACATTTTCGATAATTTCTCGAACTAAAAAGAAAATTTCCTAAAAGAGTAAAGAATCTAGTATATCATATTATAGTTTCAAAACATTCCATGCAGTATAACAGATATTAAATCAGTTTTCAAGTAATTACATTGTAAACAAAAACGTGGTAGTTTTCAAAAATGAACTGTGGATAAATGAGACCATTTCCGTAAACAAAACAACGTTTAAAACACATAACTAAATAAAAGAAAAATTCAGAGAATAACACCTTTTCGATAGAAGCAGCACTTTAATAATTATTGACGAGAAACAAAATTTTTTCCAACATGTCGTCAAGGCAGTCTCAACCTAGATTTTAGTAAGAGACATAACTTCTCTAATACACCACCGATAATAATAAAAGTTACATTTTTGAAATCAGGAGCAAACACAGAACACATTGACATTAATTTAAACACAATAATTTGTAATCCAGCAGGAACTTAAAAAATTGCACAAATTAAGAAAGAACTCGGGGGTTCACCAACTGTTTTTAGAAAATTCATTACCATTGCGCTCACATACTTTAATTATTTACAAGAAGACATGTTAATTTAGAATTATAGTCATCATACTTTTAATAAACCTTAAGGGCCAGGCTACACACTGTTAAATTTTGAACATTAACTATAATTAAATTTTTTCAGACTATTTTTTGGTAAGCGGTGGATCACAGGTAGCATACGGCGGAGAGTATAAATAGGAGGTGCCTTGGCCGTCTGGCTGTCTTGATTCGTCTGTCTTTATTCTTTGGTCTTTTGGCCTTTTTTATGAAGTCGCGAAGTAATCATGCGCTAGTATGTACCATTGGGTGGTGTTTGTGGTGAGCAACGAGGATGACTTCCGGTAACTTTTGAGACACAGCATGAGCGATTCACAGCCATGTTAAATTTTTCCCGCTCATGAGTTATGCTAGCAGTGACTATGGACTTATAATTTTTCCAAAGGGATTTAGTCTGGTACTTCTTCCTCTTCATGACTTGTGATTTTTGGAGACGATTAGTTTGATTGCCAATTCGACTGTAATTGCTATTTTTCAAATGTGACTGTGAAATAAATTCAAAGTTTTCATCAAGTAGACTTTTACATATTTTCGTAGTGAACATTAACCTTTCCCTAGCTTTTAGTTTAAACACGCTATGTGGCGGCCGCTAGGCTTTACAGTTGAATTATCCAGGCAGATACATGATCATTCAAATTTATTAATGCAAACTTAGTAAAAATTTCAGCAAGTCAGAAGTCAGTTAAGGTAACTAAACCGATACTACTCCCGAGTATCAGTCTTTTCCCTTGCAAACACAACTTCCTCCACTGCCCTAGTACTTACACAGGCAAACTCACCAACAATCTGTACATCAGGTTGTATGGTCCAAAGGCAAACCGTTTACATCAATAACCTAGATCATCCATTAGTGGCTCACGTCTATGACCCACAACTCCAACCATCATTTCGTCGTTAGCACTAATAGAGTTGTCAAAATACTCTGAACTTCAGAGATGGATCCAGCCTTACCAACATATAACTGCTGCTAGATCCCTGCCTGCCCTAAATCATTGGCAATACTCTAACACTGGTAAATTAATAAATATTTCTTTTAACCTCTACAAATATTCCAAATTATTACAATATATTTTTAATGTTGCTATTATCTGATAGATAGATAGATAGATAGATAGATAGATATGTTCACTTTGATCCCATGTGAGAATAATCTCGGGGATGTGGAACAGTACATACACTTATTAGTAATGTCAATATTACTATATAATTGATAATATTATTATATATTGACAACAAGTTAGCAACAACCCATTAGTATAACCAATATCTCCTGTAATCTACAAATACAATCCCGAATTTTATTATTATTATAATTTCCAATGATATTACATTTCTAGAGATATTGTATTTTACTTTGTGGTCTCTCTCCACTACCCTAGCCTTGTCTCCAATAGTTAATTTCAAATTAAGTTCATTTACGTGACAAAATTCTGCGTCAGCACACCTGTCAATTATACCATACCAAATCCATTTATCTCCTACATGACTGAGAAGTCACCCAAAATATTGTGTAATTTTGTTTGCACCACTGCTGCCCTCCTGCCTCCAACTCAATGAAGTGATGGCTTTATTTTCCCTGACTGTTTTCATAGGCTTAAGTCAGAATTAATTATGCTTCTGAGAAATGATGCTGCCCTGCCATCAACTTTTTTAAGTAATCGTTTATTCATCTTTATTTACATTTTGTGTCCAGTATGTTTTGTTTGCTTTGACTGCATGATGTATTACTCTGTGTTACATAATTTTTCAGTTAAAAACTAGAAATACAAAACAAAATAGATAAGTAATTACATAAGAATTTCCACTTTTCCTTTTACAGATAATAGTTTCACAGTATACTAATTTAATCTATCAGGAAATACATCCTGTTACCATGATTCACTAGAAATGTATATGTGAATTATATTATCAGAACTTCTAATAAGTAAAAACACAGACTTTCCCAGGATATGATTCCAATGAAGTCTCCACTGGTGTATTGCCAGATCGTGTTGCATCTGATTATGGCAGAACAGTACAAGCAGAAGATGAGAAACATCATTGAAGATCCTTCCTATTGGCATTTAGACAATGATCCTACCAGCAGGATTGAGAGGAAGACTACCAAATTTTCTGCAGAATCAGAAAGAAACTCAGACCTAGTGCTGCCAAACAATGTCAGCTATATGGTGTAAGGTAATGTAAAATTTCTGCAACGAAATTTATTCACAGAACTACGAGTTCATTGCACATCAGTTTTAAAGTCATATGCTTAGACAATCCAAGCCATAAATTAAGTTAAACAGTTAGAGAAATTTGGTATTTGGTTTTAAAATATTTTGTAAAGGTAAACATATCCTTTATTTCTAGAGACATTTAGAAATATAACTAGTAAAAGGAGGATATAAATCTTGTAGCTAGGAAATACTACTAAAGAGTTTTAACAGATTGAAAGTTAGAAGCCGGTATGTAAACTTAAGACGCAATTGCACATTTCAAAATTTTAGAAGTCGTATTTTGAAAGATAGAATATTAGTTTATAGCAGGAAAGAAGCGTAATTTTGGCTTACAAAAAATATTAAAGATTGGAAAAGATCACTAAAATATAAAGGTTGATTTTTGTTCAATTTGTAAAAACTTTGAACACATGCGTAAAGATCAAAATAACCAGTTTAGAAAATATACGTAAATTCAATTGAGAAAACCATATTCAAAATAAAGTATAATTTGATACACCAGTTCTCAGTAAGTTTTATTTAAATTCATGAAGTAGTTAGGTCAAGATAAGAGAAAGTAAATTTTTTGGAAGATTTTGGCAGCAAGGATGCAATTGAAAGATGGCTAGGATAGACAGCATTCAAGATGCGGATTTTGCAAAATTCATAACAAATTGAAGAAATCAGATAGCAACTTCAAAATTACACACCTTACAAATAAGAAAACGTAAAATGGTTTAAAACATGTTTCACAAATATCAGGTAGTTATATACAGTTTCAAAATTAAAGATTGCACAACATTTTGGTTTAACCTGTTAGAAAATAGTAAACACGGTGTTTTTAGTACCAAACGAAAGAGCAGTAAATTAGAAGCAAGTTAAAAGTTATTTCACCTCCACAGCTGTAAAATTGTGGGAGTTAGGAGCATTATTGAGTTGAACAGAAAATAATTTTTTACGTCCAAACTATTGAAGCTTTGAAAATTTTCATAAGGATTGAAATTAACATTTATTAGTCAGTCTAGCTACTGTCTAAATTTCAGTCCGATAGGATTTTTTTGAATGGACGATCAAGAAAGCTGATTGATATATTTGGGTAGGAACCATGGGAATACTTACTCATTTATAAATATCCATCCCACCCAAAGCATGGCAGAGTCTGTTGCTGGAAATCACTGGAGCATGTGTGTCGGTCTGGTAGCACTTAGCGTTAGAAGGTGGAAGTGAAATGGTGTAAGGAAATGTAGGCAGCTATCTTTAAATTTTGTGGAGTACGGCAGAACCATTCAGATATTTTCAAGTGACTACTGTTCAGTTTGGTCTGGACTGAATCCCTTATCATAACCTGCAGTCTAATTTTTTGGTGAAGATTTCCAATTGCCTAAAAGATTGTTCAAACTTGTAAATTATTTCTCAAGAATACAGTAATGTTTTGAACTTCGAATTACTTTTTTTTTTTACTTATGGCTTTACACCTCGTCAATGTTGATGCCATTAGAGGCAGGATGGGACTGGGAACAAGGAACAGGAAGTAATTTGGCCATGGTCTTTTGATGAAAGCATCCCGGCATTCACCTGGAGTGATTTGGGGAAACCATGGAAAAACCAAATTTGGAAGCCTGGATGGGGATTCAAACCGCCATCCTCCTGAATGTGAGACCAGAGCATTAACCACTCACCCACCACACTTGGTAATTTTGAGTTAGAAGCATTGAATTTTATTTGATGACCTCCCATTCCATTTCTGAGGGTTTCAAAATGGTGGCAACCAGAAACTTTTGAACAATCTAATATCCAAGGCACACAACACGGTTCTAGTTGAGGTGTTAAATGTTTGCACTAACCTCAGGCAAGTATTTCTCCTTACAATGGTCTTCCAAAGATACATAAAGAAAGCATACCTCCACAACCAATCATCAGTGATTTATGTGATGGAAAAACATCTGACCCATCTTTTACGTCCAATATCTGGTCATTGTGACCACCATGTGTATAATTCCACAAAATTTGTTAAGATCATCAAGACCACATAATTGAAGGCTTCAGATATAATGGTCGCTTTGGCATGGTTTCCTTAATCAATCTCATGTTATTGAACAATATATTAAAGTTTATACACCATCAATTTGAACCAGCTATGTATTTTGGACCTTTCCAAACATGTTCTGACGTCCACGTATTTCACATATTTAGGAGAATATTATCAACAAGTCGTCAGAGTTACCACGGTGTCCCCACTTTCTCCTGTAGTCACCAAATTATACATGAAGCATTTTAAGGAAAAAGTCCTGCAGGGAATGGTTTTAAAGCCACTGTGCTTTTTTATGTATTTTGAAGACACGATGTCATGTGGCCACACGGCCATTAGGCTTCAGATGAGATCCTGGAACATCTCTAGAGAATTCATCCCAGCATAAAGTTTGTGATGGAAATGGGAAAGGATGGACACCTACCCATTCTTGACATCTTATTTCAATGGAAGCCAGACAATGCTAGAGTGTATAGCATATGGAAAAACCAACCCATATGGACCAGTATTTTACAGCCACTATCCTGTGCACCATAGCACTCTGTTAAACACACTTGTAAATAGGGCAAGGGTGAATACTGATAAAGACTGCCTATGACAGGAATTGGAACACTTGAGAACCATTTTAGGGGGGAATTGATGTACTGGAGCTGGCAGAAAGAGTAATTCAACTCAAGCCAGCAAGCATTCCACTATTACAGGAAGTCACACCCAAGGCTATCATGTTTAGGCCATTTGCTGAAAACACTTTGGGGGAAATTGGCAGAATTCTCACACAGCATGGCATAAAAAAGTATCTTCCAGAGACCAGCCAAAATATGAGAATACCTATGTTCCATCAAGGATGACCTTTGCAAGTGTAGAAAGATTTATATTGGCCGAACTACACACACTGTAGTTTAACATATTGTAAGCTATCCTAGAATTCATTAAATTCTAATTTTTCACTACGGTAAATGGGGAACGGGCATAAGGCACAAATTGATACCACAGGCGACAGACATATGTGCAACAATTTAAAGCCTTAAAACTTACTAAACAGATAATATCAACCTTAAATAAACCTTAAATAACAGAAAGTGTTATTTAAACTTACCTAAAGAAGTGAAATAGGGAATAACCCTTCTTATTAGGCACAAAATTTTGTTATGACATGGTATCACCATAATACAGCACTTTTCGAGGTGGTAAAAATTATTTATAATAATAATCAACCATGAGAAACTGAATCTTACAATAAACAAACCTCAATCAACAGTTTAAAGAAAGTTAAAACAATAAAACACCGGTCTTGTACATCATTCAGTAAACTTGCATTTTCAACACCATAAAACAATATATTTGAAGCAGTTTTTGAAGTCAGCTGATATTTTTCATGCAAATTAATAAAACGCTGCATAACATACTAAAATTTTGAATCATTCCATACAGTCAGCTAGGCCTAAGATTAGTTCTAAAGTAATTACGTTTCAAATCGACATGCTTCCATATACAATTTAAAATTGTGGACAAAGTAATTAAAGTCAGTAGATAAAAACACTTTTAAAATATGTAATAAGAATCACAGAAAATTATGCCAAAAGTCATTTTTCAGGAGAGGCCTTACTTTCAGAATAATCACTCGAAAATACTAAAATTAAAAATGGATGCCACAGTCCCGGAAACAAGATTTATAGAAATTCGATTACAACACTTGTAGAGCAGCTAGAGATAAGCTAGAGCACTTTTTGGAAAGCTGGAGAACTGCAAAATAAAATGACATTAGTTTTGAAAACCAAAATACAGTATCACCGCACGACGTGGTAACGCGTAAGGCCACTATAGCATACACAAGCACATACTCTCCAACCCAAAGATGGTCATTTTTGTGTGGCAACATATTTTAATTTATTACAAATAAATGGTTGAGTTTACGATAAAAGGTATAAGGGAGTAAGTTGTTCATTAGCAGTTTCTCTAAATAATATAAAAATATTAGAGCTCTACATTCCCCTCTTCTGAAGAACTATGTCTTGAGAGAGGTAGGTTACATGGGTAGTGGTACCCAGATTATATAGGGAGTGAGAGCGGCTGTTGAGTCCAGTTGCATGGAAATCGGCAAGGCGTATGAACGTATTGTGCAAGCTTAGCCAGGCAGAGCCATTGGTGAAAGTAGTACCGGAAGCATGTTCTTGGAGTCAGCCATTACGAAAAGTTAAAGTTTTCACTGGGTAGTCTTATGGAGAGGACCTGTTGCTAGGGTAGCGCTAAGGTTCATTGGGGCAGGAAGTGATTGCCAGACCGGCCTGATCTTGGAAACACCATCGTGGAATTTTTCAAGTTGTGCAACCTGGTCTAAATTTTGAACATGTAACTTTAAAATTTTGAGAGGGGTTTTTGTCGTCATTCTCGTTTCATAACTTGCAATCTTTTGGAGATGAATGTCTGATTGCCTTCCAACAGTAACAGTGATTTTTGTGTATTCAAGAATATAGTGATGGTTAAATTTTGAACAGTGACTATCTTTTTGTAGTTTCAACCTAACCTTTACTTTCCTGAGGTTAATTTAGGAAAGTGGCGACCGCAATTAAATTACAGTTGATCTATCCAAGGTACTTTTCATGGTTTAACAGTTCGAACTTTTTATGAAACTTATTTAAAAAACAAGTTGTGAGTTAAGGTGACTACTGATATACCAACCTCGATATCAGTTTAGCTCCTTACAATATCATTGATTGCTGAGCATGTGTACAACCAATGTAACAGGGTAGATTTTAATAACATTATGATACTGGCCAGGAAAACAAATTTTTGAGAATCAGTTATGAAGGAAGCAATTGAATTTTGACTTTGCAATATTTCAATAGACACAGTGGGCTAAATCTTCATGAAGCATGGAAACTGGCTTTGGTAACTCTCTGAAGAGAACGCCGTACCTTAGGCCAACTGCCATCATAAGATGGCTCCATATTAGTGTGTGTAGGCCACAATGAAGACATACATGCATGCCCAATGGATTTGATTTCTGGGCACGGACAGAACTACACGCTATAAAAGACGGGTACAGCACCTGAGCTGACTCATTAGCTGTTGGTCAGCAGATCATTACAGACGATTCCATAACTGATGAAAATGCTGGGCCTAGTCATCAAAATCTTGTGTTTTTACAACACAATCCGGCAGTACACCCATTGAGAGTTAATAACAAATAATAAGTAATTTTATTAAAAAGGTGTCACAGGCACAAGAAACTTTGAACTATTGTTAAATAAAACCACTTATATCACAAAACCTGAGAGCAATATCTACAGATGCTGTTTCCATTTCTCTACTACTGAAGATACAGAATGCTATATGTATCATAAACTTTCCCTTTTTTGTTTTCCACCAATTTATCTTATTTCATTTTTATTGTACGATATGTAAATTTGTGATTTTACGTTTATACCCCTAAAATATTCATTGCACTACTGGAGTTATTAAATTTCTATGGTATAGTGGTACAGACAATTTCTTTTTCAATTTCTGATCAAATTTATTAGGAACATTAAACAAAGCTGGTAAACTAAAAACACACAGTTTCCAGTGTAGTGTATAATCCATTTACACAAAGGCTGCTTCTAGTATTACCAGATGTTACTAGTACATTCTCAACAGTATAGTTACACCACTGCACCCTTCAAAATGCATCAGAAAAACGTTGAAAACTAAAAAACAGAAAAGTGTTTTCAATTTTTCATTTTTTAAGTAAGTAATAAAATGTTCTATATAACTGCACAAAAATTTCTGTGTTTTGTTTAATTTCCAAATATTCTCAGATTAGTTCAAAAAGGGTGATCATCAACATTGGAGATAACAATAAGATTTTTTATTTTTATTCCCCAGCCAATTTTAATTAAGAATGATGTTGCCTCTTTAGAGTCAAGAAAACCTCATGAACTTTTAAAGAAATTGAGATGTTTAATCGCCAAGATTGCTCTAATGACTGACTGGTAATCATATTCTTATTTGGAAAGCTAAGTGTTTTCATCTGTCTGCAAAACTATAACTTGAGTGTAATTTATGAGACAAAAATTGGGGACTGTTCCACCATTCACCTCGGTGACTGGTTTCCCCAAACCACCTTAAAACTGCAATCAGGATGGCCAGTACATGCGGTGGTGGGATTTGTACCTGGGCTTCGTTTACGTCCCCCAATTCGGTGCAGTGGGAATATAATAATGCAGCTGTGCTGGTATGTAAAAATAACATTTATTACTAGCTATATGTTATGATTACTATGCCCCTCCCAAAAAAACACTATATTTTGTAGTTCTGCTGTTATTCTAAATTTTTGCAAGCAAGTTTACAACTCTTGATATATTAAATGACAGCAATTTTTTTTATTAATATCGTGTCCACTGTAGTTGTTAACAAGGAACTCTATATCAAAGTCTCGACAAAATGTGTAATGGTACAACAGGAATGATACTGTAATGCAAGGTGGTTCAAACACTTATTTATATTCATATGGCCCCTGCATTATCGCAGTAGTACCAAACATAACTACAGATGGCTCTGTGGAGTTGAGCAGTGGTTAATGGGTGAGAAATGGTGGCAGTTGATGAATGACCACTGAATGAGATTGGGTCGTAAATGGCCGACGCGTAGTTAAGTGCAATGGTCTGTTGTCCGAGTTGCATGGCTTATAATCTTGGTCCGAGTGAAAAGTGTGTATTTTTCTTCATGAGTACTGCATTCTTCTGGTGAAGAACTCTGAAATAAAATACTTTTGGTAGGTGATAATTGTTTGAAGTGGATATAAATGAAGTGCTCAAATTTAACTGTGATTGTACTTTTGTGAACGGGTTTAAAGCTTATACACTATCCTATACCCCTCACAAATGGAGTTTACCGCCTGGCAGCGGTACATGACAAATACATTCCTGAGGAGATATTAATGAAGCATTGTGAGGTTGAGATGTTATTAATCCTATTTGGAAAACATGCAAGTTTGTATCGTTAGTTGTTTATCAATATGGAAATGTAGGGGGAAAAAGATCCCAACTACATTCCAATATAACTGAAATTCTTATTGAAGCTCCCTTAGATTGTTATAAATATTGATGGTTCTATAATATATTCCACATTTGTAACACCATAGTCACTCATTTACAAGTTGAGTCTCATCCATGGGGTGAGCAACATTGTTTGCACATCTCATTCCCTTGCTAAGTCTCTTGTCTACTTACATGAATGGGGTTTATAACCCAGATACTGTAATATGTATTTTTCTTCTTTAGCAAGCTTTTATGTCTGTTACACAGTTTAGTTCGTGTGCTATAATTATTCTAACAAAGTATCCTCAGAGTTACAGTAGGAAATGCAACATCTAAAGAAGTGGAAGTGAAAATTGGAGTGCCACAGGGTAATGTATTGGGACCATTGGTATTTGCTATTATAATGAATGATTGATTGTGCTAAGCCAGAAGTTAGGTTGTCTGCAGATGACATAATAATAGGATCAAAATGCGAGGAGACTGAACAGTTGCAGTGTGACCTGGACAGGATATCTAGCAGGTTAGTTCGATATGGGCTGAAGATATATGCAAAGAAAAGATTTATAAGTACACAGATAAAAAAACTAGAGGTTGATTATGATAATAGGGTGAGGAAGGATTTGTTTGTTAATGTCTTAAAAGGTAAATATCTTGGTATAACATATGATAATAAACTCAACTGGGCAGGACACATTGGGTAGGTGGCATGAAAAAAATTAAAAATTCTTCATATATTAGAAAGAGTATATACCAGGAAGTGGGGAAGTGGGTTACAGACAATTCCTTGAACATGGTGGTGTAGAATGGGACCAACATCTTGGGTAAGAAAGGGTTCAAAGGACTGCTAGCTTTACCACTGAAATATTATTACACATTCAGTAACTGATATGTTGAAGAAGCTGGAATGGGATTCTCTAGAAGAATGAAGGAGGGTGAAGAGAGTGCTTGGAGTATGCAAGGCGAATACTGGTGACGAATCATGTAAAGATATTGGTGGAAGAATTAAGAGTAGCGTATGGAAAGGAAAAGAAGACTATGACCACAAGGTGGCATTCTCTTCAGGCATAAGGGTGTGGAATGATTTTCCTTTTTAGGTAAGGAAGTCTATGATTGGAATAAATAACCACAGAAAGTCATGAACAATTTATCAAAAATGCTGAAAGAATTTAAAATTAAAACTTGTAGGGCGCAAAAGTATATGGGGGTAAGAAAGTGGAAAAAATGGGTGTTTCAAACACACACACACACACAAATAATTGGTTTATGCATGATTATTGAATGTACTTACTTGTAACTGGCGCTGCTGTTCTATCTGGGGTTTCTGCATACAGTTCTGTGCAGTCTGTCATATGGGGCTGATATGAGCTTTTAGTGCCTATTGGTGGGATAAGAGAACTGTTTCTTCTTGATGACAATCGCTCATCTTTAGCTAGATAATAGAATTGTCCATGTTGTATCAGATGGTAGCCAGTCACAGCCAGATTACTGAATTCCTATAAGCAACACTTGATTATTTATATTATTGCAGAAACAGAACCACTAGTTTGGCTGTGTGTTTGAAGTGCCACCATACTGGACCAGAGAGATATAATGGCCCATCTACAAACCTAATGCCTAACAGATTGGTCATCCAAATTATATTTTTCAGGCAATTTACCATAATAATTTATGAAAATGCAGGGACAGTCCCTAATTTTTGTTAAAAACTATATAATGAATAAACAAAATGCTACTAATCATACAGAAGATTATATACAGATGGACAACTACACGTGTTCACCCCGGTGGCTGGCTTTCATATGGAGCCAGCTGGTAAACAGAATTGCTGCAACTATAGTGTACTAGCAGACCTTACAAAACTGTGAAAAAATGTTTTGAAGAATAATGAAAAATGATACCAAAACATTGATGCCTGCTGTTATGGCTTTATGGCTAGTTGTACAATCTGACATATTTGTAATCATAAGATCTAAAATGTTTTCATTACAGTTAATATACTGCAATGGTTCAGTGACCAGCTGTTTCAAAAGACAATTGCAGAACAGATCTAGAGGTTTTGTCCCTGTTGCTAGTTCTGTAAACACAATTAATTTTGCTGCTTTAAGGCAAACTGAATTTACCTTCTAGTAAATCCAGAAACCATCTGACTATATCATTCATGTTATTTCTGAGCATCTCGACAGATATGTGAGCATCTGGTGGAAGGAACCTAATGCATAATTTGATTTAGCAATCTGAATCAATGTATATTTTATTATTAAGGTTTTTTTTACAGGTATAAAAACACTATTTCAGGGGATTTAGATCTGTCATTCTAAAAAATGTTGTAGTTATTATAAAAAATTCTTTAACTTTTTGTGCCAATTGTGGAACTCATGTTTATAGTACTTTTAATGCTTTCTAGCTCTGCTATTTGTTGTAAGCAATTCTGCAGTTGGAGAATTTTTAATTGTTGCTATTCTCTTGAGCTATGCTTCGAACATTTATCTGGCTTGCATGTGAACACATTTTATATCCTCAGCCTAACCCCTCCCCCCTTCCCCACAACACTACATTGCTCCAGGCAACCGTGTAGTCAAGTCTTGTTTATAGAGCACTCCTTACATATTCAAGGCTACCATACACAGGGCCACCAAAAGCGGGCATGCAAGGCGTGCACCGCACGTGGGCGGCACGTCAAGGGGAGCAGCAAAACGAGTGATCGACAGTAGCCGCCCCATGATAGGATGAAATTTGCAGCGTATTATTGGGGGCGGCAAATAATGTACAAATGGGGGTATCGCACACGGGCACTCAAACAGCTAGTGGCGGGCCTAACCATACATGACTCAATTCTACGATGAAGTTTGAAGAATCTGCAGCCAAGATCATCAGAGAATTGCTGTAGTCTCTGATTCAGACCCTACACTCATCTCAGAACCATAAAACTACAATCCATTCTCTTAGCAATGTTGCAGACTGCTGGTTTTCTGAGATGATTTCACCTTTACAGCCAATCATCAGAAGGATGAGAGAATAACCTCAGATCCCAGGCAGCAGGCATCACTGGTGATGACATTTGCAATAATCACCAGTTGGCTTCACCCCTGTCTTCTCAGTAACATCTAGATGATTTTTTTAAACATCAGATCAGGCCCCCAAGAAATGCAAAGTGGATGCTAGATTTCTTCCATTAATGATTCACCTTTTCTTTATGGTAATCTATAACTCACTTAATAGTGGAGCTCCCAACTACCAGACTCTGTTTCTGTAGTTGCTCAGATCTTGTGGGTTGGGGAAGTCAACTTATTGCATGGTTACTGTGGAACTGACTCAGTCTCCAACGGCATATAAAATCAGCTGGAGTGTGGAAGAAGCTCTGCTACCTGGCCTGTAATCTTGTAGAAACATGATACCAAAGGCCAATCACCAATAGGCAATGATCAGACAATGTCCTCTTTTTCTGCCTGGGAAGTAGGTTCATCTACTGATAGAAAAGAACATTTAAATGGTCTTGCTACTTCAGAACCATCCCTATCACACCTACTACAACCATTTATAGCAGGTTCCAGCTGTGTGAATTTCATCAACAAAGCAGTAAGGTGAGTGCATCTCAAACAGTCTTTGAACACACCAACCAGAGTCCCTACACATTCCTACAATCTTCATAACAATAAAACTAATGAACCTGCAAATTTCCCACACATACCACAGCATACTGATCTTGAATACCTATCACTGCACTCACAAATTGGGTAGTTAAAGGAAACAAGCAAGAATACAAAACACAGAAAATTTACAAGTGCAAATAGGACTCAGTAACTATGCAGAGTCAATATTTTTTTGCAACTAAACAATTTTTATTCCATGATCCTATTGAACACACAAATGGATGTGCAGATGACCATATACAAACAAACATCAACTAGGCAATTCTACAGCAACTGTCATGTTACGCTTCAATAAGGATTAAATAAAACAAGGCTAATCACGAAAATATAAATATAATATGAAAGGCATTGACAAGTAATATACTAAAATCAACCGACGACCACAACATCTTCTTGCAAACAACTGCCACATATACTTTCAAAACACTAAAGGATTAAATAAGAATGAGTAGTACACTATAGATAAATATATACACAAGACATGTAATGATCTCAATGCCTACTCAAATCCAAATGTCACATGCACTGCCCTCACACACAGAATAATCAGAGTTTAATTTAAAATTAGTGTTACACTACAGACAAATATTTTTAAAAAGGCAGGTAACAGACTCAAAAGATTTTTGAATGAAAATGTCATATGTATCATCTGGAAGAATGGTCCCTTACAGATTTATCTAACACCTCAGATAGTACTCCCATCTGTCTAGGTGTAGTCCATGCCTTGTGAACCCCCCCCCCCCCCACCAATGGTGTTCACAGGCACAACCCTCATAACAGATTTGATGCCCTTCCCAAGTAATGACTCAATCTTGATGTTTGTCCACCTCACACCTGGGTTCAATTGTGACCAATCGTGGAAATAAAGAACCTGCATCCAACCTAGTGTGCTGTGCCTCTTTCACCACCTACCTCAAGATACTCTCATTACAATCTAGATTGTTATCAATCCAATTTACTGCACCCCTACCGCCATTGTCTAATCCCTCCAGAACGAACCTAAATACTCTTTTACCTGGCCAAACATTGCCCCAAGATCAAAAATAATTGTGACTCCATAACATGTACATATCTGACACTGTAGAAGTGGGTCTACACCTCTCCTATAACTTCTAGGTAGCAGCAGGACCTATATACACATAATAGTAAAACTCGCTCTTCTATTCCTAAATCAACACTCCTATACAATCATTACAATGCCTTCTTATTGACAAACTATGCAAGGGAAATGGAAGGAAGTGTCAATATATTTTTAAGAACTATGTACACTCTGTACTCATGTTTCTTATTTTAATCTGTTTTTGATACTTTTACACTTGTGGCATGAATTTGGGACCATTTTAGGATTGATTAGTAGCATGATTTGTGTCTACTGCTGCATGTCCAGTACGGAAGCACCATAATACTATCAACCAAACTATTGTGTGAAAATGAATTACTGACTGGTTACTTTTTCCCATCGTACATAAAAAATATGATCAAAAATGTATCCTAAATTGAAATAAATTTAAGCACATTAACAAGGTGATTTTCTCTTATTACCCCACACATAGATTTCAAAATTTGTTTATAATTTTATCTTACAACCTCAGTTTTATAAAAGATAAAATTTACCTACTTTGCATTTTAATTACTTTGTAGTATTACCTGAATGAATCTTTCCATGCTCTGACTAGATCCAAAGACAAACTGGAGAGGCACCTTTTCCAGCAAACAACTTGTTCGCCCTAATGAATTTGAAACATGTTGAGCCACAAAATCCAGTGTATCCTCTTGAATTGGGAATACATCAAGAAGAAAAGCTGCTCTCTCATCACGAAGAAGCCATTCTATCTGATCACCAAAAACATAAATTCATTTTGTATAAATGTTTGGTATAAAAAAAAATGGCACTAATAATACCATGTCAATACACCAAAAAGCCCAAACAGTAAAAATGCATCAAATGAATTTAAATAATTATGATAAGGAGAAAAAAATGAACAGCAACATAATGGCAGACAAATATGACAATAACATTTAAACCAAATTTTGGCCCTTAAACATGAAGAATTTTTGTTTGCAAATGCTGTTGCTCTTTTGTGACAATTTATCAACTCATTTTACCCCAGTTAACTTTTGAAATCTGTGACCTCGCATTCATCAAATACAAGAAAATTCTATTTAATTATATACCAAACACTATTCAAAAAATCAAAGACTGCTGTTGCAATACAAGTAGTTACCTTCAAATCGAGGGAAACAGATGTCACCAACCATTTGTCAACTATTTAGGCTAAACATTAAATACAGATTGATACGGTGAGTTACATTCATCAGTCTAAAGATAGAGACGAACAAATATACAGATACTAGTGGTTTCAACTTCTAACTAATTTCTTATTACAAATTTTAGAATACTTAAAAACTTGATACAAATACAATTCATATAAACCTCTGAACTCATTGAAGTAGATATTTCAAACTTATCTGAAGATCAAATAACATTTTCTGGCAGTTTCTTAGAAACTAGGAAAATACAGATTTAATCATTATGATGCACCTTGAATGCCAAAAAAATTAATCTGAATCATAATCCATTAATTACATATAAAAAAACTACCATTTAGAGACAAAATTGTTTAATATACATAGTTTAACATAATGCTCTAAACACAGTCAGTGTCTATTTTACAGTCAAAGTGTCTTCCAAGCTTGCATGCCCTGGTCGAGTAGGAATAGCTACAGCTCCCATCCACTGATAAATGCCACCTGGAAGACAGCACACACACACTGAAAATACCAAACACAGTCTTTGATGAAATGTCAGCAACAACGGTCGCCACTGAACCATTGCCTAATAGCCTGGAAGACTTTTACCATAAATAAAAGGAATAAAAACTTTTCAGATACACCACTTCATCAGAGAAAAATAGTTGCACCCACAGCAAAGATCCAGTATGTTATCTTTTAAATTATCCTCAGTGCCATTTTAAAACCAGACAGAACCCATAACCACACCACTTTAACATTGTAAAGGATACTGAAACCATCCAATGAGGTACAGAGTTGCATCATTTAAAAAACTTAATGCTGTCATTTTTAACACAGTCATGTGCTGTTCTGTAATCAAAAAAACTCAGCACAGCAATAAAAACTTCATTCCAAAATGCCAGATAGTGCTTGCTTCTGCATACCTCTAGATCAAAAACAATCAACAAATGTTCTAAGTGTTTCTTATCACTCAGAAAATGTTTCAATCACCACTTCTAGTCCCCTCCCCCCTTGATCCAGTGGTACATATGATACCTCTACTCATACATTAGTAGTAGCAGTGTCATGTATCTTGACAATGAATGCTGATTCTACCAGTAAATTAACAATAAAACACATTAAATCAGAAAAAAATGGGACAAGTTTCAGAAAAGAGGACAACTGAAAAATTTCAAGAAACTAATAAAACACTACTGAAAGATCTGACCACCACAAAGAAGAACTGTAATCAATGTCACATCAAAAAGTTATTGAAATTAAAATATGGAAGGTATACAAACATTTTAATGGAAAGGAGGGAACTTTCAAACAAGAAATATATGGAAACATAGAAAATGCAAAGAAAGAGGTGATGAAAAATTTTATTGTTTAAGGAGGAAGACAAAGTCATTGAGGATATCAGCAAAGACACTTATAGCACCCAAAAACAGGAAAGTTTGAAAGATGGAAATAGTGAAAGCCAATGTGTATTAGATATATATATAAAAAAAGACTAAATATAAAGTGAATGAATGCAGCTAAAAGTGAAAATATGAAAAGTTGATGTCAGCGAGTCTCACTATGGACTGCAGTGTTACACGGACCAAAAATTTCTCAGCATCAGCAGATTCAGTCTGTGCTTTGCATACAGTGAATGATAAAATTTGTGTTCTTGATACAATACGAGCTTAACATCAGTGTATCTCAACATTAAGAGTAAAGAAGATGAGGATACACGAGTTGAAAGAACAAAAAGGAGGATTATATTCAAGAAAATAATACTGACGAGAATTGTGGGAATGAAAGAAAGAATAGTGTTAAAAGTTGTGGTTTAGGAGAGAAGAGGGAAGCATCCATGAGTATCAGAAAAAGAATAGACTGTAAGAAATGAGGAAGACTACACAGTAAAGATTGAGAAACTGGAAAATGAGAAGGGAGAGGTGGAATGAAGGAATGGTACCAACAATTTCTGAGATCTTGTGTTGATATGAAAGTATAGCAAGTCATGCAATATGAACCCAGAAATTAAAAAAGATTTTTGACATTTCCCATGGGCCATTTAGGGTTGTTGGAAAACCCCACCTCAATCCATACTTGCTGGTATACTTACATTATGGAATATGCGAGAATTTAAGTTTTAAAATGTAAAGGAGGATGCAAATTGTAGTCTCAACTTGAGTAGGGAACTATGGATAACTGTTTCTCATAGCAGTAACTGTGTATTGAGTGTTGCACAACTGGTACTGAAGCATGGAAAAATAACTAAGCATGGCCAATGTGTAGTTGGTATGAACATTTCATTGTGATCATGTATTTTGTGAAACAATACCGTACATGTCAAAATGGGAGTTTAAAGTGTGAAGTAAATTGTTGTTAAGCTGTATATAAAATTAATTTTGTGACCATACATTCTGTTCAGGGCAAGTTTTGCCACATGGGTTGCCATGTCGCATTGTATTTGCTGTGTTACGTGTAAGAGTAGTGACAAGAATAACTTTGCCATAAAGGTATTCAATAGTTCTAAGTATTATGTGGTTTGAAAATGTCAGATGGACAGTTTGAGAGCAAGCTTGGCTCAGAATAATTCCTTTATGGCATCAATTTTGATGAACAAGACATATTTATACCCTGTTCTCATATTAAACTGGAATAATTACTTGTTCTAAATATGGTGAGTGGTTTTGTATTTGCAAGAAAAGCCATGGGCAACATTCTTTGAATGTATTGCATAATTCTGTGTTATGGAAATAAAACCAACTTAATTTTTATGATCAAGCATGGTGGGTGAGCAGTAATTCTCTGGCCTCACAGATGTGGGCTTGAATCCCTGTCCAACCATCCAGATTTGGGTTTCAAATGGTGTCCCCGAATCATTCCAGGCATATGCCAGGATGGTTCCTTCAAGAGGCAATGGCCAAATTCCTTCCAGTTCCTTGCCCAAACTGCTTTTCCACCTCTATTTACCTTGATGTCAGCAAGGCATTTAGTCAGGGGAAAACAATCGCTTGATCCTTTTTTTCTTTCATCTGTAGTGAGGTGCACGTGTTATTGATTGTGATAACCATTTCCTTTAACTCAGTGCTGAACATCCTTTTCCAACAGCATGTTAATTTTTGTTGTGAGCTTTAGCATTTTGTCTGATAACTTAAGGCTGGTTCGCACTAGATTAGTAATGTAGTCGAGTACTGAGAAATTTAGTAACTAAACGTGCCTGAACAATGATAATTTAGTCGAGCAGTTTAGCTAGTAATTTAATCGAGTTGACCCATTTTATTCTATTTTATCAGGTGAGTAGTGCCCCACCCCATGCATCACTGCTTGCTGGTTCTTTGACTAAACAAGTCTGAACCTGTTGTTTAGTCGATGACGTTTTGCCAGAGCAAAGGAACAAGTTTATAATTTGTTTCTAAATATGGAGAACATGAGTGCTTGTAGAATATTAAGTCCTCACACTATAAAAACAAACAAATGAAGCAGTCTGCAGAAATGGATGTGGAAAATACATTGAACATACCTGGATTTGGTGAGAAGGAAATCAAATTGAAAATTAAAAACATCTGCTTAGAGCACAATTTTATTAATTATTTTATTACAATAGCATTTAGATTATACAATAAGATCCTAGTACTACAACAAGTCAGACTCATATTGAGCCAACCAGGAGATAAGTCGTCATGATTGGTCAGCTCCAGAAACCCTGTTTAGCCTGGGGTAACGCCGCTGTTTTTTTTTTTTTTTTTTTTTTTTTTTAGATGTACAAACTAGGGGCCGATTCCTGGCATGGAGGCCTGGGGGCCCCTGCAGCTGGCTGGTGATTGGGGCCCCCCATCAGCAAGGCACGCAACTCCCACAAGAACTCCTCGAGCTAATACGCGACAAAAACAGAGTACGAAAGAGCTGGCAGCAGATGAGAGACAGGGTGTAAAACACACTCATGAACAGGCTACAAAAGGAAGTGAAGGCACAACTAGAAGCCCACCGCAATAACTAGTGGAACAACCGGGTGGCCCAGCTACGAACAGAGGATGGTACCACGTGGCAATAAACAAGGAAATTCATCCGGGCGAGGACGCGCAATCTGGTGCCACATGGAGCACAAGGTCTTGTACACACAGCTAAAGAGAAAGCGAACACACTGGCCGACGTGTTCTAAGACAATTTCCGCCCAGTTGCCGAACCATATGACGATGATCATATTGAACACACAAACTGACAACTATACTGCTACTGGGCCAAAAACAAAGAACCAATCAAAGAAGTAGATGCCACGGAGATACGGGAGGTTCTGAAAAAGTCGCAACCCGGCAAGGCACCAGGAAATGACGGAATAAATAATTTAATAATGAGGCACCAGCCACCCGCAGCAGTTGAAAAGTTAGCACAAATCTACAACAACATTATAAGGTGCAAGAAATTCCTAGCCGCCTGAAGGAAGCAAAAATAATAGCCATACCAAAGCCGGGAAAGGATCCAACCTTCCCCCAGAATTACAGGCCAGTGACTCTGCTGCAAGCAGTCTCCAAAAAGTTTGAGCACCTACTGTTAATGAGACTGATGGTACACATCTGGAGGCTGCAAATCATTCCAGATGAGCAGTTCGGCTTCCACCCAGAGCACTCCACCACACACCAACTGATGGAGGGTTGTGGAGGAAGCAACACATGCTTTCAACAAGAGACGTTACTGTGAAATGGTCCTCCTGGATATCGCCAAAGCTTTCGACACAGTGTGGCATGGGGGATTGTTGCACAAACTAAGATCAGTCGAGATTCCGAAGTCCTACATCAAACTTCTAAGAAGTTACCTGACCAAAGGAAAATTCAGAGTCAGAGTCGACAAGGTATGGTCGATGATGAGGAAAATTAGAGCAGGAGTGCTACAGGGCTCAGTTCTGGGGCCAGTGCTACTCATTATCTACATGTCAGACATCCCCAGACCATTCAACATCAACACAGCTCTGTACAGGGACGATACTGCCTATTTCACATTGTCGTGGAGCATCCAGATCATCATGAGGAGGCTGCAGGAAGCGCTGGACCTACTGGCAGAGTGGGCAACGCTGTGGCGTGTTAAGCTAAATGCCACCAGGTTGCAAGCAGTGGTGTTCAGCAGAATAGGAACACCGAGACTGGGCCTGACGCTGTTTGGTGAACAAATCCTGCAGAAAAACGCAGTACGGTACCTTGGCATCACCCCCGTCCAGCGGCTGACATGGAAAAACCATATAGAGGACGTGAGGAACAGAGTCAACCGGAGACGGGTGCACTATACCCAGTGCTCAACTACAAGTCTACCTTACCACCACAGAGCACTCGTCAGACTAGTCATCGAGTATGCTTCACCAGTGTGGGCATATGCAGCCAAGACGTACAAAAAGAAGCTCCAGTTTCTACGAAACTGAGCATTGAAACAAGCGCTGCGCCTTCCAGCGACAATCCTGACCGAGGAGCTGCACCGGCTGGCGCAAGTCCCTACACTCCAGGAGAGGATGGTAACTACGGCAGAAAAGTTCTTCACAAAGGCAGCCACATGCAGAAACAACCTGGTGAACCAACTGGGGGACTATGAGACCGAAGGGCAGCGCTACAACAGGCCAAAGTCAATATTTGACCCCGGCTAGTGCAAAAGAAAAAAAAAGTGAAACGTGCAAATAAATACATACACACTAACGTGAAGGGTGCTCTAAAAAAAACATACAGAGTTTTCACTATTCATGTGTGAAAAGGAAGTAGTGTAGTGTATAAGAAGTTTCAAGTGTAGCTGATTTACATTTACATTTATAGAAACTCATTCTAGCATAGAGGTAATGAAGAGCCAAAAACTGTAAAGACAAAATAACCAACATGTAAACGCAAGGGCAGATGTAGCTAAACGTACAACAGGAATCTCTACTCAAATACAGTCAACTCCTCCTACAATGAGGAGTCGACAGCAAATTGTGCGTTCTGCTGCACGCGCAGTCACAGACGCCAGACTAGACATCACGGCAGATGATAGGCAGATGCCACACCAGACGTGTATGCTCAATATTAGCCCACAACCAGATGGCTGAATATTAGGCCTGCAACGGTGACATCAATTGGATTATTTGTATCATGGGACGCAAGCGACGTCAGCCACAGGAAGACTACCAAGAGCCTGCATCGCCAAGCGGACAGAGTGCGGCACCATCACACAGCCAGGAACAGCCTGTATGGAGCAGCGGGGACCATTCCACTTGCGAGAGTGGAAGGTCAGCCAGTCTGGCAGGAGCGGCCGTGGAAGGAGCCACGCCTGCTTTCCCGCAGTCTATCCACCTCACCGCGGAAGCAACTTGCCGATGCAACGGAGCGGAGCTGAGTTATTACCCGGTAAACCTTGCAACCATGCATACAGACGAGGTACTCTCCGCTTGGAAGTATTGGCTGTCAGACACCAACCCGGACCAGTGGTCAATGCACATTTACATCCACCTGGACGAGCTAGTCTTTAGCTGGTTGGTTCCAACGGTGGATTTTGAAAATTTTCACAGCTTCTTCAAGTGCCTGTCAGACCAGATGTGCAGTCATCTCACAATTAAGTTGACGGACATAACACTGGCAAAATGGCAGGAAGATCTGGTGTTTCCTCCGGTACTGCAGCCTGGATTTAGCATCGACGATCACCTCAACTTCCTGAGACGAAGGTTTCTGACCATGCCTTACAACCATCGTACCGCCAAGAGTACAGAGTGATGATTGTGGCGTAGGATGGGTGATCGTTGAAAATGACGACAAGGAGATGGATGATGAAGAGCAGTCCTATTTTGCTGATGTAACAGACCAGGGCAAACAGGTACACAGCGATGAGGACATGGAGCAAGAGCCAGAGCCACCCACAGAACAAGGACCAGTGCTGCCAATCACCGCCCATTATGACGGCAACTTTGCAGAACTGCTATCAGCATTCGTTGAGGCAACAGCGTCACTTATCCTGGCCTCTACTACAAACGAAGGGCTGCATTTCCTGCCGGAGCACTCCGGCCAGCTGCCAAACTTGTGATCCGCAGGCTTCCTGCGGAGATGGAGGAGGAGGAAGTGGCCCAGCAGCTGAAGAGTGGCAGCATCGTCGCCACTGCTGTTCACCACTTGTGGCAGCCAGGGACCTTGGAGCGGCTACCATTATACGTGTTCCAGCCAGACAGACCACAGAGGCAGGCAGACAAACCTTCTCAGATTCTTGGACACCCCGTCCAGCTAGAGAAGAAGAAGAAGAATCCGCTGCTAGTGCTAGCCCAGTATTTCCGGTGCCAGCAATTCGGCAGGCCCTTGGCCTGGGAAAGCACTGAGACAGAGTGCTGCGTGAGGTGTGGGGGAGGCCATAGGGTCACCAACTGCACCGTTCCTTGAATCGCCCACCCACCTGCTGCAATTGTGGTGGTAGCCACTGCGCGTCTATCAGCAAGTGTGTCGTGAGGAAGAACCTACGCATCGCCAAGTGGACACAACACCATAAGCCAGAAGTCGCCAGCAGTGGGTCCTAGGAGCAGGCCACGACAGCAGCCAATCAGCCACGGGCCGGCACACAGAGCACGGGGGGCAGCAAGATTCCCCCCACCACAGCGCAACAGGCTACCACCAACAATCACCCGACAGCACCCGAGACGAGAAGATGATGGCACACCACCGCGCCTCCTGCCACAGAGGCATCAGCCACTGCACTGGCCCAGCTGGCTGATGCATTAAAAAATATACCAGAAATGGTCGCCAATGCTACCGCAAAACCAGTAGCACTGGCAATATCTCCAAGAACAACCGATGGGGTGTCAGAAAAGACACCATCAACCAGCAACGACAATATCACCAACAACAGTAGGGGCAGATGTCACTGTAGGGTGACAGGCAACCCGCCACATGACTTGCCAACGCCTACGGCAACTGCTCGAGTTGTCTCGCACAGTCACTACGCCACGGGCCTGCAACCAGCTGGCACTACAAAGCACCACCGCCAGACTCATACACCAATCGGCCAACCGGAGGAGGTCGCGCAGGCCACCGGTGCCTGCAGCACCGCCCATGGCTGACGTGTCAGCAGCCGCTCTTCGCGAGCTGTTGAAAGCGGTCACTGATGTCATCAGCAAAAGCAGTAACTGCCACAACAGCAAGATCAAATGAAACTGCTGAGCAGCAGGAAAAGCCAACCAATCAACAGATAAGCCAACATCACCAAGCTGCAAAGTAGGTTCAGATGTCACCAGTGAGGGTGACAGGTACCCTTTCTCCAATGCAGCCAACACCTACGGCATTGGCAGAAGCTGCACTCCCCTGCTGCTTGCCCAGTCACCTTTTAGCTTCGTTATGACAGCTTACCTGACAAAGGCAGCGGAGGTTGCTGCTGAAACATTGTATAAAGATTTAAATAAAGAAACTAACAGGCAGAAAAAACGAAAATTAATCATTTCATCTATACGCTGGGAAAACTTGATACTCATATTACTATTGTTATTGGAAGTAGTACAAACATGGTAAAAATCTATTTAAATAGATCTACTCGCAGTTAATAAAACAAAGGAATCAAAATATTCAGTTACAGGGAATGACACAGTTTACATCCTTTCAATAAAATGATTCAGTTTACTGGATGTATCCCTATGAAACAATAGTTCAATTCCTTTAATGTTTCATAGATTCCTTCACAGATTTCTGTGATGAATTAGTCCATTTTGTGATTTCAGGTAAAAATATCTGAAATAATAGACCTGATAAATACAACCAAGCTGGTTGTCGAACCGTTGTCTTTTTACGACACTATCCAGCTGAGCTCCTGTGATGAATTAATTTCATTAATACGCCGGGAAAGTCTCCACTCACATAATAGGAAATAGTTGTTTTTTCTGAGTATAAATACATGTATGAGTGTCCCTGAATTACATCTGGTGGCAATAAAGTAGAGAACTGTCTGTAATTTTGTATTTGCTGGAATTGCACCTCTTAAAAAGGGTATCTTCCCGCTAAATTTGCGATTGCATTTTGACTAACACAAATTTTACACTACTTTTGAACATTCTCAATCTATTCTTTGGGATATTCTGATGCTATTTATTTCAGAAGACAATTTTTAGTCCCTAGTTCATCCCTTCTATTAATTCATTTTCGTACTCATTGCTTTTTTTTTAATTGCATAAATTTCTTCATACACCTTTTCAGCTGGTTTGTTTAGGCCCCAACAGATGACAGAACGATGAAAACGCACAATAGTGTAAATAGGATACAGGCAAAACATGCTTTGTATAAGGAAACGGAGAAGCGCAGCTCCATACCATATTAACAAATGTAAATAGTAAGTAACTAATAGCTATAAAATCATCCCATGCTCATAATTACGTAATAATAGGATAAAAATGTATATAAAACTGTATATAAAAACTGTAACACAGATTCGTCGCTGATGATGCCTCGATGAGAGGTGAAACACATACGATGCAACAATAAATGAATTAAACAGTTGCATTGGCATTATCTTTCAACTGGTAATTAATTAAGCAACTGTGGAAACATGGCCTGCAACAACATTGCATCGTGAAGTAGTTTGTGTTTTTTTCTTATATGTTTTTTTTTTTTAGGTATTTTATGTGTACATCTCTCCCTCCTGCCTTAATCTGTGGTAAATGATTGGTTAATTTTTTTACCTATCCTATCTTATTTTCAGTGCCTAACAGCAATTACTTTGTTTCCATTATCCAAATGAGAATGACAGAGAATCTAATGGTTTATTGCAAAGTGATGGTGTCACAGTTAGGTGGGAGATACAGAAATGCCCAATTTGGACATGCCAGTGATGAGTAAAACTCATCGAAGGCAGCCAACTCTTAATGTAGGGAAAATTTGGTGAAGAAGAAGAACATTATGCTGTTCATTATTCAAAACCTCATCAGAATCTGAGAGATAATTTTTCTGTTTATTGTGTTCATGCTGACAGACAGAAAGACACAATAATGGTGAATAAAGCATAAGTTCCTTTTCACAGTTGAAATGTTTATGGCCTAGCCTATAAGAGAACAAAGTAGCTCCTGGTTACTGTTATACTATAAGAATAGGTAAGCAATGATTTCTTTCTTTTTTTATTTTTTATTTATGGCTTTACACCTCATCCACATCGAGGTCATTAGAGGTGGGATGGGACTAGAGACAAGGAATGGGAAGGAATTCGGCCATGGCTTTTTGAAGGAAGCATCCTGGAATTCGCCTGGAGTGATTTGGGGAAACCATAGAAAACCCAAATCTGGATGCCCAGATGGGGATTTGAACTGCTGTCCTCCCGAATGCGAGGCCAGAGCATTAACCACTCACCCACCATGCTCGGTTTTCTTTCTTTGTCCCTAATTAAATCTGCCAGTCAGTGGCCCAGGTTTCCCTAGAGAATTATGGTTCTAGAGAGACACAAAAAAAAATCATGCAGAAAAATCACTTTGTCTCTTTAAGTATCCATTGTTTCTAGTTTCTTACACCTAGTTGCTAATTATACTGATTTTCCTATTCAGCAATGTAATCAACATATAAAATCACTAAACAGATTTTGATTATGTGTAACTGATGAAATTTCTTTTCTGGTGACAGAAAATGACATATTAACATCACACTAATACATTTTAGTATGAATCATCATCAATGGAAAC
The DNA here is from genome assembly GCA_031002005.1 of Vandiemenella viatica. Classification (NCBI taxonomy): domain Eukaryota; kingdom Metazoa; phylum Arthropoda; class Insecta; order Orthoptera; family Morabidae; genus Vandiemenella; species Vandiemenella viatica. Next base: position 108,502,087 of record CM061921.1, read on the forward strand.
TATAAAAAAAATAATAAACTGTAGCATGAAACACACCTCATCAATGGATGTTCTGACAGCTTTGTGCTGATAGTCAGGTAGATGCTGCAAGCAATCAGTGCCTAACTCTGCAGTATACCTGTCAAAAATTAAACACTGTATGTGAATACAAATAATAATTAGTTAATTCTGTCTTAATATCGCAAATTACATTTTACTGAATCGATTTTACTTAAATAGTGAATTATTTAACTGAGCATGATACAGTGGTCTGTAAAATTGATGCACTTATATTGTTCATTCGGCAAAGTTCTATTGAAGAAAGTAGCTTTACTGAGTAACTGTAACCACTAGGTTGGAAATTTTTTTACAAATTACAATTAGTACACTTTGCACATTTTACATGTTGATATGCCATGGTATAAAAAGTTGTATTTTTAAATATTTTGAGAACCATATGGCAACTAAAATCCTTACACTTATAAGAAACAAAGTGATACACAGAAGCATGTAAAACCATTAGTTGCAAAAGGCCTAACAGCTGTAAATACACACAAAAAACAAAACCCATTATGCATTTGGTGACAACCCTATGTGTGGTTTTCTATACCAGTGTCACAAATACAAACACTACCTCCATCTAGGGCAGTACAACAAATCAGCAATTGCTGAGCACATATATGACCACAGCCACATGGTGGATAATAGCATTAAGATACTGTCCAGGAGATAATGTCGTATGTTCACTTACTCTAAGGGACAAGGGTATAGATTTGAAGCCTTTATTCAAACTCATCTTAGCTTCCGATTTTCACTCCAGTCGTTCCATCGAGAGAGTTCTCACGGAGCAGTAGTTGTTATCTTTTGTAACCAAGTACCGAGACCTTGATTTAGTCACGTAGTAAGCCTGGTCCCCACAGCTGTAACACCACCTGCTGCTTACGAGTGCACTACGCCCATTCTTATAGCGAGCTACCCAGCCACTGAAATTACAGCTACCCACGTAGCACAGCAAGTCTCGACTGTGTGGGAGTTGCTTACGAGAAGGAACCCATGATATATAGTATAGCTTTGGGAAGCTTATGTCAGCTTGGAAACCACTAAAATAGTACCCCCCCCCCCTTTCACATTATAACTCCACCCCTTGCCAATTAGAAGAACATTTTAACCCCACCATATCGCTAGCGAGTTTTCCTGAATGCAAGTGGTCCACTTTACTAGTCAGTCCAATTTCTATCGAGGACTCGTGCGCATCCAACAGCAAGATGGGCGTACCGCCATCACCACCTAATAGGTACTAAAAGCTACTTGATCCACTGCTCACCTGTTTGTCTTCATAATAATATGTTAAACCTCCAAGCATTCGCTGAACAGTCACTCATTTCAATAGGATTCAATGTGCCTCACCCTGCAAGTTAATCAACCAATGGAGTATAAGTAAATGTTAGCCAATCACTATAGCATATCGCTAGTAATCAGTCACCAATGGATTATAAGTAAATGGTAGCCAATCAGTATAGCGCACCGCTAATAACCAATTGTGCCTTTTATTAATTCAACCAATGGTGTAATGTGTATGCTCATCTGACTTCCAAGTGTAATAAACCAGTAGTTTATCCTGTGTGTTGTTATGATTCCTACGAGATACATCACCTCTCCGTAAACTAGAGTTGTATGAATGATCTGAGTAAATGTCTTGGTACCAATGTCTTATGCAGTGCCTGCAATATCTCAGTAGCTAAGGCTCGATTACTTCCTTTGCATTATGCCTGCAGACTGGTGTACAAATGAGCCAGGTAGGTGCAAGGACGAACCACCACTCTTCGCTCTCCTCCAACTCTGATGCAGCAAGTGCGAAATTAAGGCTTCACTCGGCGAATCATTCACCACACAACAATAACATTTTTGGGACTTGGTTGTCAAGGAAATTTGACTAGCTGATATCTTCAATATAGAGAGTGGGCTATGTCTTAGTAAAGTCTGAAAACCGGCATTGGCAAAACTCTGGACAGAATATCATGCCTTTGTCCAGCTGCCACCATGAAACAACTCCATATTAGGGTCCACGAGTCCCATTGAAGACCTAAAATGGTTGCACCTGGCAGCTAGTCTTTCAACTTCTATGTGTGGACCATGGACAGAACTATGCCCTATAAAAGAGGGGTACAGCACCAGAGCTGACTCATTAGATGTCAGTCAGCAGACCAGCACAGATGATTTCACACCAGAGGAAGGTGGTGGAGCTAGACATCAAAATATCGTGTTTTTAAAGCACACTCCAGCAGTACACCCATGAAGACTTCATTGTATTTGTAAGCTTGTACAAATGTCAAAAAATGCATAAAAAATATTAGTTTTTAAGGATTGTACACTTATGACTATGCAACTAACTTTTTGATTGATCTTTGCATTTCTCAAATAAATGGGAAATGAAACTCTGATGACAGATTAACTTACTCATGGTTTGAAGCTAGGCTGCTATGAGATGATCCCACTGGAGAAGTTGTCCTATCGGTTGGTATTGGTGAAGAACTACAGAAAGATGTGTTTCTCATCTGTGGTGCTGCTTCTCCTGACACTACTGACTCCACAGTTGGAGGCAAAGTAAGGCAAAACACATCTAGTGTCACTTGCATTTCCTTGAGATCCACATTCCCTTCGTGATTCGTGAAGCATGGTAACAACTGACCTAAAAAATAATAAAAATGTTCATGTGTACATGAGAATAGAGAGCTCACTGTTGCACACATTATAATAATGGTATAAACAATATACCAGTAATTATGCATTTTTAAACTTTATAAAGCAAATAATTTTTTGAAAAAGATATTAAAAAGCCAAAATTTTACATGTGATCAGTCATTGACACAACTGCTTTTTTATTGACCACTGTAACACTCTCTCTGTACAAAGATATAGTGAACCCAGGTCTCAGGACGACCTGGAGTCAGTCTACAGAAATTTAAACCACTATTCACACTTGACCCACCACCTCTTCCTCAGAACCATACAATCCAAATTTTTGAGGAATTCTTATCCACCAGTTTGGCATCATCTAGTATACTAAAATCTTTTGAACACCAGCAATCTCCGCCAAGCTGAAACCCATACCAGGAAACAACTTTCAACCAATCTAGACCATATCATCCTTACCACAGTCAAGGGCTCAACCACAATAGTTATGAATCACAGTAACTATGTGGTTGAAGCACTTTGTCAGTTATCAGATGCGAACACGCACACCCAGGCTACATTCTTGGAGCTGGATCTGTCCATCTCGAAGGGTCACCTCAGCTCATCAGTCCACAACAAACCCACCTACCTACAAGAGTATCTCCATTTGGCTGTTGCCATCCATATCATACCAAATGTTCACTCTCGTACAGTCTTGTCATTCAGCGCAGCCATATATGCTCAAACCAGCAATCCCTCAGGGATTATTAAAACATCATCTAGCGAGAATTGATATCCCGCAACTACTCTCCAGCTGTGGTTCACAAGCAACTTTCATGAACTGCACTACAGGCTGCTCAGCCTATTGACCACCCTGAGCCCCCAAAAAGCAACCATAGTCCAGCCTTGGTCACACAATACTTTGCTGGCCTCGAATCCATCAATAGAATCCTTTTGAAGTGCTATGATTTCCTACTAACCTGCCCCAAAATGAGATCCATTCTTCCCAAAATCCTCCCTGGCCCTCCCAAAACTTGTTTCAGCAGGCCTCCCAACCTTAGCCAACTCCTTGTCCACAAACACAGACTTTCTTGTCCCATAAGACAGTCCCAAGTTTCCTTCCCAGGCAACAGCACTTTCACCAACCCTGTCACTGGGGAGAGCTTTCCCATCAAAGGAAATGCCAGCTGTGAAGCCTCCAATGTAATATACCAGCTAACCTGAAAACATTGCCCAGCTTCCAATTTAAGTTTGACCACTAATCCACTAGTCATAAGAATGAGTGTCTACTGACAGACAGTATACATCCAGAATCCAAAACATCCTGTAGCTGTCTTTACTGTCTCCCACGATACCAATAATTTTAATTCTTATTTCACAGTCCATGCTATCAGAATCCTCTCAAACAGCAGCAGCTTCTCTGAACTCAGAAGGTGAGAAAGTGGGAGCTTGCCTACCAGTAGAAACCAGGCACTAGGCAACCACCTGGTCTCAATTTAAGATAGTACCCAGTAATTACTTTTCCTTCCCTCTATCCCCTCCTTGCCACCACTCAACCAAGGTGATGTTTAACTGCATTGATTCTTTGGTTTAAAATTCATTTTATTTTATATTGCTTACTCATATTTATGTTGTTGAGATTTTACTATATTACTTTGCTCGGGTGTTGGTTCAAAGTCACTATCCCCCCTCTGTTTGAATTTACCCACACCTCATTCCGGACCAATGGTCATTCTGTGAGACAGTCTCCCATAACACCCATCCTCCATAATGTTCTCCTGTTGACAAAGGGTGAAGACCCAAAATTACTACGGCATTTGTGTTCTCGTCTTTTTTATGTATTCATGCCATGCAGCCATCATTTTCGGTAAGTGGCGATTCACTTCACTATCCCAATTTGTAATTCCTTTCATATAAAATAGATGTATTTTGCTAGCCATATCATGATGAAAGATTAGAATATTACATATTTTAGAAGTGTTATTGAAGCTTTTTATGTAGTACAAATCTGTAAACTGTGATTTTAGCAGAGTGGGTCTACAATTTAGGTAAGGCATAATTTCGAATATTTCATAGTGGCATTATATATTACTGTTAATTATTATTATTATTTTAAAAATATTTTAATATCACTGTGTATCTGTAAAGTACTGATGCCACAAGATGAAATGACTGCTATGAGCTTTCTGGTGCCAATATTAAAATTTTACAGTTTGCTCTTTGTCTTTTGTTTTTTTCCTTCGAGGAATTTTTTATAGTAGTCACACGAGTACAATACTGACAACCTGTCCAAAATTAGTCATTTAGCCTACTCGAATATTCACATGTGAAACTTAAATATGCATGCAGGTAAATGGAAAAAATGCAAAAATACACAGACGGAAAAAAAAAATCCCAACACCAAGAAAAAATTATTGTAGAGTAATGAAATTTGGACAATGCATTTGTCAAGTTAACATGTTTAATTGATTAAATTTTCAAGATCACAGGTTAATTTAAGCTCAAGAAAATGCATTTCAAATGTGAAATACTGTTAAATTAATAGCCGGTGTAACCTCCAGAATTTTGAATGCAAGCCTGCAAACGTGAATGCATTGTGTCATACAGGTTTCGAATGTCACTTTGTGGTATGGAGTTCCATGCTTGTTGTACTTGTGCTGTCAATACTGGGACGGTCAGTGCTGGCTGTGGATGATGCTGGAGTTGTCGTCCAATGATATCCCATACGTGTTCAATTGGAGACAGATCTGGTGATCTCGCAGGCCAAGGTAACATGTCGACACTCTGTAGAGCACGTTGCGAGACAACAGCGGTATGAGGGCGAGCGTTATCCTGTTGAAAAACTCCCCCTTGAATGCTGTTCATGAATGGCAGCACTACAGGTTGAATTACCAGACTGACGTACAAATTTGCAGTCAGTGTGTTTGGTATAACCACAAGAGTGCTCCTGCTGTCATAGAAAATTGCTCCCCAGACCATGACTCCAGGTGTAGGTCCAGTGTGTCTAGGCCGCAGACAGTTTGGTTGCAGGCGTTCCCCTGGCCTCCTTCTGACCAACACTCGGCCATCACTGGCACCAAGGCAGAACCTGCTTTCATCAGAAAACACAACAGATCTCCACTCCGTCCTCCAATGAGCTCTGGCTTGACACCACTGGAGTCGCAAACGGCGATGGCTTGTAGTCAGTGGAATGCACGCTACAGGGCTGGAGTCATGGTCTGGGGAGCAATTTCCTATGACAGCAGGAGCACTCTTGTGGTTATACCAAACACACTGACTGCAAATTTGTACGTCAGTCTGGTAATTCAACCTGTAGTGCTGCCATTCATGAACAGCATTCAAGGGGGAGTTTTTCAACAGGATAACGCTCGCCCTCATACCGCTGTTGTCTCGCAACGTGCTCTACAGAGTGTCGACATGTTACCTTGGCCTGCGAGATCACCAGATCTGTCTCCAATTGAACACGTATGGGATATCATTGGACGACAACTCCAGCATCATCCACAGCCAGCACTGACCGTCCCAGTATTGACAGCACAAGTACAACAAGCATGGAACTCCATACCACAAAGTGACATTCGAAACCTGTATGACACAATGCATTCACGTTTGCAGGCTTGCATTTGGAGGTTACACCGGCTATTAATTTAACAGTATTTCACATTTGAAATGCATTTTCTTGAGCTTAAATTAACCTGTGATCTTGAAAATTTAATCAATTAAACATGTTAACTTGACAAATGCATTGTCCAAATTTCATTACTCTACAATAATTTTTTCTTGGTGTTGGGATTTTTTTTTCCGTCTGTGTAGTTAACTTGTGCATGGTTACAAGATTCAAAAAATTTCAAAATTTAAAGAAATCGTATGATTAAAATGCCTCCCTTATACGTGTTATGACAATTAGTATTAAAGGATACTAATATTAATTAAATTAGCAGTGATCAGTACAGAATTGACTGTAATTAAAGATAACATAAACTATTAATAATAGCACTAGCAAATATGTATTTACCTCCGTGGCAAATAGTTATTACAACAAAAATATATTTTTAGAAAGTAGGTCCACGTAAGCTGTAGACACCATACTGAAATTTTAGGATCACAATTGCTCACAAGGATCTTCTGAATAATGACCATGTCGGACTTACAAATTTAAACATTGTGGATCGAGCCAGAACGTAAACACACCCATTGTGGTGCTCCATGTGGTGCATTGTACATGCTGCAACTCATTCATGTACTATTCAAAAAGGAATTACAAACTACATCTATATGTGGATGTAGATGTAGATGCCATAATCTCCCAATACCGCCTTTAAATACACATAAAACTAGTTGTAAAAGCATGCATTCAATAGCTTTGATTATTAATCAAGCACATTCCTGAGAGTATTGTTCAGGAGGGCAGCAGTTGGTGCCTTTGGTCATAAACACCCTGCATGCCTTTGGTCATAAACACCCTGCATAATCTCTTCAAAAGCCCACGAGTGGACAGTATTTACCCTGTTGAGAACCACTATTCTAGAAAATAATCAACAAGAAAGGATAGTAAAAGTGAAACTATCACTTACCGAAAATGAAGGCACGGTGGTGCATTATTGGCAGTGTAGGAACTAAACTAAATGATTGAGAAAGAATGATGAATGGAGAGAAAAAAAGGCTGTAAAATGCTAAACTAATTGCCATCAAAAGTATGACTGAGTGAAAATGTATATTTTTTTATTTTAAAAAAATTAATAAATGTTATTATTTTTTACAAATATGTGAGGATGTTCCAAATGTCAATTACACATTTATCATGTGGCCCCATTGTATCAAGGCTTTACATGAATTCTTAGAACATACAAATCGAAATCATCCTTGACATCACCAAGTCTTGTAAGGTTTGCTGGCTGGCTTGCTGGCAGGGGCTCCCTGGGCTTTAGGGGCCCTGGTGCACGGCACTGCCTAGCCCTCTGATAGCTATGACTCTGCACACAGACCAGTGTTTCACTATCCTGCGCAGCAGGACACTGTTCTAAATACACTTGTACATAGGGCTAGAGCAATTTCTGACAAAGACAGCCTACTATAGGAATTGCAACATATAAAAACTGTCTTCAAGTGGAATGGTTACACTGAGAGGCAGATAAGAAAGGCAATTGATCGCAAGCCAGAGAAAAATCAAGTTCAACAAGAAGAAATGCCTAAGGCCACCGCTTTTCTGCCATTTGCCAGAAACACTTCAGGGAAAATTGGCAGAATTCTCGCACGGCATGGAAAAAAATGTTTCTACTGACAACCAGCTAAAATACATGACTACCTCCGCTCAGTTAAGGATGATCTTGGCCTCAGAGTTCCCAGAATTTACAACATCCTGTGTGAAGGTAGAAAAAGTTGAAACGGCCAAACTATCCACACTGTACAAAACCGGTGTGAAGAACACAAACGCTATCTCTGACTAGGACAATACAGCAAGTCAGTGATTGCCTAGCATGTGTACAACCATGGCCACATAGTAGACTTCAACAACATTGCGATATTGGCTAAGACCTCATATTTTTAAGAGTCAATAGTCAATGAAGCGATTGAAATTCGATTGGCTGATACATTCAACAGAGATAGTGCACTATGTTTTAGTGATGCATAGAAACCAGCGTTGGCAACTCTCCGCAGACAGCGTGGAATGTCTGTCCTGCAACCATCAATATTAGCTTCCACGGCCAGAACAAAAAAAATGTAGCCATGCCTACTGGCAGCCACCAGCCGGGTGCAGAACACGGAGAGAGCTGTAGGCTATATAAGGAGGAGGAGCAGCATCTGAGCTGTCCCAGTATCTGACTGTCAGCTGACCAGTGCCGATGTCTCCACACTTGATGAAGATGATGGAGCCATTCATCGAAATATCGTGTTTTCAAAACACAACCCGGCGGTAGACTCGTGAAGCATATGCTGGGATAGTCTTTGTTTTTACAATATACAGAGGCATTGTTGAGATAGTCTTCTGTGCAGCGCAAGTAATATTTGCCATACCTGTGGAAGTGTTCTGTAGAGGCAATGGTTCAATATTAACAAGTGATGCTACAGTGTGGAACCAGCCTTCAAATATGGTAATACTGTAAACATTTTATTTTTATTTTTTAACTATGGCTTTACGCCTCATCAACATTGAGGTCATTAGAGGCAGGATGGGACTGAGAACAAGGAACAGGAAGGAATTCAGTCATGGCTTTTTTCAAGGAAGCATCCTGGCATTCGCCTGGAGTGATTTGGGGAAACCATGGAAAACCCAAATATGGATGCCTGGATGGGGATTCGAACCGGCGTCCTACAAATTGTGAGGCCAGAGCATTAACCATTCACCCACCAAGCTTGGTCTGAGAATATTCATTTTGTTTTTGTGGACACTGCATATCTGATGATTTTGGTTACAACCTGAAGTGGCTTGGTAATTAACACTACATAGCTTTGCTCAAATCAACTGCGGCTAGTTTTTGCAATAGAGTAAAATACTTTAGTTTCAGGGGCTCTTGTTTCCTTTTTTGTTTAATTTAAATGTCCTGTCTTTTGTAACAGTTTTTTTTGTCGGCATAGCTATCTGTTTATAGTTATTTGATTTTGTATGGGGATAAAATTAATCTCTCTGCAATTTTTTTTTTTAAACAATCAAATTTTCTACATCTACATTCATACTCTGCAAATCACAAACATTGTGGGTGGCAAAGGGTGCTAAGCACCAATCCTAAACCCGCCCATTTCAATCCCGAATAGTGCGAGAAAAGAAGGAATACGTATAAGCATCAGTACGGCATCTTATTTCTCTAATCTTATCTCTCCGGTCATTGCGACCTAAATAGGTTGGAGGAAGAAGTATTTCATTGCACTCGAAATTCAAATTTTTTCGCATATTCTCCAATAAATTCAAACGCAAGCTATGTCATCTGTCTTCCAAACTATCCCAGCCCTATCTATGTATCAATTCCGTGACACTTTCATAAGGGCTGTAACAACAAGTCACGAATCTAGCGGCTCTCCTCTGCACCCTCTCAACTGAGTCAATCAGAACCTTGCAATACGGATCCCAAACCCCACAACAGTAATCCAGATGTGGATGCACTAGTGTTTTATACGCTATCTCCTTTGTATGAGCATTACAATTCCTCAAAATACGACCTATGAATCGTAATTTAAAATTAGCCTTGCCTACGATGGAAGTTATGTGCATGTCCCATTTCATGTTACTTTGTACTATCACCCCCAGATACTTCACGGAATCAACCGTGTCAACAGCTGAATTGTTTATTTTGTACTCGTGAACAAACTGATTCTTCTTGTTACTTATCTGCATTGCCTTGCACTTTTTGCAATTAAGTGTAAGCTGCCATTTACGGCACCAATCGAAAATAGCATCCAAATCGCACTGAATTTCTAAGCAATCATTAGGGAACCTAATTTTCCTATAGATAACCGCATCATCGGCAAACAATCGCAACCAACATTTGTCACATAGATCGTTTATAAATATTGAGAAAAGAAGTGGACCTATTACACTTCCTTGAGGAATGCCAGAAGTAACATTTATCTTAGAAGAGGCTTCCCCGTCAACAATGACACATTGTGATCGACCAGTTAGAAAATCACGTATTAACTCACAAATCTGAGCAGAAGTACCATAAGCTTGAATCTTCGCTAAAAGTCGGTTGTGTGGCACAGAATCATAAGCTTTCTGAAAATCCAAAAAAACTGTATCAACTTGCGAACCTGCATCGATAACTTTCATTATGTCATGGGAAAATAGGGCCAATTGTGTTTCACACGATCTCTTCTTCCGAAATCCGTGTTGACACGGTGTAAGTAACTCATTCTCATCTAGAAACTTCATAACGTTCGAGCATATGACATGTTCCAGAATTCTGCTGCAGACCGATATTAGAGATATGGGTCGATAATTCCTAGGATAACTCCGATCTCCTTTCTTAAAAACAGCAATTACCTGGGCTATTTTCCAGCTAGAAGGTACTTTTCTCTCTTCTAGTGATTTACGGAATATATCTGACAGAAATGGTTCAATATCCTCCGCGTATTCAGAAAATACTCTTACCAGTATACCATCAGGACCCGGAGCTTTACTCCACTTCAGGTAGTTTTAATTGCTTTACAATACCTACGCTATCAATTTCTATCGGATCCATTTCTAATTCCACACAATATGGTAAAGTGGGGATGTTTTCCATGTTTTCTCGCGTGAATGAATTTTTGAATTCAGTGTTAAATACAGTAGCCTTGTCGCGGCTGTCTTCAACTTCCCGTCCGTCTTTTATTAGAATTGGCTTATTGTTCCCACTACAACTAACTTTTTTTACATACGACCAAAATTTCTTAGGGTTTTCAGTGAGGCTCTTAGAGAGAGAATTGTCATGAAATTTATTAAAGGCCTCACGCATCACATTGTTAACACCTCCCCTTATCTCCTCAAACTTATCTAAATCAGTCCGATGCGTCGTCCTTTTTGATCGTGCATGTATCTTCCTTTGTTTCTTGAGTAACCTTTTAACCTCCCGTTTGTACCATGGGGATCGTTCTCTTCCCTGATTGTCCATTTTGGTATATGCAAGTTCATACCTTCCCCGACTATATGTAGGAATCGACGCCATCTCTCTTCAATGGTGCCTCCTGCTACTAAGAAGGTGTGGTAATTATGCCTCAAATATGCTCTAAAACTCTCTTTTGGAGCCTTTTTGAATCTGTAAATGATCCTCTCTTTTCTCTTTCTGCACGTGGTTGTTAGTTTTACTGTAGCAATTACAGCTTTGTGATCACTTATTCCTGCGGTGGTAGAAACATCCGTGAATAATTCAGGCCTATTTGTAACAACTATATCTAAAATATTTTCGTTACCGTTGAGGCATCACGTTGGTTCAGTTACGAGCTTTTCAAGATTGTGATCTGAGAGCAGGTCTAGAATGATTTCGCAAGCTGCTTTATCCCTGCCCCCAGCAACGTGAACGTAATTAGTCCAGTCGATATCTGGCAAGTTAAAGTCACCTCCTAACATGATTGTATGGTCCGGAAATTGCCGTGCTATATTATTTACATTATTTCTTAAGGCCTTGGCAATATTTACGCTTGCATCGGGTGGACGATAGAAGGAGCCTATCACAAGTTTTGTCCTAGCTGCGTTGAGCTTGATCCATATGATTTCGCAGACAGTATGGACATCTATTTTGCTACATGGGAGGTACTTACTAACAGTTATAAATACACCACCTCCTTGGGAATACAACCTATCCTTACGGAAAATGTTCATGTTACTATTAAAAATTTCGGCGGAACTTATATCCAGTTTTAACCAACTTTCTGTGCCTATTACGATATCAGCATCTGTACTACGAATAACGTTTTCGAGTTCAGGCTGTTTATTACAAACACTTCTGTAGTTAACTACTAGAAATTTTAATGTTCGAGATTCTTTTAAGCTTCCCCTAATTTATCTTGGCTGTCCGCAACTGAATTTACTCCTCAGAGTCATCCTCCCTCAGCCTAAAAAACCCACCATGCACGCCACACGGCCCCTGCTACCCGTGTAGCCGATTCCCGTGTGTAGTGCACCCCTGATCTATCCAAGGGATTCCTACAAGACTCAACCCCAGGGCGAAGATCAAGGAATCTGCAGTCATTACTATCACAGAAGTGCCATAATCTCTTGTTCAGCCCCTCAACACGGCTCTGAACCAGAGGTCCACAGTCAGTCCTATTGACAATGCTGCAGATGGATAGCTCAGCAGAAATCTTGCGGCCAATGGCCACAGAGTTCACCCTTTCTGCAAGTCGCCCAAAGGACAAGAGGATAACCTCTGACCCTAGGTGGCAAGCATCATTGGTGCCGACATGAGCCACAATCCGCAGCTGGCTGCACCCCGTCCGTTCAATGGCATCCGGGATAGCCTGTTCCAAATCTCGGATCAGACCCCCCGGAATACACAATGGATGGATACCGGAATTCATCCCCGACCTATTCGCCATTTCCCTAAGAGGTTCGATAAAGTGCCTAACGTTGGAGCTACCAACCACTAAAACCCCCTTCTGCAGTTGTCCAGACTTAGTGGGCTGTGGGGTTGCTAACTCATTGCCAACGATTGCAGGACTGAATCAGTTCCAGACAATGTGTCAAACCAGTTGGACAGTGGTACAAGCTCGCCTTCTTGTGAATCAGGCTTGCACGACTGCGCCGTCGATGTCCAGACACCACACGCCAGCCACCACTAGGCGACAGCCGCATAGATTCCGACGTCTGGCCTGGACTGCAGGTATGATAACTGGTATGGGAGAACCTGCGAGCCACTTTGCTTCTACAGGGTATTATTGTATTTAATTTTCAATGGTTCTAAAAGCACCCTAACAAGGATAATTCTAAATTAATAAGAATTTAGTTGTAATAAAGTTCCTAATAATAACAAAATATCAGTAGGTAAGACAATAGGAATAGCAGGCAGGCTCTACCTGAGTGAAACTTGGATGCGAGTCATTATGAATCTTTAGCAAGAATGTGACAAATCTTCATAATAGGGCTGAAATGAAGCAAATGACACCACCTGTGCATTGAATTAAGCCTTTGATTAAGCCAGTGCTTGTGACATGGTCAGAACAGACTTGCCAGCATTGTGGAGCACATATTTGATGCATAAGCAAGATCTGAGTGCCTTGTAAAATTATTATTATTTTATATATATCATCTTTCAATTTTTTTACTTTTATTGCTGCTTCTTTACATTAACCAATACATTTATACTTTCATCCAAACTTCGCCGTACTCATACCATCTCTGCTTCTCATCTGTTTTTCATCGTCCAAAGATCTTCCTCCTCCTGTACTGTCCAGAGATTTTCATGTACTTTTCATCTGGTAATAACGCTGCTTGGAACTCTTTGATACAATACTCAAGACACAATAACAACCCGATATAAAACACTTCCCATTGAAACAATATAAAACAAACATTAATTATCAATTATTCAAAACTAAGAGGCTGTGTATTCTTACACATCCCCTCGGCCAATTTGTCACCAAAAATTTGTCAAATTTTTGTGTGATTTATCATCACACCACTCACCCATACATACATTTTCAGCCATAGTTACATTCATTCACACCCCCGGTATAAGTTCAGATCACATTTTTTTTTTTCTAATCCCAACAATTCCTCTGCTTCAATATTCTCATGTGTCACTCCCTCTTCATTTTCACTTTCCCTTCGTTGCTTCTTTTTCCTTGTCCTCTCCGCCATCCTTCTTCTTTTCGAATTTTATAATGTTGCGGCCTTCATTATATATATCAAGCCCTCTCTTCTTCTTCACTTTGCCTCTCGTTGATTCTTCTTCTTCACTAACTTCATCACACTTCTTCCTTATTAAGAAACATCTCACCTCGTATTCATCTTCTCTTGCCTCCTTGTCAGCTACAAGTGTACAGTACTCCTCCTCTTCTTCTTCTTCTAACTCTTCTTCGGTATCTTCATAACTCTTCTCGTCTTCAATTTCTTCGTCCTCTTCAGTTCCCAAACCATAATTTCTGTCATCATTTCTAGTGGAAACAATAATCGTTTCATCTTTCCTTTCCATCTCTTCTCCTGTATTTTCCACGTTACTGTCCCACTGAACCATTCTCGCCAGGCCAATTACTTGATCTGATGCTATGTCATCTTTCTTAGTATCTCTAACTTTGTCTTTTTCCTCTATCTGTTCTAGACATTCCCACCATTTCACTGGTCCACTATTCTCACACATTGTATTGTTTTCTTCATCGTCATCTCGCCGATTTTCTCCGTTTTCTTCTCTCTCATCCTCCTCAATTTTCATTCCTAACTTGTCTTCGCACGCCTTTCTTACTTCTTTAATCCAGTGATCAGTTTTGTCTTCTGTTCCTTTGTCAATCGCTCCTTCAGAATCTCCAACAGGATGATCGGCTTGATTGTTATTATCTTTAATCAACTTCTCTTGACACTTTCTTCTCGTAAAGTCTTCATCAAAATATGCCGTTACTTCTTCCAAGATTACTTTTTTGTGTCTATCACTAGTAACGGACATTTTAACTTCACCACCAATATCTTTCCCCGTATATCCATCTACGTTATTATAGTCATAATCTGGCTTATCATCCTCACGTTCAACGCTTAACTGTACATCTTTTCTATTTTTCCAATATTCCATTAATTTACGACTCATAAACCGTATTTCATTATCGATTTCGTATATGGCAGAAGTGATTTTTGACATATCCAATCTGCCACAGTAATTCTCCATACTCTCTTGATACTTATCCAACTCTAACCCTACTTTGTTTCTACACAGTTCTATATTTTTCACCATACCATACTTCCTTAACTTTTCAGAGTATAATAAATTCACTTCACACTCCCAATTAAAATATGCAATCATCCTCTCAATATTATTTACGTCAACATCAAACTTTTCCACTTCTTTCACATTACATCTCAGAGAAACTATTTTATCCATCCACTGTTTCGTCCTCCCAAACAAATCACATACCTCTATTATTTCCATGTTCAAATGACAATTTTAACCTCTTCTAGCTTCAATCCGAAGATTACAGGATTCTTCTATTACGAGCTAAATAATTAGCTCTGTGTCACGGTCACAGTCGCCACTTGTAAAATTATTATTATTTTATATATATATCATCTTTCATTTTACTTTTATTGCTGCTTCTTTACATTAACCAATACATTTATACTTTCATCCAAACTTCGCCGTACTCATACCATCTCTGCTTCTCATCTGTTTTTCATCGTCCAAAGATCTTCCTCCTCCTGTACTGTCCAGAGATTTTCATGTACTTTTCATCTGGTAATAACGCTGCTTGGAACTCTTTGATACAATACTCAAGACACAATAACAACCCGATATAAAACACTTCCCATTGAAACAATATAAAACAAACATTAATTATCAATTATTCAAAACTAAGAGGCTGTGTATTCTTACAGCCTGCAGAGTGGACTTCATAGGCATGCCTTTTATTTACATACAATGAGTCTTGACTTCTTGCATATGTTTATTACCATTAAATATGAAAAACAAGTTGTCAAGAACTTTTTTTCATTATAGGTTTACGCCTCGTCCCTGCTGAGGTCATTAGAGGCAGGATGGGACAGGAAGGTATTTTGCCATGGCCTTTTGAAGGAAGCATCCCTGCATTCACCTGGAATGATTTGAGGAAACCATGGAAAACCCAAACCTGGATGCCCAGATGGGAATTAGAACCGGCATCCTCCAGAATGTGAGGCCAGAGCGTGTCAAGAACTATTATTTTCATAAATATTAGAAATAGAAAAATTAATGCTTAATGAAAAAGCCTTGTGTTTTCTTTATAATAATGTGTGTGTTGTTATTGATAGTGCTCCGGCAATGGTTGGACGATACTGCTGTTTGATTTCATATTTGAAAAAGACAGTACCACAGCTGTGCATTGTGTAATTTGCAGACATTTGGTTGCCAAAATCCTAAAGATCGCCTTCATTGATCACTACAATATGTAATTACAGAAGTTAACAAGATCAGAAAATATGCTTTCAATGATTGTTTGGAATAATTAAAAAATGACAAACATTTCAGTCATTTACTACCACACACACAAGTTCACTGGCTGTCAAAGAGGCCTTTCTTAACTGATTTTA
Organism: Vandiemenella viatica; assembly: GCA_031002005.1. Taxonomy (NCBI): domain Eukaryota; kingdom Metazoa; phylum Arthropoda; class Insecta; order Orthoptera; family Morabidae; genus Vandiemenella; species Vandiemenella viatica. Next base: position 108,518,414 of record CM061921.1, read on the forward strand.
TGACCACTTTAACTCTATTGTAATATTTTTGGAAACAAAGATGATTCATTAATACAGACTTTATTGAAATTTAATAATGATATGGCTTATCTAACTGATTTATATAATACATTTAATGAAATAAATCAACAGCTGCCAGGAGATTATTTGAATTTATCAAAGCAAAGGCAACTATTTCTGTATTTGTATCAAAACCTGCCTTTGACAAACAAAATTTGGATAAAAAACAGTTCCATTAGTTTACAAACCTTTACTGTGTGGAAACAAATGATTATAACTTTTTGGTGTTTTGCCAGCACTTAGAAGCACTTAAAGAAGATTTTAGAAACAGATTTCAGGCTGATCTTAACATGATCATTCCAGAAACCTTAATCATACCTGCAAGCAGCAGAATTATCACTCCAGAAGTAGTTGATAAAATTACCTATAAATGAAGAGTTAAAATTGTAACTAAGAAAATGGACATCAAGAATTTTTTCTTCAAGGGGAAATTCGAATATTGTATCTAACTATACGGGCTGCCTCAAAGAAGTTTTTCACTGTTTCCCATCATCACATTTAGCCAAAAGAGGATTTAGAGCAGTCAGAAATTTACTAAGAAAGAAAATAAATACATCATCAATAGTGGAATGCTGTGATTTATGATTGTTGATGACAAATATGGCACCAAATATTGAAAAATTAGTGTCACTACACCAAGTTCAGCACTCTCACCAATTAATTTTTTAATAATAAATATCTGTTACTCAAAATTTGAGCAATGCACCAATATTGTTAATATCTTTTAATAAAGTAATTTTAAAAATCTGCTCTTGTTTTTCAGTACATAATTTAGTATGCTACACTTAACAGGGGCAACATCAAATCACTGTTTGAAAAAGTTGAGGTAACTTCGGACAACACAGATTACAAGAATGGGAGTCAATGTAGTTTTTTCTAAGGGGAGAGTTAGTAATTTTTTTGAAAAGGGGTTTGTATCTCAAAAAATGTTGCGAACCTATAGCCTAGACAATTTTTTAATTTTTTTATTTAATTTAAGTATGTTGTTCATCTTAAAACAATAGCCTACCTAAGCATGTTGGCAGAGTGAGAACTGGACAACTTCCTGAATTGCCTTTGGTATGAACAGTGCACGTTAAATGAAGAAACAGTGGTGGTGCCTCATCTAACAGTTCATCATCTTCAATATCACTGACACTCTCAGAATCCATGTTCGACAGCAAAGAGGTACGAGCACCATCGGGTGTTGGTAGGGGGCACCCTGGCCAGTCTCCCACTGAATAACAAAAATAATTAAAATTACATCTTAAATGAATTTTAGCAGTTTTTTAACATTAAATAAATAAATAAGATGATGTGAATTCCTAAATAACATTTATCATTTAAGAAACAAATATACTATCTAATGATATTAATAAAAATATACAGAAAATAATTCGAAATTGGTGAAGGAACATGTATTTTCAGATGTAAAAACTCACACACATACACACACACCTTTCTGTTATTTTTCTTGTGAAAGTTGTGATTTTTTTTTATACTGAAATTGGATGGTATCCCTGAATGCACTTAGATTATTACATTACTCTACCTGAACCAGCAATTAGCGTGAATGTTATACAGATGCTGGTATAATTTGAGCTACACATCTTTCCACATCCAGCACTGTACTACCTCCTTGACCAAACTAAGTAAAAATTAATTTGTCTCAGAATTCAGTAATGATCCAGGCTTGGGATGTGGTACACTAACTACTTTAAACATTCAGCTGGAGAAATAGATAATAATTCACATAATATTAGAAGATTCCCTGCTTTATAGATGGATCGTCTATAACAAACAGCTATTGAGGGTTGAACAACCCAGGTTAAGCTGGATATGGGCTGTAAATCAGTAAGACGCAGCTTGGCCTCTTGAGCAAGGAGAGCAGTATGTTTTCATGAATATAGTCGGTGCTGTGCGGAACACGAAGAAAACAGTTTGTAATATGGAGAATGCAATAGTATGGAAAAGTGAGAAGACAGTCGCAAGCAGTAATAGAAGGAATTAAATCACCCGCAGCCATTTCAAGCATGATGTATGGAGAAACCTTGGCTCGAGTTGAGAATAAGATTGGCAACTTACTGATCCAGACTGGATACAAATGACTTAGAGAACTTGTTTCTCCCTACCAGGAATATCCTTTGCATGAAATCAGTAGCAATACAGCATTCTTGTCAATAAAACAACATAATAAATGCTGAACTACATCATATATTTAGTTCTAACCTATATCAATAATTGGTGACTAAGGAGACCATTGACTAAAAAAAAAGAGTTCATCATCAAATGAAGCAGCAGTGAGGAAAATTAGAACAGGGATTCATGAAAATAAAAAAGTAAAACATACTTAATATGAACGTTTGAAATTAACAAAATGGCTTTTAGGCCTTGCCTAAAAGTCATATTCCCTATTATTTGTTATGAATATGAAAGTTTGGCATTCTACATGACAGGAGAGAGAATAGGAGGAAATGAGTTAAGTTGTGTTTCACTTACATTCAAAAATAATGGTTTTTTAAAAAATAAAAGTTACATCTACAGATAATGAATACCACTAATACAAATGAGTTCTAGAATTTAGATTTACCGAGGCATAAGTATAAGCAATAAAATAAAAGGTATAAGTACAGAAAAATTTACAGACATGTTTAAAATCAAGATTTAATCAATTTAGTTATAAGATATTTGCTTGAAGATCTCTAACGCATGCGGCCGGTTTAATCGATCGTTGATGAACGAATTTTCGACGGCGTAAGATGACATCATCTTCAGGTTGCATCTGCTGGCCAGCATGGAAGTGCAGTCCAGGACACGACTGCTGGCCTGGTCCGGCCGTGTTGGTATTTATACCCTCCAACCCATCCTCTCCACTCCCACCCTGGTGCTCCGATAGCGGTGGTGGGGGTGGTATGCTCCAACGCGTCAAGCAGTGACCATCAGTCTGTAAGCCACCTCCATTGTGCACTGTGCCTTGGCTCTGGTGTTTGCAAATACGGCCGGACCAGGCCAGCAGTTGCATCTTGGACTGCACTCCTCACCACGGCCAGCAGACACAACCTGAATATGATGGGACATTACGCCATCAGAAATTTGTTCATACATGATCAATTGATCCGGCTGCATGCCCGAGAGATCTTCAAGCATCAGATTCACTGGTAAAAACCTATGATTGCATATAAGATATATGGTTACCACTGAACTTGAAATTATTGTTACAGATAGTTGAAGGCAACTAGTTTGTTAAAATAAAAAGAAAAAAATTCTATATAGTGTAATATTTTGAAACTCAATCCTAGCTAACTTAGAAGGTTGAATAATACAAAATACCATGCTGAGACTGGATATCAACCATTTCAGAATTGTAAGTTATATTGTCATTATCTTCTTCATGTTCAGCTGTCTTTCCTATTTCTCCATCTATAGCAATATCATATGACCCCATGTCCTGCAGCAAAAAAAAAAAAAATGAAGTCAGACAATATTTCAATAATATCTTAATTCATAATTAATTAAAAACTGTGCAAGTATGGCTAATTTCAATGTTTCACATATATATTATGTTCTCAAAACTAAATATACAAATGATACATACCATATGTATCTTCTCCCAATCAGGATCACAATAGTAATATTCTGGATGTGATGGGATGGGTTTGAAATATATCCTCAAGATATTTTTAAATTTATCTTTTATCAAACTATGAAGAAGCTTTAAATCTTTGCAAGCAGCATTTTCTTGGAGTTTGCTTAATGGAAAGATCACATTTGTATCACTTTTGTCTTCAGATTTTGATATTGGTGCAATTTCTTTTTCAGAAATGGGAATAGTGTTAGTGACCACATCCTCTTTACAATTCTTCGATTCCTTTTCATGCCCTACACTGCATTTGTTCAACATCAATTGGAAATCTTTCAGATGACTGCAAACCGTCTGAAATAGAGTTTACAGTTAAAATCATCAATAATTCAGTGTAGCTTGTACATGAATGTAACAGAAAAATTAGAGCTGTAAAACTAGTTTAATATTCCCCATTAAAAGCTACTTAAAAATAGCTAAACTCCAAATAATCTAATCGCTGTTTTTATTTGTTTAAATATGCTATGATAATAAGATAAACTTCAACCATATATATAATTTTAATGGCACAAAAATAGCCACTTACATAACAGAAATAAAAGTTCGTTTACAGAAATCAAACTCATATTCAAGTGTGTAAGGTAAAAAAAAAAAAAAGAGCTTCAGTGGTACGTATAAAATGTTTACATGATGATATTCACATCTTAACACTCATTTCATAGTAAGTAGAATTATGTTACTTGAGTGCACACGCCAAGTCTCCCCACATAATGAGATTCAGCATGTTCATGCCTATTCCACTTCCTACGTATTTCTTCTCTTTTTTTGCTTATGGCTTTATGCCACTTTGAGGTTATTAGAAGTGTAAAAGTATTGGCATCAAGGAAGGAATTCAGCCATGGCCTTTTGAACAAAACATCTACGCATTTACCTGGAATGATCTGGCGAAACCACGGAAAAAAAAAAATCTTGATACCCAGACGGGGATTCGAAACTGTGTCCTCCCATTTACAAGGCCACTCACCCACCATGCATGGTATGTGTTTCATTCATCATGTGTACGACTCAGGGTTCACTCTAATATTTTTAATTGCGTTTGTGTTGATTTATTTTTGTCACCACTACCCTCCCAGTAAATGATGAATTTCCTTTTATTTCTATATAACTTTCAAGCATTTTTTCTCAGCACAATTAATTTTACTTTTTTACTCATAGCTAGAATAACATTGAAGATATTAACATTTTCATCCAAAAACAATAAAATAGATGAAAGAATGGAGACTTCCTTAGGCCTCTCCTGGGGGAGCAGGTCAATTTGATGCTGTTCAAAATAATAGTCTTTGAAAACGAAGTAAGTCATAAAACTGACACTCTCACAGGCGCTCCCCAGATGGGAGGTCCAAGAATATTTTTATACTATAAAAAAAGATATTTAAATCAAATGAAATGTGCATGCAGTTATAGAAGATATGGAAGAACACACCCATGGCTATTCAAATCTACCAATACTATAAGTCTTTATGTTGTTGGTTTTTTTTTTTTTTTTTTTTTTTTTTTTTTTTTTTTTTTTTTTTGCATGTAAATGATTGCTACCCTACAGGTGTCAAATGTCTCTTGAACCCCAAAATTTAAAATCAGAGTACATTCATTGGTAGATTTAATCAACACAGAAAAAAAAGAATGTTACTACCTAAGGGCATTACTGACTCCACAAATAAATTAACAAATAACAGTATTAAAAATTCTTACCATTATAAAATTAGTGATATTAATCTCAATTAAAGTTTCTTCACATTCTGCAACAGCTGCCTGAATGTCAGCTGTATGTATAACACATTTTTGATGCAATGATTTAAAGACTGTGTAAACAAAACATTTATAGAAGGCAAGACTAACAATCTTAGAATGCTGTCTCAAGGTAGGTTTATCTGAAACATGTGAAAAAAATTAAGATAAAATACACATTACCAGATCAAATGATATACTATTTATAAACAATTGCAAAGGGGAAAAATATATTATTAACACTTACTTAGTTCCCTGAAATTATATTTACTAAAATTCATATATTTCTATTGGTAAAATGAACGCAATCTATGCCCGATACATGAGATTCAGAGAAAGAAAAAGTACCAAATTGAAACACAAAGGGGAAAAAAAACCAGAAATGGGCAAACACAATTATATGAGTATTTTTGCTTTAAAACCTACATCCAAAAGACATTAAATAGACTGAATGGTGATTAAGTGGCCATTATGTATAACTTGCATGATGTTTGACTAAGTGGTCAGGTGCAGTTTGTTCAAGTCAAGCCAAGGAAGGAACGAAGTTGGAGATCAATGATGTATGTGGAAATGTAAAAGCAATAAACATTATCATTGACTATTTTAGCAAATAAATATATATTTAAAAAAAATTAATTGTTATGGAGCACAACACTTATGTGATGATTTCCCTACACACCCATTTTTTCCTTCTTTTTTCTGAAACTGAATTTTAAATTCTTCTGATGTTTTTTGGTAAATTATTAATTATTTCACTTGGTAATTTATTCCAGTCCCTGACTCCCTTATCTGCAAAAGAACATTTTCCCACATACTTATGCCTGAAATCAAGTGCCAGCTTATGGCCATGGTGGTCTTTTACCTTCCATGCACCACTCTAAAGTCTTCCAAAAATGTATTTACATCCTTCATCACCAATATACAGCTTGTACACTCAAAGCACTCTCTTCACCATCCTCCTATCTTCCTCTGAATCCCATTCCAACTCCTTTATAATATTAGTAATTGATTGTGCTCTACAGTAATTTCCAGAGACAAATCTAAATTTAGCAGCCCTTCTTCACATCTCTTCCATCTCCTGCATTTGATACCCAAAATGTGGGTCCCATTCCACACTATCCTATTCAAGCAATGGTTTGACCAAAGTTTTGTTACTCAATTCCAGAATTCTTTGGTACATGTCCCACTCTCTCAAATAAATGAAGGATATTGAAAACTTTCCTTTCACCTACCCAACATGTCCTGCCCAGTTGAGCTTATTACCAAATGTTATGACAAGATACAAATGAAAGTGGAAAAATAAATATTTAACAAAGTATTAATAGTAAAAAACACAGTTAATTCAAAGAGCTAATTAATCAGTTTAGTGAAAAGTAGTTCCTGTTTGGAAATGTTGAAGAAGTGTTTGCAAAGAGAAACAAATAATCAAACAAACAAAAATAGTGAGTATGTCCAGGAAGCTGTGAGAGCCTGAAAAATGAGTATAGAAAGGTGGTCTCATGCTAAGACCTGGCAGTTGACTGGTGCCATTAAGCCAGCTCCTAGTTCCTGAGTTTAGAGGCACTACTGATGGCTGCAGACACACCAACAGCAAAAGCTTTTAAGCAGGAAATGAAATTACTGGTGTTCTGTTAGGTTTGGTCTATTCAGTGTGGCAACATGTGCCACAATAGGCTGTACAGGATTTTGAGTGAACACCATTTGCTGTGACCAGTCATCCTGTTGGATAATAAATATATATATTTATTGGTTTCATAGAGGAAAAGGAGCTGATTGCCTATGGTGATCAATGGTTCCTGTACCTCTCCTTATTTACATTACAACTAGCTGAACCAGCAATGATTCACTAATGCTCGACTAAATTAAATGAACACATTGGAAAGTTTATACTTTGTATTTAGTTAAAATTGGATATTTACATATGCATTATTATTTCTATGCTTTGAAACAAATAAATTTTAATTATTGTTTCATTCAATTTCAAGTTCATTGCAATGGTCTTCAACATATAATGTTTTTGGTGATTCCTTTTATCATATATACAAAACAATCTCTCAGTTTTCCTTCACAGGAGCACACAACATATAATTGTCCATCAGGTAATTTTCCCCTTTTTCAATATCCTATAATTTTATTGGAAAATGTTCTGAAGAAAGATCATTTTGAAATTTAACGCACGTTTGCCGTCAAAGAAAATTTATTGACATATCACTGTTAATGTGATTGTTTTAAAAATACGTTTAGTTCATCAGCTGATGTTGAATGTGAAATAACAGGTAATGTTTGTTGAAAACCACTTGCTAATAATATTAGAGCACCACTGAATGGCCACTCATTTTCATGTAGACCTTGCAATGTCTGATGCAATGCTTTCAAAGATTTTTTATGCACCTCGTGCATTCCTCCAGTATTATTGTATTGTTCTGCTGGAGTAATTTACTCATTCCTGAAGTTTTTGAAAGTTTGCAAGCTGGTATTTGACTGTTTTGTAATTCAATGGCAATTAAACTGTTGACAACCATCAAAAAGAGTTGACGCAATTCCAGATGATACAGTTGATATATAATATTATATTGTGCATATATGGTTGTCACTGAAATAAAAAGGTTTTCCTTGTGCCACCATGCTTACACATACAACCAATTATGCTTGAGAGTGAGTGATGGTTTCTTTCTTCAGGACAGATCAAGGATTTAAATAGCAATAAACCCTCTCCTCACATCGCGGACCATTTTTCAAAAACTGCCTGTAAATCAGTCCAGTAGTGTTTTAGTCTATAGAGGAAACACTTACAAACACTGCCTTTTATATAATGTATAGATAACAAAACAAAAAAATTAAAAAATGTGTACACTTACCTACTCCAATTTCAGAATCTTCAGATTTTGATTCCGAGATGGAGTGTTTAAATGCTTTTTCTTCTGCTCTGTTTTTAATGTCAAACTCACATTTAGGGATAAATTCAGCAGTTGGTTCAGGATCTATTTTGTGCCTCTGGTCATCATAATAATCTTTCATTACATTAGTAACTGAATCTTTATACACCAATACTTCCATCAGAACAGCCAATGGACAGTCATACATATAAACAGGAAGTGTTATACTGCCACATACATGTTTCCTGTCCCTCACTTCAATATTTCTTTTTTCACTGTCTGAATTTAATGAGTCTTTATGTTTCAATAGAGGTACCGTACAGCTTTTCTGAGAGGCATATTTATCTTGTATTTGTGCAGATGAAAGTTGCTTCTCAGACATGTAGGTAGTGCCAAGATCTTCACTAAGAGAACCTGCTTTTCTTTTAAGTTTAAGCTCCATGGAGCCTGAAAATAATTTATAAGGCATATCATGTCTTTTTCGTTTTGTTACAGTATCAAGTGAGCTGGCTCTTATGCGAAATGGGGTATCAGAAGGAAAGTCATAGGATGACTCTCCATCAGCTGGAAATTTTGTAACATGGCCAAACACTTGGGAAACATCACATGATGATCTACGTGATATGGAAGATGCTGGTGTACTAATAACAAATGGGGATTCAACTGCACATTTATTTGGGAAATCTACTAGAGGACTTAATCTGTCCAGGCTTGAAAAGGGATTTCCAATGTCATTAAATTTTAAATCACTGTTCGACACAAAACTTAGCTCAGGATGGTCATCATTAGAGGAATTCAAAAAATTAACCGCTGAAGAATTTCTATTCTTCAATGTTTCATTAGTAAGCATTAGATTTTTGAGATCCTTATAGCTGGCTGGAACAAATGTCAGCATCACATGGGTAACACTGATTCCTTTTAAGAAGCATCTCCACTTTGGTATCTCTCTTCCATTAGATTCAAAGCTTACATTTTCTGGAAAAAATTAACAAAAACTAATTATGTGAAGACAATAAAGATTTTTTCAAAAATTACTTATAATTCTTATTCAAGAGACCCATACTGAGGAAGGAACTCTGAATGTTAAACATTACATAGTGAATGTTAATACATAAAAATGAATAATAATCATGTTAAAAAAAATTAAATATATGATTCAATTTTGTAATAATCATATCAGACAGAGTTAAAAACAGTATTTAAGAATAACTATACAAATCTGATTATAACTTTTTGATGGCAACACATAAAAATAAGCTACATCTAATTATCTCCCAAGAATCTTTATGTTAATAAGTATAATCATTACCTATCCTGTTACTCTTCAAAAAATTATTTTAGAAAAGAAAATGTTTGTTGAATATGAAATAAAAGTAAGATATATGGCTGCATAGACTAATAAACTTTTAGTCTCTCTCTACATTTTAACGCTATATAAAAAATAAATACTGTTAGAAAATTTACCTTCTTCTATCCTACTTGTACAATGTACGCTGTAAAAGTTAAGAGGAATATTACTTAGCATGTGAGGTAAGGTAGCTGCTGGTCTATGAAGGTGGATGACCCACTATCATATTTACGAGGAAACTTAGACAAGGACTCTCTATGAATGGTGGTAACTCATGTATGAGTTGTGGCTTTATAAGAACACAGCAGATTTATAACAGTGAAGTTCTGAAATTATGATCTAATACCCAAGTTTCCTATTCACATCTGAAATGTTTACATATCCAAATGATATGCATGGCTATCCACAAATTTTTTCAAGTAGTTATTCATGGTCTAACTAATATGGCTTACAGAGGTGTAAGCATTAAAGACACAATTTGTTTATTCACAAGGAAAAACTGAAGCCTCAGTATTGTATATCTGACTGTACGATGACTGTAACAGATGTCTGTGGGTGAATGTATTTTTAGCTACTTCTTAGCTTTCTACTGTAGCAATGACAGGGGCCGCCTCCATATAAGAATTTTTATAGCCTGGCAGTCCTGGGAGAAGAGGAAGCTCTTAAGTGAAGAAATAATTCAAAAACAGGATTCTGGACGTATGCTAGGTTTACTTTAAATCCTTTATTAATGGGAAACTTGTTTCTGAAAGTAAAGGTATCTTTAGTATGTTCTTGTTTATTTTTAAAAATAATAAATAACAACAACAACTACATCAAAAATTGAATATGAGGTGCCTAGATTTATTTACAAATGTCATAAAAGTAAACTGGGAACAAAATAAGGCTGGACCCTTTCTGAAAAGTATGGCTGAATATAATACAGATATATCTTGCAAGACACTAAAAGCTCTAGCATTCTTCACTTCCAGATAAAGTACTTTTCAAGATCATGTGTAATCATTATTACCATATGAAAAAGAGGAAACTGTGGAAGATTTATTAGGGAAGTTAAGATGCCCCAGATGTGAAGATGACCACACCACCTAGATTCATAGACCAAGAAAAATGAATGGTATATGGACCACTTCATCAACCAGTGCCACGAACAGGGACTGCAGGGGCCAACTTTTCAGTTTCATCAATCATATCCACAAACTACCCAGAAACAAGTGATTATGAATTACTAAATCATTAATTGACACTGTTACTATTTTTTCAAACAGTTAATGTTGTATAATTTAGGGGAAAATTAAGGTTCTATCACATTTGGAAATCAAGTTCAAACAATATGGAATATCCCTAAAATACCACCTTTTTCAAAATGGTGAGATAATGGAGATGGATAAGAGCTTTCGTCCCTCTGCCTTTGTCTTAAAAGCTGCAAAAATCTTGTAGACTCCTCATCACTAAGGTGCAGTTCTTTATTATGAAGTTTCTTAAGATGCTCAAATAAAGCATCAAGCAGCATATTATTGGGCACGTCTTCTGGGAGAGACAAAGGAGCCAGATTCTTCCTATCTATGAAAGTATTGCCACCAAGATCTGAAATAGAAAATCAAAGCTGAAATCTAAGATATTCTGATTGGTTGAAACAGGTCTCATTACGTACTAATAACATATATTACACCAGAAGCCTTTTCCTTAACTCAAATAATAGTAAGTTAAAGTGAAGAAATTATGTTATTATTTTTATTTTTTATTTATCAATCTTGTTTCATAGATCCCTAATGAGGAAGCACCTCTGGGATGTGAAACATGTCATGGTTAATATACATACATATAATATGAATCATAATCATAGCAAAAAACAATTATATGTTACAAAGAAAAAATAAAGACAATAAAATAAACTTAAATTTTTACAACTGTGATTTGCAAAAGTCATATTGAATACAATTAATTGTTTTGTTCAAATTCTTGAATGGAGTAGAAGGAGTTGCCAATAAGATAATCTCTCAGTTTTTCTTTAAATATATCTTTATTTTCTGCAAATTGTTTTATACCCTTGTGAAGTTTATTAAACAGATGTATACCAGAATAATTAACTCCTCGTTGTACTAATGACAGAGATGTTTGTGGTTTGTGCAAGTTATTTCTGCTTCTTGTATTGAGATTGTGTACCTGTGAATTAGAAGTAAACAGGTTACAATGATCTATGACAAAGCACATGAGAGAATATATATACTGAGAACTCATTGTAAGAACACTGAGTTTTTTAAAAAGTTGTCTGCAAGAAGTTCTTGGTTTTACCCTACACAATATCCTAATAACTCTTTTCTGTGCTATGAAAACTTTTTTACTTTGTGAAGAGTTTCCCCAAAAAATTATGCCATATGACATTACTGAATGAAAATATGAGGAGTAAACCTGTTTCGTTAATTCTAGATCTGCTGTTAGAGAAAGTGTTCGTATTGCAAAGGTGGCACTACTTAACTTCTTCAGTAGTGAAGTGATATGTTCATGCCAACAGAGTTTCTCATCTATTTTAATACCAAGGAATTTTATACTCTTTGTTTCTAATATTGTGTTATTTTTATAGCTTACTTGTAAATCTGGCTGTGCATAATTTTTTGTTTTAAACCTAATATATTGTGTTTTTTCAAAATTTAGTTTTAATGAATTTGCCTTAAACCAATTTGCTACTTCACTAAGTACTTCATTTACATTAAATTCTAGATTGCTGTTTGGTTTTTTTCTCACAGTCAGGTTAGTGTCATCTGCAAATAAAACACTCTTAACTTTGTCAGATAAGTTTCCAGGAAGGTCATTGATATACAACAAAAAGAGGAGGGGTCCTAGGACAGAACCTTGTGGAATTCCATGTTTTAATTTTTCCCAGTCTGATGAAGCATCTTTGTTTATTTTAGTATCAAAAATGGACACTTTTTGCATTCGACTTTCCATGTATGATCTAAACCATTTACCTGCGATTCCATAAATAGCATAGTATTAAATTTTTTTCAAAAGTAGTTCATGATTTACACAGTCAAATGCTTTTGCAAGATCACAAAATATTCCTACAGGGCTCATTTTATTATTAAGTTCCTCAAATGTGTTATTTAAAAATGAATATATAGCCATTTCTATAGATGATCCTTTTTGGAACCCAAATTGGGATTTAGTGAGGATATTATTTTGCGTAACATGTATTATTACTCTACAATACATGACTTTTTCAAAAATCTTTGAGAATCCTGAAAGTAATGAAATGGGACGATAGTTATCTACACATGTTGATTCTCCTTTTTTAAACAACGGTTTTACAACTGCATATTTTAGTCTATTTGGAAACACACCTTGAATTAATGATTCATTACAAATGTGGGCAAGTACACGATCGATACAATCTGAACATCTTTTTAGTAATTTACTTGAAATATTGTCATAGCTGGAAGCATTTTTAGGTTTTAATTGTTTAATGAGTTTATTTATTTCTGAGACTGTCACTGGTGGCAACTTGCATTTCCACAAATCTATTTGGGTAAGCAGTCTGAAGAAGCCTAAGGGCACTATTTGGGGACTGCTTTTCTATGCCTAATTTCTCTACAACTGTAGTAAAATGTTTGTTAAATATTTCACAAACTTCCCCTACTTCACTATGTACAGATCCATTTTGTTCTATTTTTATGTCTTTAGAGTGATTTACAGATTTTCCTGTTACAGTTTTTATTATATTCCATATAGTTTCCATCTTATTGCCTGAATTCTCTATTTTCTTTGATATATACCTGTTCTTGGCCTTTCTTATTACATTTCTTAGTATTTTAGAATAAAGTTTATAATGAGCTTTAAGTGTATAGTTATCTGATTCTCTTACTTTTAAGTACAGGTCTCTTTTTGTTTTACAAGATATTCTAATACCCTTTGTTATCCAGCCGTTACCTAGTTCATTGTTTGGAGTATTGACAACTTTCCTTTTTTCGAAACTTCCTTCGAAAAGTGTTAGAAATATATTGAGAAAGGAATCAAATTTTGCATTAACACCCTGTGCATTGTACACTTCTGACCATTGTTCATTATTTAAGGAATCTATGAAATGTTTTATATTGTTTTCATTAATATTTCTTCTATAAAGCCTTTTCCTTAACTCAAATACAAGTAAGTTAAAGTGAAGAAATTATGTTTCACTACCAAATACAAGCAAATACAAAATATGAAGCAACTCTGAAGGTTATAACTGTGGCCTATTTAGTTGTGACTGAACATTGTTTACTGAGAAAATGAAATACAAAAATGAGAAGCATTTCACATATTTTCTCAGACTGATCGTATAGTGATGCATGGTATACAGGAGAATCCATGTAGCCTACAACAGATATTGGAGGTGTTTCACTACCAGTAAATATTCAGAGGGTCTAAGATCGATCATTTAGGTGTAGTGTGGCAGATATTATATTGGCCAAATATTTACATGTAATTTTATAAATTAAGCAGGAAATCTTAAAGAAATCAACACTGCAGTGAAAAATGTCCTTAAGATAAGCTCTAAGATTATGGTGATTGTCACTTGTGAATTTCAGGTTGCTTTAGAGATAAATATGCTTCCAAAATGACAACTATTACATAGATGTGCTCTGCTCAAACTCTAGAATCATTTTATTAAAAATATAGGAATGGCACATTACAAGTGCTCATAGTAATGACTACACATACAACATTGTCTGTTCTGCCTTTCCTTCATGCCTGCCTTCGGCGTGAGGATGTTGACCAATGGGATTGAAGGACACTAGGCTTACTAGTAAGAAATCTATTGAATGGAAAATGAACAGGAATTTCAAGCTTTCATGACAAGTAGGAGACATTTAGGAGTAGACTGTCTGCAAAAGATCTGATCTGAAAGATATTTTGCAATCAATTGGCACATCAATAGTTTTTAAGGCTATGTTCTTATTGCATAGAACCATTTCCTGCAATATTGTAAAGAAGGTACTGAAATAATATCCTGGCAAATCACATGTGTAACACTCCAATTTCCTGCCAGTGTTTTGCAAGTATTAGGGCACCAGCAGTTATCTAATAAATTCAGCATCATAGTCATTGCAATTCATGAATATGTGACCAGGATGGGGAACCATGAGGTCAGATTTATGAGTTGAGGTTCAATAGCACTGAGGAGATTGAAAGTGGATAGATCAAATGAAAGAAGTTGATACATTGTTAAAGGTTATGAGATTTGAAATGGCTGATGAAGATGGTTTTGGATATATAATTGTCGGAGGTCAAGTTTCTGAATCAGTTCTCTTAATGTGGCAGAAAAATGGTATAATTAGCAGAGTTAATTAGAATGATAGTTAATCACAGGCTCAGCTGACATGATCAAGTTTATGGGCCAGTACGGTATTCAAATCATTAGAGAAAACATACAACTGAGACTCAAAGAATAGGGAAAATGATCGGGAATATTTTGAGTTCCTCTAAGGATGTTAGGGGTAAGAAGTAAAGATTATAGAAGTAGAATGAGGTTAAAAGAGAAAAATTAAGAACAATAAAGACATACTTCATATGGCAAAAGACTTGATTAGCAACAGAAACTCAGATCTGAAAGAAGTTACAGATTAAGGCAGATAATGGCAACAGAAACAGGCCTTAGCCCAATTGAAACCTTCATCACAAAAGAGATACTAACCTCTGGTCATCTAAATCACAATGTCACATCACTTATTTATTCCTGCCTTTCCAACTAAGTTCTTACCAGTCTTTCAACCAATAGGCGCAATCTTATGCTAGTGTTGCAAATTCTTAGAATTCTTCCTCAAAATATTAATTCTTGTCAGTATACCCCATTTTGTTGATACTTAAGGAATGGTCTGTGTAAAAGTACCTACCCGCAAACTCCTTATGGCCTCATAAGTGCTTCCTTGGTAAGAAAACCATGAGGTCAGCTCATCAATGTGCTCTTGATAGCCAATCCAACCATTCCAGTGGAAAATCTTTCCTAATTTATTAACATTCCACATCAGAATTTGTTAAATTTTAAACCTCATCGCTACAGGATATGAGGGACGGGAATCATACAGAAGGCAATACTGCAGCTTGTAGCCGAATACAGGGTGATTGAAAATCTAAAAACTAACTCAACATGTAATAACAGCTTTAGACAGAACTCCAATGGTAAAAAGTAGCCTCTAAACATACCTAAATCATATTAATTGTCAAGAATACAACTCCTAAGCACTTAATTTTTGTTTTGAGATAACATCACCAATTTACAACACTTTTGACGTGGTAAAAAACATTTATAATAATAATCAAATAGGAGAAACTAAATTTTCCAGTAAATAAAACATGATCTATAGTTTCCAGCAGTTTAAAAATAAGAAAACACATAGTTACACAAACCGGCACTTTTAAACATTAATTAAGCATTTTAGCAGTTTCTGATATTAAACAACACGGTTATTACAAATTAAATCCTTTCTGAACACCGTGCTAAACTTTTTGAGTAGTTCTGTATAGTAAATAGTCTGAAAAGAATTTCTAAAAATTATTGCGTCTCATTTTTCACATTGCCAGCTTATATAAATTATCACAGCCAAACCAATCAAAGTCAGGGACTAAAATTACTTTCAAACGACTTATTGGAAACCAGGGAATGTTAGGCCGAAAACCATTTCTAGAGATAGGCCTTACTTTCAGAGAAATTCATGATAAACTTTTTTTAATTTTAACTTAAAAAATGGGGTTTAAACAGGCATTTTTTCTACTCATTTATACACTCACACACATGTTGTACAGCAGTGACATCAGACTTTACTACGCAGCAACAGGTGAGAATTTATTATGCAGTCAATCCGTTGAGTTTACGAGAAACATCAAAGGGGGGAAGTGGTTTATTATATTTGTCTCTAAATAATTTTGAAACCAGGAAACCCTACAGTAGGTATCTTGGATGCTCTATATTCTGGGTGCCACATGACTTGGAAGATTTGCTGGTATCATATTGGGCTTTCTGAGCCTCATTTCGTCAGTTACCGGTGTAAATTCGTGTAGGTTAGACCTGTGGCTCTTGGGTGCGAGAACTCGCAGTTGGTATTCCTGCGAGAAGTCCAGTCACGTGCTTTGGTGTCAGCCATAATGGGATTTTGAAACAGTACAACTTGGTTGGGACAATGAAGAGATAATGTAAAATTTTTCAGGGGTTCTGTCTGTCTCCTATGTTTCATAACTTGCAAACTTTTGAAATGAAAGTCCAATTGCCGAATCAACTGTATTTGTGAACCTTTTTGTGCTTTGATTGTTAAATTTGAACAGTGAGTTTATTTCCATAGATTAAACTGAACCCTTTTCTCTCTGAACGTTAAAATAGTTAAGAGTGGCGACCATGTTAATTTGCAGTTGATTTTATTTCCAAGGTGTATCCACAGTCAATAATTTTTAAACAGTTGGAACTTTGTTTTTATTTTTGAAGAAATCCAGTTTGAGGTGCAAGTTGCGAGTTAAGGAGATCTAGGCTTACTGTACTCCTGGTATAGCCTTGACCCTTACACGCGTATCACAACATGCTTTATCTGCCAGCTCATCTATAAATAATCATCTCACCATCAGTCATTTTTCTACATGCAGGAAATGTCACAAGCAGTCAGTTTTTACTAAAATCCTGGTTCATCTAGATGTTGAATATGTCGAATTCCAGAGCAACCAATTCAGCACCTGTCTCATATCACAGTTAATAATTCTAAATTGAAAGCACCAGATTGTAACAGCTGTGGTATTTTTTTATTTTTATTTAAACAGGCATGTCCTTAAGGATAATGAATTCCAAGAGAGAAAAATCAGTATTGCTGGCTGTCACTGCTTTCAGAAAACTTTGTGATAGTGTGGTCATGTAAATCAGTTAATGCATATTCATTGGAAACAGTGCAAATACTCACCTACACGACTATGGTAACAAAAGCCTAAAAATCATACCAAGGATGGCAAATGGCAATAACATTGGAATTTGCAAAGTTTGTATCTCCATTATGCCAGCACATTAACACACAACCTGCTGGGCAACTTATTACTGGCACTCAGTTACTAACCATCCTCTTGCTTGAACAACATATGATCAATATTTTCCCAAGTAGCCTCAATTTAGACTCTCCTCAGTCCCAGACTTTCTCCCTACCCCATTAAGTTTATAAGATTTTGAATACAATAACACTTAGCATAAAAATTTCTGTTTTTATTTATGTATTTATTTTATTTCAATAGATACAAAATTCTTCAGTTTACTTTCTTCCTTTCCAAATTCTATATGCTACATTCTACACTACAAACATGATATACTCATATTAACAGTAATAGTATCATGCATATTGTATATAATAATAAACCAAGGAAGCAGCATAAGAAGACATGCTAATATTGGTAATAAAAATACAGTTAAGAAATTTTGGTATGTATCAAACACATTATCTCTTATATTGTCAATAACTATGGGAGATTTACACTGCATCTAATCAATTCTCCTTTCTCTAAACATTTCAACCAATGCCTATGGTTTTCCTCAAGGATCAAGCCACCTGTTGAGTCTGCTAGCAGGTAGCAGGTAGCTTGGCCCCTCAGGCATTAGTTGAAATGTCGGGAGAAAGGACACAGCGTAAATCTCGCAAAGTTGTTGACAACATTATAACAGCTGTGAAAAACAAAAAAATCTAACATTCTCTCTTACCCTGTATAAATGTGGAAAGTAATAACTCAGCTTGCTGACATTTTGGAAGTACAGCCATCAGATTAAATGGAAATGGAATGTAGTTTATCCTCTCTTCGGATAAAGTAATAAATTGTGGATCAGAACTATAAAGATAAAAACATAATATGAAATAATGTACTTTTCACAGTGGTAAAAATTACCTAACACATAGCAGACTGAAAGGAATAAGCACTAATATTTTTTTTTTATTTTAAGTGGTAGAAAGGAAGAAAATACATAGTCATTGAATATTAATTTTCATGAATTTACAATAAATGTTTTTAATTATAAACACACATTGCTAACAGAACAAGTAAAAATATGAGTAATGAAAATAGACAGTGGCACAGACTACATAAACCAATTACTTTTCTCCGGTACTTAACAATAATGATAGTTAACCAATTTGATATTCAAAATGAATATCATTTTAGGTAAATATCAGAGCTACTTCCTACTGTAATTAATTTTTACTTGTAATACAACTCATTTTCTACTCAAATTTCTATAATGGGCTACAGTTTAACATCAACATTTGATCACTAAGCTAATTTCTTTTTCCTCTAGACATAAAACTATATGCAATATTTTGAAAGCTGTGTTAGAAGTGTAAAGAATAAGTATGCAAATATTAACAAAACTGCTGCTCTATATTATACTAAACTATAGTCAGTAAATAAATGAAAATTAAACCACTTTTTGGGGTTTATGGTAAAATATCTCTTGGGCACAAAACACATAAAATAATATTTTAGAATCAAGCCGTAAATTTGCAGTCTATTTAATGACAAAAGTAGGCGTATAAAATTTTTGGCATTGTAATCATAGTTATCTACAGTTTGAGAAAGATGGCAATGGCAAAACAAATACCTTACATGAGAAGCATATTTTTTAAATTTATTTTGTATTTATTATTATTGTTCCACAGATCCCTGCTGAGGCAGCACTTCTGGGATGTGAACAAGTGATGGTTAATATATATATAAAACTATAGAAAAATAGGGAAATAAGACCTAAGGATACGTCTACAATGCTACCGACCTCGGCCAATTGTTCACTCTACTGAATATGGTCAATATCAGCCCAACAAGCAATATGGATTCTGATTATACAATGACCAACCTACATGGCTGATCTCCAACAGGTTCTGTTGACTTCCATCGCCGACCAAATAATTTTGTTTCATTTGGCCGAACACGCTTGTCTGACGTCATTTATGTATTCGTATTTAATCATATTGCCACATCGAAATGAAAGAGTATAAATGTATTTTCACCTATAAACACGTATTATAACTTGCTTCGATATTTCAGTCAGTTACATAAATCATCAGCTAAATTTTTTTTATTTTTTTTATATTACACCTGATAAATTCTCAGTTCTAGTTGACAGCAGACCAGTATGGATTGATGATTTACCAAGCGTGGTGGGCGAGTGGGCGCATTTGGGAGGACGCCGGGGTTCAAATCCACATCTGGGCATTCAGATTTGGGTTTTCCATTATTTCCCCAAAACACTCCAGGCAAATGCCAGGATGCTTCCTTCAAAGGGCCATGGCCAAATTCCTTCCTGTTCCTTGTCCCCAGGCCCAATCCGCCTCTAATTACCTCAGCATCAATGAGGTATATATATATATATATATACTGATGATTTATGCGCACAGATAAAAATTAAAAAAATATATAATTATGAAATTGAAAATAAACATATAAATCAAATGAACTGTATCCCGGAGGTCACAGATAGAGTTGTCATCCATAGGATATTATAGAATATTGTTCTTTATTTCCTGTAGGTATACTTTATCATCTACAAAAAAAAAGTGAAAAAATATACTTTTTTTTTTACCTGACACACATTATCACCCCACAGCTTGATCTCTTCCATACAAAAAAAGTATCAAAATGCCTTGTTAACAAACCATAATTAAGTCTTTGGCACACTGCACTGGATTGAAAAATTCTTGCGTTTCTGAATGCAATCACAATGAAATGTCAAACGTCAGTCACTTCACACTCGAAATGTTTGTTTTGTTTGAGGTTACTTTCGATTCACTTGATATTTTTTTGTTAGTAAGGAAAAAGATCAATGTATATTTTAATTTAAATACAGACCACATTAACAAATCAAAGCTTTGCCAGAGATGAAGGTCATTTTTAAGGCCCGTAAAAATTTTCACTGAGACTGGCATTTGAACCGGGGACCTTCTGTATCCCAATCGCACACCATAACCATCTGAGACATAAGACCAAATATGGAAGTAATGCAAAATATGTATTCAAATATACTAAAAATATACATACTTTTTGTGTACAATATACCTTATTTTTGCTATCTCATAACACAAACGTATTTTTATTGGTCCATAAAAAAAGGGGGGTTCTACCATTGTCACAGGATGGTATGATGGACAATGAAACAAAATTTTAGGAATGTTTTAGAATGATGCAATCTATCTTTCACAATCATCTGATAAACCTGGAAGTGATGTTGAAGAAAAAAACACCTTTTTAATGCAATAAAAAGAAGTGAAAAATTTTCTTCTCCAATCCATCAACTGGACACCAGACCACACTGTCAAAACGGGAGGTTCTTGCTTGGTTTGTGGTGTTGTTTGAACTAACTTTGATGGAACGAGTGCCAAAACGCCTGAAGTCTAGGGCATTGTAACCACTCAGTTGGCAGAATTGGTAGGCAGAGTTCAGTGGTTGTTTGGCAGAGTGAAAATTTGGCAGAACTCAGTTCCATTGTAAACTTAACCTAATACTTACCACAGATGACAGTGGCTGGGAATGATGAACACAAAATGGACAAATGCAAATAACGAAATATTTTGGTCGTAAACCTTATTCTTACATGAAGGTGAGACACTTGGTGGAGTCAGATGTGCACACAATAACATTTGCCAGGTGACCCATCAAAATAATGTTATTTGTGTTCATCCATTTTAAGCTCAGCATTCCCAGCTACCATCATCTATGCTTTCCTTAGTTTTGTTGCCTAAAACACTTTCCTACTCATTGTTGTTATTTTTATACACATGATAGTAGGAAAATGCTTCAAGGCAATGAAACTAAAGAAAGATAGGGAAATAAGATCCAACTCTTACCACAGATTAATGGTGAACAGAAAACAGGTAAACACAAGTAATGGAATATTTTGGCATTAAACCTTATCCTTGCAAGTAGGTGAGACACTAGGCGGAGTCAGATGTGCACATACTGATGTCCACTTGGTCGGTGTGGAACATAAAATATTTTAATAGAATTTCTCCAGTTGACTAATAATTAAACACTGACCTGTTATTGTTACTCAAGAAGTCGATAACTTTCTGGCGTGGGCTACTGACAGTATGTCCTTCAGCTGCTATTCTAGTTGGGTATGTGACTTGATCTTCTCTGCACATTAGGCTGAGGTGCTCAAATGTGAGGAGAGTTGAAATGCACTCACTATCAACTTTGCAAATCTGAAACAAAATACACTAATAGCACATATACTCACTTCAAGGTCACTTCTTAAAACAGCGGCTATTATGAGGGTACATCAAAACGTTCACGCAATCAGAAAAAAACTAGATCAAACAAGACACCCCAGCAGATGGGTTTTTCATACATTCCACATTATAGGGTAAGCATACATTTTTATAGTGACAGAATGACACCCCGTAAAAGCAGGGAATGGTCGAGGACACTCTACTGAGGTTGGAAATGGCCTCTTAAGGGGGATGAATGAGAAATGATGAACAGCATGGGGATGGAGACAGTAACAGGAAACCACTGCATTACAGAGCCAAAGGAAATCCTGAAGCCATAAATCCATACAAATTACACATGGAATAGCAGTTTCTTCATGGGTAAAATATTCTACAGGTAAAATAGACTGCTCATTCTTTGAATCAGAGTGTGGAATGTTAGAAATCTGAACAGGGGAGATGAAAAACTAATAATCACAGGTCGTTAGAATGTGGTAGTGGGAGAAGTAACGGAGAGTAATACTACAGGAAGTTTTGGTCTATGAGAAAGAAATGAGGGAGAATCAGGTCATCAATATTTTGTGAAATATAAATTTTTAAAAATCATGCGTGAAGGAAATGTACCTGAAAAACGTCTTGGTAGATTCCAGCTACATTGTACTATGGCTAAACAGTAAGTAATCAAATTCTAAACTGTAAAGAACATCCAGGAGACGATATAAACTCTAATCACAATCTGACAGTTATGAATTGCAGGCTATAATTCAATAGAACGAAGAACAGACTTTAAATGAACCAATGGAAAGAATCACACTTGAGAGATTGGAGACATGCATGTAAAAAAGGAGTTCAACAGGTGAAAAATTGAATGCACTGAAGAGAGAGGAAATTTGAGCTGCTAAATTTTTTTATGTATTATCAAAGAAGCTGGTCAATAACCTTGGCCCACCAAAGAAATTTTGGAGCTGACGAATCAAAGGAAAAAGCATAAAAATTACTAGGATAAAGTAGGAAGAGAGCAATACGACATTTTTTAAAACAAAATATCAGGAAATGAAAATAAATCAAAAGAAATGTTTGACAAAAGTTTGAAGAAATAGAGAGAGAAATGTTAATAGGTAAAGTAGATACAACAATTAGTACGATCAAAAAGAATCTTGGAGAAATGAATAAAAAAAGGAATAAGCATTAAAGGTGTTAACAGCAAACCTCTTCTAGACTTCTCTTCCAATAGAAGGATTACAAAGAGAAGCTGTATGATTTGGACAATTTGAACAACGTTGTACCAGAAAGAAAAGACAATGCCAACATTCGGTAGTCCTTTTCTACATCAGATTGAACTGAAATAAGCAGTTGAAATTGATAAGATTCTTGCAGAAATTTCTATGGGAAGAAGAATGATAAAGATTATTAAAAAAGATAGCAAAAAGATAAAAAAATGAGATTTCCAACTGATTTTTAATAAAAGTATCATCTTCACACTCCCCCCCCCCCCCCACACACAAAAACATTGCTGACAAGTGTGAAAATTATCACACTGTAAGTCTAATATCACATGCTTCAAAATTACTGGTAATATGCAGAAAAATACAAAGGACTCTTAAAGAGATTTTAAGTGAAGATCAGTTAGGGCTTAGGTAAAAGTGGGGTACATAAAAAGTAATTCTGGATAAGATACTAATAAAGGAAGTGCATATCAAGAACACAAGGATATTATAAGGCATTTGTTGGCTTAGAAAAAGCTTTTGATAATGTCAGATGAGAGAAGATGTTCAAAAGTTTAAATGAGTCAGGTCTAAAATATTGAGACAAAATAATAACTAATGATCTCTATAAGAATCAGGTAACTATAATGTAAGCAGAGAACCAATATAGGCAAGCAGCATTTAAAAAAGTGTGTGAGACAGGTTTGTAGTCTACCGTCAATAATATTAAACTTGTATGTAGAGGAAGCAATAAAGGAAGTAAACGAAAAATCTGAACGCGTCGTAATTGTTCAAGGAGAAAAAGTTAGTATGCTGTGATTTGCTGATGACATTGTTCTATTTGGACTAAATATAAACCAAAACAAGACAAAAGACACGAATGTAGCTAAAATGAAACTAATGACAGTAGTTTAAACACAATAACAGCATAACATGTAATAGGAAAATTTGGTGAATTCTGTTACTTAGGAAGTAAAATTACATATTATGGCAAAGCATGAATTATGTTAACAATACAATATAATACATTCATTTTCCATAGATTCCAATATGATAGATTGACTCTGTGGGATGTGGAAAGTTGTCAATTTACAGATAAACAATCGCATGACAAAACAAATACATACACTTGAAGATTTACAGTGACAGCATACATGGTACAATACATTAATTACCTCAACTAAATTTAAACAAACTACTGGCAATTATTTTGTAGTACAATAGCACCAATAAAAGAATCTTCTACGGAAACACAAATCTTGTATAGCAGTTTCAAATACTGATCTAGAACACTGAAAGAGCTTTTCAAAACTATGTGCATGGAGCACAGCCCTTTGTGGAAGAATAGCTTTGACATCAGGAATACCGAATGAAGTAACATTGAAGCATTTGAAATGGAGTACTGTAGAAGGATGATGGAAATTAACTGGACAAATAAACACATGATGATCATGTTTTAGGTTTATGAAAGAGTCTCACAGAAAGAAGAGATAGGATGGCGGATCACATTTCAAATGATCTGGGTTTGCTTAATTTGTTAGTGGAGGGAATAGTTGAAGGAAAAAACAAAGGAAGACAGTGATTACAATAGATGAAGGAAGGTTGTAAGGAGTATGTTGAGATGAAGAGGCTAGGTCAATATAGGAAGAGTAGGAGCACTATATCAAAAAAGACACAGGAAAGTAAATAATAAAAACAGGTGCTGACCAATTAAGGCCTAACCTTCTAAAGGACACCAGTTTTTACAGCCTCATTGGACAGATGAGCCACCAGCATCATATGTCTTCACTTCATACTCACTGCACAGAGGTTTGTATTTAATACTACATCACTTCGGTACACAATCTGAAGATTAGGAATTGTGAAGCACCAAATTTCCTAACCTGCTGTCCCAGCCTGGAACAATGGAAATTTCTTCCTCTGCTGGGGCTTGAACCAGCAAACATCATTTTGATTGCTAGACACCATCACAGTATTTTAGCAATCATGGTCATGAGGCAGATTATAATCGACAAGTATCTATACTAATATTATAAATGTGAAATTAACTTTGTTTCTGTGTCTGTCACATTTTCAGGACTAAACAGCTAATGATTAAATTTTAAAAGGAGATGCTATTTGCCTTTAAGAAGGTCATAAGACCAGGGGTGTAGCTACCATAGGGCTAGGCGATGCTGAGCACTGGGGGGCCCTCATGCTCAGGGAGCCCCCGAGCGCAGCTGAGCTGAGGGGAAGCATGCGCTGCTCAGGTGGCCCCCAAGCTCAGGTCAAGTCAGGTCAGCTCACCTCATGAAGCCCCTACCAACAACTTGGCAGAGCAAAAAAAAAAGTCGTCGCACCATCTGGCCCAAGGGCCCAAAATAATTTTGTTTTGCACCGGGCCCCTTGTGACCTAGCTATTCCACTGCATAAGATACTATTTTCTGTATAGATAAAACACATTGTCACGGAATTATGAAAACCTATCTATACTGTGAAAGACGGATGCATACATCTCTGTAATGCTTAATAACAGAGTGGGCTGGTAGTGCAGTGGATAAGGTGCTTGCTTAATAAAGTAAGCCGTATAGCCTCTGGTTCAAATCCCACTGGGAGCAAAAATTTTTAAGAATTATTTTTCATCATATGAGCCAAGCCTGGGAGTTCTGTCATAAGGATTCCATGTTAAAATGTAGGTCCCATAAATTCCGGACTGGGATGAGTGGTAAATCGTAGACGGCCAAACAGTGCTCTAAGCGTTTACTTTATTTACGCTATACTGGTTCTGCAGGTTTTGTTTCTCATGCAGCCAGTTTGTGTGTGATCTACACTAACAATGTTATAAATTCGAAAGTAAGTCTCTGTCTTTTAGTTATGTTTTCACAACTAAATGAGTTTGCCGATATTGATGAAATTTGATACGGAAATACTTCGTATCCTTATGAAGGATACAGGATACTTTTTCCAATATGAATAACAGTTTTAGTAACAAAGTTTTGATAACTTATAGAGTGGTTACAGGTAGACGGATGCGTGTGTAAGTCTGTAATGATAAGTCTGTCACTCAAAATATACGTCTCTCACAGTCAGTTAGTGTATGATCTATTAATAAATTTCATTTACAGACAAAACTTATTACTTAAGGGGACACAGTCGCGAACAGGCTCAAAAAAATCGAATTTTTCTTTTTACACTTGTTCAAAGCTCCAACTATTTAGCTGAAAAATGCCGTTTGTTTCATGAAAATTTGCCGATTAGATTCGGAGTTATTAATTTTTTCGTGATGCGTGGTAATAGTGTGTCTGTATTGTAATGTACATTAGTTTCTCGTATGTAAAACTTTTAATACAGTTTTTTCTCAAAACTACATTTTTTGATCTTCTGGAACACTTTTCTCTAAAACTAATACTGTTAAAGACATCAGACTTTCAGCATCTCTTGTAAATAATACAATGATTAATCAGATAAAAAATGGGACCTATCGTAACAACAAGAACAAAATTACAAGCTCAAAGATATTTATAAAAGTTTTAATTTTTTTGTCTTTTAGAACAAAAAATAATTACTCATAAACTATATAAAATTTAGTAACAAATCTTTATGTGATTTGCAGATGATGTTTTATCAGTATACTTCGAAAGTTTCAGGTCTGTATCTCTATTAGTTTCTTCAGAAAGTGTACCTAAAGTTTGCATGTTTTAACATTGATTTCTTATGGGAGGTCCTTCACGACTGTCTCCCCTTAATATAGATGTTTAATTGGGTTGCACTGTACTATTACTTTCTGTCGGCCCAAAGTTTCTGGCATCAGCTTATTTTTTCTTCTTTTTTGACATGCCTCGCTGGCGTAAACCGGACCTAAGGTGTAGCTCTAGAAGAACACGAGCAGTTAAAGTTATTAGAACCCAAGAATCTGATACTCATGGTAAAGAAAGAAAAGAATACAAAGCTGAAGTTGAAGCTGTCCTCAGTTAACCCCCCCCCCCCCACACACACACCTTCATTTTTTAAGTTTTTAAACATGTTGGAAACTGATTCTCTTCAAGACTCTGTTCGATGGTAGAATGGTATAGTGATGGCATTCCTGTCATATTATGCCAACTCAGTATTGTTTGAGACAAATCTTATGTAACTTACAGCTGTCTATATTCAATTCTAGCAATGAAATTCTAAGTCCACACGTACAAAGTCATGGGTAAATTGTATATTGTGAAAATAGTCAAGTCTCAGAAAATCGATTCATTATAAATAGTACACTTTCCCTATACCTGCAATTCTTACTGTTGCTTCAATGCATGTCTAGCTTAAGGAACTACCTATAGTTGTGATTCCTGACTTTTTATCCAGGCAGTATTTGCTTGCTGTTATTAAATATTTGTTTTACTAGTAAAACAGTACAGTTGCCATTTGAACTCTTGCTCCACAATCCCCTATGATCAAATGGCACATTCTTCTTTATGGAATCAAAGTTTCCACTCAAACATCACCACTTTAACAACAGCGATGATATCATTTCCGAGTAGAGAGAGCTATAAAAATGCTTTATGAAATGTAGAAGGTCACTGACTGGAGGACTAATTCTGGTATGTCAATATTATTTCCCTGCAGGTGATTGCAAAACTATCTGATGCTACCTCAAACATAGTGTACAGTAATATAAACATTAACACATTTGCAACAATATAAGAGTAGCCTATTAGAAATATAGAAGATGGTAGATAGACGGATCTGTTGTTTTCTCTATTCTATCGCAATCAGGTTCAGTGGAGTAATTACTTCTTGCTTGTACAGTGTTGATTATTTTGGGTAAAACCTACAAAAAAGTTAATGAAGCAGTGTGTGATCATGAGCTGATCACACATAACACAATCAGGAACTATCTACAGCCCCTGCATATTTGATGGGTGAGTACCATAAACTTATCTATATATCTGATGTAAATTTCATACACCACTTGAATTAACTGTTGAAATATGTACCCGATTAGATACATTCAGATCTTGTTGCTATATAGGAGATGGACTTTTCTCAGAATGAATAATTATTACAAATCCATTATACTAAATATTAAACATTATTCATTACATGATATATTTTGCATTACATGATACAGTTGGTTCCATGTAACTCATTTTAATCCTGATTTTGTTTCACAAAGTGAACTGAGATCTTCGCTGAAATTTTTATCACATCTCAACACTAGTGTTTCTCTTCTTTTCGTCTTGTCTATCATATCGCATCAAATTGATGCAGTCTACACAAATGCCAGATTATAATGGAATAAAGTAACGTGAAAACATGCAAAGAGAATTAAATAAATTATACATCTCTTAAAGTAGGTACACCAATAGTAAAGCATCTCCAATTTCTTCTGAAGTATATAATGTTTAGCAAATCTGATTTCAATATTAATAATGACATTAGAAATCTACCAACAAACATGAGCAGCATCCTTACAGGAATGCATAAAATTCTTTTGAAACATCATTCACACTCTAATATGATTTTTAATGGGCAGAATTTAACAAACGCGCTGGAGTAAAATTTTTTAGATTTATGGATTCAATCTGATCTTAAATGGAATAGGCACATTCAAACTGCAAGTTAACTCAAATCTGCTATGCATTACATGTTTAAAGCTAACCATGGGTAAACAAAATATGGCAATGAATCCTTTGTCCATTTTCATTCACAAATATAGTATGGAATTTTATTCTAAGGTTAATTACCAGATGCATTAAGTACTTTCAAATTTCAGAAGTGAACAATTAGAATAATGAGCAACAGTAAAACATGGGAATCTTGTAGACACTTATTTAATCATATGAATACTCTCCCACTGCCAAGTATTTACATCTACTATCCTGTTTTTTTTTTTTTAGAAATATTATCATAGGCATAGATGCAGTTGTCAAAACAAATGACGACGTACATTACACAAGAAAATGACAAGGTTTACATACTATGGATACAAAATACTAAACTGTATCAATAAGGAACGTTTCACTTAGGGATTAAGTTTTTAATAAATAACCCCATACTATAAAACACTTCGAAAAGGGAAATTTTGAGAAATTGTTGATGTCATATCTTCAGTACCACACCTCTTATGAACTTGAATATTTAAAAAAAATAAAAAGACACACACACAAATTTCCAAATTAATAACTAGTTTAACTATCTTAGTTTGTATTTGACTTGTCTGATATCATTGTCTACAAGGTAAATATGTATATGATATTGAGGAAAAATAAAATACTATCATTGCTAATAGCATACTGAGAGCAAAATTATTGCTTTCAGTGATAGTCTAATACAAGCTCAATTGGAATGGATGTTTCTATTTTACCAATTTATGTTCCATTTAAAAATCAGATTTTTCAGCATAAATGAAACTTATCAGCTATAAGATTTTCCAATCATAAGAAAAGAATACACTACTTTCCTCATTTATGGCTAAGGGAGAGTGAAAACCCTTGAAAGAGTACTACAACCCAAAATGTTAATGAAACAAAAATATTCAAAGGGTTGGCCAATGTTTAGCGTCAGAAAAAGATTTCAAAATACAATGACTAAACTGTGCATGCCTACTCTGTGAAACTGGTATTTTACTATTATGATAGTCTTTTTGATTCTATACAAACATTTGATGAATCATTCAGAAAATGTTAATATGATGAGTGTTTATTTCTTTCATTATCCTCGACATGATTACGAGATGCACAACCCTCTATGCATCATTGAAATACATCTGCTAAAGCTTATGAAAAATGTCATTCAGTTCCTCAACCACCATATAATATTGGTATTTATTTTATTTACCAAAACAATTAAACTCAACAGAAATTTTTCAGCTTGCTTAAATCAAGTTAATGACAACATTTTAAAACAAACTGATGTGGATAAAGTATAATAAAACTGTCTATAGTTTATCCTATCTTCAATATGTAGATGCATGCAAGCAAAGTAAGTCCACTCAACCTGTTTTCTTTTAACTCACTTTCAAGATGAAATCAAATCATGACGAATGTCTCTAGACACATCTCAGGAAGGTAAAATACAAATGAAGTAGTAGTGACAATTTAGTTGAACAAAGTTTATTTTCGAGTAACACATAATACACATTTAACATTTTCTAATTACAGTTTTAAACTAATATTTTAATAAATCTTATTAAATCTAAATAGCAAAAAATTTATACAAAAATGTATGATTCTGATACTGGGTAATCAAATTAAATCACACACGCTACTATGATCAAAATGATTTAAGAATACATTTCATGTTCTCAAAACAGATAACAAATACATTATACATCTTACAAAATGAGCATCAAATGAGAAACTAAGCAAAAAAAAAAACTTTATATTTAGCTCCCACAGCATTTATATAATCTTCAACATTATTCATAAATTAATCCAACACCTCTAACAGATTCTTTATAAAAAATAAAAACAAAAGAAGACACACACACTAATTTCCAAAGCAGACACACTACACCTTTCTTAGATATGACAGTATATATATTATTGCTATGAAACAGAACATATTTTGCACTGATAATAAATATTGAGGTATAAAATTTAAACAAATATCAACACTAGTTATTTGCAAATATCTATCATGTCATAATGTAGTATTCATTTATTTTTGTTAATAAGTAGACAAATTATATAATATGGAGAGGCATAATTAACTTCTGAATTATAATTTCATCAAAGTTACAGTGAAAGTAAAAATGATATTATTTTAACAGATAAATAATAATAACAATGCGGAGGATATCATAAACCACTAATCTGTGAAACAGCTGAAGATTATGTTTTAAGTTGTTAGTTATACTGAACAAATATAATGACTCAATAACCGGCATAAGTACACTACACTATACTGCTCAGTCAGAAAGGTACTGGTGATGGGTGAAGTGGCTGAAATAAGTTGGAGGAGTTGAATCTCACTTGTAAACAAAGTGAAGAGACCACTTCTCCACTTAGCCCATAAACCACTTACAGACAACTGCAACGTCAGATAATGAACTGCGTTTCCACTGAGCTAAGTTTTGTAACACAGTATTACCAAATGACTATTTTAGGAAATTTTCATTGATAATCTGTATTAACAAGATTTCTAATAAAAAACTTAAAACAATAATCAGTTGCGCTGCTTAAAAGTTCCTACCGCGACAGGTGTTTAGCTGAAATAGCAGCTCGTCCATGAGCTGGAAGAGTTAGATCTGGCAGCGAATGTTTGAGTCTGCCGAGATCCCCACTTCCAACTTACGGGCGAGCCGAGTGCTTGTCGTGCCGTGCCTTGCGTCTTCTACGGCAACCACCAACTGACCACTGCCACACAATCACGCGCCTTTTATAACCCCACACTATCAATGTGGCCTCCGATCGGCCTGATTGGCGCAATCGTTAACTCAACATCGCCAGCCAACGGCAAAACCTATACCCATTACACATATTAGCAGGTGAGATGATAAGCGGCTAGAGGGGAGAACGTCTTGGTTACGCCACGCTATCAGTGAAAACCACTTCAACTGGAAACTGTACAACTTATGCGCTCTAATATAGAGAGAAATTACGCGAATAACGGCTTATCTTGGTTCTTAGCCACGTTCAAAATGGAAGTTCTCTCAAGGAAAGCGAGCTGCCATCTATTCTAAAAGCTATGACTCAAACATCGAGTCGAAATTTTAATCATGATGAAAATAGCGTATGCCGAATAATTAATAATTTAAATACATATCAACAGCTACTACAATATTCTACATAGGTTCGGCTTCCTCTTTAAATTTTAGGCGCGTTCCTGATACGCCTAATTTTAGAGATTATCTACATGTTTCATTTGATCTTGGGTCGTTCTACTCTTCTTCGTCCCGGCAGTCTACAGTATTTTCTGAAGCCTGTCATCCATTCTTCTAACATGCTATTTCCATTTTTTACTACACTTTTTATTTTTTGGAGTATTCCTAGTTCCTCCTCATCTTTCAATTACGCTCTTTGCCTTGTTTTGCATATACTGCTGTGTGTCTTAAAACTCTATCATTTTCTTAAAAGTCGATAGAAGAGGATTGGAGACAAGGGTAAGGAATTTATCCCTGTTCTGAAGGAACTATTTTCGGAAACAGGACTGTGGACTGGCGGACCGAGGATCGTGCCTGCTGTCATGGGTTTAACGCGTGCTTTCTTATTTCACTTCCCTAGAGAATTGCTGGTACCGATATTATATTTAATACTGTCACCTTTCTTACGACGGCTGGAGCGTGGTGCTGACCCTGTCACATCCATTCTAGTGTCGCAGGTTGTACAGGGAGTACGGAGCTCCACCTACGGGAAATGGCAGGAGCCGTAGGATCCCGTGACCTTTAACTTTTACCTTTCTTACGATCCTTTAAATCCGTTTAACATTTTTATTTTCTGTTGAATATCAACTTCGTCCAATTGTGAAATGTTGCACCTTTTCTATTTAAAATTTCCTTCTTGTTAATTTATTTATTTTTATTATTAATTTCTCACTATAATTTTAATCTTTGTTTTAGCGTTTGATGATTGCAATTTAGGTAACAGTGATATTCTTAAAAATGCTAATTATTAGCAATAATTAACTTATCATTTGCAAAGCATATCGTCAATATATAGTCGGCATATTTTTAGGTTTCAGATGCAAACTGGTTGCTGATTTTTTCTTTCTAAATAATACTAATCCTACTGTTAAATATTCTGTCACAGTAATTCGGTTACGAATCAGGATATTGCACAATAAATTACATTATTAATAAATAAATTACGCCACAGCAATTGACTTTTTTGTTTTTATTGATCTCCCGTACGCGTTTCACTTCTTTTGTAGAAGCATCTTCCAGCGGGTTTTTTCTGTTGTAAGCAGGTTATGTTGTGTTTGGTACAGTGGAATGAATTATTATCTACCTTATAATCTACTTACATCAATAAATAAAAAAGTCAATTGCTTTGGCGTAATTTATTTATTAATATTATCAGCAATTGAGGAAAATGATCCACAACATCCAGATAATAAATTACATATTCAGACCAAATTTATAAGAAATTTTACACGAAAAATTCGTCTTCCTCAGAGGTTACAATTACGTTCACTTTTGATAATGGATATTTTCGTTACATTTAATTTTATCTACCTTGTGGAAATTTAATAAAGGCTCACCGTTGCTGCAATGTTACCTACGTTCTAAATATGAGTTCATTAATAATTTCCCATTCTAAATTCATATAGACATTGAATGGTCAATTGCTAGTTCGGGAGATTGGATTGCTCTACCATTTTTATCATCCGTTATGTTAATAAAAATTCTTAACGCTTATTTGAAAATGCAGACAAGGCATGGAATTAACACCTTTACATAGACTGTAAATTATATCCTATATAATATGAAAAATTAATTCTCAGTTTACCAGACATTGTCACAAAACGTTAAGAATAGTTACAATTTACATGGGTCAAAGAATATTCAGATTTTCAACAAACAAACAAAAAACCAATTGACAGTTACAAACCAAGATTATTTCCGGCAACAGACATTATTTTCAGCAACAATGAAATTTTTAAACAACTTCGAAGGATATTGAAACAATGTCAAAAGCAAGCTCAAATCAGTAAAGGTTTGAGGGATCTAGACATAAACCACTCGGCCCTATTCATTAGTTTCCCTTTCGGGGCAATTCAAGTCCAACTCGCGTGAAAACGCAATGCAGTGACTGAAAGACAAAAATAGTTCACCGTTTCTCGGTGACTACGTGCTGCATGGACAACTGCGTAGCTCCTCCAAACCATCAATGTTCGTACGAACACAATAACTGAACAAATGGCCGAAACCAGATTGCTTGCTCTGTTACACTTGCGCGATGTTAACGACAAACTGGTGCACTCTAACAAACTACACGTTTCTCTAACTACAATACTGTTTGTGAAAATTGCTACACCGAGAAGGAATGGTCTGAAACTCTCCAAAATCGGAGGATGTGTAGAACAGTGGAACCATAATAAGTTATTACGACTGCAGAGAGATGGCGTGCACGTAGGCCCAGTAGCCTCCACTTTTGTGTGATACACGCAACATACCATAGCAACAGATATACTAAATAATAATAATTCCGAGTGGTCGTAATGACTTGGTGACAGGGTTTTTATTGGCTGCGCATTCCGCCCCTGTCTTAGCCGCCTTTAAATAGCGTAACCCGGTTGTGCTACCAGGTACAGGGGATCAACGATTTAACGTGGAATCCGAACCACGGAAGCGTTCTGGTGTACTTCACATTACACAGCAAGCTGTGCCAGAGGTGAAGTTCGGGTTAAGGATCAATGAAAATCCCCACCGAGACAGGGATTCGAACTGGGGACCTTTCTAACCCCAATCAGACACCTTAACCACTTAGCCAAAAGACCGCAACAGATGTATTGTTAACATTAGCATGTAGGTGACACGAAATCGTAAGATTTTACCCATCCAAAAAATCGCCCAACGCGCCTATAGAAGTTTTAACTTCAAAAATTAAAAATCTAACATAGTCCACAACCCGAAAGTTGATCGAATCTTCCCCAAGAAGATGTACCAAGAAGGGATTGCAATCCAGCAAAGCGGGATCCCGCATCATTAGACAGTCTGGCGGAACCCGCACAAATCCGCATAATGTGGCAAAAACGTGTCAGTCTGCGTGACTCGCTGCCCCACTCGGTCTCTATCGGATATTTTGCACCGCACCGTTTGCCTGTAACCTTGCAATTGGCATTTGACTCGTGTGAACAAATGTTTGTTTTTGTCAACCTTCTTCATTCGTAAGTAAATAGATCCAGATTTTCGTATTCATTAAAACTTACGTTTGTTTTGAGTACACATTTCTGTAATTTCAGTTATGTTGCGTGTTTAGTACGATTTACTAACTATTTAATAAGTATTTTATATGTGTCGCACACGTTATCTGAACTATACAGTTAAAGCTTGTTATTCACGGTTTCATTATTTTCATTTTCTGTATTTGTGATAACTTCCTGTATTTGCGGCTGAAAATTTGATTATTCGTTGATACGAAACTAATGTTACCATAATTTTAACGATCGCATACCTATTCATTTAGCAGCTATCAAAAGGCAATTTTATATCCTTTGACTTATTGTTGTTTTGGCCGCCGCCTCAATACGTTTGAAACACATGTTCTAAGACGAAAACCACCTGCTTACATGTGCCGCTCTGGTTTTCGATTAATCCCTCTTGGGATGATTGGGTCAATCGTCACAATACATTATTTTTGGGTGAATAGCATGTGTCCTTTCAACTCCTTGTTATTGTTTCGACTAAAGGCAAAAAAAGTTATAATGAAGTCTTCACGAGTGTATCGCCGAATTTTATTCGATGGCTGTCTCCGCCGTCTTCCTCACGCGTGAAATATCGTGTTTTTACAACACTATCCGGCGATACACCCGCGAGGACTTCATTGTAATCATACGCCGATAAAGTTTCCTTTCTTACATAAAAAAAATAATTTCCACTCTAAAAAAGTCGTTACGCCACTTAAAGTAAAACTGAAATACTTGACAGTTTACGTCTTGGTGAGTAATTTCTTTTAATAACAATGAATCAACTATAAGATCAATCAAGAAATCAGGAGACATAATAGTGAATCCCACAAAAAACAATTCTTGTAAAAATAGACCAAGTCTCGTGCTTGTGCAGTAACAAAAAGTTACGAGATGATGTTGTGAGCCAAGTCTACACATTACAGAGTATATTCACTTCACTTTGTGTGCTTCCTCTCGGTAATATAGAACGTTTATTCAGAATAAAAAAATAAAACTGGTGTTTTGGTCAGTATGCATACCATGTTTTTAAACTGATGTGATGTATTGTAAGGCACAGAATATGACTTAAGACTGAATATTTTCCATTTTTGATTATTTATTTATAAATTGGTTTAGATTTAAAAACAAAAATATAAAACTTCGGAATATATTTAAGACATGTTAAAAAAATTAATGTAATTTTGCCAATCAAAATATTGTTAACTGTTAATTTTTATCACTTAAAATAAAAATTGATTTATTAATTTAATTAATAGACCTTTATTGTTTAATTTATTAACGCTCTAAATAACTATGTTTTAAATACATGCCGATCCCGCGGGATTTGTGCAAATCCCGCGGGATTGAAAACACTGCGGGATTGCAATCCTTAGTCCCAAGCTATTGTGTCAGAGGCAGGAAGGCAAATTCCTTTCTTCGGGGGCCTAAAATTTAACGTAAAATCAGAACCACGTAACGTCCCGGCGTAGCTCATATAATCAAATACAACTCCTATAAATTCCTCGTCACCACGGGATTTGAACCCGCGACCGGAGAGAGAAACTTTCGGAAGTTAGCGCCTTAACCGCTGAGCTACCAGACCACCTAGTTTTGAAGTATACGTGTGCTAAGTACAACAAAATCGAATAAAAACTGTGGGAATGAACAATGGCGAAAGAAATTAATGTGACGGGGGGGGGGGGGGGGGTGAAGGAGGAGAGAGTTTAGATTTTTGTAAATCAAACGCAAACCGTATTTTTCTATTCGTGTTAAAGTATACGTATGCAAAGTTCCATCAAAATCAGATAAAAACCGTGCGTTTTTATGAAGAACATTGAAAAAAAAAATCATTTTTATATAGGCCCTATTAGATACAAGTATAAGCTATACCTTCACTGCTGTCCAAGCGCAACACGGCATACTGACAGCTACAGATATACGGCTATTACAGCATGTTGGTGACGGGAACTCGTAATATTTTGCCCATCTAAAAAGCGTTCGACGTATATCATACGCGACACACGTCATAAGCATGTCGGTGACGAGAAGTCATGAATTCATAGATTTACCCCCGTCCAAGCATCGCCCAGCGCGCCTATAGGAGTTTTCACTTCAAGTAAACCAGAATTCCTCGTCGACGTCTAAGGGTGCAATATCAGCATGAGTTAATTTGAACGTGGCAGAATAATTGGTCTCTGGGAAACGGGTTTGTAGCAGCGTAATATTGCGTCTAGCACAGGGCACACTGCTATGACAGTGTCGCGTGTGTGGAATCAGTGGATAGAGGAGGGTAGTGCACAGAGAGGAGCGGGTACTGGACCACACAATGTGACCACAGCGTGAATGACCATCATCTTGTCCGCATGGCCGTGAACGACAGAACAGCTTCGTCCATAGTGTTAGCTCGACGTTGGAGCACTGCAACGGGTGTGGTAATGGCTCGACGCTGTTTTCTAACGGCTTGACTGGAGGGCCGCATGCCATTGCGTCGAGTTCCACTGACCAGAAACCGCTAACTGGCGTGCTGAGTGGCAAAATGTAGTGTTTTCGGGCGAGTTCTGCTTCAAATAGACTTCCAATGATTGCTGCGTATCTATTAGACGCTCCCGTGGCGAACGCAATCGGGCAGACGGCACTGTTGAGCGACATAGTGGACAAATGTAAAGTGTGACAATACGGGGAGGAGATGTTAAAACACCAAATGTAAAGTGTGATGGTTTCGGGCGCCTTAGGCCCTAATATGCGATTTCACCTCCTATGTATTAAGGGCAATTTGAAGACCAACCTTACAACACGGAGGTTTTAGAAGCCGAAACACTGACCGTCGTTCTGGCAGCTCCACATGCCATATTTCAGCAGGACATTGCCCGGCCACAAGTGGCGAATAATGTGCGAGCCTTCTTCGAAGAACGGCAGGCATCACGTCTTCCCTGTAATGCACATTCTTCTTATGTGTCACCTATCGAACATGTCTGGGATATGATCGGTAGACAATCTGTTCGTTCTGGTCCTCCTGCAACCACTGTCGACGCGACTACGAACCACGGTGCAGTGTTCCACAGCAGTATATCCAGGTTCTCTAAGATTCCATGCCACAACGGCTAAAGGCTCTGATTGCAGTACTTGACAGCTTCAGACAGTACTGAATTTTTGCCGTCAAAGGTGTATGTATAGTTCGCTTCCCCATCTCACCACGCAGAGAACACGGGAACGGGCCATCATCCATCTACCTACCTGATTTCCTGCTCGTCTTACTAGGTTAGTTTCCTTATTGAATTTCATCTGGCTGTTGTATGATGGGCCACTTCATTTTCCCCTCACACTACTTGTAAATCACAATGTCCACTCACCCCATGTATGTATGTCTACAGACTAATCACCTATCTTAAATGTCTTAAAAGATATGGAAACTATACCGTTCCATTTGAACAGCAAATCGTAGTGGGGTTGACCACTTCAATGCTAATATTACTAAGACCAGATATAAAAGTGGACTTTATGTTCGTCACAAATTTATAAAAGTAGTCTGGCTCACACAAGAAGCATCAACTTACAACGAAATACAACTCCTTATTTTAAGTTTTAACCACTGTTCTGCTGACAAGATAACGGTAAGTAGACACAATCTATATATATACAATGATGAATGTATGTATGTTTGTTTGTTTGTTAGTTTGTTTGTTCTTCATACAAATCCACAGTTTTCATCCGATCTCGATGAAACTTTGCACACTTATCCTTTGAAACAAGGATAAAAATACTGTCTACATTTAATACTGTCTACCTTATTATTAAAGCAGCTAAGGAAAAAGGTTTGTCTACATTTGGTTGAAAAATTATCTGTATAAATAATACATGTTGTCTCATAATTTCGAAATACTACTGAAATATGTTGGAAATTGATTCTCTTCAAGAGACAGGTTCTATGGTAGAATGATATAGTGATAGCTTTCCTGTCATATTATGCCGACTAGGTGTTGTTTGGAACCAATCCTTGTTACCAACAACTTTCTATATTCAATTCTGGCAAAAAAATTCTTTATCCACGCGTACGAAGTCGCGGGTACGAGCTAGTATATCAATAAAAGGACACATTAGAGAAAGATAGATCAAATGTAGGGAATGCATGCCAAGCCATCAGGAAAAATCATAACGTCTATATTCTTGAAACGGCATGAAGAAGGGATAAGGGACGTTAGGTATAATCGCAACATATTATTGATACGGTGAACATATTTTTTTCATACATAAAACTTGTTTACTTAAATCTATTACTTAAAACTTCAATAACCATATTAATTAAATAAATATACACAGGCACTGCTTTTTTTAAAATAAATAAATAAAACATCACTACCTTACCACAGACCCCAGTAATTAATAGACGTCTGTATTCTATTTCATGAACAGTTAACGTTGCACCATAGGGATATCCACAGCAATCTTTTCATAATATAAAAACTGAGAATTGTAAATCTTCATATCTTAATCCTTGTTTGCTGGTGACTGTTTCTTCTTTTTTTTTTAAATGCAGTTTGTTTAAAAAAGATCTTCACGTCGTCGGAAAAAAGAAACTACATAAAACGGGAAAAGGTAGCATCTGGACAGTTTACTCTTAAGGTACTTTAGCTACTTGGCGATGGCTTATGCTGAGATGTATAAACAGAATGTTTTCATATTTAAACTTGGACTGTTTTTATTGACAAGCTTATTTGCTGTTTTGGCGGTGAACCGTGTCACAGTTGTCGAGGCCCCAGAATGGACACGCGTCCCCATGTTGTAAAGAATTATGATCAGCCGATATTTGGCCGACAGAGAAGAATGTGCAATATTTCGAGCCGTCGTATTCTGTGCCAAACAAGTGCATAGGGGTAAAGGTATAAGACACTGCTAATGATTTCTCAGACGTATGTGGAAATTAGCTTATCTTTATATATAAATATGAATGTATGTATGTATGTTTGTTTGTTTGTTTGTTCTTCACACAAATCCACAGTTTTCATCCGATCTCGATGAAACTTTGCACACTTATTCTTTGACACAAGGAGAAAAATACTGTTTACATTTGGTTGAAAAATTATCTGTATAAATAACACATGTTGTCTCATAACTTCGAAATACGGCGATAGACAGACACGTTGGATATGGACGTCTCCGTACCGTGTTTCCGTGTAGTGGACTGCCAGCTCAGTGGTTAAAGCGCTTGCTTACGAACGACGTGGTCTCCGGTTCAAATCTCCGTGGAGGCTATGATTTTTAAAAATTGTTTTCATCGTAAGAGTCAGGCCTGGGCCGTAGGTTATTCGGATTGAATGTTAAACTGTAGATATTAGAAAGTTAGGGGTGCAATGCGAGGCAAATCGTAGGTAGTCTTGCAATGTTGTAGGTGTACACTTTTTTACGTTATAATGATCCCTCAGGTGTTGTTCGCAGTCAGTGTGTGAGTGTGAACCACAGTAATATTATTATAAATACAGAAGTAAGTCTCTTTCTTTTTGTTACGTTTTGACGGCTAAATGGCTATATCGTTGTGATGGAATTTTATAAGGAAATCTGTATGAAGGGCACAGGATACTTTTTCCAGTATGATTAACAGCTGTAGTCACGAAATTTTGAGACCTTATCGAATGGTCACAGAAATATGTTGGAAATTGATTTTCTTCAGGAGACAGGTTCGACGGTACAATGATATAGTGTTAGCTTTCCTGTCATATTATTCCGACTCGATATTGTTTGGGACCAATCATTCATTACCAACAACTTTCTATATTTAATTCTGGCAAAAAATTCTTAATCTACGCGTACGATGTCGCGGGTACGAGCTAGTAAGCTAATAATGAGTGTGATGATATTAACCTCGCGTTCAAAGCTGAAACGCCTCTTCATTGTTTCAGTAATCAGTGAAATCCATCCCTTAGTTGGTGCCGAGTCTAACCAGATAATTCTTCCGGGCACATGAACAGGAATCTGAAGTTAATGTGGAAACCGAACGAGGAAAGTATTCTAGCGTGTTGTGAGTTCGACGTAAAACAGTTGGTACCCGCTCCCAGAAATACACTCCAGTTAACTTCACATACAGAATAACGCGAGACATGTGGAGGAAAAGCAACTAGCCAGCTATTTCTGAAAATCACTTTATAAGTAAATCAATTGTGCGGCAATCGGCATGCTTCTCTTTGAAATGTGTTTCTTTAAATTTTATTATGGCGCTTTATTAAGTCTTTAGCTTCGCAAGACATGTGAAAAAGGAAGCGGAGGAGGAGGATCTTTGGAACAATAGAGGATGGAATGGATAAGGTTGATTATGAAAGAGCGTGCAAAATAGCGTTATTAATCATTGAATCCCAGTTAATGTATAAGGAAACTTAAATGTTATCAAAGTGAAGTTATTAATGAATCAAATTGTAATGTAATTTACAATAAAAGAATGGAACGATTCAAGTGAAATTTCGTATTTGTGGAAGCAAACCAAGATTCCATATTTTCTTAGAAATTGGCGACCATGAACAGAACTAGAATAAGCAATCTTCGGATAAGGTGAGATGCAATCAGAACAAAACAAGAATCACACCTAAAATTAAACGGATTAAATTAGTGCATGGTTAGTAAAGACAGTGTAATAAATAGAAATGATCAATGACTAGGTAATTAATATAAGAGGAAGTATAAATTATTCTTCGAACAAACTTGCTTCCAAAAAAAAAAAAAAATGTGTCTTCATGAAGAAAAAGAAATTTGCATATCGTTAATACAATGATAATATTAATATCAATTTTCGTCTTACTTAAATTGTTTATTTAGAAAGTCTGCACTTATGTGATTTTGATATGTGATGTGCATATTAGTGAACGTCGTTGAAAAATGACTTTTATTTAAAATTTCATTTCTTTGTATAATATCTGTAAACAAAGGAAGAGTTATTTTTACTATTCGTTGAGGTTGAAATTATTTACTAATGAACTTGGAAGGTTTAAATATATTTTAAGATTCGGGTGTGACTGGAGAAGAAAATAAAATGAACAGTGGTTTGCTGAATTCGAAAACATTAAATAACAGTGATTATTTGTATATAAATGAAGGCAAAGATAAAGCTGATACTTCTCGTGAGTTGGAGCCGGATCATGGAGCAAAGAAAAGAGACCACGTAAGGGACCTTCTCCATACAATGAAGTGAAGCCGAGAGGAGAGCGGTGGGGTGGTCGCCATATTGGTAGGACCAGGAAACACAGGGAATGTATATGGAACGGAAGAATTTCATCGTTTTTAACCTTCGCATTGCTAAAAATGAAGTCTTAAGGGGTCACATTTATAAATACTCTAATTGATATAACGTACAAACATTAGAATTTAAGGAAAAAAGCTGCTAAATAATTTTTGATAGGAATTTTGTATGCCGAAATAGAACTTTTTTTCTCCCTGCAGTCGCAAAAAAAAAAATCTGAGGGTCGTATTGCTATTTTGGAAACAATGAATAAATCCCTAGTACTCTTAAGGACTGA
Organism: Vandiemenella viatica; assembly: GCA_031002005.1. Lineage (NCBI taxonomy): Eukaryota > Metazoa > Arthropoda > Insecta > Orthoptera > Morabidae > Vandiemenella > Vandiemenella viatica. Next base: position 108,560,727 of record CM061921.1, read on the forward strand.
TAAAAAAATTACATGTTCTAGACATTTAATTCTAAATGTATGTTCACATTCTGGCCTCGCATTCGGGAGGATGTGGATTAGAATCCCCGTGGGGCCCCCCAGATTAGGGTTTTAGACGGTTTCCACAAATCACTCCAGGTGAATGCCTGAATGGTTCTGTCAAAAGACTATGACCGAATTCCTTCCTGTTCATTGACATCTGTCGTTTTCCACCTCTAATGACCTCAACGTCGAAGAGACGTAAAGCCATAGGGAAAAAAAATTTCCCCAAATCACACCAAATGAATGCCACGATGGTTCCGTCAGTAGGCCATGGCCGAATTCATCCCACCCATTCTTTTCCCGCCTCTAATGGCCTAGACCCAAGAAAATGGTGCTTCAATTACTTGTTGAAGGCTTGAATGTTAATATCTGCAGTCCTTAAATTTTGGTTTACTGTATTTTCAAATAGATTATATTTCCACATTCCAATTCAGTAATTTTAATCCTTTCAAAATCTTTAATGGGAAAGATCACAAAATCAAGAAAAAAGGGTCTAGACCTATTTAAAAACAGAAGCAAGTAAATTATAAAAATAGCATAGGAGAATGGTTAGGACATTAAAACAATTGAAACCTTCAAAAGAATTAACGGCTTACTCAGAAGATATGGCACTGGTAGTGGATAGACCTATTTAAATTCGCCAGCAGCATCAGTGCAAGGGGATTCTATCATTACCGTGGCGCCACAATCTGATGATGAATTCTTATGGAACTCAATGAGACAAATCGAAATAAATTTTTTTTTTTATATTTCGCTAAGTTCTCGATATATACTGTCTCAAAAGTAAGGTGGTTAGGTCCAAATGCGGCCTGATCAAAAGAAAAGAGAACTAAGCGAGATATCAAATAATTTTGTTCTTTACTTTCAATTAGTTTCGTTAAGTTAAATAAGAATTCATCATCAGATTGTGGCGCCACGGTAATGATGGAACTGGCCAGTGCAATTATCTTGCTACCATACATCAAAAGTCGCAAGCTTGTGTCACTAACAAGGTGCTCAACGAATTACTAATAACAAATAAATAAATTGTTCCTTATGTTATAAAAAGAATATTCTGCTACAGGCTGCATTTCAACCTAATCACAATTTGACTTAATATTGACGCTAAAAAGTCAAACGATGCCCGGACGGGGATTCGAACCGCCGTCCTCCCGAATGCGAGGCCAGAACGCTAACTGTTACACCACCACGCTCGGTAAATAATGATGTAATAAGCAGGGGGTAATATTGTGCAACACTGTTGGCCGGAAGGATTGGAGGAGAAAACAGGTAATTATACAGTAATAAATTGATAGTCGTCACAAAAATGTCAAAATAATCGGTAATGAGCATCGATAAATGGAGAGGGTGGGCCCCCACTGGCGGAGATCCTGATAAATGTGGTCGTTAAAACTGGCAGCAAACGTACAAGCAGCTACTTCTTATTTTATTTTTTCAAGGTCTTTGATTGATCATAATTGCAGTAGTTAATAGATGAATTTTGCAATCGTACACCTTAAGTGACACACTTTTTTTACTCGGTTCTGAGAAGTAACACAAAAGAAAAGTACTTGTGTTTAACGCGTCCTGTTACGAACCATAAGATTATGTATAAATAGTTTAATTTTCACGGATTTTGTAACAACATTCTGCTTCAGTAAACTTAAACTCCTTCGGAATACATATTAAAGCTTTATGGTTTTTAAGCATTGCGAAGTCGGAGTCGTTAAAGCCACGAAATGACTGTGGAGAATCAAAGGAAATCGACCACGTAGCTATACCGGCATTCGCCTGGAGGGTTTTCGGGGAACTATGACTACCCAAGTCTGGATGGCTATACCATGAACCTTAATAGCGCCTTTCCGACTAACAAGCTCGAATTCTACTGCTCACCAACATCCTCGAATTCCAACGTTGAACAAGAATTCTGGACGCCTAGACATTCAAAGAAGTAATATTTAACATGGTACGGTATTGTTCTATGCGCAGACAAACCTCTTAGGAATTGCAAAAATAAATTGGAGAGTATACCAAGTTTCCTAGTATTGCCCTAAAATGAGAAATGTAAAGGTCACAAACTGTACCGGTCCTCTGGATATTTTGACTTCTCCGTGTACAATTAGTTATGTCTGTAGTGATAATACATGGAATAATGCGACAAAACAGATTAGTCAAACGGTACGGATATGTTACGCCATAAGCCTGTATCGTGTTAACTTGTAATAACGTTTACTGTGTCATTCAGATCGATTGTTGAAAAGCCTCATTAAAAGATATTATGGCACAGAAAACAATGCTGAAGGCTTCAGAAAACAGATTCTGGTTTTAATAACTCAACTTCACATTTAGATACAGCTAGCTAGAGCTGTCAGCGCAGGAAACGTTCAAAGTAGATATAAAAAATATCAGAAACGTCTGCTATTCGAATGCCAGTCTCCGCTAGGGGTTTCATAGATTCTTACTCCTTCCATTACCTTGCGTTGGACATCTAACTATGATGGAACACTTCCGTGGTTTGGAGTCCGCATTAAACGTAAGTCCTCTTTACTTGGTAAGACTACCATATTAAGTTAGGAGGGTACGACATGGAGACTGCGCAGACGATAAGAAACTATGTCAACAGGTCATTAAGATCACACAAAATTATAAGTATTATAATTTAAAGCTGTTTCGTGTCTTAAATACACAGATATCTATACGATCATAAGCACCAGAGCGAAGAACATTCGCCGATCGATTCCTTCCTCCATACAGCACGCGTTTAGAAAATACAAGTAAATTTTTATTTAAACACATACACGCTACATAAATAAAGATCACCACAGCAAATTAAATGTATTTATAACAACGTCAAGTCACTACTTCCGTCTTGTCAGGTTATTAAAGCCGTGAAAATTTATGAGTCTGACTTCAGTATCTCTTTTTTTTTTTTTCAAAAAAAAAAACGAGTAAAGAGTCATTTACATGCGATATTACGCAACTACAGAATAGCTCAAGGAAAAAAAACATTACAACAGTTGAATATTTTTGTTTGTATCGATATGGCACATGAACAACTGTGGCGGCATCCCACGCCGTTTATTGTACTAATCCATGACGAGATCGAGACGAGTATCGAATTTAATTTTGTACCACCGTAACATGTCTCCTGTAATGTAACGTCTCACTTCGAGCGACCAGTCAGCACTCGAGATTATAACGCACATCTATTGGCGATCAATACTCAGCCACTGCTGATTGGCTGATAGTAATGACGTCATCGTGTCACTGGTACGTAATATCTAAGCAGTTAATATACTTCACAACATACTAAATTAATTAGGGTGGCCTTAAATTAATAGACCTTCCGGATAAATTTTGTTTGATCATATTTCTATGTGGACTCTACATTTGAAAAGGTACTGCCCTGAATATTTAAGTAGTCTCTACGCAAAATACGACCTGTGATATGCACCACGTGTATTAACACGAGAGTTTTAGGTTTCATTATCTGTAGAAGCTTTAAAATAACAACGAACGCGAGTGTAAAAATAAGAGGAATGCAATATTTTTGATAGCCAACAGCAAATTTGAGAAGTATGATCCAAAATTTCTCTCATTACATAGCAAATGAGATTGCATTTCCAGAAAATGAAGGTGTCTTTAGTTAGTATATCACCGGCAGCATGTTTCGGTGAGTAGATACTTTAATGGAAGCAAGAAGGCTTAGAATAATTCACCAAACCATCCATCCTAGGAACGAAAAGCCTCAAACCGAAAGTAAGTTACTTACTTTCCGTGTCCGGACTGTTTCAAATGGTTTTTTCCAGAAACTAGCTGCTTGGATCGCTTTGTCATTGGTTAAGAATAGGTCTTCATCTTGGCACGTGAAGCCCATGTATCTTCACTCGACTGGTGTCTGAATGTAGCCGCAGTCACACTTGTCGTCATCCGTGTATCACCACTTTTTCATATTGCTCCTGCACCTTGATACTCCTGTTCAAAGTCTTCCATTTCTCGTAAGGCAGGTTCCACCCGGGGGACCAGTTCTTCTTGGGCCCTAAAGCTTGAAGGTGTGGGAATCACCTCCTCCCATAAGGATAGTCTTCTTTCTTCTGGAGTTTTATCTAGTCCCCTACCCTCTTTTAAGAAACTTCTCCATGAGCGGAGGCGTGGAGGAGCCATGATTTGAGTGTACTCGTATATTGGGTGCTTTGGGTCAGTCTCTTGTTGGAGCTTCTCCTTCTCTGTGACCACTCTTCGTCTTATATCCGGTTGTGATATGCCTGCCAGTGCATATATTTTTTGAGTTAGAGTTGGTCTAATTGCACCCAGTTTCCAGCCTGACAGTCTCATTGAGCATCACGTCTACCTCTTTCCCATACCGGTGCACAATATTCTGCAGCCGAAAAGCAGAGAGCCATAGCTGTGGATCTTAAAACTTCGGGGTGTGCTCCCCAGGTGAAGCCAGTAAGTTTGCGTAGTATAATTATTTCTGGCACTTATTTTGCCTTTCAGCTCTTTGCAATGATTTTTATACGTGAGAGACCTATCGAGTTTGACTCCCAAGTATTTCGGGTGGCTAGTGTGTTCCAAACAGGTCCCCTTCCACACTATCTTTAGTGGCTTCATTGCTTTCCTTGCTTCTCAGATGGAAGGTACAAACCTGAGTTTTCCTTGGGTTTGGTCGTAGTAGGTTGTCATCATAGTAAACTGATAAAGCCTCAAGGTATTCGGTAAGCTTCCTTTCTGCCTCTTCGAAAGATTTACCTTGGGCAGTGATAGCCGTGTCATCCGCATAAATGAAGCTTCTTATGCCCTTGCATATCGGTTGGTCATTTGTTATAGATGTTAAAGAGTATTGGGGACAGCACGCTTCCCTTGGGGTAGTCCGTTTTTCTGGTCTCTCCATCTGCTTTTCTCTTACCCTGTAGAGTCACATAGAATCTTCTATTGCTGCAGCATAGTTTTAATGGTTTTTGTAAAGTAGATAATCTTTGTTATATACTTTAGAGATTAATTTCTGGTGGTATAGCAGTGTCATATGCAGCTGTAAGATCTATGAAGACCTCTCCCGTGATGAGTTTTATTTCGTAGCCATTTTCTATGTGTTGGGTTAAATTACAAGACTATGATTACTGCACGCTTTTCCAGCTCTAAATCCTGCTTGCTCCGGGATAAGATTTTGCATCAACAGTAGCTCCTATTCGCTCTAGAATCATTCGCTCGAAAGCCTTGTACATGAGGCAGAGGAGCGAGATTGGCCGAAAATTCTTAGCATCGGTTGGTTCTGTTTCCCAGGTTTTAAGATGGCAACCACGTGTGCTTTCCTTCATGTTTTCGGGATAGTCTGAGTAGTCACGCATTTATTCATCATTTGCACCAGCCAACTAAGAGTTCTTGGGCCGAAAAGTTTAATCTGTTCAGTTGGAATCTCATGTGGGCCTGCTGCTTTATTTTCCTTCATTAACTCTTCGGCACGGCACTGAAAGATGAGGTCACTTAATTTTTCACTGCTCTGGGAGCGTTGGAATTTTTGTTTGCGAACTCTGTGACAAGGCTTTCCATTCAATAGCAGTTTATGGGCTATTTCATTGGGACTCACTCTGTTTTAATCCGGTTTCGGATGTGCGGGATTCATTACTGAGGTTCCTTACCAGTTTCCATGCTCTCCTGCTATTTTACTTCATATCCAGGTCATGGAGAAGTTTGGTCCACTTTTGCTTTCTTCCCTTCGCTTATACATTGCATGAGTTTTTCACCCAGTTCTATGGTTTGTGTAGAAAAGGGGTCTCTTATATAGTGTTCTCGGTAACTTTCCAAAGTTTCTCGAGCACTGCAGGTAAGTCCTGTAATGTACTGGGTACGACATCCTTTGGGGATTTGATTCCTAGAAGTGTTTCTAACGATTTCAATAAAAGCCTCGTAGTTCATCGGTGCAGTCAAGCTTCCAAGTCACACAAATTGTCATCCAGGTCTTGAGAGAGATTTTCCCATCTTGTTTTTTTTTATGAAATCTCCTCTTAAAAGGCACTGCCTCGGGTTTACCGAAAGTAAAATAAACAAGAGCAATATATGAAAAAGTCTCAGAACACTAGCAGTATGAGTTAGTTATTAAAAGACAACGTTTCAGCGATCAAAACCTGTGTGACATTGGCGACAGAGCCTTTGATCGCCGAAACGTCATTCTTTTAAGAACAGACTCATTCGACTAGTTTTCCCAAAAAGTTTTATTCAAATACAGCTCCGAAAAAGTCTTCAGTCTTGTAAAGCTGTATGTTTCCCACCGAAGTTTCATGAATTAATAACGCAGACTGAGCAATTAAACTTGCAAATTTCAACACAACATGAAGTTTATGCATTTATCTGCGCAACATAATGACTAAGGATGAGCTTACAGGATAAAGTAGATAGAGTGTATACTCGCACACCAGGCTCCGTACACGAGCAGAAATACTGAAGCTTGACATTCGGGACGACCGGGATTCGATCTCTGATCCAACTGTCACAATGCCGAGATAATTCACCAGCAGTATCCATGGCTGATTTCGCTGCCATTCTTTGCGAACAGTATTGTATTTCCTCGCCACAGTGATTCAATCGTTAATGAACCTTATGGCCCTCACGAACGGGACAATTCTTTCAAATTATTAAAGTGTATGTAAAAATAGCTTCAAAACAAGTATAATGAAAAGTCTGCAGCATTTGTCAATACGAGGAGAGGTACAGAAACTACGGAAACGTTCATATTTTATTTCATACAAACAAAACAGCAATGATAGTACATACGTTAGGTTATTTTTCGGTTTAGGCACTTGTCGCTTCGTAACACGGGTTTGAATTTTCCGTCCTGGTAAAAATCCTGTCCTTGCGTGTTTCACCTCCTCGCCTGAAGCCTAATCATCGGCCACCTGGGTGCTCCTTCACGTGAGGAAAACGTCGCTTGGAACATGTTCGGGCTGTTGGGTCAGCCACTGCGAACTTCTTCGATGACGTTTTCTCTATCAGCCACAAACCTTCAGGCATCCAATCTGCGACGTGCTGACGAGACATTACAGAACTCGAATAACTGAGTGGATTTCTTCGCGAGGCCAGTTTTGCAAACGAGTCGCCATTTTTGTTTACCTACAACTAGCACTGTAGGTGGCTGAAACATTTACCAACCGGATGTCTTAAAATTACCACACACTACTAATATTCTCTATAACGGATGACACTCCAGGAATATTGAGCTTGTAACCTTAGGTTTCTGATCATCCCACCAGTTGGGAATTGAGCGCCAGAGTGCCACCACACTTACCGTGTTCGAACCTTGGGTCTGACGTACCAGCGACATACAAGAAGGCTGGTGAACGCAGTTGTCACAACTATTCAGTAAAAGCTAAAAGCCAGGCAGGCTGCGGGACAACAATAGGAAGAAAAAATAACAAAAACACTGGGTCACCTGCAAAAGCGAACTACGGCATCTAACAATACTTCATCCAAAATTTATTATTTGGTAGCACAATTGGTTACGGCACGTGACTAGGGAAAAAAAGGGCCTTAAAACTGACCTTTACCTCTGGCAGAGCTTTGCTTTGTTCACTTGAAGTACACTACGACGCTCCGTGGTTCGGATTCCACGTAACGCTTCAGTTAGGGCAGCCAGGAGACAGACGCATGCCCGGCTAACCAAAACTGTTGTTGTTGTTGTTATTGGGGTTTTAGGGCGCGTCGACGACGGGGTCATTAGCGCCCTAACAACAACCAGGCGTGACAACGTGGCAAAATTGCCGTCTGTGTGGCCGACTGTAAAGGGGTCGGCCACAGAGACAGCACAATAAAATACTAACCTACTAACTAAAATACCGTCTGCGTGGCCGACTGTAAAGAGATCGGCCACGCAGACGGCAACGTAAAACATAAAACTGAAAATAGGCAATAAAATATAAAAATACATACATTAACTGGTTGGCTGTAAAAGGGCCAACCAGTTTAAAAAACGCGTAAGCTGGCTGGCTGTAAAGAGGCCAGCCATATAAGCAGTAACACATGTAAAAACAGTACTTGGATTAGTGGTTGTAAATAGGCCACTAATCCAATCTAAAACCTAGGCCGATCTGCCCAAAACTTTTGGGACAAGACCGGCCAAGCTGCAAAACTTTAAAACCTTAGCCAAGTTGTCACGGTCATCGCTTAAAATAAGGGACAGATCGTTGCCTAAGCCAACGTCTGCCCTTAAATCTAAAAACAAAATACATTCGGTTAAAATGTGGCGTACCGTCAAAGGTACGCCACAAGCATCACATTCCGGAGGGTCCTCTCGGCGGAGAAGAAAACTATGAGTAAGAGGACAGTGCCCTATACGGAGGCGAGTAAGGAGAACCTCATCCCTCCTCGCCCGCTGGAAGGAGCTGCTCCACGGCTGAACGGTCGGTTTGACCTGCCGGAGCTTATTATGCTCGACTTCCAGCCACTGCCTCTGCCAAATATCAAAGATAAATCTCTTCACTGCCGAGGCAAGGTCTGACTTTGGGACCGGTGCAAAGTCGATTCGGACCTTGTCACAGGCTAACTTGGCAGCTTCATCTGCTGCCTCGTTCCCCCTGATTCCCACATGGCCCGGTACCCAGCAGAATAATACCTCCTTTCCACGAGATTGGAGGGAAAGGAGGGCGTCCTGGATGTCCTGGACTAGACGGTCTGCTGGGTACATATTACCTATGGCCTGAATACAGCTGAGGGAATCACAGCATATGATGAACCTCTTATCACGGACTACTTTCATATGCTGGAGCGACTTTAACACAGCGTAACACTCGGCGGTGTAAACGCTGCATCTACCATCTAGTTTGTATGTGTAAGTCGCTCGAGGGAACACTACAGAGCATCCTACTCTATTAGCCTGCTTAGACCCATCCGTATATACCGGGGTGAATGTGTGATACTGTTTTAGGATATCGGTAAAAACACTAGTAAAAACATTATTATCGGTAAACAATTTGTTATACCGACAAAGATTTAAAATTATTCTGGGCCTCGTTAAAAGCCAGGGAGGAGATTTACTCCATCCCTGGTGATAAAAAGCGGGCAGCTCACAACCATATTCTTCTAAAATAGCCTTTGTACGGTGGCTGAACGGTTTGGTCGCTCTACAGCGATTCGCATATAGCCGTTCAAAGCTCGGTCGCATCACTACGTCGTGCACGGGACTACCAGGAGTTGTGGCAATATGTACATAGTGTCGCACCATGAGGAGATGCCGCCGGGTGGAAAGCGGCGGCTCGCCAGACTCAGCACAGATGCTGGGTATGGGGCTGGTGCGGTAAGCACCCGTGGCGAGCCGGATTCCTGCATGGTGGACACTATCCAGTATCCGTAGATAACTGTCCCGTGCCGAACCGTATACTATGCAACCGTACTCCAAACGCGACCGTACAAAGGCTCTATAAAATTGCAGCAGGCAGGAGCGGTCAGCGCCCCATGACCTGCCACAAAGACATTTTAAAATATTCAGAACTTTCAAGGCCCTGGCTTTCACATCTTTAAGATGAGGCAGCCAGCTGAGCCTTGTGTCTAGGATAAGGCCCAGAAACCGAACAGTATCAGTAAAAGTTAAAACAGTGTTCCTCAAGGTAAGGTGGGGCTCTGGTAAAAGACTTCTATTACGAGTAAAAAGTACACACCGGGTTTTCTCAGCGGAGAAACGAAAACCGGTGTGCACTGACCATTCATCCAGCCTGTTCAACGCGAGCTGCAACTGCCGCTCAGCGCTTCTCAGGCTGGAAGATGCAATAAAAATTAAAAAGTCATCCACATATAAGGAGTACCGTATGGGACTCCTTATTGTGGTTACAATACTATTAATTGCAATGGCAAACAGTGTAACACTTAAAACTGACCCTTGAGGGACACCGTTTTCCTGGATAAAAAGATCTGACACTTCGCTACCAACTCGGTACCGGAAGCAACGTCGTGATAAAAAGATTTTAAAAAGCGGGGAAGTTTTCCTCTAAAACCCCATTCATGTAGTTGTTTTAAAATAATGTGTCGCCAGGTAGTATCGTATGCTTTCTCGATATCGAAAAAGACACCTACGAGGTGTTGGCTGCGGACGAAAGCGTCTTGGATTGCAGCTTCCAGTAGGATCAGGTTGTCCAAGGTGGAATGGGACTTCCTGAATCCACACTGAAAGCGGCTGAGAAGATTTTGGGATTCCAGACGCCAGACGAGTCGGCGATTTACCATCCTCTCTAGCGTCTTACCCACGCAGCTTGTAAGGGCGATGCTACGATAACTACCTGGCAATAATTTATCCTTTCCAGGTTTTAAAATTGGGATAAGCGTTGCTTCTTTCCACGAGTCGGGGGAAGTGTCCTTCGGTCCAAATCTGATTAAAAATATCTAAAAGGTACTCCTTAGCATCTGTACTAAGATGCCTCAGCATCTGGTACTGGATCATATCAGGCCCTGGAGCGGTGTCATTGGCGCTGTTTAATGCCGACTCCAGCTCCCAAGATGTAAATGGGCAGTTGTAGGCCTCTGTATTCGACGAATCGAAGCACAGCCCTCGCCTCTCGACAGCGACTCTATGTCGCTGAAACCGAGGGTCAAAGTTGGCGGACGAAGTGACGGAGGCGAAGTTCTCCGCCATCAGCTGGGCTATGCTTCGCTCGTCGGTAACTACACGTCCTTGATCCAGTAATCCAGATACTGGTGGGCGGGAGTACCTTCCGGATATACGGCGAATGGACTCCCATACTTTGGCTGATGGTGTGGAACGATTTATTGTGCTCACAAAGGTCTGCCATGACCTTTTCTTGCTCTCCTTAATAACACGACGTGCCTTTGCTCTTGCAATACGGAACGCTGCCAGGTTGTCGGAAGTTCGCTGTAACCTAAATCGACGCAGCGCCCGTCTACGACCCTGAATGGCGGAACGACATTCGTCGTTCCACCAGGGGACGGGCGTCCTTCGCAGCGTTCCGGAGCTTTTCGGCATTGAAACGTCAGCTGCCTGGTGAATCACTTCGGTAAAGTGATTCACCATCTCCGTAATGCCGTTACAAGGCCGGAGGCGTAGTGACCTGCGATACAACGGCCAATCGGCTTTGCTGACGTTCCAGTTACGTCGGTTATTCCCTCCTCCGCGTTCAAACTCTACGTGCGTCCATATTGGGAAGTGGTCACTTCCGTGAAGGTCGTGATCCACCTCCCAATGCACGGAGTCCGCGATTGAGGGGGAGCACAATGAAAGGTCGATGGCAGAGGACGATCCGGAAGCAGTGGTGAAATGAGTCATTTGCCCTGTATTCAGGATACAAATTTCCTCCTGCTCTATCAATCTACCAACCACTCGGCCCGGGGGCAATCGGTGGTAGAACCCCACAACGCATTGTGGGCGTTGAAATCTCCCAAAAGAAGAAAGGGCCGAGTGAGTTGTCGTATGATGCCAACCAGGTCGTCGTAGTCGACGGACAAACTGGGTGGCAGGTAGAGAGAGCATACGGTCAGTTTGATTGGACCGTGTATTTTCACCGCTACTGCTTGTAGATGAGAGGTGAGAGCAACGGGTTCGGAGTGGACAGTGTTTCGGACCAACACAGCCACTCCTCCCTTCGCTCGATCACCCTCGGTATCGTCCTTTCTATAAATGTCGTACCCTCTTAGCACTGGATGGTGTAGTGGTCTAAAATGTGTCTCTTGAATACAGAGGACACAATGGATTAGACCGTGCTAAGAGTTGGACTTCCTCTTTGTGAGCCTGAAAGCCGTTTACGTTCCACTGAAGTATGGGAGCCATTCTAACTATTTAAAATCACCCGCCCCGGATCGGGTGGGTCCTCCGATGATGGTAGCTGACGAACGGAACCAGGTTCGTCCACCAGCATTAGAACGTCTTCGGGGTCCGAAGACGAATCTGCATTTTGTAAGGCCTCGGTGCCTGGCGGTTCTTTCTTCCGCCGAGGCCTTCGCCCCTTTCCCTCCCCACCAGTCTGTGCCCTGGGTGGAGAAGATGAAGGGGACTTGACAAACATACTGGGATCCGTATGTTTGAATTTCGGACCCCGAACCTTTTGCACTGTCTGCCATCCGCTGCCGGCAGATGGCGTTGCCGATGCTGTTACTGATGTGGGTGTAACATCATTTACAGGCGCAACTTCTGCTCTTGCAGAAGCACTAACAGATGTAACTTTTGCAGCAGATGACTGTGCTTTCGCTGGTGGACTTACTGAACCTGTTGCATTTGTGGTCGGGTTTACAAAAGTGTTGCTGCCGACGTCAGAGGTCCTAGGTGTTATGACCTTTGTGGCATTGGCGCCACAATTGCATTGACATGAGCACGTTGTACTTGTGCCCATGTCCGCAACTGTCGTCTGGGTGGCAACACTTTCTTTCCTGACGGGAGTTGAAAGAGTCTTAGCGAAGCTGCTAGCAAAGATGGGTGGTGCTAGCGTCTTGTACCGCTTCTTCGCTTCACCATAAGGGATTCGCTCTTTTGTTTTTAACTCCTGTATCTTTTTCTCTTCAAGATACAATCGACACTCCCTGCTCCAGGCTGGATGTGCCCCGGAGCAGTTGACACACACCTGTGGGAGGGTACAACTAATACCTGGCTCGTGTGCAGCCTTTCCACATTTCCCACAGGTGGGGGTTGCCCTTGCAGGTCGCCGTCGTATGACCGAACCTCTGGCACTTGAAGCAGCGCATGGGGTCCGGTACATACGGGCGTACATTAAGTTTTAAATACCCTGCTTTGATGTCTTTGGGCAACGTTGGAGTGTCGAACGTCAGGATGAAGGTGGCAGTCTTCTCTAGACTGCCGTTAACCCTTCTTGTAATCTGCCTGACCTCGACCACATTTTCTGATCGCCACTCCTTAAGGAGTTCCTCGGACTCTATATCAATGAGATCTCTACAGGTGATCACACCTTTACTTGAGTTTAGAGTCTTATGGAGTTCGCATTTCACAGCGAACTCCCCGAGCTTCTCCGCACTTAAGGAGTAGGACAGCCTGCTTGTAAGTAGACGTTTCTACAAGCAGTGTCCCGTTCCTCAGCTTTTTCACACTTTTTAGCGTTCCAGCTATACCTTCCAAGCCTTTATGTATGTAAAAAGGAGAGATCTTTTCAAAAGATCCCTCCTTTCTTCCCATTATTATGAAGGCGTTATCTATGATAAAACCCTTCCTGTTACTGTCATCTTTCTCAGGAGGAGGGCTTTCAACCCTCGCACGCTTTCCTTGTCTTTGGGCGGAAGATTGGCCCTGCGGTTTGCCCGAGCCGCAGGCAATTGAAGTATTTTTGGGATTTTTGGTTATTGTTCCCACGAGTCCGGAGGACCTAAAAGTCGAGTGACGTGGAGCCCCCGAATCACGCCACCAAGCCCAATACAACAGGGGTGCGGCAGGTGCCCCTGAGGTTGTACGCTAACGGGTGGTTTGCCTCACCACCCATCCACCTCCTCGGCACGTTACTCACCTTGAGGTTGAGGGGTTTTTTATAGAGGTTTGTACCGTCCTCGCGATCCGGGCGATGAAGCCAAGATCCCCGTTCTCCTAGGCACACAACGTTCCACCGCCACGCCCTACGGTGGTCGTTGAAGCATGGTAGGAGTTTACGGTGTGGGAAACTTGCGGCGCTCACAAGTTTCCAGCTCGGGCACCGCGGGTTCGCCAAACCCGTACCTGGCACTTGCGTACCAGGCCCCTGCGGGGGCTAACCAAAACACTATCACGCGGCGGCCGAACAATCCTTCCGGATCGCCCCCTTCAATCAATCAATATTATTAAATGGAATGTAGCTCAATTTCCATATGCGGCTACATTTGTATTACGAGAATTTTTGTTTTAAATTCTTACAATGATTGATGTGAATTGTTCAACGCCTTCCTCGATGATTTATTCCAGTTCCTCCCTTACCTACAAATTAAAATTTCCAGAATCCCTTATTGCTGAACAAAGTGTTAGTTTAGGTCATGATCATCTTTTTCCTTCTGGAAATTATTCTAAATATTTTTCTAAGTTATTTATTACTAGCTAAAAGCACGGCTTTATGGTGGTTCGCGAAGTTTTGTTATGAAAAATATAATATATAATTAAAGAAATTAAACAATAATCATAAGGATTTTAATATTTAAACTTCACGAACCATCATCAAAATCCGTGTTTTTAATTTGTTGAGAAAAAAAATTAGGCATGTTTATAATAAGGCGCAATCGTTAAATATTTTAAATATCAATTTCTTTAATTTGGTTTTAATCAGACACAAAATTTCGTATTCAAGTTTCTTCCTGTTTTATACATTTTAACATACTTGAATTTTTAATATTACTAATTTTGTCATAAGGAAATTTTCTATTTAATGCTTTCTAAAGTTTTTACTCTCTATAACCCAACATATGTTAAACCAAGAGAAGTTTATTTTTCTCCAAAATCTACAGCAATTTTAACCAATGTTAAATCTTGAGCTTTATGAATTGTGATTGCGGAAGCTAATTGTAATGGAAATAGTTTTCTTGAACAAGTGATATTCCGTATTTTACAAAACTTAGTTGTCGGTGGAATCGAAACACAGCCACTATTTTCATAAGTTGAATGAAAATAATTTTCAAAACTCATAGCATTACATACATATGCTAATAAAAATAATAAAAATTATTACAATTTTTCAAAAATAATGATTGATAACATATCTAGAGATAAATGTGAATTATTAGGGCGAGCTAATTTATGTTCAATTACTCCTCTAGACGTACAGTAGTTTTTTCATAACGTTTACCACAAAATCTAAAAATTGTTGACTAGTGTCGCTCACCGTAATAAGATCAGTGAAAGATTCTTACTTACAAAGTTTCTGGACACCTTACGTCCAGATCGGAAACATTTTAGTGGGGCACAATTGATGAATGATACTATATCGGGTTGCCAGCAGAGGAATAGTCATAAAGGAACAAAAATGTACGAGGTATTAGGTATGAATTCATTGGGAGAAATATTTCTTCGTTTTAAGGTCCGAAAAAGGAAAGTTTGAATTAGTATTTGAGGTAATTATGTACAGTCTGTATTTGTTTTCATACCAACATTTTCGTATCTTCCATCTTAAAAGAAAACTCCATTGATCAAAAGAATTAATTTCTTCTTTCTCAAAAAAATCTGTATTTACTTAAAGCGATGCGAAACTGACAGTGAAATTATTGTTAGCCATTTTGAACACGGTTTAACTGAAGTATTACGTAAGTCCATTACAGTATGGAGAACGTTTGCTGAAAAAAAAATCAAAGAATTGAGTTCTGAAACGCCTGTCGATCTCGCGTCCTATATAAGTGGAGAATCATAGAACGTGTGTAATATGAACCACAAACACAAGGCAAAATGCACCAGATGACCGAAATGTCATCATACTAATTTGACTACTTACAAAAATTTAACTTCATTTCTGTTCAGAAATTTCCTAAAGTTTTCAGTTGCTTTCACCTTCAAACATTTGTACACTAGATACAGAACGTGTAACCTTATTGTAATGCATATTTACTGTTAGCTAAACGAAATTCCCTACCGAATGATCCATACAATTTCTTGTAGAAAAAATATAGATACCATACAGTCAACTTGTAACAGAATGACCAAATATGGGTCATTCCGTACATTTTTATATATAATATTTTTATATATAAAAGGAATAAGAAAGGAAGTTTAGGGAGAGGATTGTCAGTGTTTGTGGGACCTGAGCTAGACGCGGCAGATTGTCGCGACAGGCCGGCGGCTGCCAGGGACAATGGACACCAGCTACCCTTTCTCACGCATTTGGTCAAGAGTATAATCCCTTGGCTCCGGGGAAACTGTACACTGGGGTGAATGATCGTATCCAAACCCCAGGTGACGAATAAGTCCGAGGCTATCCAGAGTTCGCACGAATCGATAAAGACAATGTTCACCTATCGTGACAGCCGGAAGGAGGAGCTTGAGAACGGCAGAACCAATCGAGAGAGACTTTCCTTTGCATTTTGTAATGCCGGTGTATTTTTGCTCTATACAGGGTGTTACAAAAAGGTACGGCCAAACTTTCAGAAAAATTCCTCACACACAAACAAAGAAAATATGTTATGTGGACATGTGTCCGGAAACGCTTACTTTCCATGTTAGAGTTCATTTTATTACTTCTCTTCAAATCACATTAAACATGGAATGGAAACACACAGCAACAGAACGTACCAGCGTGACTTCAAACACTTTGTTACAGGAAATGTTCAAAATGTCCTCCGTTAGCGAGGATACATGCATCCACCCTCCGTCGCATGGAATCCCTGATGCGCTGATGCAGCCCTGGAGAATGGCGTATTGTATCACAGCCGTCCACAATACGAGCACGAAGAGTCTATACATTTGGTACCGGGGTTGCGTAGACAAGGGCTTTCAAATTACCCCACAAATGGAAGTCAAGAGGGTTGAGGTCAGGAGAGCGTGGGGGCCATGGGAACGAAACTAAAATGAGCTCTAACATGGAAAGTAAGCGTTTCCGGACACATATCCACATAACATATTTTCTTTGTTTGTGTGTGAGGAATGTTTCCTGAAAGTTTGGCCGTACCTTTTTGTAACACCCTGTATAAACCACGAGCGACGGGAGGAGGCTTTTTCCGGCGGACGCTGGAGGGGACTTGACTCCGAGCCTTCAGACTGGAAGGAGCGGATCTTCCGAAGCTGGAGATCGCTCCGTCTTGGCATCGAACCTGAGGGTCAATAAGCGTGTCTTGTACAGTGAGGTCGCTGTGCACGCATCCGGTACGCTTGCTGACGGACGTGGTGCATTGTCCGCTATAGACAAGGGGCTATAGTAATTCCGCCGTCATGGTAATAATTCTACAGTGCAGTGTGGTACTTTTATTCGGTCATTGAGTACAGCCCTGTAACGACCACTGAATGATTAGGAGTTCTCGCACCCCCAAATATTGAGCTAGCTGGCGCAGACTTTCTTAAAGTCACACTTGGTGGATAATTTAAATTATCCTGGCGCCCGGCATTTGAGATCGGATACAGCTAATGTCAATACTGTATTTGATTTATTGTTCCCGATCATTGTGAAGGGAACTTTCTTTTAAAAAAATCAAGTGTGAAGCTTTCTTACTTGCCAATTAACATGGGGAGTTTGTTTCAAGAATAATTTTAAAACTGGTTGTGTTTTAATGCTTTGTTTATTTGTTAATATGTTGGAAATTGTAAGAAGAGGCTTTGCATAGTTCTTTTTATCATATTTCAATGTGTCTATGTTAACGATAAATAAGCCTCGCCTGTACGCCATTATGAGTACCCAATAAATTAGCAGCCTAGGGTTTCTTTGAATTATAAAAAGAAGTAAAAGGTTTTCACCCTTACCTCCCACCGGCAGATACCGCTACAAACTGAACTAACTGTGGACGCCTGTTATTTTTCAACAGACAAATTAAAGTTTTGCTTTACAGTTTCTGGATGGCGACTGCATGAAGTGTGGTTAGGACAGCAAATATGCACGTGCCTTCCTGCTCCTACGGTACAAATTTTGTTCGTCAATTCCTCAAAAAGTTATGAGCAGCAGTGGCAGATAAAGAATACAGCTACTGTGTTTGCATTACAAAAATTCAGTATTCTTGTCTCAAAGCTGAATAGTTACCAGCATATTGCACGTTTATAACACATAAACTGCTCCTGTTAAAGAAAATCGCCAAATAAAAATAATCCGATGTTGTCACTTACCTCGATATGAATCGTTTCGTAAAAGTCGAATATCTTGATCACTACTCGTCATTCCACTACATCAAAATGCTATGACACACAATTCTATACCAATAACACAGAAAAACGCCCCTTCTTTCACACTGAAGCACGCTGTTGACTGGCTGTGGTTGATTGTAGAACATTTTTAAATAGTGGGACTCTAGCAGGGACTAGGAACAAGGAACAGTAAGGAAATTGGCCAAGGCCCTTTTGAAGGAAGCATCCCGGCATTCGCCTGGAGTGATTTGGCGAAACCATAGAAAACCAAAATCTGGATGCCCGGGTGGGGATTCTAACCCGCGTCCTCCAGAATGAGAGGTCAGAGCGTAAACCGACTGGGAAGTCGAGGTGAGAGGGGAACAATACAGAAAAATAAGGAATAGTTTTATAAAGATATGGTGATTAAAACAGCTTTCGTTGGGTCACTTTACCGGCAGAAATTAGTCGACATTTTAATCAGTGGTTCGGTGGTCTTGGAGATGTAGCAATTATCTTTGAAATGCAGATAGTGCTGTCGAGGCGGATTCCAGGTGATTGCATTGTATAGTAAGACCTCTCGTTTCATCAAATATTTTATGAATTCATTAAACTACCGACCTGCATGGATGGTTGGTTTGTTTCAGTTAAGTGGAAACATATTTCTACCATTAAACATTTCTCAAAATCTCGATGTAATTTTGATTGTCACTAAGCTTTGCATAGTTTATCATTAAAATTATACGGTTATTGAAATAACTGATTAAGGGAGGCAGCTGGATTTCTATGTATAATTACAAAACCGCTGCATCTACATTTACACAAGTCATATTTATTTTCAAAGAACATTCAGCAACCATAGATCGTCATTAATACAAAAAATAAATTTCTCTTTCTGGAGCATAAGTTCATTTTCTCTCAATAGTTTAATTTGTGGCAACTTTATTTTCGATTAAAGTTTGAAGTGTACCGATTTGGTGTGCATTCCTTTTATTCTTTAATTTTGACTTTGATTGAACTTTACATAGTCTACCAGTAAAATTATATAGTTCTATAAATAACTGATTAAGGGAAGGAGCGGGATCTTTTTGTATAATTACAAAACCGCAGCAACTACATTTACACAAGTCACAGATTTATTTACAAAGAACATTAAACAACCATAGATAATCTTTAATACAAAAAAATTAAAATCATATTTCTCTTTCAAGGGAATAACTTCTCAGGTCGACATCGAACTCACAAACAACACTTTTGGTGAACAGTTTATTTGATTAACGAAATCTGCTTTCCTACATCAATAATAAATAATAATAAATTCGTACTATGTGACTGTGGAAGCATATCCATCATAAAAAGTTCCTGTTGTGTAATTTTTGTTTCGAATGTTTTTATGATTTACATCATCCATCATTTGCGTATTTCTCAAATGAAAATAAATAATTTGGAGAATTAGTTTCAAAAAAAATTGTAATGCTAGAAGATTGAATAGCAATAAAAAAAATACTAACAGAAAAAAAAGAATTCGTGGGTCGTGGGTTCGAACTGAGGACCCACCGCTCAGGAACACACAGCCTCAACACGCACAGCTAAACCGACGTTGTTAACAAAGTCTTCCTTCCGTAACAATATAACTCATTTAGCCATAATTTTTACACAATTTTTTTTTTCAAAAGTAATTATCGATGGCACATCTAGAATTGACTTTGAATTAGTATGTTCAAAGTCTTGAGGTGCAGCAGTTGTTTCAAAAAGTATTCCTCAAAAGTGCTCAAATCTTCGTCTAGTGTAAGTGCTCGTTTCGCTCGCCCTAATTATTTATTTCTCATGTGCATTAAGTAGAACAATACAATAAACATCTGGAGGGACATGCTCAGCCGTCTTCTCCAAACTGCAGTCACAACAGGAGACGTGCTTTTAGGTAATGTTGAACGGCACTGACTGCGAGCCGTCCTGAAGCTGTTTAGTGGGCTGCTGTACTTGCTAGGTCAGCACCCGGTTGCTTCTGCGTAGGATCGGTGACAAGGTGTCCGTTCTGCTATCACTGTCACCGCCATTAAGGTCGGAGGCGAGAGGAGCAGATGGTTTTCTTGAATAGAGGCGCGCGCTGGTGGAAAGTTCCACAATGTTCTTTTGGTGGATTTAACAAAAAAAGTATGACTTAAACCACTAATGAGCTCTAATGGAATATTACAGTGATAATAGTTACCAAACAACGACATAAACAAAATACTGTTAGAAAGTGCGCACATTGTTGGGATAAGTGTACTTATGTATTCGACTGAAGGGATCGTTGGTTATAAACTTGTAGATGATAGAAGAGTTCTTTAGGACGATATGAAAGAGTTAAAAATATTGGATAGAGATCTTAGATCTATTGCACTGGAAATGAAAATGCACCGATTGCATTCGAGTTGGGTTAATAATGGTTAAACCAACAGCATCAAGAAATGCCCTCATAAACGTGTTAAATTAAATACTCAGCTAATTAAATTTAATCATATTTCAGATATAGGATTAGAACGGTTTATTAAAGCCTGATTTACTCTGAAATTCCCTTTGTAGTAGCACCATGGCCGATAGTTGGGATGAATGAAACCTTTTTTTTTTTTTTTTTTTTTTTTTTGATGCCTTCACGCCTCATCGACGTCGTGGTCATTAGAGGCGGCAAAGGACTGGGGGCAAGGAATGGGGAGGAATTCAGCCATGGCCTTTTGAAAGACCCATCCAAACAGTTGCCGGAAATGAGTTCCAGAAAAATGTAAAACCGAATTCTCAAACGACCGGACGGGATTAAACCTGTATCCTCCCGAATGCAAGGCCAGAATGATACTGCTCACCCACTACGCTCGGTATATAAGAGAAGAAAACGTTGATTAAAGGAATAGTTTGTATAGTATAGAGTCAGGTGTCCCCCTGTAGGCTAATATATATAACTAGTGACAATTTTCCCGAGTGCTATGGGAAAATCGTGGAAAAGACTTTATCAGAATGCCTGAAACAAGACAAGAGAGGATTGATTTATTTATGCTTGTTGTTTTAAAATATAAATATATCTTGCCGTAGATTGTGCTTTCAATCTATGTTGAATAATTTTGTCTCAAGTTCCAGGATAAATTTTCTTAAGAACAATACATCCACCAATCAACAATTAATCGGCAGTAATGAAACGCGTTGCTTATCTCTGGTCCTGATCTCCCTTATTTGATAACTGTTTTTGGTTGCGAGTTCCATGAATGCGCGGTGACAATACTGTTTTGCGCGCTTTTGCTTTAAATTATTGGATGCAGTTAATTGCAAGTTTCAGCCTAGGTAACGGAATATATAGCTAGCTTCACTATTCAATCCCGATCAAGAGAGCTTGAGAGGTCACAACAGAAAATATGAGATGCTACTTTTTTCAACGTTCTTCCATATTACATTAGTTGTGTACCGTCCGCATAAATGAATATGATCGAAAGTTTTAAGTGAGATGTCCAGCATTTAGAAAACTATACGCCAAAAACCAGCAAGTCAGATTAATCGAAATTTAACAATATAGCAACATTACCATTTATTAACAATAAACAAGACAAAATATTGAACTGAAGAATTATTGTTCTTAAGTGTTTATGTGGGGAGAAAGTATTAACATAAAAATCTAAGTTGCAAGAAGCATGCAAGACATTCCTTGAATATTGTTATTACGTTTCTCATAAGAACTGAGGATGTAATAAGTTTTAACACTGAGACGTTTAAGCTGTGTATGAGATAAAGTTCACCAAGATGTTCAGTATCTTACTGTTTCAATAGTAATCATTGAGATGGACCTTATCCCCGGGTGGAAATTAACCTACACAATTACGATTAATACAGGTTTTTAATTTAAAATCCTTTACAGTCTAAATTGTATTGTTCATCACGTCAGCAAGTTAATTATTCTGGTCTCTAACGACCCTTCTTACGAGGGAATACTTCCTTCTCCCTATGACCGAAAGAAAATAACTAATTTATGGTGTGGTACTTTCGTCGCTTCATCGTGCTGCTTTAGCTATCCAAGTCTCATCACCAGCTTATGCTATTTTCACCAGCCTTCTATTCTCCAAAGGCATCGCCGCTCCATTATAATTCCGGTTACTAAGTGTGCCCTACGGTAATTTTCACAATCAAATCTAGCTGCTTCTTTTTGGCCCCCTCAAATTCCGTTATCTGATACCCATAAAAGTGTCTGTAGTGAACGGCTACCCAAATTTTGTAACCCAACCTCCCTCACTTATATTAATATGAAATTTAGAAACATTGCATTCCTCTTTCCAGGTCAATTTTATTACGTTAATAGTTTTCATTGTTCGTTTAGCGCACTTCCGCGATGGTGCCGTGTCCTAGTTTCAAATGCTGACGTTTGGACCAAACTGTTTCGGTCTTCTTCTTGGGCGGTTCCTACATCTATTTACTCCGGCTGAGGAAGCCTTCGATAGCATCTTACAACTTATTTGTTTATTCCTGATCCATAATCTTTTGCTATATTAAATAACTTCAACAAATACTATTCGTTCAGCTTATTTACCATCACAAACTTCTGCTTGTTTACTATTTTATTCCACTCAATGAAAAGCATTCTGATAAATGACAGATACAGGTGCCGAGAGATCAAAATTCTTGATTTCAGTTTCCTGCAGCATCCTCTAGTTCCACAAATCTATTCACCATATGTCGTTCAACCCTTAATATCGACCATCTTAACAGAAAAACCGCAAATCCCTCCGGAAAAACTATTGATGGCGTACGTTTTTGTTTTGCACCTCGTCGCAGTCGAAGCCATTAGGGCTGGGACAAGGGATGGAATGAATTCAGCCATGGCCTTTTGAAGGAACCATCCCAGCATTCGCTTGGCGTGATTTCGTTGATCATGTACTGCAGCAATGGTGATAAAGTAGGTTTAAAGAAAAACAGGCAACAATTTCTAAAATAATTTTTATCTAAAACTGATGCATAAATTATGCATTAAAAATATTATAATAATATCGGTTATAAAGAATACTAATCAAACCATTGTATAAAGTTCAAAACCTGTAATTAAGGGTCGGTTACCAAAAACATTTCACTGCTCTGGAAAACAGATGAACGACAAAGATAGTTTCTGCAACTCAATTCTCTGTTCTGAAAAAAGATTGAAAAAGACAGCCGAAAGAATGTTGAATTTAGCCTCAAAGAGATAAAACAGAAACAAATGGAACACTCAAAGTTATCTAAAGAGAAACCGCAGAGATAAAGCCGCACCATGTTACAACAGAAACTGTTGTTTTAGGTGATCGAAACTAAAACCACTGATATTTTATTGGAAACTGCAGTCAAAATAGCCAATACTTGAACATCAGCACCTAAACAGTGAACACAAACCGCCACTACTGGAATATTTGTTTGATTAAAAGAGAAAATTTTTAAAAAAATCATTTATAAAAAAGCGCAAATTTATGGCGGTATAGTTTTCTGGCTTGTGTGTCCGGATTCACAGGAGTGCTATAACCTTTTTTTCTGTTGCAAACTTAGACATCACGTTTAACGGAAACACATTCAGAGGAAACGAAAAAAATATATATATTTAAAAATTGTATTGCAGAGATGTCCCACTGGGAAGGTGAAGACAATTCTGTTATATTTTTCGGAGCGTAGGAAATTAGTTCCATGTTATTCAAAAGTTATAAAACACCAGTTTTGACCTCTGCTACATTAATGGCTAGTAAAGTAGAAGAAAATTTTTATGATACGAATCCAGCAACTCTACAAGAACCCCAAACAGAACAAACAAGATGTCCCTACGTTATTTCAACGGTGTATCTGAACCATACAGAGATTTTGGAATTATTAAATTTATCAATTAATAGTAGAAAACAGTTTTAACTGTGGAAAAGTGTTAACAGAAAGATAGAAACTGACAAAAACTAGGATACTGAGTGAGCTCCAACTCGCCCTGAAACACAGGCAAATCTCAGAAACAAAATTCGTATTCGTAGATGAAATGTAAGTTCGGCCGCAGACAAATTCGCTTCATTTCGGCTCAGTATGAAATCTTATCGAGTTGCAACAGCATCGCCACTCCACGTTATCTTTGTCTTATCACCGGCTAATACAAACTGTACACGACAAATATTTTACCTTTGCTGAGTCGTCGAACTGAAAGCCCCGACACGTGGGTAAGAACAGAAATAAAATAAAAAATGGAAATGCTGAAACACAACCATACGATGTTTTGCGAGAAATTCAACACTCTTCCGAATTTTTCAGAGAATACAAAAAGAAATTAAAAAACGCGTAATATAATTATCGCAAAATTTTATAACACCGTTGAAAATATTACGTTTTCTTTCTTAGTTGACAAAGTGGATGGCGCCTCCCGAACATTTTGACCTTCTCATCATCATCATCATCATCATCATCATCATCATCATCATCTAGGGCAGCTTCCAGCAGCTGGCTGGATCTGCTTCGAAGAAAAGCCTCGCCAGTGCTTCCTGTCCAACTTCTTCCCGTCTCTTTTCTTCCATTGTCGCCCAATTTACTCCTCTCTCTCTTCCACGCATTTCTTAATACCTTTAACACATCTGTCCCTCGGTCTTCCTCTGGACCTCTTCCCTTTCAGCTTCATGCCCAGCATCTTCCTTGGTATCTACTGCTCTCTTTACATGCCCATACCTTGCTCTACCAAGTGATAATATGCTAGAGTTCTGATTTTTGTGTTACTTTTACTACCGTTCATTTAGAGCACGGCTGTGAAGAGCAAGTACACACGGGAACTACGAACTACACACTTATATACCATTTGTGTGGTTGTAATCCACCCCTATCGTGGCCGCCTAGCCTAACCTAGTGATCCTACCGGGTAAAGGGCCCTACAGTTTAACGTGGAATCCGAACCACGGAAGCGTTCTGGCGTACTTCATATTATACATAAAGCAGTGCCACTGGTGATGGTCTGAATCCCCGCACAGACAGGGATTCGTACCGGGGACCTTTCTGACGCCTTAGCACTAAGCCAGCAGGCCGCTTTCACATTAAGAAACATGCCCTATTCTGTCCCCAGAACCAGGGACTGTACATTACACACCACTCCATCAAAATCCAACAAGTAGTTTTTGAGTGAATTCCGATCACTCAAATTTTAAAAACAGTCGATTTCTCATCTGTAGGTTATTAGCAGTGCCCAAATTAGTTTTCTTCTAAAATATCTTAAATGTACAGACTTTTTACCGGTTACAGTCTCATTATACTTTTAGATTATGCTATTCAGTTTGTGAACTGGGAATATTTCAGTGTTCTCTAGAATTATCACTAAAACTGCTTTTTGCCGGAGTTTAATGCCTTGTTGACAATCTGTGTTTCGGTAAAGAAATAAAGCCACAATATTTCTGCAATTTGTGTTTCTTTGCACTATTTTGACAGGTAAAGTTTATTTTCTAAACGTAAATTGCTGGACATCTAGGCATGCTTCGAGATGACATTCAGGACGGCAAGTTTCAATTCGCATCGGACAAGTCCAGAAAGCTATCGCCATAATTTGATCAGCCAATTTGTTAGTTGAGTCATATCTTTGGTGGCAGATTTTTTTGTGCTACCGTAGATAATATAGTACATCTGAATATCTAGAACCGTTAAACGAGTGAAGGAATACTCAATACAAAGATTTATTTTTTGTTAAGGCTCACGCCTCATCGAAGTCATTATAGGCGGGAAAGAATTGGAAAAGGAACGAGAAGGAATTCGGTGATGGCCTTTTGAAGGAAGATCTGCTTCAAAGTACCTTGCAGTAGTCCATCTAGTCTCCAAGGGATAGGAATTAATTGCCTATACTCTATTTTCTCCATTTTATTTCTCTGCTCATATCTTTTCCTGATGCAAAGTAACAAATAATGTTAAGAAAGCATAATATCACAACCATACAATTAAAAAGTTGATGAGCTCATATTATTCAACAATTTATAGCAGAAACAACGTCTTTTATCGAGTAACCTGCTTCAAAAAAAAAACGATTTTCGTTACGTGTAATCTCTTTTGATACAGGTTCAAGAAACCACTAACACGCAAGTGACCTAGACGACTGTTGAATTACAATTTGTCATAGATTCTATGCATAGCAATATGGCTACAGACTATATATTCCTTGCCTAAACTTACGGCACTAATTATTGAGCAACTGATTATCGATGGTCATTTTGGTTTTCATCGTAATTCAAATTTCAAGTTCTATATGCCATTTTTTGATGTACTGAAATGAAATTATGCTGATTATGAATGCTTAAATATACCAATTGTGCATGTTGTATTCCTGAAGTCAGCTTTACGAAACATTCCTATTTAAGTAATTATTCAAAGTATATATAAGACTACTTACAGGAGGTTTATCCTACGAGCATTCAATTTAAAAAAATCACTTATATCAGTGGTTCTCAATTAGTGGTGCGCGTTCCCCCAGGGGTACTACGCACGGTAATCTCCTGGCTGAAATAATAACTAAGATATTAAGAAACAATTACGCAAACATTACTATCACCAAATATATCTATGGACATTTGTTGATTTTTTGTGACGTTTCGTATTGGGTTAAATGTAATAAATCGTAAGAAACTGGTTTAATTTTTAATAATTTTGGCTATAAGGGGTACTACGTGAGGTTGCGCGGGAAAAACTAATTGGGAATCAATAATTTATATAGTCAGAAATAAGTTTAGATCTCTGTCTGCTAAGTAAAACATTTTGAAATTTCAGAAAACTAACCTACTCAACTAGAACGGGAAGGAAATTGACTATGACCTTCATCCAGGCATTCCAAATCTGAATCGGGACGTCAGACTTGGAAGTGAGGGCAGGCCTACTTTTGTTTTTATAAAGTAGTTCTTTCTAATTTGTACGACTTTACATATCGTCGAGGATACTCGAAGTCCGCTCCGGCCTTTGCATAGCAGTCATCTGGAGAGATTTAAGTAAACCATAAATCTGGGCGTCCTTCCTACTGCCAGGCTCGGTGGTACCATACCAGCATTCGCCTAACTATAATCAGGACAGCCGGCATGCTGACTGTATAACACCCACGGCCAAACTAACAAATGAGATCTGTCGTGCTGCTGGCATGTACAATGATAGTCACTATTATGACCCTCCACGTGCCAAAACACATTTATGTAATGTAATATACGTTCAACAACCAAACCAAAGACTTTGTCTTACTATTTACAGAGACAGTCCTTTATTCGATATATATATATATATATATATATATATATATAATGTGTGTGTGTAAAGCATAAGTAAAACAGACTTGGTTAATAACACCAATTATATTTGTTTATAAAAAGTAGAAGTTATACTGGTTTATCTGTTTTAATATCGACTGCAGGTATCGTTTAAATTGATTTTATTAAAATTCGAAAATAAGATTGGATTAAGAACAATGTTTTCCGAACAAATTTCCAGAAGCTATCAAAAAGGTCGACATTTACAATCTCGAAAAAGGATTAGCACACAACTCTGAAAGAACCAACACTGCAGTTTTTTTAAATATTTGAAAGTGAAAATAGAGCTTACGTGACTGTCCTCGAGATCGTAAGCTCTCGACAATTATCTAATCATAACTAAGATGTGGAATCGAGGTCACAGGTACTTCGAGATACAACTAAATGAATTATTCCCGGAAAAATTCAACAGTATCACCGGAGCAAGTGATGACACGAAGGTCGAAAGTGCTTCCTTCTTTTTGAAAAACGTGACGAATGTAAATAGTGCAAACAGTATGTTCTGCAAACTTCCAAAGCTTGTAGAAGGTCCAACCATAAATTAGTCTGAAATCTATCTCATACAATCGAAAGAAGAAAAGCTATAATAAGGATAGTCTATTAGCTTTACCACAAACAGCAGTATATGTGGCTTGTCGATAAAGAAATTAGACTTCGAGACGCGATGGGAACACAGAAATCTGTACTTCGACGAGACATTTTTCATGAACGACTTTGGGCTAGGTTTGCAAAGACCTTAAATTGGCAACCACTTCGAGTGTCTTGCGAGAAACAACAATCGATTGCAAAGAAAACGAACCGCAACAAGCACAGCTGTCACCCTAAATAATCGCAGCTACCTAACATGCTTATCACCCTTATCGGCCTTCCCGAGTATACACTGCGATACTGAGATTTCAATTAAACTGTAAAGCGCGACTTTAATTTTATGAAATCCGAAATGAATATAGACCGCACAAGTTAGAAATCTAATCTTGGCTTACGTGCATGAATCTCAAATTCATTGAAAGTGCTTCTCCACAGACTGAGTTTCACAGATCTACAGTACACAGACTTTTGTTACATAACCGACGATAAAAATTCACAAATTCGCCTAAAAAATCATTTCTTTCGTCTCCGACAGACGTTCAGGCGAAAATTAGAGGCAGTGGTTTTTTTTTTTTTTTTTTTTTTTACTTTTTTGTGGAGTCGAGGAGGGACGTTACATCAAAGATAATGTTTACAGCGTGAAATCAACAACAGTACATGGACTGAAACAGGAAAGTTGTTTCACCAAGCAGGGTAACTGTCCGGGCCGGGCGAGTAGTCAGACAAAGTAAATACTCCTGAAAATGTTCTTATCTAAAAAGAAATATAATAATAACGGTGACAATCATTAAAGCAAATGCATTTCTTTTTACTTATGGCTGTTCGCCTCGTCGACGTCGAGGTCATTAGAGGCATCTGGGACTGGGTACAAGGAACGGGAAGGAATTCGGCCCTGGCACTTTGAAGGAAGCATCCCGGCATTCGCCTGGAGTGATTTGGGGAAACTATGAAAAATCCAAATCTGGGTGCCCCGAAGGGGATTCGAACCGGCGAGGCCAGAGCGTTAACCGCTCACCCACCACGCTCGGTAATACAAATTCATAAGATAAATTAATAAGCGTAAAAAATAAATTTAAAAAATTTATTGGATAATACATTTTAATTTTGTAAAAAAAAATCACCGTTGTTATTTAAATTTATTATTTCTCAGTATTAATTGAACAGTGCAAAATGTGTGCTGCGATTTGTGTGGTTTGAAATTAAATGATTCAACAATTTTTCTAAATCAACTTCTTCATTGAGATTGCTATGTGAACCCGCCAGTGTGGCTCACACTGGACCGAGCACCCGCGTACCGGCCGTCCGGACTGCGGTCATACAGGTGAATGACGGTACATTGCTCCATAAACTACACATTGCAGAAACACAAATTACACTTATCAGACGCTGAACACAACGGAGACAAATGGCAACAATTCACTTCCCCCATTACTACTTAATACATGGCAGATGGCGTCAGCAAGGGCAAGCGACCGTAAAACCATAGCCCCAAATTTAACAGTGTGTAAAACTCTTCGAAGGCAGTCGTTGAGGAAGAAGAAGTGAGGTTAAGATACACATACTATACTGCGATGTTAATGAGTCGAACTTGCGACACTGTCGGTCTTAGGTAACTCTTAAGTCTACGTTTGGCCGACAAACTTCGTTCATTCAAGAAAAAGAAGAAGAAAAAAAAAAAAAAAACGACGCGGGTGCCCTGGGTTATAATGGAATGAGCGGACTATTATACCCAGCTGGGCTGATCTCTTTCTTACTCTTCCTTATTCTTGATTCTTTCTCTCTATCCACGTTACACGCTTGGTCTCTCTCAAATTTCGTGTGGGTATTTTACACACCCGGAATATCCTACGCGGGTATTGCAACCCACCATACCCATGTTAACCGCCGGCCCTGGCAGGTATGCGAGTTGAATCCCCGATCCAGCCGTGCACATTTCGATTCTCCATGGTTTCCCGAAATCGCTGCAAGTGAATGCTGGAATCGTTGCTTTAAAAGTCCATATCCCATTTCACTCTCATTCCTTTTACCTAGTTCTCTCCAGACTTGAATGATCTAGTTGTCAACGAAACGCAAATAGCAGCATTAACTCATTCAAAAATCTGCTGTTCCAAATGCAATGGTTTGCAGCATTTTCGAATCAGCTGATCCGCGGTATCAGATAAGTTTACACACTGATAGCAGTCAGTATGAACATTCAAACACAAAGGGCAACACATTAATTTCATTTCACCAGTATTTGCAACAATGCACAATGATTTTAGTATCGCAGAAATTGTTATTAACATTTTGGAGTACACAGTATTATTAATTAAGCTTGTAATTCAATTTTAATTAGGTACATTCGCTCTTAAGAAATCCTTTCGTGCGCACAGAATAGTGATTCTTACGAGGGTTTACTTTACGACGCAAATCTGAATTCTTTTGGAGTGAACCAGGAGAACCACTGGAAACTTAAAGCAGTATGGCCGGACTAGGATATCCCAAACCAGAAATGTCAACGCTCTTTTCTACCACTGTACAAGTTTCACCTATTCCAAGTACCTACTGAAAAAAAAAACCGTAGACAGAAAAGTATTGTCTCCTTCACTTCCGTTATTACGATATGTAAATGTAGGTATCAACACAACGAATTAGCAGTCTTTGTCGTAAACAGCAGAAATTAACATTGCAAGAAGCTTCTCACCAGTACGATGCATTTACACTCAAAATGTTTCCAAGATCATTTGGATTATATTTTCTTTACAAGTATTTTTGTTGCTCTCGAAATGATTCACCAAATCTAGGCAAATTTTGCGCCCAGTCAGGGTAAATGTTCATTGGCGTTTGTGGAAGAAGTATTATGGTAGCACGAATTCACATTAGAGGCAGGACAATGAACCGGAAAGAATTAGGCCATGACCTTTTAAAGGAACCATCCAGGTATTCGCTTGGAGTAATTTAGGGAGACCATGGAAAACGAAATCTGGATGGCCGGACGGAGATTTGAATCAGCGTCATCCCGAATGCTCAGCCACCACGCTCGGCGACCCTCCCAGCATGATGTGAGGGGGAAAAATCACAGCAGTAGTTTTCAATATACGAAGATTTTTTTCTAATAATTTTACACTTCGTCAACGTCGAGGTCATTAGGGGACATCCATAAATTACGTGAGGTGTTTTTCCGCATTTCCCTCTGAACCCCCCCCCCCCCCCCAGTAATCACCATCGAACCATCGAAACTTTTGACACTATTTCACTATTCGTTTTTTTCTTTTTAGGTCACAACCCCACTTTTATACGAAATACCTCCTAAAATCGACAATCGTGTAATTTGTAGACTTTTTTTTAGCTCTACAGTACAAACAATTTTTCGCAAAACCTCACGTCATATTTCCGTAGACCCCCCCCCCCCATTTCACCTCATGTAATTTATGGATGCCCCCTTACAAGCGGAAGAGGACTGGGGTCAAAGATCTTGACATTCGTCCAGAGTTATTTCGAAAACCGAAACCTGATATCCGGATGGGGTTTGAACTCGCGTCATCATGAACGCCAGGTGTAAGCATTACCGCGTATCCATCGGGCTCGGTCATATGAAGGTATTATGAGGGAACTAATAAATCATAAAGGGGACCGCATGGACAGATGGGTAGATATGCCACTGTACCATGATTTGAAACATTATTTAGGCTGCGACTGGACGCCTGCTAGATACCAGAAGACTGGAGAATTACCATAGTAGGCGTATAAGCATTTCTTAGCGACGAAGTACGCGTGAATATTGGTAGAAGAATTAGAAGTAGCACATGGCAGGGAATAGATAGGTATGACCATAAGCAATCACTTGATTTCGAACATAACGGAGCGGGGAAATTTTCTTTTGTAGGTAAGCGGTCATGGATTGAAATATATTACAAAGAGATACAGAGAACAACTCACCTTAAACATTGCAAACATTTGAGAAATCCAAAACTAGACGTTTAGGGAATTAGCCCCTGGAGCAGAGGCTCCAACGCAATTAAAATTTATTGTTTTTATCAACTGGAAAATACCGTGCGACTAAGTGTGCTAATTGCCTAACGCGTGCCTTTTAGTGTCGGAGTTAGAAGGTGCCTCATCACTTATGGTTCACTGTTCACGAATATATCCGAATATTTCAAACATTTGTCAAACTCATCTACACGTGGTATGAAGAATCACCCAATATTTCAAACGGTCTCCTCATAAAATGGCTGAAAGTGAATGTAGTGTTCCAACATTCCCTCTTTAGAGGCTGTTTCCAACCCCCAGATATATCAGAGATGATGAGTGTTATGGTGTTGTAGGAGACTATAGGAATCCACTGCATTAAAGTAATTTAATCATCAAAAATTATATTATGATGACTTCGTTCAAGATAGAATATTGACGAGGTAAAAATATATCCCGAATCGGATCTTTGGGTGGGAAGTACTCGGGAGGTACGAACGAATACAAGACTAATTAACTCACCGGCTACCAATTGAGATGATGTAGTAATTAAGAAATGCTGATAAATTCAGTTATATAGTAGCTTGCTAAGCTTCTAGATACGTACTTCCATTACCCTAAAAACATGAAACAGATAACAGTCTTTTAGATGTGAAGATGAAATACAAGGAAAAATATGAGCTTCACAGACTAATCTTTGTACAAGCAAAATTTCAATTGCATATTAGTTAAGAGTTCACACAGAAGTAAACTGTTCACCTTGATCCTATGTGATAGCTGTTTCGGTGACGTGGAACATCACATTACATGAATCTGAAAACGAGTCACATAACCAATAAAGGGTTAAAAGCCAGTTATTTACCAAAATAAAACGGCACATAATTTCCTTTATTATTATTATTTTTTAATTGCGATGGAGCTAACACTACGGTGGCAATTCCCCTAGTTATCTAATTACCCCTTTTTATTTGTTTAAAATTATCTTTTATAATTGGAGTGTTAAATTACTCCGCCATTTACTTTTCAGATTTACAAATTTTAATTTTAAATTTCTCAAGCATTTTTGGTAAATTATTCATTACTTCATTTGGTAATTTGTTCTAATCGCTGCCACCCTTACCAACAAAATAAAATTTTCCCGCTCCCTTATGCATGAAATCGAGCGCCAGCTTGTGGTCATGGTCGTCTTTCCCCTTCAATGCACTATTCTTAATTCTTTGACCAATATCCCTCCAAACTCCATCACCAACATATATCCTGTACATTCCCAGTACTCCTTCACCCTCCTTTTTTTTTAAAAAAAATTGCTTTACGTCTCTCAACAGCGAGGTCTTTAGAGACGGGAAAGGATGGGGGCAAGGAATGGGAAGCAATTCGGCCATGGCCTTTTTAAGGAAGCATCCCGGCATTTGCCTGGAGTAATTTGGGAAACCATGGAAAACCCAAATCTGGATGCCCGGACGGGGATTCGAACCGCCGTCCTCCCGAATGCGAGGCCAGAACGCTATCCGTTACACCACCACGCTCGGTTTCACCCTCCTCCTATCCTCCGATGGCTTTTAACGCAACTTCTAAACTTTTGTATATAATATCAGTTTGCACAGTTAAAAAAATGAGCAAACCCACATTAGTTATTTTTATGTACCGTTCTCTTCCAACTGTTTTAGCTTTTCACCAGGGGCGATCAAATAGTTCTTAATGTTCGCCTCGGAGGAAGCTTCAAACTAACAAGACGAGATAAAACTAGTCATTTAGTTACTAAATGTGAGCCCCTAAATATATTCCGAGTAATTTCTACACATCCCCAGCATACAGGAATTATTTTGAACGCTCTGACATTGCTACAATTCAACATTTAAGGCCATTTATTAACAATACAATTTATGTGATGTTCTTGCAAACTGACTCTGTACAGAACGTATTTATCAAGTGGCATACCCGATAAGAAATCTCTCTTTATCAAGGGATTTCCAAGAGGAATGTCGTCGGCTGTTTTCAAATTCAGATTATTGCTTATTCGAATAAAATAAAATTTTGAATATTTAAAAGAAAACTGGAATTCACGTTTAACCACCTTTCCATCAGTTTTTTTTTATATTTTGAACACAGTTCCAACTCGGAAATCAAAGAGAGAAAAATAATTCCTATGACTGATGTAAAGTTAAAAAGGTCAATTTAACTTCATCCAATTCATTTAGTTCATCTCTGTGTTAATAAAAATGTATACAATATTTTCTAAGTCAAAGCAGACTTTCAAAGATAGTTCCTTTAATTTAGAGGGTCGCTTTGAGGCCATAAATGACAAATAAATACAGCCTTATTTTGCTTTGAGGTGGATTTAATGTGCATGAAAATTCAGTGATATTCAAACAGTATCATAAAAACTTTACCTTTCCATATATGACAAATTTTAACATAATTAGATTTTACTTATATCATAAACTGCTAAAAAGTACAGACTTATTTTATCAATATAGTAGTACCATTATTGATAGCTTTTTCACAGAGATAAATAGATTCGAGAAGACTAGAACGATTCTACGTGAAAGCAATACTCAAACAAATATAGTCGCCTAGCGCTACACTGCCTGCTTACAAAAGTAGCTAACACTCTAATTATAAAGAACCGTAGAGAATGGAAAAACGTTTTACCAGGCATCAATAACGGCGAAAGAAGTCGTTCTGAGAAATGCAGGGGTTAACACTACGAGTCCTGCCTTGTGTTTGATTGTTTTTAGGTGGAAAGTTTGCCCTGTAGTGTCCATAACTGTAAATCAATTGTTCCTGAGAAAATAAGAAATACTATAGTGTTTAGAATAAACGCAACATGACGTTGGCTGCTTGGCTAAGTAGGCCATAAACAAAAATAGTCCAAAAACAAAGTCACTGCATCCTACAGACCGTATACAGGTGTTAGATACTAGTAAGCTAGTTTTGAGTGCGACAGTTGACACTGAATTCTCACTTTATAATAGGCCATCTCGGACTTCAGATCCGAATCATATGAATGATTGTCGTCATGCCGACTAAGCTACGCGGCCTTAAGAGCAGCGGTAAAAATAGATTACTTTTTAATTGAATATCCATGTATAAAACGGTGGGGTGAGTAACTCCATTTTGTAATGACGACTACGCCGGAAAACTAATTCAGAGGTTTTTAATCAAATAATGAAATATTCGAATTCGATTTAAGCATTATCACGCATTTCATATGAACATAAAAAGGCAAGAAAGTCCCAAACCAACAAAAAAGTTAGATAAAAAAATCTGCAAGTAGAAGCTAGCGGAATCAGAGTTCCGTTCTCTAACGACCTTCACAATGTTAGGTCAACCGCGATCCGCTTGACATCCCCTTTTTTACTAGTCGCTTTACGCCTCGTCTACGTTGAGGTCATTAGAGGCGAGATGGGGCTGGGGACAAGGAACGGGAAGGAATTCGGCCATGGCCTTTTTTCAAGGAAACATCCCGGCATTCGCCTGGAGTGATTTGGGGAAACCACGGAAAACCCAAATCTGGATACCCGGACCGGGATTCGAACCGGCGTCTTCCCGAATGCGAGAATAGAGTGACAACCGCTCACCCACCACGCTTGATCTTGCAGTTAAAAGGGCCATCACTGACGCTCGTGAAAGCTACAGTTCACGGGTACTTCGTGTAGGGTAGAAAGGGAGCGTCCATAAACCACGTAGCTCCATTTTGGACTCCTGTGAACCGCACCTCCCTTCCCCCCCCCCCCCCACGCAGCCTGCGTGGCTTTTCTCTATACCAGCCCACCACCACCCCCCGCGTAGCACGTAGCTTTTTTTTTTCTGTTGATTCTAGAAGACATTTTGTAATGTTTTCTCTTGTCATACTATCGTAGAATACATACTGAGATAATTAAATGACGGAAATAAATATATACATGCTGTTAGTGTGTTCTGTACCTCACTTTAACTGTGAAAAATAATATGAATTAAAACTTACGGGACCTTGGTCGGAACCCCCCCCCCCCCCCCCACGTAGCCCAACGTGGCATTCCAGCCAACCCTCCTCCCCTAGACCGAGCCAAATATTTTATGGGTGCTCCCAAAGTAAAGCGCTCATCCTACGTGCTAAAAAGAAAGATGTGGAAATCTAAAGCAGCATGACAAAGACGCTAATCAAATTCCAATATAAAGATGACGCATTGAGTGCTTTATCTGATGACTCACCTCTCCTGCTGATTATGTGACAGCGCGTTAGCTCCTACTCTGTTTTAATGCGCCGCCGTTCTGGGTTTCGCTTCAAATCTCCGTCCCGACGTATCGGCCGAACTGAAGGTTTCCTTTAGTAACCAACGCGAATGCTGTGTTCGGTCCTCTTTTTACACATCACAACGCAAACAGCTGGCAACACTCACTCTCCTCCCTTAGGTTAGTTTGTATCTAAAACCTTAGATACTTACGACTTCGAGCTTTGAATTCTTATAAAAGATTTTTTTATTTTTTTTTACTTGTGGTTTTACTGCTTGTCGGCGTCATTAGAGACGGGATGGGACTGGGGACAAGGAAAGGGAAGGAATTCAGCCATCGCCTTTTGAAGGAAGCATCCTCGCATTTGGCTGGAGTGATTTGGGGAAACTATGGAAAACCCAAATCTAGATGCCCGGACGGCGATTCGAAGCGACGTCCTTCCCAATGCGAGGCCGAACGTAACCACTCACCCACCAAGCTCGGTTAAAAAAGGGTAATGAAAGTAGCATTCGTCTCTCCGCCTACAGTACCGTCTTTCACTGACATCTGCAAATATTTTCCTCTGAAAATATTTTAAAAAGGCTTGTTTAAGAACGGAGCAAGTGAGCCAAGAATAGAAACGAATCCACTTCACTTTGGGGAACAAATATCGCGAGAAGCCATCCGTGTTAGAAATCTAGGTAATTTATTTGAGATGTGATGAGTAGACTAGTTCCATGACGATGCAGGCAGGCACGAAAAAATGTCTTCTCTCTCTTCTTGAGGACTAACCCTTTGTCCTGATGTTTGCTGGTAATAAATTATAGTCTAAAACATTTTAGCAGATCTCTTACAGGATATTTTATGTATACATGTTACAGACCACAATTCATTCACACTTTCACGTAGTATTCGACTTGTTGTTGTAATCGATGGATGATGTCGATATAACCTGGCAAAAGAAACGTGTGATTGTGGGGAAGGAGTGAGTATTTGCATTTCTTCAGTTAGAAAGAACGCTGTCGCTTCGCTTCACTGTTTGTCCGTCTTACTTGGGGACCATCAGACATGTTAAGAACGGATTACGATCTCCTTCATATATGTTGAAGGGTACACAGCATATATATTTGTGGTATAGTCGTTTCTCAAAATGCGCCCTAGTTCTTCAGATATTCACACGCAAATAAACAAAAAATTCTAACTGTCAGGCAAATAGTAAATTGTTGCGCCATGTGGACGACTGGCAGCGTGGTCTATGCGATAGGATATTGGTTTCACAATTTTCTCACCAAGGTAGAGGAGTGGGCCAGCGGAAATCTCATTCTTGAACGACAATAGAGCTAAACAAAGTCCACAAACGAGGCGGATGTCAATTTTACGCCATCTTAAAAGGGGGAAGGGTCGGACCAAATCTCACCAGAAGGTGGGGGGGGGGGGCGTCCGGAATTCAGGAAAAACACCTCACGTAATTAATGGACGCCCCGTTACTGCAGTGGCATCACGGACGTCGGCTACCACGTTAAACTGTAGAGGCGGAATACGCCGCCAATCAGAATTCTGTCACCAGGTCGCAAGTCCATACGTATTTAGTTTACAGACCAACTAGCATTCTCCAATAGTAAAAGGTGCCATACATATATATATATATATATATATATATATATATATATATATATATATATATATATAAAACTGAAAACTGTGATAAGAATTTACCCTTTAGTAGCAATGCAGCTTTTGAATACAAAATGTAACAAATATGGGCAGGTCACACCCAGCGTGATGCGAATTCAATAAAGCGACTGTAATTCAAAACGGCGTCACATATTGGAATTTCAGATTCGTTTTCTTAACACATATCATACATGAGGGAGTTCGGTATTAATTGATATGTTTTTATATTTATTTACTTGTTAGATTTGCTATAATAATACATTTTTTGTTTGAGAACACGAGGATGATGCAAAGCGATTAGTTTCTGAGAGAAACTAGCGTGGGATGAGATCAAAAAGTGTTGATTGGACAATTTGTATACTGCGTCAAAACCCAAGTGATGATAGTCGTAACTGTCCTGAAAATAATATTAACGTGGCTTCGCGCAAAGCTTTATATGCAACACAACTTTGATAGTATTAATGCCTTACTCATGTACATTAGTGCAAAGTTGTGGAAAAAGAAGTGTGTATTAAAATACAATTCAACAATATTTAATAGAGTCAAAAAAGATGAAATTTTCTGAAGACAGAAATGAAGATCTGCCATCAACATCGCATGAATTTCGTAATTAGTAAATTTTATAGAGAAAAGTATGAAAGATTCAGGTGGCACTCAACCAGTTTTTAAGACGAGGTTGTTGACAAAAATGAATAAGGAACAATTAATTCTGCACATAGGGACAGATGAGCAATTATGTATGCCTATAGTTCACACGTTACGTTTAAAACAGAGTGTAGTTGCACGTTTCCCACACATGACGGCTCACATATTTGGTAGAGACAATATTTTAACATATGACAAAACTGTTGGTGACACCATGCTTCAAGCATTTACAGATGGTCACGATAAAGATGCACTTCCTTTACTGCGTATTCTGAAAATGGAAAGAAAATATATGCTTCAACGCACGAACTCATTCAATCGAGATTCTGATAGTCAAGCCCAGTGAAGCCTGTTCGACATCGTAAAAATACTGCTATATGGATCAAATAGAGTAGCCAGTGAACCATCTGTCACGATATCACTGCTTTTTTGCTTTAATGTACAATCAAGGAAACCAACTGGAAATACACTCAGACATAGAAACCCCTTGCCAGTTTACATGGCTTATTCAATGTTTGGTAAAACGCTAAAAAGAGAAATCGTTGATAATCTCCACTCACTTACACTTTCAATCTTGTACACCCGTATGCTGCAACTCTCAGCTGTAAATTTTAAGTACCAAAAAGAAAAGTTAGTATGCCCGACAAAACTGCGACAAGGGATTTTCAACAAGGGATTTTCAACTCTGTGGCATAAGATAACACAGACCGCAAACCAGTTCAGCATTATAGAGAATTGCTGTCATGGGATAAATGTATCCTTATTTCAATATCTAACACCTAATCGTAAGGACTACTTCACAAGCTGTGAATTATCTCACAATCGCTATCAAGAACAAACGTGTACTAAGTCTGACAGAAGACTTTGCTTTAGTGCCACCAGTGCTACACTCAAAGGAACCTACTATTTCACATTAGTCTGAAGCTGCATCACAATCCATATTTTCTTCAACAAGTGCAGAGAGGAAGACAGAAGAGACGGCCAGATTGAATCGTGTCGCCAGTTTGGTCACTAATAACATCTGGCTTTATGTATGATGGGTTGCAAGTAATAGTAATAATTATAATAATTGATAAAATTGCGATGGAGCGCACGCTCTGGTGGCAATCTTCCTACACACCCGTCTTTCTCCTTTTCTCTTCCAACCTACTTTTCCCCTAAACTAATTTTTACTTTAAATTCTTTCAGAATTTTTAGTAAATTATTCATCAATTCTCTTGGCAATTTATTCCAATCTCTTACACCCTTTCCTATTGTAGCACGCAGGATTGTGGCGTACTACAAATATTTAAATACTAGCTCGTACCCGCGACTTTGTACACGTGGATTAAGAATTTTTTTGCCAGAATTAAATATAGAAAGTTGTTGGTAACGAAGGATTGGTCCCAAACAATATCGAGTCGGAATAATATGACAGGAAAGCTAACACTATATCATTGTGCCGTCGAACTTGTCTCTTGAAGAGAATCAATTTCCAACATATTTCTGTCACCATTCGATAAGGTCTCAAAATTTAGTGACTACAACTGTTAATCATACTGGAAAAAATATCCTGTGCCCTTCATACAGATTTCATTATAAAATTTCATCACAACGATATAGCCATTCAGTCGTCAAAACGTAACAAAAAGACGACGGAGACTTACTTCCGTATTTATAATAATATTACTGTGGTTCACACTCACACACTGACTGCGAACAACACCTGAGGGATCATTATAACGTAAAAAAGTGTACACCTACAACATTGCAAGACTACCTACGATTTGCCTCGTATTGCACCCCTAACTTTCTAATATCTACAGTTTAACATTCAATCCGAATAACCTACGGCCCAGGCCTGACTCTTACGATGAAAAACAATTTTTAAGAATCTTAGCCTCCACGGAGATTTGAATCGGAGACCACGACGTTCGTAAGCAAGCGCTTTAGCCACTGAGCTTCCAGTCCACTACACGGAAACACGGTACGGAGACGTCCATATCCAACGTGTCTGTCTATCGCCGTATTTCGAAGTTATGAGACAACATGTGTTAATTAAACAGATAATTTTTCAATCAAATGTAGACAGTATTTTTCTCCTTGTTTCAAAGGATAAGTGTGCAAAGTTTCATCGAGATCGGATGAAAACTGTGGATTTGTATGAAGAACAAACAAACTAACAAACAAACAAACATACATTCATCTTTATATATAAAGATAGTATTTTTTTATATTCAGATTAATTTAATATTTGTGAATATTTTGTAAATTAATTATCTGATAAACGTAATTGATATACCAGGCTGCCTTAATTTCTTAATAATATAACTGAATAAAGAGGTTGCTAGTTGGAAGAGGAGGAGAGATTTTGAAGCTGACAACGGTATATCCGGTGGAAATCTCCAGAACGCATGGGCTGACGCGCGCCCAGAGTGGATAAGCACCGTTAGCCATCAAGTTCAGTGCGTTGAACCCCGCGCAGGGATACCCGTGCGGCGGAAGGGGGTGAGCAACGCGCGGGAGGCCAGGACAAATAAGATTGACTTCGAGCCTCACGAGGTTTTGGGAAGAAGTTAAACAACCAATGCCGTATCATATACGGGGTCTACAGATGTTAATTCGTGGTTTCTTTTCCATGTAACGAAACTTCGAGAAGGAGTTTCGGAAGAGGGAAGGAGAAGGGGATATACTTGGTTATTGTGTAGTCAGCGGTCGTGCAGTGCGTAGTGGCACTGTACTGGCGGGCTCTGGCTTCGATCACAGGCTGGTGGATTTATGCAGTCCATTCACTGGTGGGACAACTTAGAGACCAACGCCACACGCCGCCGCTGCTGCTGCTGCTGATGCGGGTGATTTTTGGTAATGTGTTCCATCGCCCATCATTGCTTCATGGTTTGGAAAAACTTTGAAGGATCCGTAATCGACCCATGAGACAGGATCTCTGCTTGATTCCATTTCAAAGCTAGCTGGAAAATGACCTAATGAACTTTAAAGCTCCTTGCAAGTTCAGTTTGAGCCTTAATATTGTTCATCTTTTTCTAATTCAATTCGGCGCCCAAGAGATTTTATCCACCATTCACGTAACATTCATTGTTGGCTTGTGGCCACGATGTTATCATGTTCTTAATTTCAAAATGAAGTATTTAATATTCAGTTTATGTTTGCTATCTTCAGGCAGATTGTAAAGTCGGATATTGCTTTTGTTTGCAGGTCCACATAATGTCTAACGTAATGTTAAATGTATCCGGCTATGTACCAGCCATAGGCAAACAATAAATTAAGCATTTTATGTCTGTCATCAACAGCAATCAGGAACCTTGTTACCTGAAAATCAATTTCATAATTAAAAATCAAATCGATATTAAAACTTACAGCAACAGTAATGACCCCCCTCGCATCACACTATAAAAGCAAATTTTCCCACACCCTTACGCCTGAAATCAAGGCCAGCTTGTGGTCATGTTCATCTTTACCCTTCCACGCACCTCTCTTAATTGTACCACCAATATCTTTCCATGCTTTATCACCAATATAGGCCTTGTACACTCCCATGACTCTCTTCACCCTCCTACTATCCTCCAATGAATCCCACTCCAGCTCCTTTATCATATTAGTTACCATTGTGTTTTACGGTAATTTTAAAGACAAATCTAGCAGCCCTTCTTGCACCCCCTCCAACTCCTGTATTTTTTACCCAAAATGTGGCTCCCATACCACACCACCATATTCCAGCAGTGGTCTGGCCAATGTTTTGTACCCCGATTTCCTTACTTCTCTAGAGCATCCCTTCATCACTCTTACAACAGCTTCAACCGATTTCATTCAAGGGATATAAACTTTTTTTTTTACCATTTTATGAAGATTCCGCGTGAGTCTCATTCTGAATGGAAATCAAATTCCCGTCAGAGCAGTTGACCAACAGTTATTCGCAACAGCGAAACTAATACAGTGAAATTGTCCAGAATTATAGAGAGAGAAAATTCTTGACGATGTCTGGTACATTTCTTATTGATCAAGTCATCCTTATTATTTTTAGTGAATGTCAGGAAGTGAATGGAATGGTACAATTTCTGATTTGGATATTGCTTCTTCCAGTTCCACTTAAAGTTTTCAAATGTAAACCTTGTAGAGAAATCAAGGTGTATTCACTAAGCAATGCTGCAGCAATGTGTTAGTCGTATTTGTTGCTCGATGCTCATCACGAAAGTAATATTGAGCATGAATTTGTACTACGCTGTCGAAACTAACAAAAAAGAGTGTTATGTTCAAATAATGACTATCTTCTCTAAATATGGACATCATATCGCGTCTTGTTGTTCGTTCAGTCAGAGAAGGAAACTATTCAATGTGCCGTGACTGCCTCAAAGAAATGACACCGTGGATTTTCCTGTAAGTATGCACCTGGAAGAGCTTTTTGATTGAGAGACGCACATCGTGCGTTTTCTTCAGGAGAGTCTCTGATAAGAAAATCGAAGAAACCCTTCCCAGCTATGAGCATAGATCAATCGCACGAATAAACCAGTGCTACATATAGTGAAAGGTGCAATTAAATTAACACAGGATCTATCGGTAACAACAGGTTGGATGGTAGCTGGACCAGATATTTGTCACTTGATACAAGAATTTAAATGTGACATTAAAGTTGCCAGCGATTGCAGATTCTAGTTAGGAGTTAACGAAATGTATGTGCAGGATCCCTAAAAATAATTGTGGCTGTAGAAAGGTTGGGCTGTTTTGCACATACTGCAAAAACGAATTATGCAAGATATACCATAGAACTATTTGAGTAACTCTCATATATATATATATATATATTAAACATAAAATTTTCGTCCTTAAACATCGGAATTGACATCGAACACACTTTTTTATGATGGATAATAAAAAATCGCAAATAATTCCACAATTTATGACTCCATTTTGAATTATAGCAGCCAACCTGAATTACTATGACTTTGCACATTGTCTCGCCGTCTTATATTCATTGAATGAATGTAAGGGAGATGTTCACCAGTCGGGATATTCTTTCCTAAACACTCCATCAATACCTACAAATATATCCAAAGCACTAAGAATATAAATAACATCCACAAAGAATACAAGCAACTGCAAATCTGAAAAAATGATTTTTTTTTTCTTACATATTCGACGTTCTCATATAGGGTAAGAAGACATAAGTAAAATCTGGAAGCTTTGAATTCCAACTGAAAGGGATTTTGTTTCACAGCTCATTTTACATTCTAACAATATTTCCAACAACAAATTTTAAACAAAATTAACTAAGAAACTTATATTCTACTACGTATTGTTTTTCAAAAGAAAATGAGAAAAAAGTAAGTTCTAATCAGTGTACGGCTCGTTCTAAACTGAATACAAAAATGTAATAATTAGTAGTTACGTGTGTATCACTTAAATATGTACCCGGTTCAACTGCATTGTTACTAACTTGAAATTCGTTACTATTAACGTTTTAAGAACACCATTCGCAGAGGCTGTTTTCACATGAAATTCAGTTGTACAAATCCATTGTATTAGACACACACAAATATTTTGGCGTATTAATGTCCGCGATTATGTTTGCATATAGCTAGAGGGAGCTAATTTGTGGCAATGACTGGAGCTGTGACATCAAGTAATAAAATATAGCATTTCACAAATGTCTCGATGATTGACGTGCATCTGGATTACGCCACAGATAACAGAAAAGAACAAGATACTGCGATGTTTAGCAATAACGCTTCCCAAACAAACGTGTGAAATAGGAACTGGCTTAGCAACAGGGAAAAAATGAAAAATTTATCGCAAATATGAATAGCACTGTTGGGATCTAAAACGCAAGAATACATTCTTAATAAGAGAGGGGACAGCCAAATTCTCGCGTTGGAAAAGTTGCGGAGGGGACAATATCCTACAATGTTGGCTCAGCGAAGAAGGCACCAGACTGAGAATCGGTTCGAATCCCGGTCTCGGAAGGAACTTTTAAGTGTCATTCCACTGACCATTGTTTCTTGGTAAGCTACGCTCTGTTGAAGTGAAGAGCGCAAGAACGGTCCGGATTGCACGCTAAACGTTTGTCCTGTAGTATAACTACGTTTGGACAGGATAGCCATGAGAGATGCACAATGTTCGGCAAATTAAAACTCCGTCACTTACACGGAATAATTACCTTTCGGTGTCTCTCGGCCAATAATACCATACGTCCTTGTTACTAGTACAAGTGAAGAATTGATTAACAACTCTCTGCATCTCGACACAGTAAAAATTAATTCTTCATCTCATAAGCTCTTTTCAAACGATGCCTATTTCACACACGTGAAAGTACTTACTGCATAACACAGTCATGTCTAGTTACCCACAGTTCAAATTCCACAGCCAACAGTAGTAGACAGGAAACAGAGGTGGAAGCCAAAGATATCCGCCAAAGCGTGGGAAAATGTATAACAGATCATTAATATCT
Source organism: Vandiemenella viatica (assembly GCA_031002005.1). Taxonomy (NCBI): domain Eukaryota; kingdom Metazoa; phylum Arthropoda; class Insecta; order Orthoptera; family Morabidae; genus Vandiemenella; species Vandiemenella viatica. The sequence continues at coordinate 108,605,188 of CM061921.1, forward strand.
CCGGTCTGACCCCGCCCCCTGTGAAGTTGATGACAGGTGACTATTCACTCCTTTGAATCATACAATACCTCAACTCCCCCTAGGCGGCGGTGAACGTCGAAGGGACGACCAGGGGCGGATCCAGGATTTTTGTTTGAGAGGGGGGCTTGAGTGGTGTTTGGTTTGGGGGTGCGGGCGCTTGAGTAGGGCAAGGGTAGTGTTTATTACGATGTCAGGGGTGGACCTAGATACTCCCCCTCCCTCTGGATCCGCCCCTGGGAACAACTGCTCCTCCTCGCCCTCAAAGGAAAACACACCTTTTGTTCTAGAGGGCTATTTCGTTAAGACCACCCAGACTGTTAATAACTTTTATTACATTGAGAAATTTAAATAATAATGAAAAACGCATTAACTTTTTCAAAAACTATTTAATACGTGTAGTACGTATGTTAGAGTAGAATAACAGTTGTTAATATGATAGTAAGCGGACGAATAATGTAGTGGCTTCACTGCAGTTACAACACGTTACGAACCTGATACCGAGCGTGGTGGTGTAACGGATAGCGTTCTGGCCTCGCATTCGGGAGGACGGCGGTTCGAATCCCCGTCCGGGCATCCAGATTTGGGTTTTCCATGGTTTCCCCAAATCACTCCAGGTGAATGCCGGGATGCTTCCTTCAAAAGGCCATGGCCGAATTCCTTCCCATTCCTTGCCCCCATCCTTTCCCGTCTCTAAAGACCACGTTGTTAAAAAGGGACGTTAAACTGTTACAAAAAAACGAACCTGATGGACCTGGCACTCGGAAAGGCGCGTGTTCGATATACAATATGCGTTACAACACGAAATATTAATGAGCTACACAGGCGGAATCAAATTAATGTCTAATGAACAGGACAATTCGAATAGGTAGTAGGCGTCTTCCATATAATCTAATTGATTTATGCACAGAAATCATTTAATTGGAATAACATCCTCATTATAATACTATTTCAGCCACCAACATTTCGAAATGTTCCTATTTTTTGTATCTACATGGATATGGAATCACTGACTGATTAATTCTAGCAATTTAAAGCCAGTATTTTTTAGTTGACATCCATATTTTACCACTTTTTGAATAGACCTCGGTCACCAAGGGAAATAGCCATGAAGAGACAGGCATAAAAAAGTGTCTGCTCTAGCTTTGAGATCATAACTTTGTTATTTGCATCCTATTGAAACCAACGAAACTTCTGAGTGTTTCTATTTTTTCTAACTACTTGAATCTAGAATCGACGTCTGATTAACTTTGATAGTTTGAAAGATAGAATTTTTAAATTGACAAACCATAGATAGCAGATCGTCTGCGCAGCTGTACTGTAAGAGTCTGAAAATACATGCTCTCCGTCTAGAACACACATGTAGGGATGCTGCCGAAAGCTTGGTTGTCACTCTTCTGCATGACGGAGCGCGATACAAAAGAAGACATGCTTTGAGCTTTCGATGATAAAGATCCGAGTGTTCTAACGCGCTCTGCACAAGGACTGTACGTCTAGTTTAGGTCTTCAGTGACTATCAAGAAACAGATATTAGAAGTAGATCCTACAGTCACCTTTCAAAGTCCAGTGCCGTCTGGAATTTTTAAGATTGGTTCAGTAACCAGGAATCTACCACCGCGATGCCCTATAAACACCTAAGTTCACCAATACTTCAAACGTTTAACCATTTCCGACGAAACTTTGTGCCTCCGGAGATGTCGAAACTACAAATGTCACTCAACGAGCCTAAGCTTGTTTAATTGAGCATATTAGATTTATGTAAAATGAGAGTGCATATATTTCACTTCGAATTCGCTAATCCTCAGTTTTATAATACCCAACTATTCTTTCTGAATATACGTTTCATCTATTTTGTGGTATCGTGTGATCCATATTAAGTACTCAAACAGGGAACAATTTGGTACCTCCCGCTATAAAATCGACAGTTGTTTCCGGAAGGCACACTAGAAAGACAAGGTTGTTAGTGTTATAAAACACTAGACAAAGGGCTTCATGACTGTGGGTCGGTGAGGTACCAAATTGCTCCTTGTTCCGTTGAATCACTTTAGATGGATCACAGGATACCATCAAATAGAGTAGTGTCCATGTAAAATAGTTTGGGGATTATACAATTGAGGAACAGCGAATTCGTAGTGTAATTTAAACCATCCTCAGATTAGATAGATAAAGAATACCCATTCAGACACACTCCGCAGTTCCGAAAACTTCAGAGCCACAAAGTTTCGTCGAAAATGGTAAAACGTTTGATATCTGGTAAAGTCACGAGTTTGCGGGACACCTCGGTCGAATATTCATGGTGACTGAACCAATCAATCTGGACGACTATCAGTAGGATCTGCTTAATGTCAGTTTCTTGATAGTCGCTGAAAATCTAAACCGGACGTACGATCCAAGTGCAGATCGCTTTAGAACAGTTAGATTATTGTCATTCATATCATAAAGCATGTCTTCTGTACTGCATCCCGTCAGGCAGATGGACGAAAAGTGACACTCATTATTTCAATCCATACATTCGGCAGCAGCCCTTTGTCAATTTCCGACAACATGTTTGCCCATATCTCTGATATGGGCAATATTGTAACACATTGGTTGCTAGTCTCTTAGAATACAGGCAGGGAGATGTCTTGCGAAACGAGATTGTATTGAGAGACGGCCCAGCTACGGTTTTCAAACTATTTAAGTTCGACACACGGTGATTTCGGATACATGTATTTATGATTTCAAAGCTCAAGTGGACCTTTTCAGTCTCTTTATGGTCACTTGCCGTGGCGCCGGTCGTCAAAGACTGGCGAAGTATGGATCCTGATATAAACTATTAAGAGTTAATCACACGGTGATTACAGATTCATATATCTAGAAAAAATTGAGACACCCAGAAATTTTGTGGTCTTGGCTGACCTGACAATAGGAAATCCCTTGAATCTACAAATATCAGTATCATTTCTGGGAGTGAAATGATTCTTGTATGAGACTCAAAGCTGATTTCACTAAAAGAATCAGTGCCAAGGCTGAAATATCAAAATGTATCGCAATCGATGTTCTGACCAAGTTAAGTGTGTGTTAGTGTTTCTGATGGCCTACTACAAACAAAATTTCTAAAACTTATTTCTACTAATCTATGTCTGTCTTAACTCCCACATCATCAAACAACGCCCTCTCAATACAGGAAGCTGTCGTCATTTTGCACGGGTTTAAAGAGTTAGTTGGTATCACTAATATGCGACCTCCTTAAGTGAAGTAGTAGTATGTTTTATCCCTACTGCTTGTGAAACAAGTATTTTTTGTGACCATAAGTGGGCGTACCTAGAAAACAGCCTAGATGATAAAGAAAAATCACCCTCGTATCACGATGACGTGATAGGGTCTGAACCCCCCTAGTGCTTAGACTGAAGCAAGACAGAACTAGTCCCAGCCATTATACACAGTAAATAATGTTCGCAGAAAGATGACAAAAATAGTTTTTAATCTTCCTAGATGCCGGCAGCACGTTAAGCGGCTGCCGGCAGTAAAAAACAAACAAACAAAAAAATTATACGAGTAAGAATCCGAATATCGTTTAAATAAAAACAATAAATAAAGTGGCACAGAATACGCTTCGCATAAATTATAAGAAATAGATGTCAAAAAATAGAGTTAACGCTATTGTGTGACAGATAAAAAGGAAATTCAACTGCAATAGCAAATAAAAAGCTTACATCAAGTCTTTTTCGTTTAATAATGCAGACAAGAGTGATATAAATTTTAGGCTTTACATATGAACTCTAGACAAAAGATGTTACAAGCAACGAAACTTTTTTAACAACGCATCCTTCGCACATCATTTCACTACTGCAAAACATGTCTGTCAATTTCTGTTTCAGTTTCCAGGAGATACAACAGTATGTAATATCCACCACACAGCAGTAAGACTCCAACCTACATTTGTAAAAGTTAAACAGTTACTTTATACAAACATGAATCTTATAAAGATTAGCGACTTAAAAGGAAACTAGACAATGAGTACACTTTTGACATTTTTAGCACACTTCGCAGCAATATCCCGCTGTGTTAAATTGCAAATCTAGCTGACACAAGCACAAACAAAAACGCTGCTGTCTCACTGAACCGCATACACATATTTAAATTATTTCAAACGGTTTTAGAAGTTATGAGAGGAGAGTATACGAAGTTAAAAGGGTAGACGAGCGGAATGCCGTATACATACAAAAAAAAAAAAAAGTACTATTGCAATAACTTACACAGTTCAAACAATCACTCGATTCACAAAAAACTAAACGATGTCAAATATACACAAAAATAATGATTCAATAAAGACTAACATTCCCACACCTCAGAAAATTAAGAAATTATTAGTATACATGGACTTAACTATTATCTGTGGACTGAAACTGGTAATTCTAACCGCTTTTTAATTGATTTGTTAATAGCTTCAATATAAGGTATGGTGGGAGCCTTTTCTCGAGTAGAATTTGAATAACGTGTAATTGAATGCTGAATCAGGTATTAGTTTGACAAGTGTGAAACGACAAAACGCTATCCCATTTTTAACCGAGCTCCAGTTAGTAACCACAGCAGAATATAACGATTTTATAGTACCATAATCATTTTGCTGTTCTAAAATGTCAGCTACGTTCCAGCGAAAGGTTAGAATGACACGTATAAGATGAAATTTATCTTTGCCGCACCTTAATGATTAAGCCAACGCCAGATAACACGAGTCTTACGTAAAGCAGAAACAACAAATACTTGAAAACTTTCGTGATCGATTACCACGCCATGCCGCCATTTGCCATGCCATAAATTACATTGCAATAAACTATTCACAGATCTGGCAGGTTACAAATCTAGTATTTTCTTTTTTTTTAAAAAAAAAGGCCTATTGCCAAAATGTTTGCTCCAAGGTAAACTGAATTTATTCATAACAGTCACTTTCATTAATTATTGGGCAATGTGCATTTTTGTTACTGTTATTATTATTTATTAACTGATAGATTTTACGCCCCTCTGGAAATTTATATTTCAAATACTTTTTAGTTGAAGGTATACTGCTTATCACCTCCCTAGATAATTTATTCCCGACACTGCTTTCCAAACTCATTTATGCTTGAATCCTAGTGCTAATCTCTCCTTGTTTCAACATGCTGAGTCCAAGTTTTTTCCGGTATTTAGAGACCTCGCCCTCAGGATATGCCTCATACATTCCTATCACTCTCTCCTCCCCTCCCTCATACCCCCACCTATTTTCTATTCTCCAATGTTTCCAAACCCAGCACCTTTATCATTTCAGTTAGTGAATGTATCCTACAGTTTTTTCTGCAGAAAAATCTAACTTCCCTCTTTAACAACCGCACCATCTTCTTTACTTGTTACCAATAGTACTTGTCGCACACCATTACATCTGATCTGATAAACCATTTCAACCAGAAATAAAATCCCAACCGAAGAAATGTGTAGTTTTTTTTCCCTTATTTTGCTTATGGTTTAACTCCTCGTCGATGTAAAGTTCATTGGAGACGGGAAAGGACTGGGGGCAAGGAACGGTAAACAATTCGGCCATGGCCTTTTAGGGGAACCGTCCTGGCATTAGCCTGGAGTGATTTGGAAAACCAAAACCTAGACGGGGATTCGAACCCGTGTCCTCCCCAATAATACAATTTCATTAAATGCCTAGTACTTCTCCGATCATACGCTGTGACAAAGTCATAGTTAATGATTCATAAACTGATAAACATTTCACAGATAACCTATTCTCTTAAACAGTGATACCAATAGCTTCTCAGCAGCAATACTCAGGGCCGGCGTTAAGGGGGGGTAAGCGGGTCAAATGCACCCGAGCCCGCCGGCTGAAGGGGTCCCCCCAGGCCTCGAAGCCAAGAATCCTTCCATTGTCTTCTTTTTTTTTTTTTTTTTTTTTTTTTTTTTTTTTTAAAAAAAACAGTTTAACGTCCCTTTTTAACAACGTGGTCTTTAGAGACGGGAAAGGATGGGGGCAAGGAATGGGAAGGAATTCGGCCATGGCCTTTTGAAGGAAGCATCCCGGCATTCACCTGGAGTGATTTGGGGAAACCATGGAAAACCCAAATCTGGATGCCCGGACGGGGATTCGAACCGCCGTCCTCCCGAATGCGAGGCCAGAACGCTATCCGTTACACCACCACGCTCGGTCCTTCCATTGTCGCCCGGGAGGTTGTAAAAAAGGTCACCAATTACCCCGGGCCCGAAATTCCTAGCGCCGGCCCTGGCAATATTCCATCTGAAGTTCAAAAGTGATTTCAGAAATTGTAAATCCTGATATCATAATAAACTGAACAGAGGTATTTCTTTCCTCGGAAGCTCATTCCTGGGTCTACGAGAGATCACGCAGCAGCAAAATCCCTTCATGTAACACAAATCATTAAACTGTTCACAATACCGTTTCGTCAGATTTCACATAAATACACAGTATCAAATTATTTTCTACAAAAACGGCCATGTCTAATAACCTACTTACAATGTAGGAAAATCCACTACCTAGAGCAATGCACAACAAATAACTTACCTATCCTACTACTTTCACATATTCATATTGTATAAATTTCTCGATTTTAAAGAAAAAAATTACTTTCGGTTTCAAAGCTACAGGTTTTATAAAACCCGCTCTAATCGCCGCGGCACTCGACAGTGTAGGAGAGATAGCGGTGTACGTTTTCTCATTACTTTTTTTTTATTATTATTACTACTTAACGTCTCTTAACAGCGAGGTCTTTAGAGACGGGAAAGGATGGGGGGCAAGGAATGGGAAGGAATTCGGTCATGGCCTTTTAAAGGAAGCATCCCGGCATTTGCCAGGAGTGATTTGGGAAACCATCGAAAACCCAAATCTGGATGCCCGGACGGGGATTCGAACCGGCGTCCTCCCGAATGCGAGGCCAGCACGCTAACCGTTACACCACCATGCTCGGTGATTTCTCATCACCAGATGCGTACTAAGGTCCTGTGTTCAATCACAGACCTCTTTGCAGAGCTTATGGAGTGAGGTGATTCGTCCGTCGGATATGGACGTTAAACGTTAGACTTGTCCCACCGCTCATCCACAACACTACACCGAACATACACACATACACCTCTCCGAGACACCCACCCGACACAAGCTCTAACGGGATCGTCTCTCTTCGTTCTGGCTTCACGCAAGGTTACAAAACTTTGGTAAGACCATTGCTTGAATATGGTAGTGTAGGATGGAACCCACATTTTGAGTATCAAATACCGGAGTTGGCGAGGGTGCAAAAAAGGGCTGCTGGATTTCTTTCTGGAAATTATCGTAGAACGCAATCAGTAACAGATATGATAAAAGAGTTGGAATGGGCTTCATTGGAAGACAGGAAGAGGTTGAAGAGGGTAATGGGAGTGTAAAAGGCGTATATTGGTGATGAGGCGTGAAAAGATATTGGTGGGAGAATGAAAAGTAATGCATGGAAGGGAAAAGATGACCGCAAGCTGACACTCGATTTCAGGCACAAGGGTGTGGGAAGATTCTCTCTTTTAGGTAAGGGTATCAATGATTGGAATAAGTTACCAAGAGAAATGATGAATATTTTACCAAAAATGCTAAAAGAATTTAAAGTTTGTAGAGGGCAAATGTAGGTGGGTGAAGGAAAGGGGGACGATAGGTATGTAGGGAAATTGCCACCCGAGTGTGCGCTCCATTGCAATTTTAATTAAATTAAAAACTTCTCAACAAATTTAAATGGCGTTTCCACAGTTTGAAAGCTGTGATTCCAGAGGTATGCCTCAACAAGCTGAGTCACCAGACCGGAGCACAAAATTACAAACTGTTCTCAACAATAAACCTTTTTACTATAATCTGCCATAACTTAAAATATACAAAACATATTTTGACAGGGATTTCACAGATGGAAATCTTAATGTTGGACTTAAAACCTCAGATTTATAAAATCAAACTGCCTTAAATAAGTGAGTAGCAAAAAAAATTAAAATCTGATACAATTTTAACAAATAAATCCATGAGACTCCACCCTGACGCCATCGTATGGCTCTTCCATTAAGGGGTATTCAGTTTCTAAACCACACAGATGGCAGAAGAGAAGCAAAGCCATCGAGTGGATGACACGATTTAAAACTACACCAGATTCTTTCGTCCACGCCGACCAAGTGTTTTTTTATGGTTTTAAGCATAGTCGACGTCGAGGTCATTAGAGGCGGGAAAGGACTGGGGGCAAGGAATTTGGACATGACCTTTTCAAGGAAGTATCCCGGCATTCTCCTGGAGTGATTTGGGGAAACTGTGGAAAACCCAAATCTGGATGTCCGGCCGGGGATTCGAACCAGCGTCCACCCAAATGCGAGGTCAGAGCGTTAACCTATCACCCACGTTCGGTCCAACCAAGCCACAGGCAAAAGCCCATATTTGGGAGAAAAAAAACTATATTCACATTATTACTACGGAATTTAAAGACGGAAATTATGAGAAAACTGATTTTAAAAATTTTGAAGTATATCGAAAATAGTGCAATCCATTAAGTGAAACTTCTTTGGTCGCGGTAGGGAGAAATCTGTTAGCGTTACGCGAGTAATGCGCATGCTTAGAACGTTGATAGTCATGTGACGTCAACAGAATATTTACATCCAGTGGAGTTGCCATTATTAAATAGTGAGACATTCACTAGTATTTTTAACATTTTTTGTTTTTTTTGTTTATTAGTTGCTTTATGTATATTTATATTCAATCAATATTGATGACTTCGTCATATTCCCTCATTGCTGTTGTGATAAAAGCTTTCATTTTCATGCAGAAATATTAGTATTAGGGAATGTGTTATTTAAGCTTTCATAAATTATTTAAGTTAAGAGCCAGAAATATGTGTCCAAACCTTCATTTCTGTCTGGCTTAGAAGCTAGTTACTAACGAAAAGTGACTGTAAAAAAGGTTATCATATTATTTGGTTCCAGATGTTCGGGAGTAGTTTACATCAAGATACATGTCATGACTAACATGGTATTCATGAAAAGAGCTTTCTAATTACTAGTAATAACTAAATTCCTCGTGCCCTATGCTGTAACAAGATTATTCTAGTCCAGGCACCATTTTAATCTAACCACAATCTGCGCTAATATTGCTGGTATAAAATCGAACGATACAGACACATAAAGACATGAAATTCATTGTAAACTACATTTACTGAAATAAAAGTATTTTCTACATCAGAATTCCTAGTTCGCATAACAATTGTCACAGTTAATTTCATCATATGTACAGGAATTGGACCAAACTAGCGCAATAATACATTCAGTGCTGTAAACTTGACCCAGATGCTGGTATAAGCTCTAAATACAAAACACAGTCTAAGATTAGATGCAATACTTCATATTCTCGGAAAGTGTGCTTTACATTTTTAATAATTTTCATTTGTTTACAAGAATAATTTGGATAAGTTCTTATTTAGTATACAAATGCAATACAGTATCATGGCTTGTCCACTCAAGCGCGAAAGATACACATAAAAAATACACATTGACACATGCAACAGTTTCTATTTTTTGTTTTTATTATTTTTTGTTTTTATTTTGCTTATGGCTTTACGCCTTTTCGAGGTCATAAGAGGCGGAAAAGGGTTGGGGGCAAGGAACAGGAAGGGATTCGGCTACGGCCTTTTTTAAAGGAACCACTCCGGGATTCGCCTGGAATTATCTGAGGAAATCGGGTAAAAACAAATCTTGATGTCCGGACAGGGATTCAAACTGCTCTGCCACCAAGCTCGGTATTATCAGATACTCTTAACGGATTTGGCATCTCAAAACATACAGTACACCATATCTTGGTATGCAAATCCGGATATCCTGCATGTTGAAAGTATCCACCAAAGGTACATTTAAATTAAAATTTACCAAGACAGTTTAGAGTTTTAAAGGTACACAGCAATTTTTATGCAGCTGCTTTCATGGGCGCCTGGAGGGGGTTGCAAGGGGGTGCACTTGCAACCCCCTGCTATGCACAGAAAAACATTAAGAAACAAAAAAGTTATTATTAAATTCACTGTTTGAATAATAACTTAAGGCGCCTAGCTTGTTGTCCAAATTCGTTCAATACCTTGTCATAAAATTCAGCATCCTTAGTTAATAAGTGTTATATATAATGTATAAAAAAACAGATGCACCCCCTTTAAAGTAATCCTGAAGGCCCCTATGGCTGCTTTGGTGAGAAAAATTGCGATATTCGACATCCACGATGATATACGGTAATTACGAGTATTCTCGGGAGTAAACGGTGCTTTGCACCGGAACTAACTTTTGTGATCAATTTAAAATTGATAACGGCTTAAGGGAAAAAAGAATTCACACAGAACCTCATTACCTTGATTTTATCCATCGTCCTACTAAAGATTCTAATAAGATGGTTGAACCATTAGAGAAAGAAGATAAATAAAGTATGTATTCCATCTACCAAACCAATCATTATGTTATGTAGTGACACTTCCATAAGGGCTACGGTCATTAGTTATTAAACTTCCACTTCTCTGCAATTCCCCTTGTGATATGGATCTCACGACGCACCAATAATCTAGGCCAGAATGTACAGAATTAATTAAACTTTCATTGCAATTTTTCAAAATTCGACATATGAATCGCAAACTATTAGAAATTTTCCCTACAATAGGAATCATATGCTAATCCAGCTTCATGATTTCTATATTATTACTCACAAAATACTTATAGCATCATGGATTGAAGAACTAAGTTTGTACACGTGAATAAGCAGCTTCTTCAATTTTTAGATTTTAATTTGTTATACACTGTGCTGTGTTATAATAGCGTCAAGCTCATATTACATTGTTTCTACGGCCGAGTGTGGTGGGTGAGCGGTAACGCACTGACCTCGCATTCGGCAGGATGTGGGTTCGAATCCCCGTCCGGGTATCCAGATTTTGGTTTTCCATGGTTTCCCCAAATCACTCCAAGCGAATGCCGGGATGCTTTCTTCAAAAGGTCATGGCTGAATTCCTTCTCGTTCATTGTCCCCAGTCCTATCCCACCTCTAATAACCTCGACAAGGCGTAAAACAACACAAAAAGTTTCTACGATAGGAAGAACTTACTTCTCTATAGTGAACACAATCATCAGCAACATTCTTGAACTCTATTAGCGTTGGCTAAAAGATTGCGTACAAAAATTAAGAATAGAATTGGTACGGGAGATCGGGGATGGTTAGCAGCTGATTCTGTGAACTACATCCCAATTTTGAATATATCACATTTCTTTTTTTTTTTTTTTTCAGTCCGAATATTAAAATGTTTAACTGCAGGAAACCACCAAATAGTGTAAGTCGTGGTTGGCCAACCAACCCCATATGGGGGATTGATTGTTACAGAATGGTCATAAAATGTTTTAAAAAAATGAGTTGTAACAGAGAAAAAAAGAAAAACATGTAATTCATGGAAATGTTTTAAGTAAATAAAAATAGGTTATTGAAACTCATTTTCATATATTTTAATTATTAAAAGACTAGAAAATAGAAGGCCAAAAGCAAGCCTAAGAGAAACAAAAGAACATAAATATTGGAATTAAATCAAATAGGGTTCATGTTGACGAGATAGATTTGTTGAACTAGTTGTGGCCCATGAGCTTTCATCACTTTTTCATATTTGCACCAAATTTTGTCAACTTTTTTAGAGCACATCTAAAACTTGCCACACTTTAACATTGTTTTAACTAGAACATCAGTTTTGTCCATTGATGTTATGATTCCTGTATACTAAGCACCGTCGCAGGTGAACACTACCAGTTATTCTTGAGCTGAGGCTACTTTACGTAGGATTTTGACCTCACCATCATCAACATATGAAGAGATGTTAACTGGGCTAAATAGCCCTTACCTCCTGCCCACTGGGTTTCTAGGGTCTGGCTCACTCATGTTACTGTCATGTAAAAGTCAACATTTATCAATTGTATCATCTATGTCAGCGTAACTCACAGTTAGGCTCTCCACCTACGTGCCGCAAACACGTTTTCATAACAAAGATGGCAGTTGTCACAACTACCATACTGACAAAGAATGTTTTAGCAATGGAGAACTTAGCCCTTGGTTCAATGATTCAAATGTACTATTCAAGTTAAGTCTATCCCATGCAGCTTGTATTACAGAAAACAAATAAAATAGTTAAGAAAAATTACTTACTGAATTAAATTTATGACAATCGCACCTCCCTCCCTAACAACTAGAGAACTCACATTGGTGTTTTCTTGGGAAGTAGTTGAGGCTACAAAGGTCACATGTCCAACAAGTGGCACTTCCACACACTCTACAAAGGAAATTTGAAGCTGATGGCCAACCTGCCGCCTACACCAACCAGCCCCGGTCTCCCCTACTATCACAGAAAATAGATAGATATGGACGTAGCTGGCTCAATGTGATTTTTGGACAGCCATGAAGATATTGCACTCGTTCGCGTGACATCACAGATAAGGTTCCTTACATGACGCCATAGAGGCAAATTGATTCTTGGCCAATAGCGCGATGTTCCACCCCCGTTCCACCAGTCAATATCGTGAACCCTGGCGAATTTCCAACCTAGCTTCAAAAAAAGTGCTGGGTCAATAGCGTGACTTAATGTGGCTCTTCTTGTTCTGATGTCACCCAGAAGGAATGTGTTCAAGGATTGTATAATTTGTTGTATATTACAAACTTTCATTCAGTTATTCACAAGACAAAGACTTTCAATTTATTATACCACTAATTATGCATTCAGTGGCCAGGTTGGCCGAGTGGTCTAAAGCGCCTAGATAAAATCTCGACTCGTGAATGAGAGTGTGGGTTTGAATCCCATGTCTGACAATTTCTTTTCATTTAGCTCCCACCACACCAACCTAGGGATTAAATAAAGTGACCCTATTGGTTCCAACGAGAGTTATTTCAGTCTGTAGTAAAGTACTTCCATTTTTGTCTTCATACAAGTTAAATACCAGTGACATCAAGCGGCTCACTGTTGGCCCGGCACCTAAACACAAATTTAAACTAGCAGTTATACTCAGAAAAGTTGGGTACAGTAAAATTACTCTTACCCATAAAGAATGGGAAGTACTGAGACAGTTTACCTCTACAGTTTATTGATTCTTTAACAACAGTGAGCTCTTGCAAACAGCGGTTTCACTTGGCGGTCACGCAATCTCTTCCTAAATAGTGGCTGGAGGAAATACCATATGGTTTTTCAACAATACAGTACCTGCCCGTGGTGTGTTTGCCAGGGAATCAATAGGGGATAGCATGATCGATGTGCCTGCGATGAGCATCTTGATCAACACCATGAGGTCATGGAGTTATCAAGTTACGAAGTACTACAACAGGTGTGAAAGTGCTACAAAATTAATCTTGTTGTTTGATGCAAGGACTAATAGATGTGTATATCGATAACACAAATTTCAATGAAGTGTTATACAGTTGCAGTTCAACACGAACTATATATGATTAAAAATGGCAGCAAAAGGATAAAAACTGCTGGTGTACATTGATGTTAAGTGCAAAGTATAAATAGATTTAATGAATTGAACAGATGGTATTGATGTATGTCGCACAACCAAGATATAACTAAAACAAATTATACCTGATCTCTTTTCTTTTATTCCATCCATCTCGACTAAATTAGATATAAGAAATTAATAATAATAAGATAGTATCTCTCTATTTTACCCACCAGTGGGTGATTAAAATCATATTTTCAGCAGCACACATAGCATTACAAAATAGATATCCTTTACAAAGTAGCATTAAGTTGTTATTCTTGAGTTCTTGTAGTAGCGGACATCCTAAATATTCTATAATGTAGCAGAATTACTTCCATAAATCTTCTGGAACCACGGGGTCTTCTCCTGCCCTTCTACATATATATAACTGCATCATCTTGATTCGAGACTGCGTACAGAATAGTACATAGTCAACAGAATGTTACATCAATAGTGTTCCAAGATATTCCATTGTAATTATGTGTCAACTATATATCCTCCACATGCTGGCGAGAATACACAGATACAATGTCTAGCAATAATGTTGTCCATTCCTATTACACACACAGCAACCTGTTTGAAAACAAATACACCTTCTCTCAACTTCAATCCCTGTGAGTGCAAGAAGATGACTGTCATGCTAATGAACACTTATGAGTCGTGCAGCTTTTTTAGTACCCTCACGTCAATTACAGCCAAAGGTGCAGATGTGACAAATTCGTCACAATTTAACTGTGGAGAGGAATATTGCTGTTTATAGTAAGATGTATGGACTCTCGTATACATGTTGTACAAGACTGACATCCTGTTTGTCGTCTAGATTCAAATCGGCATGCTAGCAAGTGTTAATCAATTCAACATTGGTTCGTGATTAAAAACTGTTTTTGTTGGTTGCTTTCAATTATATCGTGCGCCTGTTATCGCAATTTGTGTAGCCCCAGAGTAATGGTTTCCCTTCAGAAATGTACCAGTTCACCATCCTGTTGTACAACTTAATAAGAATGTTATCAAGTGTCCTCACCGTAATAAGCAGATAGGTCACATTAGGGGGCACTGCAGCAATTCTGTACCCTGGTGGTACTGTTGAGAAAAATTTGTAAAGTGTGTGTACAAGTTTATCGTTGATGTAGTTGTCATACATATAATATACTCTATACATATAGCATTGAATATGAAAATATACTATGTAGTTTGAGGTACAAAATGTATTCCTTAATTTTAACAAACATTTCAGAAAGCTGTGCAATGGATTAATTGTGTTTGGACTAGCAAAATTGATTTCCGCCGGTGTTTGTATCTCACACTTGAGTAAACTGTTGTTTTCACTAATGATATGATGCGCTCCTTGTTATTAATATTCTGTCTCGAATAATATTCCAAGATGTTCATGTCAAAGGATCCTAAGGGTATGTCAATAAACATGATCTTTGAATAATGAAATTTACAGTTGGATACTTCTATCTATGTAATTGAATTGTATGTTTAAAACTGTACAAAGCTAATCACATGCACTCCTTGGTGCAGATCTATCAGTGGAAAGTAATCACAATTCAGAACTGAACTATTACTGGACAAACAAAATGTGTAACAGACATGACATATTATGGTGAAGGTATGTGCAAGGTGAAGGTGCATGCAAGAATGATTTCATGCATTTTTATACCAGAACTTTAATCACAAATTCCTAGATATGTGACCCAAAACACTGATGGCACTCCACATAGTACAGAATATGGTCCACTGCAAAGTACAGTTGCAATTCTAATAGTAAAGGCAAATCACAAAAACTCTCAAAATACTTAGCTAAACCTTCACTGTACTTTATCTATGCTATACAAGTTGACAGTTACATGTTCATATTTATGAATCGCTTTTTGGTAATGCATCATGCATGAACACCCCTCGCAAATGTGATATATGCTTTGCATTTCAGCGTATATCTTCATCTATCAATTGTCTTAAGGACATTTTTTAATGGTAGGGCTTCAAATATAGAGCTTCGTTCCTCATTGCAAGTGTCTCCATTGTACTGTTTTGTCATTTATCCTCAACCAGCTGTTTTTTGTATTTTTTAAATATTATTTTTTTAGCTTTTTAGGCAATCTTGGTCATTAAGTAGACATGGTTGGCCACAGTGTTGACCGTGGCAGGAGGTAAAGACAGAAATTACATTTCCATTGCACACTCTTGGTACTGTGGATCGAAGAATGTTGAATTCACAATCTAGGAATTTTCCTAACCAAGCCAAAAACTGTGAGACTGCCGCCCCTTCGAACATTATCTTGCTGCCCCCATTGTCGGAACCCCGAGTGTCACTGCTACCTGATTATCACCCATTGCCAGCCCCCAGAACTGTAGCAGAGCCAAAAAAAAAAATGTCACCGCAACATAAATTTTCCACCGCCTTCAAATTGCCACCTGGAGCAAGTGCACCAGTTTGCCTTCCCCCTCCACCCTAGATGTGACACTGTGTCCCGTACATGCCAAACAATGTGTTTTCAAAGCTATTCAGAGATTCAGTACATTACTAAGCAACTACTAATTCCCTTCTTTGTAATATAAAGGTACCATAGTCTGAAAATTTAACTAGATTCATATATTATTGGCAGACCACACAGCAAAGTTGAGTGACTGATATACCGTCTGTATAGCCAGGGCTCTATCCCTGATGAATCCATGGATTTTTCTCTGAAGCTGAATGTCTGTGATGGTTCCTCATGCATAATCAGTCTGTTATCTAACAAGTACTGAAGAGTTTCTTCCTCAGGAAGGTAAAGAATGATCAGAACAAGGCACTAACTGCACTACCTTATCCCTAATGTAAAAGATCAAATGGCAATATGGAGTATCACATCTACATTTCCAGAGGAAACAGCAGGACCCATAGACTAACAGGAATTTATGGTTTACATAATTACGTAGTTTTTCTCGGCGTTGCAAATATAAATAATTTTCTCGGGTGACTAGCCGAGTTATATGAATGTCATAGTTACACGATATTTCGGCGCACTGAATCATCGACGCCATCTTCTGGTGAAGTGAGGTCAGGAACGTGCGAAGTTGCTGAGCTAGACCAGATTACCGCTGCTAACCTCTGATTGGTCGGCTGTAGAACCAGTCGTAGCAGGGGTCAAATCTCGTTGCGGCTTGAATCGATGCTAAGGTGGAGTTACGACTAGATTTGATGTCAGTTTTTACATGGCATGTAGCGGACGGGCTTAAAGTCATCGCTCCTTCGAAGATGATATCATAAAACAAAGCATTCAGCATAAATTGTTTATCAAACTGATGGGTCAACACGGATCCGTTGCGGGCCTCATATTGAGCCATGCTGCCACGTGATTGGTCAGATTTGTAACCAATCGTAGCCGGGGTCCTGCCTCGTATCAACACATCGTTCCATAGAAGGAAAAAATCATAAGGCAAAAACTTTCCCGTAAGCTGATCATTAATGCCTGAGTAACAAATTGCTCACTTATGTTACTACCGAACTTCCCGTTGATCTGGACGCGCCGTGTAATGCGTCCCGGTCGCGCTGTCGGCGAATAGTATTGATGACTGGCGTCCAGGCTTCACTCAGCTGGTACCCGCTGTCGCGGTTGACGAGGTTAGACGCGAGACGAATTTCTACTGCTTCTGTAAGGATGCTGTTCCAGAAGCTCACAGTATGCGCCAGTACTCTGGTATTTTCGAAATCAAAACCATGGCCATGTTCTAGACTGTGTTCCGCCACCGCAGACTTGTCTTTCTGCCCCAGACGAACGTGTCGTGCATGTTCTAGACAACGTTGGTGAACACACCGCACCGTTTGGCCAATGTAGCTTTTACCACATTCACAATTAATGCTATATACCCCAGGTGTCCGCAAAGCAAGGTCATCCTTGGGGGAGCGTAAGATGTTCTTCACCTTTGGTGGTGGCAGGAAAATGGTCTTGATTCCAGTTTTTGCTAGAATCCGTCCTATCTTGGACGTTGTGGCGCCAGAGTACGGCAAAAAGGCTAGACGATCAGGTGGCTCCTTGTTGGTGTTGTTGAGCCTACGTGTCGGCTCTCGGAATGCCAGTCTTATCTGATAATCAGTGTACCCATTGCGTTGAAAGGTCTGACGCAGATGACTCAATTCACCGGGTAGACTGTCAGCATCGCATATCGCTCGCGCCCTATGTACAAGCGTGCTGAGTACCGTCTTTCGCTGTGCCGGATGGTGATGGCTTCGCGCGTTCAGGTATAGGTCTGTGTGCGTCGGTTTTCTGTACACAGAATGTCCTAGAGACCCGTCAGGTTTCCTTTCTATTAGTATGTCTAAGAAAGGCAACCGGCCTTCTTCTTCCACCTCCATCGTAAACTTGATGTTTTCGTTTCTACTGTTAAGATGATGGAGAAAAACTTGCAGGTTGTCTCTGCCGTGTGGCCAGACCACAAAGGTGTCATCTACGTACCGGAAGAAAGCTCTGGGTTTCATAGGAGCGCTTGCAAGTGCCTTGTCTTCAAAGTTCTCCATGAAGAAGTCAGCAATAGCTGGCGATAAAGGGCTGCCCATGGCCACTCCATCAACCTGTTCGTAATACTCCCCATCATACAAGAAATACGACGATTCGAGTGTGTGCCGGAATAAATCAACTATGGCAGGCTCAAAATGCTGTTCCAGTAGAGCCAACGTGTCATTGAGAGGGACCCTAGTGAACAGTGACACCACATCGAAACTCACCAATAAACCATGTTGCTGCAGGTGGAGTTCTTTAATTACGTCAATAAATCTTGCGGAGTTGGTCACGTCATGAGGACCTTTACCCACTAATCGTGTCAGCAGCCCAGTTAGATATCGGGCAAGAAAATATGTAGCTGATCCGATGGTACTTACGATTGGCCGCAATGGGGTACCCTCTTTATGGATCTTGGGAAGTCCATAGAGTCTTGGAGGAACAGCAGCACGGGGTAGTAGTTGTTTCACTGTGTCTTCTGGCAGACCTGAGTTCTTAAGAAGAGCTGTCGTTTTTCTCACCACAGCGTTGGTAGGATCCCGTGCAATCTTGCGATAGGATGCGTCCTTCAGGAGTTCTTCCACCTTTCGACGATAATCTGCCGTAGTAAGCACTACCGAAGCGTTACCTTTGTCTGCCGGTAAGACAATAATGCCTGTGTTGTCCCGCAATGCCCGAAGTGATCTCCTCTCGGCAGCTGTGATGTTGGGCCGTGGTGACTTTGATTTGCATAAAATACGGCAGGTTTCACGCCTCATTTCTTCCGCAGTCTCTTTAGGCAAACCACGGACGGCCTGTTCAACGCCGGTAAGAATATCCCTATACGGTATGGACTTCGGTACTGGAGCAAAATTTAGTCCCTTAGATAGCACCGATATGGTGTCAGAGTCCATTACCTCACCGCTCAGATTGATGACAGTATTCCTGTCTGGCTCTGAGGAGGGCTTTGATTTTCGGGTGAGCCGAGAGAACTTGCCACATTGACGTGCCGTTGCGCTGCATTGAACCTTGCAACTTCCAGCCACAGTACAACTGTCTATCCAGTCCCAGGCGTCACGGTGGATGTGGTTTGATAGAAACAGGTGGACGGCAAAAAGTTCTTGAGACACGGAATCTAGTTCACGCCTGGTATACAAGTTCTCTCGGCTCACCCGAAAATCAAAGCCCTCCTCAGAGCCAGACAGGAATACTGTCATCAATCTGAGCGGTGAGGTAATGGACTCTGACACCATATCGGTGCTATCTAAGGGACTAAATTTTGCTCCAGTACCGAAGTCCATACCGTATAGGGATATTCTTACCGGCGTTGAACAGGCCGTCCGTGGTTTGCCTAAAGAGACTGCGGAAGAAATGAGGCGTGAAACCTGCCGTATTTTATGCAAATCAAAGTCACCACGGCCCAACATCACAGCTGCCGAGAGGAGATCACTTCGGGCATTGCGGGACAACACAGGCATTATTGTCTTACCGGCAGACAAAGGTAACGCTTCGGTAGTGCTTACTACGGCAGATTATCGTCGAAAGGTGGAAGAACTCCTGAAGGACGCATCCTATCGCAAGATTGCACGGGATCCTACCAACGCTGTGGTGAGAAAAACGACAGCTCTTCTTAAGAACTCAGGTCTGCCAGAAGACACAGTGAAACAACTACTACCCCGTGCTGCTGTTCCTCCAAGACTCTATGGACTTCCCAAGATCCATAAAGAGGGTACCCCATTGCGGCCAATCGTAAGTACCATCGGATCAGCTACATATTTTCTTGCCCGATATCTAACTGGGCTGCTGACACCATTAGTGGGTAAAGGTCCTCATCACGTGACCAACTCCGCAAGATTTATTGACGTAATTAAAGAACTCCACCTGCAGCAACATGATTTATTGGTGAGTTTCGATGTGGTGTCACTGTTCACTAGGGTCCCTCTCAATGACACGTTGGCTCTACTGGAACAGCATTTTGAGCCTGCCATAGTTGATTTATTCCGGCACACACTCGAATCGTCGTATTTCTTGTATGATGGGGAGTATTACGAACAGGTTGATGGAGTGGCCATGGGCAGCCCTTTATCGCCAGCTATTGCTGACTTCTTCATGGAGAACTTTGAAGACAAGGCACTTGCAAGCGCTCCTATGAAACCCAGAGCTTTCTTCCGGTACGTAGATGACACCTTTGTGGTCTGGCCACACAGCAGAGACAACCTGCAAGTTTTTCTCCATCATCTTAACAGTAGAAACGAAAACATCAAGTTTACGATGGAGGTGGAAGAAGAAGGCCGGTTGCCTTTCTTAGACATACTAATAGAAAGGAAACCTGACGGGTCTCTAGGACATTCTGTGTACAGAAAACCGACGCACACAGACCTATACCTGAACGCGCGAAGCCATCACCATCCGGCACAGCGAAAGACGGTACTCAGCATGCTTGTACATAGGGCGCGAGCGATATGCGATGCTGACAGTCTACCCGGTGAATTGAGTCATCTGCGTCAGACCTTTCAACGCAATGGGTACACTGATTATCAGATAAGACTGGCATTCCGAGAGCCGACACGTAGGCTCAACAACACCAACAAGGAGCCACCTGATCGTCTAGCCTTTTTGCCGTACTCTGGCGCCACAACGTCCAAGATAGGACGGATTCTAGCAAAAACTGGAATCAAGACCATTTTCCTGCCACCACCAAAGGTGAAGAACATCTTACGCTCCCCCAAGGATGACCTTGCTTTGCGGACACCTGGGGTATATAGCATTAATTGTGAATGTGGTAAAAGCTACATTGGCCAAACGGTGCGGTGTGTTCACCAACGTTGTCTAGAACATGCACGACACGTTCGTCTGGGGCAGAAAGACAAGTCTGCGGTGGCGGAACACAGTCTAGAACATGGCCATGGTTTTGATTTCGAAAATACCAGAGTACTGGCGCATACTGGGAGCTTCTGGAACAGCATCCTTACAGAAGCAGTAGAAATTCGTCTCGCGTCTAACCTCGTCAACCGCGACAGCGGGTACCAGCTGAGTGAAGCCTGGACGCCAGTCATCAATACTATTCGCCGACAGCGCGACCGGGACGCATTACACGGCGCGTCCAGATCAACGGGAAGTTCGGTAGTAACATAAGTGAGCAATTTGTTACTCAGGCATTAATGATCAGCTTACGGGAAAGTTTTTGCCTTCTGATTTTTCCTTCTATGGAACGATGTGTTGATACGAGGCAGGACCCCGGCTACGATTGGTTACAAATCTGACCAATCACGTGGCAGCATGGCTCAATATGAGGCCCGCAACGGATCCGTGTTGACCCATCAGTTTGATAAACAATTTATGCTGAATGCTTTGTTTTATGATATCATCTTCGAAGGAGCGATGACTTTAAGCCCGTCCGCTACATGCCATGTAAAAACTGACATCAAATCTAGTCGTAACTCCACCTTAGCATCGATTCAAGCCGCAACGAGATTTGACCCCTGCTACGACTGGTTCTACAGCCGACCAATCAGAGGTTAGCAGCGGTAATCTGGTCTAGCTCAGCAACTTCGCACGTTCCTGACCTCACTTCACCAGAAGATGGCGTCGATGATTCAGTGCGCCGAAATATCGTGTAACTATGACATTCATATAACTCGGCTAGTCACCCGAGAAAATTATTTATAAATTTATGGTTTATTGGTACTTTAACCTGTGCTGTAATGTTAAATAATAATAATAATAATAATAATTGTAATGGTTGCGAAATTTTAATGAAATTTCATCTTTCACGGTAATGCAAAAACTAGAAGTAAGGTCTGAGAACTTTTCATATCATCCTTGTAAACTGCCTTTGACATTCCTATTTCCCCTCTACAATGAAAATCATGTTTGTGAAACTTAACTCCAAACACATTTGGTAGTAGAGTTTCTAAATATTTCTGTTTAGCTAACAAAAGTCTTTGGCATCCATGGTGTGATGATTAAAAGCTAAGATTCTTTTGCCTATATGTCTGTAATTAAGAGTTGCTACTAGTACGGTTCCTAATTGCAAATTGAAAAAAATATTATTTTTTTTTTCAGATTCGTGGGGGGGGGAAAAAAAAAACCATGAAAAAAAACTGAGCACCCTGGTTTTTTTTTCTAATTTTTTTTTTTTTCAGAAAACAATAAATTTGATAAATTATAGTTTTATTTATGGAACTAAAATTTTTTATGATGTGTGTTTTATATCTTACTGAATCCTATAATGTCTTACATAATTATTCATAAATGTATCTACATAGGTAACATAATTTTATTCATCCTCTATGTCAGTACCACATTCACTAGTATCAGCACCACCACTAACTAGTTCGGTTGGTGTCGGAATTTTCTGTTTCTTTTTCTGGCTCCTCTAGATCCATAACTTCAGAAATAGTTATATTTTGTTTTACTGGTTGTTCTTGTATTGTACGCAAAAAATTTTGAGATTGCAATTTTAAATTGTGAGTAAGTACACACTGTGCATAAACACTGTGCTGATAATTCTCTTATTAAGGTCTTTTAAGTTTGAATTTATTATCATACAAAATAGGAGCTTTATTTCTTTTTCAATCGTTGGTTTACACCAACGGTTGCAAGGAAACGATTCATAATTACTTACAATTTAATGACTCAGTATCACTATACGCTGAGAGTCTAACAAGTATATGAATATAAGGAAAGCACAATAAGTAATAAAAAGAGGCAAAAAAAATCGTGGATAAATTTAAAATTCCTAATTTTTTGAAAAGATCCGTAGATCTACGGATAAATTAGTAGGGTTGGCAGCACTAGTTCAAATAGCCAGTATCAATCCAAACAACGGGGAACGGGGATTCCTTCCCGTGCAACCAACCCTATTCAGGAAGTCCCCGTTTGTAAAAGAAAACTTCGATGTCGCCAATATTTTCGTAATTTTCTTTTCTACTGAACCAGAAAAGTATAGTAGATTTAAAAATTAAGATAAGTACTCAGTATAAACTCTAAAACAGTTATATTAAACGATAAATGCCTTACAAATTTGATATTTAGTAATTCTGAAAAAAAAAAACGTGTCCCAGAAAAAAAACATGTTTTTTTCATAGTTTTTTCATGTTTTTTTTTTCAAGTTAGGAAAAACAAACGTTTTTTTACAACACTATTCCTAAGAGAGTGTTTTCCTGTGAACAATAAGCCTCTTTGATACCATACTGAATTTTTGGATACACCAATTAAAGTGTAGATAACCAATATGTTGAAAGTGAGATAACACACAAGAAAAACAACCTGGTTTAGTACATAGAATGGCCAGTCTGATAACAGGCAAACAATGAACAATATTCAAAACAATTAACATGGCGAAGAAAAATACAGTGAAAATAATTTATACATACATGGTGACCAACTTCAGTCACAAAATATGCATAAAAGATCACCACATTCAGGAAAACAGCAATTTTTTTCCTTAGATTTTCCCCTCTTATGACTACTCAGAATGTATGACTATACCATGGTCCCTTTTATAATCCTAGGTTCTAAACAGTTACTTTGCAGTTCTCCAACAATAGCAAAAACCATTAGAGAACAATTTATGCTAAGATAGAGAAATTAATATGAGCTCATATTTTCCAACGATATATTGGTTAAAACGGTGCATAACAAGATAAAACTGAAAAGTTATATATTAACTAACTCTGGTTCCAAAATAAGACAGTAGATTAAAAAAATCAGCTATTGAGAAATATTTATCTGCTTTTGAATGTTCCAGCAGCACAGATAAGAAGTTCAAACACAAGAAACTGCCTTAAGGTGCAGATAAGACAACTTTTGTAGGAGAAATCTTGTGTAATTCACACTAATCACATGAATTTAACTGATTAGCCAACGTTTACTTAAGATAAAATACAATTACTGAAGAAAAAAGCTGGTCTCTTCCTTGCAACTGTTTCCAAAAATCACCTAGGCAAATGTTGGGATGGTTTGCAACTTCCACCATATAAACTATACACTTCACAAACAAAAAATACATAAATCATACAGAACACAAGTTACACATTTCACAGACAGAGGGCAACACTTAATTCCTGCCATTAGAACAGGATTTCCAATCTGCCATCAAAGCAAATGTGGTGATTAAACGCTTCACATCCTTATGTGTTCTTGACATTTCCACGACTCTAAGGAGGTAACATTATTTGTGCCTGAAACTGGATGGGAAGAGGGAGAGGAGGGGAGGGGGGAGAGTAGATGTCAATAACGATTTCTAACCAATGTAAGAAAGGGTTGTAGCTGGTCAGCTGCCTTCACAGCCACATAATGTTCAACACTGGCCACTCAAATAATGATTTAATCCAAGAAACTATCTTCTGTGCCCATTCTGACAGAGATATTAATAAACCTCTGTTAATTATTGAGGTGAAGACATGGAGAAAAATACAAAGTATTAGAAACAATTCTGAGAGAATAACATAATCAGCACAATTTCATTCACACAAGTCATAAATACTTTTATGCTGCACCTGATCTGTTTCAACACTGTTTTCCAAAACTTTAGTCAAATTCTGTTCTGATTTGTGATATTTCATACGCAATATCCACTTTATTTATCACTATACTTATGAACTTATGCCGCATTGATGTCAAGGAGTGACGGCTAGGGCGTTTTGAAGGTAGCATCCCACCATTCGCCTAGATTAATTTGGGGAAACCAAGAAACCCCAAATCTAAAAGGCTAGACAGGGATTCGAACCCATGTTGCCCTGAATGTGAGGCCAGAGCGTTATTGCTCACCCACCACACTTGGTGTCGATGGCATAAACCATCACAAAGGTGATCTGCTCACCCATTAAGTTCATGTTATTTTGAGTCTTACAATAGTCTTTCACGAGGACAGCACTTTCAATTTTTCAAGTGCATTCTTATTTATTTACTTCTTACCATATCTGTGCAGTTAATACTTAAGACCTCTCTGCGTATAAATTGCTCAAGGATTTCATCATTTAACTGGCATTGAATTCATTGTGATTTGATATAGGCCTAAAGAGAAAAAATATATACCTACATTCATTACATGTGCAGGTAAATAAAGATAAACACAACAAAAATTTTTTTTGCTAATGTATCGGCTTCAATGTGGTACTTTAGTCCCCACAGTTTCAAAATAAATACACACACACTCTCTCTCTATGCAACTGTAAGATGGAAGCCCCTAAGGGAATTAAAGTGGATAGACAATATTAAAAATGAAAGTATAATAAAACATATATAGTGATTTAGTTTTGTCAGTAAAATAAATAAAAAGTGTATGGTATTGTTGACTGAGAGACCCCGGAGGGTAGTTCAGTCACCAAACAACAGAGTTTCAATTTGCTCTGCATCCCATCTCCGTTGTGGCTGGAGTTACAGTTTAACATGGAATCCAAACCACACACCATCCTTGCACACTCATATGATCAAAGCAAAGAATGTAAAAATTTATGGGATTTGATCCCAGGACATTGAGTTTTGTAGGTGTGCGAGCACCTTAACCACGGAGCTTCCAGACAACTCTGTTTGGACAATGATCATTAAGAACTGAAGGAGATAAGAAAGTTGTGTAAGTTTTACAGTTGGAAGCAACAGCAGTAAGTTTAAATAAGTTCAAACACAGCTGCTATCAGAAGATCATGTTGAAAATGTTCATATAGTCATGTCATATCCTCTTAATACTATTATGACTATGTTTCATAAGCAACAGTTTATTTTTTCCATCAAAAATTCTTAATTATAACCTATTCTTAAAATGATTCAGATAGTTTGCAAAATAATTTAAAGGCATTCCATTTTCATCATTTTGTTATGGAAGTACCAAACAAAAATTAATGAGTATTAACTGATTCTTATCAAAAAGCCACACAAGAAGGCCACAGACTAACTAATAAGATAAGAGATTAATCTCAGTCTACAAACTGAAATATCGTGTAATCAGACAAAAACACTTCAAGACATTGAAACAGCTTATATAAGTAGTATGTAGTTTCTGGGAACAATATCTTATTGTGAAAGCATACTAAAACAGCAAAATAAGAGAAATAATATTTACCATGACAAAAACATTTAAGATATTTCTCAATAAACCTTAATCAATAGGCTATGGCAAGTTTCTAATACCCATTAATTTTTCTACACTTATTTCTCTCACTGTAAGTGCATCATTTAACACAGTAAATTTATTTTGTTAGCTATTCACTAGGCATAAGCTATAATCATACTTTATACATCCTAATAACATGATTTTCAGCAGATAATATGCAGTGAAAGGTTTTGCTGAAATACTGTATGTTCCTCCCCCTCCCCCCCCCCCCAAAGGCATCATTATTTTATTTCTGTTTAAATATTAAAATTGTTTATAACAGGTGACAAAGCGTTAAGACTGATAACATGGATAAAAGACACAGGAAATATCCTGGACTGAAAACTGGAACAACTGAAATATCAAATACCCTACTATTCATATGGAAAGTGGTAGAAGTAAAGAAAGTGATCAAGATATTTTAATTCACTGAGTCAAAATGATTGGGCAAGGGTAAATGAAAATCACAAAAGTGTACACACTTTCTTGGAGAGGAAACAGGCATGCAGCGAGAAATGGTGTGGCAATATTTGTTTATAAGCATGTAATGGACGTTGCAGCAGGAGTAAAATATATGACTAATAGGATCACCATTGGGAGATAGAAAAGAACATCAAAAATAATGTAAGCAGTACGTTAAGTGGAGAAGGAAGGCTTCAAACAAGAAGCAGAAAGTAATAAAGAGAGATAAGTTTGGAGAAGCTGAGATGGATTTGTGGGAGTGGTGTGGGCCTTTGGATATGGATGAAGGAGCAGGAAATGTATCAAGTAAAGAACAGATTAAGGATTTGTAATTAAAGCTATGAGAAAACGACAGCCATACAATCAAATGATATGTTTGGATGAAACACAGAAGTTACTGAGAGTCTATATTACTGTTGGCAAGGAGTGGAGAATGAATGGACTGACTATATGAAAGGGATAAATATTTGAGAATGAAGGGTAAACAATGTATGTGAAATTTATAAGAATAATTACCCATAGATTACATAAAGCAAAAAAAGTAGAAGTAATTTTTGCAATAATAATAATAATCATTCCACTCATTAATACTGATCTTCAAAGGAAAAAAACAAACAAGAAACAATTTTTTTTACTTTATTTTTTGCTTATGGTTTTATGCCTTGTCGACATCGAGGTCATGAGGGGCGGGAAAGGACCGAGGACAAGGAATGGGAAGGAATTCGGCCACCACCTTCTGAACGAAACATCCCAGCATTTGCCTGGAGTGGTTTGAAGAAACCATGGTAAACCAAAATTTGGCTGCCCAGATGGGGATTCAAACTCGCGTCCTCCAAAAAACGAGGCAAGAGCATTAACCACTCACCCATTGTCCTGGTGAAAGAGATTTTTTTTCTTTGACAAAATGATGTCATTTCTTCAACAATTCCTCGTGAAACTGGTCCAGTAATTTGGAATAATATGATCCTTTTCAAGGTCATCAATGAAGACCACACCTCACAAATCCCAGAAAATAGTCACAATGACTTTTCCTGGTGAATAAGTTGTTTCTGCCTTTTTTTGGGGAACTTTTGTCATAGGAAATCTGCTGTCTGGCTTGTAGTTTGGTCTCAGGTTGAAAGCAGTGAAGCCACAATTCATCAACTGTGATACAACACCTCAAAAATTCATTTTAATTTGGCTTGAACATGTTCAACCATGCTACTAGTCAGCAGTCACAGCATAGAGATTTCACATACACAAATGGTCATGCAAAATTTTATATCTCATTTTCACTTCAGATATTTACAATTTCAGCTGCCTTGCAAAGTTTCAGTCATCAGTCCAGCACAATATTGCAATTTTTGATCATGATTCCTTCAGTTATGACCTCAGCTACCCATCCAAAGCACTGAGCATCACACATACTCAAACACCACACGCCACCGACTGACGTGCCGGTGGCATGCCTCCACAGTAGCAACTTCGACTTTCAGTTCATCTAATGAAGACAGGGGAGGAAGCTGTAGAAACGTCGTGTAAGGCAGAAGAACTTATCCGGCAGAACATCCACAAAGAATTTTTATCAGCAGTACACGGGGAAAGAATCAATTGTCACAATATTATGGAGCTTAGGTATAGGAGAAATGAAATCTACTTGATTTTCAACAAGATGTAAACAGAACATTAACATGGCAAAAATATTAATGAAATAAGTTATTTTATATGCCCCTTTAGATAACATTGATAAATAATCATTTGCATTTCAAGATCATCTTGAAATCAAGATTTTCCAACAATTTAACCATTTGGCATTTTGGTACTTTTTTAATCCCTCTCTTATAAAATCAAGCAAACTCAGTCGAATTCTGACAGTATAAATCCTAAACATCAAAGACTCCAAGAACTTCTAAGTACAGTACAGTCAAAAATATTACAACGTATCTTAAGTCAGCAATTCACGACATTAGTTCACTTTTAAATTGATCAAATTATTTCAAAGATTAAACCTTTTTCAAGCAAAACTACAGAGGTGAAAATAATCATAATAACATTGTTAGATTATATTCCAATCCAATCAGTGTGGTCATGCGTGTGGATTGATTATGGTTTTTAGGTGGTTTTCTGCAGCCATCAGGGTGAATGCTGGAACAGTCCCTAATCTCTGCTTTATCAACTACACATTTAAAAAAAACTTCATCACACAGAATACAAGTAACACATTTCACTGACAAAGGCAACACACACGCTTTCCCCCCAACAAAACTATGAGAGGCCCAGCAAACCAGTAATAACTGGATCCTTGCTTTGAAAATAAACACAGCCTCTGGAAGTTAAAAAAAAAAAAACATTTGGAAAGATAGACAGTGAAACTGAGTGTAGGCACCCAAAATTAATATGGAATATACAATTAACTTTCAAACAATTGTTATCATGCATTAATGCTCTGCCACAATGGATTGGGGAGGTATAATGGGTGCAATCCTCGGCCCTGCATATTGGCCCTACTTGTGGTTTCCTCAAACAGTAGATACCTAATGGAGAAACACGTTGTCAAAATATTGTCTTTTTATGACACCATCCGGCTGTAAGCCCGTGAAAGCTACATTGAATCACAATGAATGATCACAAGAAATAAAGCACACTCTAAATCCTGTCGAATATGCCAGTCTCTCAAGCATAGTAACTTCAAAAATTACTTCCAGCAGATCCTTCACTAAGATCATCATGCCCACTGAACGCAGGAAGTTATACAAGGCAACTTCCAAATCTCAATCTCTAATAATTTTATCTCTACTCCTAACCCCATCTATTGTAAACCATAACTTGCAATTTTTTTACACAAATTTTATTGTTCTACTCTACTGTTATTATATTCACTAAATTTTTTGTTAATAATATTTCCTTTCTCTTTATCCCCTTTTTTCTCTTCCTCCTTGAACTTGCTTATACCTGCCTCTTTCAGTGCCGGAACCTTTCTTATAAAACACTGCACCTGTAAACTATGAACTTAAGCCCACTCATGCAGCAACCACAGTCACAGGTGCCTGCTATGACTTCCCTAATGTCTCACTCTCTCACATGGCTAATGAGTCACTCAAAATACTGTGTACCTGTATTTATATTGTTTTTTGTAGTCACAATCTTAGTGCCTTCAGCTCTGGTAAGTAATAAGCTTACTATCTTTTTATCTCCTTGTCATACTTGGTGTTTTTCAATTAAAGAGACAACAAAACTAAAATTCTGATGAGTAGTACATACCATGTCTGCTAGTTTATGATATGGTAGATCATCCATATAGCACCTTTCTGGTGGGCTGTTCACTACCACCCCATGTTGAGGTTCTATCCAGCATTCAGTAACTATCTGCAGTTCACCTTCTGTGTCAGCATCACCATCAGTCACAACATCTTCAGTCCCTTCTTCTGAATTGCTGAAATATATATATATATTAATTTGTTAGTGATAATAAAAAAAATCTGGTCTAAGGTCAAGATTATTTTCATTGAAGAATACCTCTAATGTTACAAAAGCTGAACATTTGCTCCAGCTCATCAGCAAGCATAAAATATGCGCAGATCATTTAGTGTCAATATTACGAATGATCTTTCAGAACTCTTTTTAATCAAAGTCTCCTCCCAAGCTAAATTCTAAAAGATGGATTATCAGGCTATTCCAGCCTTCATATGGTCGCAAGTTTGAATCCCTCATGTTTGGGAAAACGGATGTGTGTAAAATATTCACATTTCTATTGCAAGTTATATAAGTATGTAGCTTCATTTATCAAGTTCATGGTGAACCATAAACATATCATTTTAGAGACAGATTCTGCTTGGTTTCATGTTGTACCATTACAGAGTTCCAGCAAACATAATAACCATCTAGCAAAGTATTATCAATGGTTGAATAGTTCTTATATTGTTAGCTAGCAGCACTGTTGCAACAGGGCAGTATTGTTATAAAAGAGAATCCTGGGTAGTCAGAGATTTAAGTAGTAGTGAACAGAATGTTAAAGAATTAAAATAGTGGACCAGTGAAAGTGTTAGTTGGTTCAACTTGACAGGTTCTTCTTCAAAAAAATCAGTCAAACATGGTGGAGTGCACCCAGCTATCTAAAGAGTCGTACACATATGAACAGCTTACATAGTCCCTAAATAACTGAGAATGGAGTGGCATCTGGTAGAAAATATAACCAGAAGGATATAGTGATTGTTGAAGTTTATTGATAAGAATAGCATACAGTGAACTAAATTAAAATATCCAGTTTATTTGTTAGAGCTGGCAAAACTTTTGAATAATGCTAGAATTTCGAGCTATAGTATATAACTTTTGATTGGTGCCCAGACTTTTGTAGTGGCCCACAGGGTTTTTTAGTAAAATATTATGGCTGTTGTGATTTCACACAACACGAGCTTGAAGCAGGTCAATTACAACAGTAAAAAGAAACAAACTCTGTCAGAGGAATGTGGCGAATAGGATACAACACAGTTGGTAGGTCAGTCAGCAATTTAAGCAGAGCAATGACATCATTAGGCAAAAGGATAGGAGGACATGGGAGACAGTCATTGGCCAAAAAGCCTCCCCACCCTCAGAAGAAAGTGGGAGGTTGTTGAACAAAACCAGAGTGCAGAGGCAAGAAGGAAGTCGACCTAGCTTAGAATCTTCGGAGTGACTCTGGACTCAAGGGGTCCTGGGGTCGAGTACAGTTGGAGACAGCCAGGCAGAGAGAGATGGCAGCTTAATCATTCAGATGGCGATACCAGCAACACAGGTGGGAGATAATTATGTTGCCAGGTAGAACGGGACTTGAATATTATTGCAGTAAACAGAAGAATGGCTCTGACATTAGTTGCAATAGATAATGGACTTGATAATAAAGAAGGGACTGAAGGAATCAATTGGAGTAATATAGACAACTGTGTACCTTTCTAAATAAATGTGAATATTGTACATACCTTGCTGGAGTATCATTTATGTGTTCTACTGCTGACATGACTTAATGATTTACCCACATTTTTATGTATCTCTTGGGAAGTAGCAGTGTGAAAGTAAAAAGCGAGACAGTGTGGGAGGAAAACATTGTGTTAGCTCTATGTAACGTATGAGCCGACTTAGAGTGAAGATGTGTTTGTAATCAAGATTTTGTAAAAAATGTTTCAGGAAATCGAAGTATGCAGGGAAGCAAATGCATCAGCAAAGGAACAGAAGAAGGAAGGTGGTACAAAAGTGATGACTAATTCAGCATGTCAGTGGATAGTGTGTTATGGGTTGTGAGAGATGAGGAGGTGATCACAATTTTTAGTCTGTCAACAGGAACGGCGCGAATAGGACGAGAAGCGGCAATGTGAACTTTAAGCAGTCAACAGCAGCAAGCAACGAGCCTTGCTGATGCCAGTACAACAATGGCGCAATAACAGCACGTGGCGCAACATCACAGGTGCCCTTGACCATGGGCGCAGCCAACATCAGCGGCGGGCAGACACAGCCAGAGGGCAGAGGAAGAGGACAAGCAGACACATGGCAGAAGCTGACGATTTGCAGCAATATACACACAAAATATTGTATTCATATTACACGTAGACTCATGTATTTAATTGTACAAAGAAAAGGAGTTGATTACATTGGGGGAAAAAACATGGAGTACAGTAGGGGGAGTAGAGTGCGATAGATGTAAGTCTGAGTGGAACAGACTTGTCAAAGGGTACCACACCTGACACCAAATAAATCCTACTATGGTGGCCTGGCGAATCTTTTTTTCTTTTGCACTGCCACTTCCCAAGAGATACATAAATATGTGGGTAAACCACTAAGTCATGTCAGCAGTAGAACACATAAATGATACTCCAGCAAGGTATCTACAATATTCACATTTATTTACAAAGGTACATAGTTTTCTATATTACTCCAATTGATTCCTTCAGTCCCTCCTGAATAATCAAGTACATTATAAATTGCAACTAATGTCAGAGCCCATTATTCTGTTTATTGCCATAATATTCCTGTCCCATTCTACCTGACCAACATAATTATCTCCCACCTGTTTGCTGGTATCGTCGTCTTGATGATTAAGCTGCCATCTCTCTCCGCCTGGTTATCTCCAACTGTGCTCGACCCCAGGACCCCTTGAGTCCAGAGCCGCTCCGAAGATTCTAAGCTAGATTGACCTCCTTCTTGCCTATGCACTCTAGTTTTGTTCAACAACCTCCCACTTTCTTCTGAGGGTGGGGAGGCTTTTTGGCCAATGACTGTCTCCCATGTCCTCCTATCCTTTTGCCTAATGATGTCATTGCTCTGCTTAAATTGCTGACTGCCCGACCTACCAACTGTGTTGAATCCTACTCGCCACATTCCTCTGACAGAGTTTGTTTCTTTTTACTGTTGTAATTGACCTGCTTCAAGCTCGTGTTGTGTGAAATCACAACAGCCCTAATATTTTACTAAAAATCCCTGTGGACCACTACAATTTATTTTGTCATGAGAATAGTATCAATAAAAGCTTGTTCATGTACACTATATAAAAGATTTTATATGACGCAATTAATTCCCATGTTTTCTGCATGATCAGCTGTAACCTGTCCAGGTCATTGGCCTGGTAACTATGTCATTAAAATTGAAGTCTGATACCTTTCCATAACTAGGTACAGTAACACAAATATTAATATCCTGCTACATTAACCTTAAACAAGAATTACGTAAACAATCTTCAAATCTGGAAGTGAATGGTGGCTTTTTAACCAGCGAAATGCATCAATTTGATGCAACATTTCATAGCTGCTCTCTGACTTCATCTTCCGGTGAAGTATCGAGCTACCACAGAGTCCACCCTGAAATAGCATGTGCCAGGCAACTGTTGCTGTTGAAGTTATGGTAACATGTGCCAAGCACCTCTTGGTGCAGTGGATGGGATAGGAAGCCTGGTGGGGAGAGTTTTACAATGGGGAAAAAACCGTGATACAGACATGCACAATGAAGGGAGTTGGCTGGGGGTCAGAATGTATTCTGCGATGATCTTAATGCCCGTGTTTTTGCCTTCTTAAATGACAAAAGGATTGCGTGTTGTGCTGAGATAATACCCCATGTCCCTGTTTACGATGTCTTCCATAAGACAAATCTCCACAACTTCCTTAATCATGCTATCCCAGTATCCATTTGTGTGAGCTAGTATTTTTCTCATGTCAAAGCTACCACTAACTTCATTAGTTGTCCGTGGCACACACATCTTGTGTGTTCTGTACAGGCTGAATCACAGACCATACTGTCTGTCCAATATACTGCTTACCCACATTCACAAGGGATGAAATATATACCATGCTGTCTGAGATCCAAACCATCCCTTGCAATGTCAAGTAAACCCACTTATTCTCTTGCGTGAACAGGAAAATGTCTTCACACCAGTTTTGCCCTACAACAAGGTGATTTTTTTCTAGTCACTCCAGTATATGGTAAAAAGCCATGTTGTTCACTCTCTTGCTTCCCTGCATCCATTCACGTGGAATGTATGCTACAAATGGTTTAGTTCGACCAGAAGATTATCTGCATCACAGATGGTTCTAGCCTGGGGCACAAGGGTTCATAAAACTGAACTACGCTGAGGATAATGATAGCTGTGCTCACTGAGGAATATGTCAGTGTCATTTGATTTCCTACACACTCAGTGCCTTAGTATGCCATCTGAATTCCTTCTGACCAAACTATCCAGAAATGGCAGGCAACTCTCCTGTTCTTCCTTCATCGTAAATTTGATACTTTCATTTATTCCATTTAGATGTTTCAGGAAATCTAATTTTTCTCTATTCTACAACCATATCTATAAAACAAAGTTGGTTGCAGCTTTCCACTGTGCAGTGCCATGTTCTCAAATTATTCCATGAACACATTAGTTATCACTGGAGACAGTGTTGAACCCACAGCAACCCCATCATGCTGTTTAAAGTAATTGTCTTTGAAGATGAAGTAAGTCGAAGTCAGAGTGCAGCAGAAAAGTTCCACCAGCAGGCATTTAAAATGCTGCCTGAGCAACATCAGTGTATCATGAAGAGAGATCCTAGTAAAAAGTGACATAACATCAAAACTGATCATGATGTCTTTTGGTGTTAGTCTTAACTCTTTCAGTATACCAACAAATTCCGTCAAATTCTGCACGGGCTGAGCGCACCATTCCCCTAATGGGTTCAGGATTATGGAGAGATGTTTAGCTAGCAAGTACATTAATAATCCAATGGAACTCACTATAGGTCATAATGAGACACCATATTTGTGTACTTTAGGCAGCCCACATAGCCTGGGAGGTACTAGAGCTTGGGGCTGAAGTCTTTAGATGGTGTCCTGTGGATCACCTGAAACTTTCAGAAGTTTCGTAGTCAGCCTGACTAGTGACCATTTGGGATCATGAGTCAGCCTCGTGTATACTTCATCTTCCAGAATGATGTTGATTTTATGGCTATAGACTTCCATTGTCATGAGAACATTGGGGTTTGTCTGTGGGAAGGCAAAACATAGGCATCAAGATTGTCGTAGAATGCGCTCTGACCTCCAGCCGACCCCTTCCACCAACCATATATCAATATCCCCACCACACCTTCCACCCCACAGCCCAACTCACCCCAACAGGCTTCCTACTCCACCATCACAGGGCTGAGAGGTGCTCAGCACATGTGACCATCACATCGCCAGCAACCATTCAACAGCACAAGCTATACAAGGATGGACTCTCCAGGAGGCCCACACTTCAATGGAAGACGAGGTCAGAGAGTAGCTTCGAAATATCATATCAAATTTGTGTGCACCCCTAGTGGGAGGTAAGAGAACATTTTACATAGTTGATACACTGGAAGAGCCACCATTCATTCATCACTAGTGTTTATAGGAGGAGATTATCACAGTGTCAAACAGCTGGCCACAAAGCATATGAAAAAGGCTAAGCTGTTGAGTTTACTTGCCTCCATTTAAAGGTGTCGGGAACAGGACATTGTTCTGCACTTCGCTGAACTTAAACACTATATCAAATCAGCATCAGACAGGTCTTGGTTCATGAGAGAATTCATTTCATGTGGAAAGAGATAACACGAAGGCACTTCCATCTTGCCAATTAATGTTTTCCAGCAAACTATCTCTCTTCATGTTTGGGAGTGGGTGGATGGTTGTACAATTGTGGAAAGGGTGCTGTTGAAATAGAAAGCTAGTGCAAGACAATAGGGAAAAACTGAGTGAACTCTCTATCACCACATGCAAGCACATACAGTGATTCAACAAACTGTCATCAATTTACCAGGTACAGAACTAGATCTGGCTGTATAAGCTGTTCTTTTATGGAGTTTGCAGTTCACACCTACCCCATGATCTGTTCCACTCAAGAAAATCACCAAAAAAGTTGAGCAGGCCATCCACAAACTATCAGCAGACTCTGCAGAAGAAATTATACAAGAAACATGGCACATCCTCCATAAGGCCAAGCCTGACAAAAAGATTAAATCTGTGTTGGAGTGGAAGCACTAAACGAAATATAAGAGAGAAATGACATGATCATTCTTCCCGCAGATAAGGAGAACTCTACTATTCTCATGACAATGGAAGACTATAGATGGAAAATCAACATAATTCTGGAAGACAAAGCA
Source organism: Vandiemenella viatica (assembly GCA_031002005.1). Taxonomy (NCBI): domain Eukaryota; kingdom Metazoa; phylum Arthropoda; class Insecta; order Orthoptera; family Morabidae; genus Vandiemenella; species Vandiemenella viatica. The sequence goes on from CM061921.1 coordinate 108,641,310, forward strand.
TACAAGAGTCTGCCTTGTATTCAAACAGCATCAGTAATCAGGAGAACTATCGTACTTCTGCAAGCTCCAGGTCTTCCACAGGACACCATCAAAAGACTTTTCTGTCCCTAGCTCCAGTGTGTCCAATGCTATAAAGACTGCCTAAAGGACACAAAGATGGTATTCAATTACAAACTATAGTGAGTGTCATTGGATTACCAATATACTTACTAGCTAAACATCTCTCTATAGTCCTGACGCCATTAGTGCTCACTACATGTAAAGTTCAATGGAATTTGTTGGTACACTGAAAGAGTTAAGATTAGCACCAAATGACATCATGGTCAGCTTTGATGTGGTGTCACTTTTTACAAGGATCCATTTGGAAGATACATTGGAGTTGGTCAGACAGCATTTTGCATGGCTGTTGTTGGAATTTTTCCACCACACTCTGACTTCAATATTCTTACTCTTAAAAGGCAATTATTTTGAACAGAATGATGGGATCACTATGGTTTTGCCATTTTCTCCAGTGATAGCTAATATGTTCATGGAACATTTTGAAAACATGGCGCTGGAAAGTGCAGAACTGTAACCAACTATATGGATGATACTTTCACCAAATAGCGGCATGGAAGAGAAAAAATAGATTTCCTGAAACATTCATATAAATGAAAGTATCAAATTCATGGTGGAGGAGGAAAAGGGGGGTTGCCTGTCATTTCAAGACATTTTGGTCAGAATGAATTCACAGGCACACTAGAATGTGGAGTGTTTAGGAAACCAACCCACACCCCCCAATACCTCAATGCACACAGCTAACATCATTCTCTTCAGTGCAGTTCAGTGTTATCAACACTAGTACACCAGGCCAAAGCCATTTGTGATGCAGAAAGTATTCTGGTGAAACTAACTCAAATGTAGCATACATTCCACATGAATGGATGCAGGAAAGCACACGTCAACAGGGCTGCTGGTATATATTCCATCCCTTGTGAATTTGGGCAGCAGTAAATTGGACAAATAGTACAATCCCTGTTTCAGTGCTGCACAGATCATACTAGATGTGTGCATCAGGGACAAGGAATTTTGTCAGTGGCAGCTTTGCAGAGGATGGAAAAAAGACAAGGCTTTAACTTCAAGGTAACAAAAATACTTTCCCATGTAAACGGACTCTGGGATAGTGTGATTAAGGAGGCTGTGGAGATTCGTATAGTGGAAGACACTGTAAACAAAGACACAGGGTAACAACTCAGTGTGGCACAGAACTCTGGTTCACTAGCATCAAGATGTTGTAGAATGCATTCCAACCTCCAACTGACACCTACTGAGTGTGTCCCCATCATGCCTCCTGTCCCGCTACCCAACTCGCTCTACCAGTCTTCTTACCCCGCCACCATTGCACCAAGAAGCACTTGGCACATGTGACCTTGACATCACTGGCAACCATTGCCTGGTGCAGGCTATATACAGATGGATTCTCTGTGAGCCCAACGCTTCACCAGAACATTAAGTCTGAGAGTGGCTTCAAAACATTGCATCAGATTGACATGCCAGAGAAAATTTTATACAACACTGGGAGTTCTTGATAAAACTAAAATCACTAACTTTGAATTATTAAATTACCTTAAAAAGAAATTAGGCACACAGGTCATTCAAATAAAGCTGAACTATTTATGTGGTCAATATATTATCTTGACAGCATAACATAATCATAAGCTTGTGTTCTGGCATGGTAGACTGTAAACAGGACTATGCATTAAGTGAATATGTAGAAGATGAAAAGAGAGATACAGAAACTCTTTAAGCCTGTGTAAAACATCAAGTGGGAAATAATTAAAAGTGTAATATACTGTCAACAGTATTGGTGACAACAGGAGCAAAGTTATAGAGCTGGTGTGGGGCATCGTCAGTGGAGCTAGGGTGATGGTATTTACATGGCGATCTGGAACAGCACTTTATGCATCTTACAGATCTTCTATTTCACAATTATAAAAACTGTTTTACACAATGGATACAATGCCGGTGTTTATTCAGTAATATGTGTAAAAAAGTTTTTATAATTGTGAAATAGAAGATCTGTAAGATGCATAAAGTGCTGTTCCAGATCGCCATGTAAATACCGTCACCCTAGCTCCACTGACGATGCCCCACACCATAAGGGCGAAACGCGTATGGAAATAAAGAAAACAGTAACATCAACAGTTGTTCCAGACGGAATTTTGATTTATAATCTCTAATTGAATCAATCCAGTCTTTATTATAATCTTGCTGTTCAGTCACATCTCAAACTCTTAATTATTAGTTAAGCTCAGATTGTCTATTTCTTGTACAGAATATAACCCTCTTCTGATTAATTTTTGGGCCTTGACCATCTGTAAAACGTCTTCCCAGGCATGCAGCTGCTTATTCTTGATTACTGGCCATCTCCAAAATTTGATTCCTTTTTTCATACATTGTATTAAAGCACCTTCCTTAAACACTAAAGTGATTTCTCTTTGATGTAGTATTTCATTCCATTTGACGAGGACATGGTCCCCTACGTCATAATTTGAATTGATTTGGGAAATGTTTTTTGCTGGAGAATAATCCTTCAAAGATTGTCCACTATTTGACTCTGACTGTGTTTGCACTTTACTGTGTCTTGTTATGACAGAAGAGTTTCTAGGAACTGAGTAACATCAGAAGTGAAAATGATCACATTGGCCAATGCAATCAGAACAAGAAAGTCTTCTGAACTCCAGCACATCACCAGTGAATACAAATTGTCGAATTTTTTTGAGTCCCGTAAAATGCAGTGATAGTGTCTGACTGTTCATCAGTGGTAACTTCAAATAACATTATCGAAGGACATCTTGCTGGCAAAATAATTTTTAATTTGCTTAAGTTCAAAATATCTGTGCCTTCAGCCACAACTTTGTCAGCAGTTCTTTTTAAGGCGCCCCCTACTCCATCAGGTGCTCCTTTCCCATTGACAGGTTCCGAATAGTGCCAAGAAAATAATTTTGTGTTAGGAAAGAATCGTTTATATGATGAGACACAACGTGAAACATGAACTAGTTCATATACTGGTTGACAGGACTATCACTCAATATGTGTATTCTCTGAATGTTTAAATCCTGGCTTTTAAGCCAATCAAAAATTGGTTTTAAATGCATCCACACTGCCATTGTGTCATGTCTGCTGTTGTTAGACTTTGGTAGTGACGTTACTCTTGTGACGTTGATACAGAACACCTGTGTGTAGAGTGATTTGTTGTCTGACACCACCGAAATGAACTGCATGAATCTCTTCATTGCATTTGCAGAAATAATTTTCACTGAAGTCAATGTGGATGAGGACTTCTTCCTCAGTCAAATTCTATTTTAGTTCAGCAATGGTCTGATACTGATGAGCTATCATTGCAATGTGTTGCAAGAATGCATGCAGTATCTCTTCTAAGTGTTGTGCAAGTTTTTTAATTGAAACTTTTATCTCTTTTTTTACAGGTTTGCGCACTGTCTTCCTCTTTCCTTCCTTTTCATATGTAGTGGTTTCGTACATCCACTGATGATAGTATACTACTTTGTTTGATTGTGGAAGATAATATTCAACAGACTTACTTTTACAATATGTACATTCTCTAAATAAACATTTTCTGGAATGGAAATAACATGTTATAGTCATAAGAAATCTTGTTAGATTGCAATGAGACAATGCTTTATTTTCATGTAATTTTATGACCATCAGTTCAATATTTGCATGGATCACACATTTGCAAGTGTTCCGTTCATTAATGTTCATCCAAGTTACCCAAAATGGTCTGAATTTGCAAAATTTTGCCAAGCATATTTTATACTTCACTGTTGTCAGATTTCGTATAGTGTCACATAACAAACGTTTTTGTTTTCCTTGTCCTTTCGATCTGAAAAAAATCGATCTTTTCCGGACACATTCTCAAATTCTAATCATTTTCTAAGAAGACTGTAACATCTTGTTTAATATTCATGGTTTTAACATTTAATTTCTTGCAGCCACCTTTTTTGTACGTTTCATGTTTGAAAAACAGTTTCGCCAAATATAGCACTTTATTCTTCTTTGAAATATCCGGCTTTAGGATTTCAAAACGTTTCTTCTTCTCACTATGCTTTTTTTAGATTACTATAAGTGGTTTTTAGTTGCTGAGTAATAATTTCTGGAAAAAAAAAAAACAAGCTTCTTTCTCACAGGTTATGGAACTTGTATGTTTTTTTAAGACTGTTGTTTCAACTCCTCAATTTTTTCTGCAATCTGGCCATTCTGGCATAAAATATTTTTCTACGTTTTCTTAGTTGCCGCCTTCTATGAGCAGCCATCGCCTCCCTGGGTTCATCATTATTTTGAATAACAGGTTCAACTAAAAGTTGGGGGCTAGGAGGTGGTGTTTCCTCTAATACTCTTTCTATATTCTTGCATTTTTTAGCTTTCTTGACCCTGTAAATTTGGCTACGTTCTTTCCACAGCTTCCTTTTTTTTCTTCTTTCTCTGGAACTCATGGAAGCTACAGGTTTTAATTGGCCCTTTGCTTTCTTTTTTAAGTATTTAATGCTTTCTTTTTCGTGAAGAATTTCTGAAGTTTCAGGATCTGCTTTCATTTTTTCCCTACGCTTCCTATTATATTCTTTCTTCTTTAATTTAGCTTCTGTTTTGGATAATTCGATTTTTTCTGCCATTATCTGATTGGTATGATGCCCTAAAACAAGCATGCGATGGTTAGTAATGACTTCCTAAAGCAATAAAACAAACAAGCTAAAATTTAAGTAGAATATATGAAAATGTCATTCGCTCATAAGTCGTCGTTCCCTCACTATTAATTGGGATGAGGGAATGACGGTGAGGGAATGACGAAATCAAAAACAAGCGACAACAATGTGCCACATAACCGTGCTTTCACATTGCATTCTTGTGTAAGCATTCTGCTCCCAAAAACACTTTTTAAAAATTATATACTTAAATTTAGTTACCTTATCTTTATGTGATGTGAGGTAATGACGGTCAAAAATGTCACTTTGAAAAACTTAAACTAAAAATTTTTCTCACGCATCAACTTTGTCAATCACAATAGAATTCACCATGTTCCACTGCCAACTATAAAAAACCAAAGGTTGCGTTCATATATGATTTAAAATGTGTTCGTAAATAGACTGTCAGTAAAGGTGTGAGGGAATGATTGTTTTTCTTGGGACACATACGAAAGTAGTTTTTAAAACTTATTTCTTTCTTATACTTTTGAAATGAGCATATATTCGGAAAAACTGTATATTTTCATAAGTGTTAGTCAAATTTACATTAATATCTTAGGGAAAGGTGTTGATTAAATCTTCCGAAAGTATGCTAATCTGTAGTTTGGGACATAGTGAGGGAATGATTTTGGAAGCAATCAGTTGTATTTTTTTTTTATAATTAAATTACACAATAGAGTCAAAATTTTAACTGACCATAGTAGCCACAGTAGAAGACTTTATAATGAAATAACAGTAACCGATAAAAGTCCGCTATAATTTTAGAAACACTGATAGGACTGTAATTTCGATATTTCGCTAGAACTAGTCATATATACTGTTAGGAAACAAAGGCACTAAAAAGTGGATACATTAAATATTTGGCTAAGAGAAAAACCACCACTTATTATAGAGGAGGATTCCTGTGGTGTTGAGACACAGAAACAACAAATGCTGCATCTCCGCAGTGGGTTTCTACGATTAGGTTAATTATTTTCGGGTTTCTGCCTTTCAATCCCATCCTCACTCCATGTAGCTTATCCCCCACCTTGAGCTGCCAGGCCTGGCCAGCACACGCAATTGGCAGCTAGCTTCCATCATTCTATTGCTGAAGAAGGGAAATAAGTCTGAAAATTTCATGCTCTTTGTGTGTACATGTTTTTTTTTTCTTTTTTCGTGTCTTGACACCACAGGAATCCTCCTATGTATATATATATATAGATATATATATAAGGTTACAACAAAAGACTCCTTAATGAGTCCTTAATGTTTCCAAATTTTTAGCATTTCTAAACACATTTTATAAGCAATTCAAATCAAGGTAACTGAAAAACTCTTGAGCATGTTTTCAGAGAGAGAGAGAGAAAGACAGAGATCAAACTAATATGACAAAGAAAATTCTCAGTGAAAACTTTTTTTTTCCTTTTCTTTTTTTTTTTTTTTTTTTTTCCTTATGGCTTTATGCCTCACTGGCGAAGAAGCCATTACAGGTGGAAAAGGACTGGGAGCAAGGGACGGGAAAGAATCTGGCCATGGCATTTTGAAGGAAGCATCCCAGTATTCGCCTGGAGTGATTTGGGGAAACCAAGGTTGCTAAGCAAAATACATCAAACAGTTGGAATCAAATAATCCTTTATCAAGGTTGTTTACCTTTCTTTATTGCTCACAGATGTCATATGAGGAGGAAAGAGAACATACTGCACCACACAAGGTTGAATGTTTTTTCTTCCATCGAGGTCATCCATACTACCGGCTTCTTCTGCCTGTATACAACACATCAAAATAATAATTGCTTATGTGACACCACCATATAATTCATCATTGATTGCTGCATCAAACATATATATAAAATACTTCTTCAACCCAACAAATTTATGTAATATCGGACATGACTCTCCTATTAGCTTTACCTAAGATCATAAGATAGGATAGGGAAAAATAACCGATCTCTTTCCATAGACAGGAGGGCCAGAAAAAATGAAAAAAAAAACAATTCACAATATTTTGATTTATAACCTTAATCATGCAAGAGGTGAGACATATGGCAGGGGGAAGATGTTTACTCATCGAGACCTACCATATCAATCTTATGGTAGGTTATGTGTGTGTTACCTTGTGTTCGTCTTGCCCTCCTACCTTCATCTATGGTAAGAGACGGGTTATTTTTCCCTATCCTATATTATTTTCAGCAGGGGCGTAGCTACTATGGGGCTAGGCGGTGCAGTGCACCGGGGCCCTCACGCTCAGGGGGCCCCTAAGCGCACCTCTAGGGGCCCTCAAGCGCAGTTTAGAGGGCCCACGAGCCTTCACGGCAAACTGGCGACCTTTTTTTTTTAGCTCTACCGTCGTCTAAGGGGCCCCTGAGAACACAGGAGACCCTCACTAAGGGCCCTCGCTGCTCAGGGGGGCCCCAACCACTGCTCAGGGGCCCATAAAGAACAATTCAAGGGCCCCCCATCCTCAGTTCAGGTGTCCCCTACCAGAAAACAAAGCAAAAAAAAGGTCGCCCATCTGGCCTGAGGGCCCAAAATAAATTTTTTGCACTGGGGCCCTTCTTGACCTAGCTACGCCACTGATTTTCAGTACTTCAGACAATTTCAATGTCACCATTATCCTCTTTATTTATTAAGATCAAATAGATATAAGAAAATAGGGCCTGAAAATTCACTTGTACATGCATGTATACACCACCATCTGTAGAAACAAGAAAAGAATAAAACATAATATTTAAAGATATTTTCAAAGGTAAAATTTATGGGCGAAATAGCCAATCAAGATTTGTGTGGCAAGGTGACAGTTTGTCACCCATTATGTTCAACTGTATCTTGGAGAAAATTGTAAAAAATTTGGAATGAAAAATTTCACCAATAAGTATGGGGAGAAAAAACAAAGGTCTCGAAATGAAGTAAAATGAGGCATTCCAACTCAATTGTGAAAATGGAATTTCTGTACATGAGTGAATGCCTGTATTGAACTAAAGATTAGATAAATTGTAATTACTAGAAAGAAACATAAAGACAAAAATTTTGGGTACAATGAAAACAACAGAACTGTGGAAATTAATAAGTAATAAGCTAATATTAATTTTAAAAAAGTAGATTGTTGATTTTTGGTCACAACTATAGAATGCATGTTAACAGATTAACAGAAAAGATGCTCAGTTACCTTTATGAGAAGAAATCAACAACAAGCTAGATTCAACAGGTCAAAAAGATTTGGAAAGCAGTAATATAAAATAAGAGGAAACCATGAAAAAGATACTTTTAGAAAGAAAATATCATATATAGAAGGATTCCAAGAAACAAAAGGAAAGAAATCTGATCCAAAGTAGTCTGAGGAGAAAAAGAAGAAAAACAGTGAAATTATGAGAATGGATTAAATCGCAGGAAAAACAACAAAAAGGCTTGCAGAATTGAAATTGGCACTTGGTCCCGGTAGTCCTAATCAGAAAGAAGAAGAATGGAAAATAGATAATGGCATCAAATAACAGAGCCAAGTAAGTGATAGTTTTGAGTTGGTAGCCAATGGAGATAACACTTAGCAAGAGGAGGTTATTTTTCTCAGATGATGATATAGTGTAGATGTTGGCAACAAAACTAAAAAATAATTCGTGGTGGCTGGAACTGTCAGGAATAACATTGCAATCAAATAAATCAATTTTATTTTGAAGTTATTTATGCTTTAAACAAAAGCTGAAGACAGGAGAGTGATGAAAATAAAAAAATAAGATGTACTAAATTATACAATATTCTGGGTGACCCCATAATCACAGAACCCACTCCTGGCACACTTGCTTCCTTTAAGTGTCATTTAGTCACTTACTACACAATGGTGTATTAAACATGCAAAATAATACTGAGAATACATGTTCTCTGCAGCAGCATTTAAGGGGGTTAATAAAACAAAGATGTTATGTTTCAACATAAAATAATTTTACTTTTGGCCATCCATTAGATCTGTAAAACTTATATTTCAATATTCCTGGAAATGTAAGAAAACCAGAATCCATTTAACTATTTCTAGCAAAATGCCTGTGCAATTGTAGAAGGCAGTTATTTTATTCATATTTTGGGACAATGGTGACAATGAAAATAATAAAGATGAAGGTAGGAGGGTCAGATGAATGCAAGATTTTGTGTTCAGGTGGCCTCCTGCCTTCATCTGTGGTAAGTAACATGTTATTTTCCCAATCCTACCTTATTTATATTTTTGAGAAAACAATAGCTGGGGGATTAAAAATTATAACTGCACAGCAATTAACAGTTAAATACACATTGGTTTTATCACTGCCACATTAGATTCTGGTTTCTATTTTAAAATCAAGAATTTAGTCAGTTATTATGAAGGAAGTAAATAGTGCTTTGTAGTGTAGTAAGGTTAGGATAGAGAGGAAGGACAACACTCATCACAGCAACAGACATGTTGGTCTGCTAAAGAAAAGCTTTGCCTGAATATTTTATATACTTGTGTATGTCCATTTTGTTTCTGTGCTGCCACACCCTCTGCTAAGGCAAGTATTTAGTCAATTTTTTGTTCTAGACTTCTCTTTAATAAGAGTGCTGAATTATGACAAAATTAGAAATATGATAGTAACAATATAGATATGATGCAACTAAGGAAAATGGAAGCGGCTTTTAGGCGATATAAATAAGAAAAGAAAGGGAAATTAACCCACCACATACCAAAGTGGACGGATGCGATGAGAGAACACTAATGCTGACAAACAAACAACACAATATTTCGGCATATGCCTTGCTCACAAATAGAAAAAACGGGCCACTAGGCTCGGAACGTGTGTGCACACCGAACGTTACCTAATGACTAACCGTGTTGTGGTTGTGTGGGGGGGGGGGGGGGGGACGGATAAGGAGTAGACTATCGATATCGGTATACAATGTCTGAGATAATATATTTAATATTTTGGCAGGTGATGGTAAAATGAGCAAATGTAGTAATGGTATGGTATAAACATAGCAAAAAAAAAAAAAAAAAAAAAAAAAAAAAAAAAAAAAAAAAAAGGTAGTGATGGGTTACTGACGCTCATTCTCTCCATCAATACTCACAAAACCTATCCCAAGCCCTTATTTCCCGTTGTTACCCCAGGGATCTTGTACATAAACAGATCTCCCGCGCAATCAACCACCCTCCATGTAACCACTCTTACTTGTCTCCTACAAAAACCAACCATAGCCCTGCCTTTGTCACTCAGTTCTCCCATGGCCTCGAGTCCATCAACCATATCTTGCGACAGGGGTATGACTTCCTTCGCTCATTTCCGGAAATGCGTACTCTCCTACCCAAAATTCTACCCAATGTCCCTCGTGCATGTTTTAGCAGACCACCCAATCTTAAGAACATCTTAGTCCACAAATACCCTCCGTTAGACTCTCCAAAAGCACCATATGGATCTTATCCTTGTAATAGACCCCGCTGTAAAACCTGCAGCATGCTTCCACCCACCACTACATATTCCAACCCCACCACAGGAGAAACTTCCCCATTATTGGACATGCCACCTGTTCAACCACTCATCTTATATATCAACTAACTTGCCGCTTTTGCACCAGTTCTTACATAGGCCTCACCACACAGCAACTCTCTGTTAGAATGAATGGCCACAGACAAACAGTCCATACTCGTAACCTGTACCTTCCAGTACCAGAACATGCCAATAGCCATGATTCCAACAACTTTAACGACTGTTTCACTGTGAGAGCAGTCAGAGTTTTCCCTGACAGCACCACTGCAGCAGAACTCCGGAGATGGGAACTAGCGTACCAGAATATCCTGGATACAAGACACCCACCTGGACTTAACCACCGTTAAATTCCAAGTAACCCATCACTACCTTTTTTTTTTTTTTTTTTTTTTGCTATGTTTATACCGTACCATTACTACATTTGCTCATTTTACCATCACCTGCCAAAATATTAAATATATTATCTCAGACATTGTATACCGATATCGATAGTCTACTCCTTATCCGTCCCCCGCCCCCCCCCCCCCCCCCCCCCCCCCCAACCCCCCCCCCCCCCCCCCCCCCACCACAACACGGTTAGTCATTAGGTAACGTTCGGTGTGCACACACGTTACGAGCCTAATGGCCCATTTTTTCTATTTGTGAGCAAGGCATATGCCGAAATATTATGTTGTTTGTTTGTCAGCATTAGTGTTCTCTCATCGCATCCGTCCACTTTGGTATGTGGTGGGTTAATTTCCCTTTCTTTTCTTATTTAACAATATAGATATGGATGATAATAACTTGTTTCTTAATTGGTGAAACATTTTAATACTGTTGCTTAATGAAAGATTATTGTTGCTTTCCATGAAAAAAAAAAAGTAAATAAAGTATACACGTGGAAGGTAACACACATAAACCATGTATCAAACTGACAACAAAAAAATCTTATTACTCTTCTTTGGAACAGAAATTATCACTTACTGATTGTTTGTTTCAACTCCTATCTTACTTTAACTTAATCACAAATATATTGTTCCTCCCACCCTCTATACCAATCAGTTTCCTTTTTTGTAGTTCTTCCCTTTTTGTTGGTAAGCTATAAAACTAACCCTTTTTGAAAGATAGTGACAGCTTATTGTTGAATACACACATAATATTAAAGCAAGAAAATAAATTTATGGTCTTGGTAAACTGCAGTTTCACAGTATGGATTTTGCCCCTAAAGCAAGTGTGAATTTGTCTTTCATCCTGCCACTGTACATTTGTCATGTCATTAAGCTAGGGATAAAATTAGTTTTTTTTGTGATAGGACTGAATGGAGACTGTGCAAAGATGAGACTGCTGAACTGTTTAGAGAAACTAGCACTTTCAGGTAGAGCACCAACCAGTTCATTAAACAAGCACTGAGATTATTTGTATTGTTAACAAAGGCAAGACCACCAGCTAGTTAATCTAGATCCTTGGTGAAGATCACCGACAATGATTTTGCAAATTTATATACATGTGACTGATAGGAAACCGAAATATAAAATAGGGCACTGGTTACAGAGTAGCTAGAACAACAATTATGACAGAAAGCTGTAAGCTACCTTACTATTTCTTTAAATTCAAATTTTTCACTCTGGGAAATAGGGAACAGGCATAATGCAGAAACCGATACCACAGCCTAGAGCCATACACGCAGGGAATTGGAGCCATAAAGTTAACAAAACAGATAATTCAGATCATAAACAATCTTTAAATAACAAAAAGAAGACTTTAAACTTACATAAATAGCAGTAATAGTGAATTATCCATTGTAATAAACACAAGGATTTGTCATGACGTAATATCACCACAATACAACACTTTTCAATGTTTTAAAAGTTTCTCACAATAAAAATCAGCATCAAATCAATAAAATCTTGTCATGAACCAACCATAATCAACAGTTTAAAGTAATTTAAAACAAGAAAACACCGGTTTTATACTGCAACACACAAACTGGCACTCTAAAACTTCGTCAAACCATAATGTTAAGCAGTGTACAAAATCAGCTGATAACATAATAAAAACTTAACTTCTTCCTGTAACTGATACTAAAATTTTAAATCGTTCTTTACAGTCAAGACAAGCCAGAGATTATTTTAAAAATAATATGCAGTCATCAGGCCAGAATACAGTTTTAAAAATAACGAGAAAATTAATTAAAGTTGGTAAAAGAAAATACCTTTGGAATATGTATGAGAAATCACAGAAAGTTATTCCATAAGCCATTTTGCATAATAGGTGGTACTTTCATAATAATCACATAAATACTACTTTCTAAAAGATGGCACTGGCCCGAAGGAAGTTCAGATTTTTATAAATTTGATTGCAACACAAATACAGTAGCTAGAGATGATATTGAGGGCTTGTTGGAAAGCGGAGATGTCAGAGAATCCGATGGAGTTAGTTTTAAAATCTAAAATATAGTATTCCCGCACAATTTTGTACCATGTAAGGATACATAAACAGGTTCTTGGTGGACGATAGTTTGGGTTTTGGCGGGCTTCTAAACCTAATAAATAAATAAGCCTTATTAAGTATTAACTGAAAGATACAATTAATAGAAGATATATAAAATTCATTCAGACTTTCCTCCACTGCTATTTTTCTAAATTTCATAGGACTATTTGTCGGAGCAAAGGGCTACATTGGTAAAAGTACGATGATCATATAGGCAGTTGAAATGCCACTTTGGCCAGTTGGGAATCTTAAGCGAAGCAGACCTCTTGTTCGAGGTAGTGTGAAGTTTCGCTTGAGTGAGCAAGCAGGAAACAGTCGGTTGGGCAACATGCTTTTGGGTCAGCCGTCATCGATATTTTGAGTAGTGCAATTCGGTGAGAACTTCCAAGCATGGAAATTTTAAAATTCTTACAGGGTTTTCAGTCTGTCGTCGATGTTTCATAACCTGCTTTCCTTAGGAAATGATTGTCTGATTGCCTTTCAACTGTAATACGAGGTGCATTCAAGTTCTAAGGCCTCCGATTTTTTTTCTAACTAACTACTCACCCGAAAACTATGAAACTACTGTTACTTCTTGACGTAATCTCCCTGCAGACCTACAAATTTTCACAACGTCGACGCCATGATTCTATGGCCCTTGGCAAAGGTTTCCTTAGGAGTCTGTTTTGACTACTGGAAAATCGTTGAAGCAATAGCAGGACGGCTGGTTAATGTGCGGCCACAGAGAGTGACTTTCATTGTTGTAAACAGCCAAAAGTCACTAGGAGCCAGGTCAGGTGAGTAGGGAGCATGACAAATCACTTCAAACTTGTTTTCACGAAGAAACATTAGCCCGATGTGCGGTTGCGTTGTGGTTCGTCAGCATTCGTGGCACCCACCTGGAGGACACTTTTCGCATTTTCAGGTCATCATGCAGGATTGTGTGTACAGAACCCACGGAAATGCTAACACTGGAGACGATTTGTTCAACAGTCATCCGGCGATCCCCAAAAACAAGTCTCTCCACTTGCTCGATCATGTCGTCAAACCGGCTTGTGCAAGGCCGAGGTTTTTTTTTGTCACATGATGTTCTGCCTTCATTAAACTGTCGCACCCACGAACGAACTTTCGACACATCCATAACTCGATCACCACATGTCTCCTTCAACTGTCAATGAATTTCAGTTGGTGTCACACCACGCAAATTCAGAAAAAGAATAATTGCAGGCTGTTCAAGTAAGGAAAATGTTGCCATTTTAAGTACCTAAAACAGTTCTCATTCTCGACGCTGCCGCTAGAGTTCCATCTGTCATACACTGCTGCCATCTCTGTCACGTATTAACAACAAGTGCACACTCATTTTAAAACAATGCACATGTTTCTATTCCTTTCCAGTCTGGACGAAAAAAATCGGAGGCCTTAGAACGTGAATGCACCTCGTAGTGAACTTTTTATTTCAATACAGTGGTTGTTAAATTTTAACAATGATTTTATTTTCATTGTTACAACCTAACCTTTTCTTCCTTGAGGTCAAATTAAGGAAGTGGCGACCAACATTAAATGATTAGAGTTGATTAGTCCAAGGTATAATTTTCACGATTTAACTTTTATAAAATTTTGTTCAAGATGGAAGTAAGTGTTGAGGTGATGAACTGATATCCTAACCCCGATATGCAGTTTAGTCCCTTACAAAGCATTGTGGCATGTTTAGCTGTAAGGGACTAGCAGTGCAGTAAGTGGTGGTGGCAGGGTAATGAAGCTCTAGAAATGTGGCATTTCATAGCAGAAGGGGTTTGTTTCAAGCTGGTATTAGTGTACAAGAACTTTTTTTATTTGGGGGGGGGGGGGGGGAAGAGGATTATTGATTCATATAAGGTATGTGGAATCTGGGGGATATTTGATAATGCTGACACATAAATTTAAAATAACAAATAGAGTAATTATTTTGCAGATTACAGTCAATTGGCCATTCCTTAGTAAAATGTAACATGAAACTAACAAAACTTATCAGTACAGATGATGATATTTTATGTACCTTCATTTCAACTTCTGTGACCATATTTATTATGCCAGAAGATGAATGTGCAAAACTAAAACCTTCCTGAATCCTCATTCTGAAAAATAAAAAAATAAAAATTTGTTAGAACAATAGAAAATAATCACACAAGTAATTAAATAATCCATACTTTTAATTCTCTTAAAACATGATTTTAAAAAAGTTCACTATATCTCTCCCCCCCATCTCCCCACCCCTCCTCCACCCATTATCCAAGTAAACAGTTGAATAATTTTTAAAAATAAAATCTGATGTCATTTATATTTAACAATGAAAAATATTTCTCGTTTATATTTCTGGTTTACCAAAGAATGCATACCACACACTAGAAAAGAATTTAAAAAAAAGAAAAAGTGGAAATATTATTAATCATCAATTTTATATGACCAGAATCAACCAATAAATAATGGAAGATCATTTTGCACATTGACTGATATTTGGAAATTTAAATACACCAATGCATCAACATACTGAGCAAAACGCTAGAAGTAATGCTTCTATTTTTATCGTAAGTATTGTCACGCACAAGATCATTAATTTCCTCAAATATTTGATGGTTTTTGATATTTGGAATGTATTTTTCAATTGTGAATTCAACAAAATACAACTGATTTTGTTGTTTCATGTGACTGCAGTTTAGCAATAATGTTTCCACGAAGAAGGTAGTGAAACCTCTGAGTTTACAGTTAGTATCATTCAAATTTTCCAATGTTTTGATTGTTAACTCACAACCCAATAAATTTTGAAAAAGAATGATCTATCAAAATAAATTAAAGAGGACCATACCACAAAAACAATCCACTGAAACATCAGTATCACAATAGAATAACCAAGTGTGGTGGACGAGCAGTAACACTCTAGCCTCACATTCGGGAGGACGCAGGTTCTAATCCCCATCCAGCAATCTATATTTCAGTTTTCCATGTTTTCTTACAATTGCTCCCAGTGAATGTTGGGATGGTTCCTTCAAAAAGACCATCACTGAATTTCTTCCCATTCCTTGCTCCCAGTCCTTTCCCACATCTAATTATCTTGATGTACATGAGGTATAAAGCCATTAGCAAAACAGGAATAATAATATTAGTGATGGTGCAGAGAAGAAAGATAAAGATGCTCTTCATTGCTTAAGACATTGATACAAATTGAAATAGAAAATACAAAGCTGTAACTACAAGAAAATTGTAATTATTTTGCTTTTATTTGTAGGTCCTTACTTTGTGATTGTAGACAGTATTCTTGCAATAGCTGGAACGCCAAGGGAAGCATTAAGACTAGCTTGTGTTGACCAAAGCCACCGACGATGGTGTAAATATCGAGATAATGTTGTAAGGAGACCTCCTGCATTTGTCCCAGCTGGACTGTAAATCAAATGCTTCCCTGATGTGGCAGGTTGTGTACCATCAGGAAAGACTATAGTGCTGAAATCCAGAGGCACCCGTTCATACCTTTTAAAAAAAATTAACAACATTAGAGAGATAAGAGAAAGCTTCATAATAATCAGTCATTAATAAACAACAGTACAAATACTGAATAACTTAGAATAAACTGTTATTCAAATAATAACATTGGAAATGTTAATTTTCAGAACCATTTTCCCTCTAAAGGTATCATCACTGGCATAATGTAAATTCATTATTTTAACAAGCAACTGTGGAAAACATTCTACAACACCAACATAATGATGATTAAATTTCTCAACTTTTTTGCATTTTTTTTCCTCTCCTTGTCTTTAAAATAAACTTCTAAAGATCAGTTTGAGAACATTTTGTGTGTGTGTGTGTTCTTTAGCAGACACATTGCTAAATATAGGTTTTTAATGCAACATAATATTCCAAGAAAGCTTTTAATGACAAAAAATAAATGTGTATCATACCAGAGTTGGTTTTTTTTTTTTTTTTTTTTTTTTTTTTTTTTCAGTGAACAAAAATTTGGAACATGAATTCTTCAACTTTCCTTCAGGAGAAAACTTTAATTTTTCTTTATGCCTTGCATAAAAATGAACAATGCAATTAAGTGATGACTGAAGAAGGGGGCAAAATGTTTGTATTAAATTTGTAATGTGTGTGTGTGTTTTAGGCATAACTTCGATGAGAGATAGTTTCTTTCTTTATTATAATTACCTTTTCAGTTTTTGTCCAACATTCTAGTATAACAACTGAATTATTAAAACAGGACTACAGAAAGCAAAAACATCATTTACACAGGCTGGAGACAGGACTGTCGTGTTGCAGAACAAGAAACACACAAATATTCAATAAATGGTTCATAACACGAAAGAATAAATGAGAAAATCAGAAAAAACTTGTGTGTGTGCACATAGTTAACTACAATGTGTGAATGACTAGCCTACCAACATATCATAGATACCAGACATCTCCCTGGTCTCAACCTACATTAAGACCCTACCCACAAATGTGTCTCTTATTTTATTTTATACAATTAATATTTTTAACAGATCCAAAATATATTTTTACATTTCAAAATAAAATAAAAAATAAGATTTTTCATTTTAGTTAACTTTGACCGGTACAGAGATTATACTCTCCCTCCCCTGCCCTCAATTGCAATCCTCACCTTTCCTACCTGGTTCATCTTTTAGGCTCAGTCATGTAATAGGGATACATACACATCAGATCCCCTTGCCAAGTCTCACCCCAACCATGATGTCAGGCGGCAAGGCTGCACGGGGGATTAACAACACTTTCACCTGAACTACGAACAGCTAAGTTCATGACCATGTGTAACCTTCTGGTACCTAAAATAATATGATATTGGCCACCACACACTCGTATTAAACCCCAAATACGAAGGGTAATTGAAATAAAGTCACTTGACACAGTTTGAGAGTAACACAATACTTGTACATTGTCGGCACCAGATACGTAGATAAAGCATCGAACAACAGTTTCATTGAAGATTACAGGTTAAGCACATTAATACGAGAAGACAAAAACTCACTAAGTCCCCCTAACATTAGGGAGTACTACGGCATGTTGGAATTTGCCCAAACTGCTACCACTCGGAGCAGTTCGCCCCGCTAACTAGCGCGGAGATGCGCGATCACTTTCCAGCGAAAGAATGAGACTACATATTACTAAGTTACTTCTTTGAAAATCTAGCATGGAGTGAGACAATCTAAGCTCGCTGCAAGATCTTATATAGACTTTTCAGAGCCTATGACGTCAACAACTTTTTCTTTAATTAATATCTCCAAAAGTACTAAATCGTTTAACTTGAAATTTTTGCAGGGACTTTCTATTATCATGTTCGATCCATTTTAATTTAATTTAACATTCAAAAGGGTTTCTATAATCTTAAAATTGAAGTCATCATGTGACCAACTTGACGGAATTTTCACGCGCTTCAACAACAATCCGCGACAATCTATCTTTTAAAACTTAATTACTAGACAGATACTTAAGCTTTCTACCAAAACCATTATATGTTCATAATCATCTGAATTTGGGCTATCTACTGATATAAATTTCAGATTTGTATTCCTTTTTGTTAAAAATTTCATTTTTTCTCTTAATTAAAACTGCTAATTAAACTTTGCCAAATTAGACAATTTTACTATCAAAATATCCAGAACAGTGTTGACTAGAGCTGGTGATTAACGATCAGCTGTAGCTTTACTCAATTCAAAGATATTTCAAATCTTAGCTTTTTACTTTCCTGATCGCGTGTTTCAAAACGTGAACAAACTGAATTATCTCTTAAAATAATTTTTTCCCGATATAATGAATACACTTTAAAATGATTATAATGAATAGTTTTAACTGTGGAAATGAATACAGGGAAATTCCTTCAAGTTGACAATTACTCTTCTCGAAATTTCCAAGTCCAGCATAAGCGACTTCAAAATTGATTTATAGAATATTTTGCAGCTGAAGGTAGCTAGTGGGGATGCTTCTAGAGAGCTAAAGGCTACCTTACAATGACTAAGGTTTATAACAAAATACTGTAAAGTATATTAATGTTTTTATATTTGTCCTGGTCTTCCTGCCTACATCTTTAGTAACTTACCGGTTATTTTACATTTTCTTCCTTACTTTCAATTTCACTTTTCTTTTTTACTGAAGCTTGCAATATTTGTAATGTGCCTTTGACCTTTCATTACCAAAGTGCATATTTGTGCACCTGTTTTGACTTTATGTATTATTTGTTATTGGCATTTAACATATTGGGTGGTTATAAAAGAATATGCAATTTGCAAGGCTGTATCTTCGCAACAAACCACTTAGAGTGCTATACTAGAATCATTGCGAGATTGCTGTTCTGAAGTTTCATTTGGTTGGTGAGAGATGTAACTAGGAGTATCCATCATCACACTGCTGGAATTTGCTTCCAGTTTAAATTTAGATGACAAGCGCACAACAAAAGGCATTCTGTATTGCTGAATTTGATGAAAGAGAATCAGTTATGACTATTCAATGTGCATTTTGTGCATATTGTCCATCTAATAGGTGGAGTATTGTACATTGGTTTCATCAGTTTACTGAAAAAGGGTGTATTTGCAAAGGTAAAAGTTCTGAGGTTATCTTATTGGCAACTCCTTCTATTCCATTCAAGAATTTGAACAAAATATTTAATTGTATTCAATATGACTTTTGAAAAACTCAGTTGTAAAAATTTATGTTTATTTTATTCTCTTTATTTTTCTTTCTAAGATATAATTTTTTTCACTATGATTATGACTCATATTGTATGTATATATATATTAACCATGACATGTTTCACATCACAGAGGTGCTTCCTCAGCAGGGATCCATGAAACAAGATTGATAAATAAATAAATAAATCTGTTCAACCATGTGCGTCTGAAGATAATGTGCGATGGATTCTGGAACCATATGCTTACAGTTCAGCAAAATTAACTCATTGAACCAGATAGAAACTGAAAATACCTCATATGATTATGTGGTAAATGTTGAGAAAGTGATTGCTTTTCAAGACATGCAGGTTACAAATGGTAAAAGCTCTTCCTGAAAGCAATAAAGAACAGAGAATATATTTTTGTGAGTTTTGTGAGTTCTTAATCAAACCAAGGAAGATTATTGCTTCACGTCTGTTTATAGCTTTGAAGCAACATTCAATACCAACAGTCAAGTCAAAACAGCACAATGTGTGTATTTGGGGTATAAGGAATCCTCATGAAACCATCAAATATAAGTGCCATTTTTCCAGGGTGAATGTGTTTTGTGCTGTATCCTATGACAAAGTTTTCAGCCCATACCTTTTTCAAGAGCACATTGTTAATGTAAATTCTTACTTTGATATACTAACAATTCAGTTGATCCTTAGAGAGAAGAAGACCCTGTAGACTTAATTTTCCATCAGGATTGAATACTACACCACTGGCCCAGATAACTGCAAAAAATATGTGTACAATGATGGATTGATTGAAGAGCAGTTTGTGGCCATATTCTTCATCACTAAGTACCATGAAATGCTGATATAACCCCAAGTGATTATTTATATGGGGGTACATAAAACATCCAGTGGTATGCCACAGTAACTAACTGAAAATGGAAATAAATTCAGCCAAACTGTAACACCAAACATGCTGCAAAGAATGTGAGATGAGTTTGAATGAAAAGCAGATATTTTTCAGGTTTCTCATGGTGGTAAGATCGAACATATATGAATTTATGATATTTATAACTTTACAATATTATAAGTGACTGGTGAATAAAGATTTAACTTCTTTGTTTTCTAGATATAGCTTTTCAAAGTCGGTGTATCCTTTTGAAACCACCCTTCAGTTTACTAGGTGATCAAAAAAATAACAAACAACAAACAACTTACCTAATAAGGATTTTCTCCACTGGTTTGTGCAGAAGAATACAGCAGTTGATATCAGACCAAGTTCTAGTAACAGGAGAATGTTTGTACAGATGCTTAGTCACTGACACTTTTCTTGGCAAGCCATCCTTGGTCGATGGCCTCTGAGGGAATGTTAGACGAGATATATTCTCCTTGAGTTGATCCAAAATCTATCAAATGAAATACAAATCACTACCAATGAACAATTATTCTAGACAGAGAGATAGAGGACATCACCACTACAGAAAGCATGACTGATATCTAGTGACCCACAGTCTATTACATCAGATGATAGCTTCTTTCCAAATCCTTAATATAATTATTTAAGTGGAGCTCCTTTCCTTCAAATGTAATCAACAAACAATCCAAAAAAATCGCATTTAGATGAGCAGATTCCAGAATAGTACTGAAAGAACATGCGGCATTTAAGTATAAAAACATATTCATTTGAAACAACAGAGATCTACATAAAGTAAAAGGTTCTAAGACTAGGGATCTTCATGCCAAATTTTTATTTTCTGTATATAATAAAATACCACACATATTTGCAAGTGTATCTCAGTGCGCCGAGGTGTTGCACACTGGATCAAGGAAGTACAAAAGGATCGGGCACAAGTCAAGGTCCCTGCTTACCAGACGTCCTGATTGTAGTCTTTAGGTGGTTTCACAGATACATCCAGAATAGGGGTTCCCAAACATTTTCTTACCACACCCCCTTCTGTCAACAGTAAAGTTCCCACAACCCCCGTTCCATCAAAAGAAAAGTTTTCATGCTCTCCTTCCATCAAAAGCAAAGGAAAGGAAAGGAAGATTTGAATATTTACTGCCATGGTTAGTCACTTAGCCTTGCAAGTTACTTGACTGCCAAAGGGGGAATCTATATGTGGTCATCTGCCATGAATAAATTGTGTTCTGGAGTCTAAATATAAACTTATTTGTGAATTGTTCCAAATTTTGGTTGGAAACCAACAACTGTCTCAATATTTCCATAAACAGATTAAGGAATGGTTGGCTGGTACACCAAGCACATGGCATGGGAAGGAATTTGTGCATAGCCTTTTGATGACACCATTGTGGAATTCACCTGGAGTGATTTAAGGAACCCACGGAAAAAACAAAATCTAGACGGTTGGATGGGGATTCAATCCCACATCGTCCCAAATGAGAATGCATAGTGTTACTGCTCATCCACCATGCTCAGTCTGGGCATGTTGTACCTACAAGTGTCCAGCATGGTGGCACTTTGATGCACATTATCCAACTGACAAGCAGCAAATAACAAAAAAGACAATGGATAATTTGTTTATATTATTTAGATAAGGGTTTTAATTTCAAAGACTGTAGAATATCAAACTTCAAGTTTTATCACAAAACAACATAGATAAATTGTGATACTGACACAATAAAAAAAGTCAAAAGCATTTTCGTTTCAATTATAAACAAAATCTTACTACATACCTGCTGGCGTAGCATAGATGAAATTCCATCAAAAAATGCCAAGTATAAGATAACACAAGGAGCCTTCGATTTCACTTTAATGATTATAAAAGAAACAGGTGGCTTGTCACTATCACTGGAATAAATAAAGTAATACTTTAATACTTGTAAAGTTAAATAAAAATTTCAGTAAATAATGAGATAGAAACATATTTTCATTTCCTAAGACGATCATTGGTTATTTAAAAAATTTAACAAACCAATTTATCACCTAGTATGAGGAAAACTTTAAGCTTTCTGTAACCTATGACACTAGAAGCTTGCTTTTAATTATGACCTATGGTTTCTATTTCTCCTACATTCTGCCTCCTGCCATAGTAAGCAGAGGATTATTTCTCTGTCTTTAACAATATTATAGTAACAAGCATCATTTCCTTCCTAAGTAACATACTGCATAATAATCGCATCATTAACTTACAAGGATTATGACAACTCCTTCACAGCAAAGCTATATACCTGAACAGCATATTTATACTCATTAGGATTGCAATGAAAATATAAAATTATCATGGCCACTACATTTACCACCAAAAAAGAATTTTTTTATCATTTTACAGTTTAGCTATAAAATACATTTTTACTTCTTTTCCCTTCACAGAATCTTCCCTTGTTCCATACAAAGGACACCCTGAGTCTTTTTATCCCAGGGATGGAGGGGGGCGGGAGTGTTTTGGCGTGAAGTGACACGACACTGAAGTGAAACGGGGAGGGTGACATTAAGTTTGGTAGTGCTTGGATACACCATTCAGGGGGACACAGGTTCAAATTTTTTATCCAGCCATCCAAGTTTCACTTTTCCATGGTTTTCCATAATAACTCCAAGCAAATGCCGAGATGGTTCCTTCAAAAGGGTGTGGTTGAATTCCTTCCTGCTCCATGTCCCCAATCCTCTCCTGCCTCTCATACTCCTGCCTGCAATGAGGCATAAAGCAACAAATGAATAAAATTAAGTTCCGAAAAGCATGTTATGTTTCAGTTCCAACATCATTCCACACACCTCCCACCCACTTCCAAAAAAAATTGGTTTTTTGGGCTGGCATCAGTCTTTCGACTGGTTTGATGCAATCCTCCATCCCTTCCTATCTTGTACTAACCTCTTCAACTCTTCATCTGTACAAATCAATTACAACCCATGTCCTCAATTATCTGCTTCATATATTCCAATCTCTGTCTTTTTACACAGTTCTTACCTTCAACTGTTCCCTCCAATAACAAGTTAACCAAACCAGTATGTCTCAAAATATGACGTACCAGCCTGTCTCTTCTTTCTGTAACCTACTTCCACAAACTTCTTTCCTCACCCATCATTTCCAAAACTAGTTCATTTTATTCTTTGTGTGTCCACTTAATTTTCAGCATTCTTCTGAAGCACCAAATTTCAAATGCTTCAATTTTCTTTCTTTCTGGTATTCATAAAGTCCATGTTTCGCTACCATAAAGTGCTGTGCTCAACACATAGAATTTTAAAAAAGTGCTTTCTAATCCCTAGATCAATGTTTGAATCTAAGAAATTTCTCATTTTCATGAAGGCTCTTTTTGTTAGTGCTATTCTGCTTTTAACATCAATCTTGTTTCAGCCATCAGTTGTAATTTTGTTTCCCAAGTAGCAGAATTCACTTACTGCTCCTATTGCATCCAATCCTTTTTTTATTTAATCTACTGTGATTGGTATCATTTCTGTTACATTTCATCACTTTTGTCTTGCTTTGATTTATATTCAATCCAAAATCTTCCTCCAGTAGTTTGTTCATGCCATTCAGTAACTACTCAATAACCTCAGCCCATTCTGCTAACAAGACAATGTCATCAGCAAATCGTAGCATACTGATATTTCCTTTATTGCTTCATCTGCGTACAAGTAAAATATTAATGGGGATAGACAACAACCTTGTCTCACACCATTTTTAACTGATGCATGTCTCTCATGGTTCTCTACTTTTATTATAGCTACCTGATTCTTATTTAGTTTATATTCTTCTATCTCGATATTTTAGACCTGACTTCTTTAAAATTTTGAACATCTTGTTCCACCTATCATCATCAAAAGCTTTTTCTAAATCAACAAACACAAAAAAGAATCTTTGTTTTTCTTAATCCGCCCTTTAAGTGCTTTCCTTGTTCCACAATTTTTCCTAAACCCAAACTGATCTTCACCTACTATCTCTTCTACTACCCTTTCCATTCTTTTTTTGTATATTATTCAGGTCAGTAATTTTGAAGCATGTGATGTTAGACTAATGGTGCAATAATTCTCACATTCGTCAGTTTGTACTTTCTTCGGAAGTGTGAAGATGATATTTTCTAAAAATCAGTTGGAATTTCACCTGTTTCATAACTTTTTGATATCAGCTTGAATAATCTTTCAATTCCTGCTTCTCCTAGGGATTTAAGAAGTTCTGCAGGGATCTCATCAATTGCAATTTCCTTATTTGCTTTCAATTCATTCAGAGCTGTATTACATTCTGTCCTCATAACAGGATCTCATAAATCTTTAATGTCAACATCGCCTTCCTTTTCCATTATGCTATTGTTCAAGTCATCCCCTTCATAAAGTTTCCCAATGTATTCCTTCCATCGGTTAGCTCTATCATCTGAGCTTAAAACAGGTTTCCCATTGGCAGCTTTAATGTTCACCACACCTCATTTCTCCAAAATCCTGTTTGATCTGCCTGTATGCAACATCTACTTTATCTATGATGATTCCTTTTCTACTTCTTCACACTTTTCTTGCAGCCATTTTTCTTTTGCTTTTCCTGTTTATTTGATTTCTAAATTGCCTGTATTGCTCTCTTACTGCTTTATCCTGAGCATTTTTGTGCCTTCTCCTCTGATCCATTAGCTTCAAAATTTCCTCTGTGGTCTAAGGTTTTTGGGCAGCTTGTTCCCTAAAGCCTAATGTTTCTTTACCAGCTTTTATTATTTCAGTCTTTAATGCATTCCATTCATCCTCAGTTAAGCTCCTTTCAGAATTATTTCTTAGACCTGAGTCTACCATTTCGGCAATTTTTCTCTCGTGCTAGATTGTTTCAGATTATTCACTTCCAGTCTGTTCTGCTTACAATGCTTCCTTATTCACTTGAATTTCAGCCTGCACTTCATTACTATCAAATTATGGTCAGAGCCTATGTCTGCTCCTGGATATGCTTTAAAGTCTAGAACTTGAATTTCTGTTTGACCATGATATAATCTAGCTGATATCTGCCTGTGTCCCCTGGATGTTTCCAGGTGTATATCCTTCTTGCATGGTTCTTAAACAGTGTGTTTGTCACAACTAGCTTATATCTTTCAAAAATTCTAACAACCCGCTTCCTCGCTCATGTCTTTCTCCTAGACCAAAAGATACTACAGTAATCCCTTCTTTTCCTTCTTCCAGTATTGCATTCCCATGATTATTAGATTCCCTCCCCCCCCCCTTTTCACATATTTGATTAGTTCTTCAATTTCTGCGTATATTTTCTCCATTTCTTCGTCATCCTCGTATGACATTGGCATGTACACTTGTACTAATGTGGTTGGGGTTGGGCTTAGTTTCTAACCTCATCAAAATAATACAGTCACTAAATTGGTCATAATAACTCACAGGTTTCCCTACTCTCTTATTCATTACAAATGCTACACCAATGACTCTACTGACAGCTTGTGTGCTAATTATCCTGTGTTCCCCAGACCAGAAATCCTGTGAATCCTTCCATTTAATTTCACTAATCCAAACAACATCTAACTTAAGTCATTCCATCTCCCTTTTTAAGTTTTTAACCTACCTGCCCCATTCAGATTTCTAACATTCCATGCTCTGACTCGTAGAATGTTTCTATCCATTCTGATGACTCTTCCGTGAGTAGTCCCCACCTGGAGATCCGATTGAGGGGCTATTTTACCTATGGAATATTTTACCCAGGGAAAAGATATCATGATATATGTAATTTGAGAGGATTACATGTCCTTGGGATACATTTTTGGGTCTTCAATGCAGTGGTTTCCCATTGCCTTCTGCATCCCCATGCCATTGATCATTTCTGATTCATCTGCCTTTAGGGGCTGTTTCCAACCCCAAGGGCAAGAGGGTACCCTGGTGGTTATATATTTTCTAATATAATTAAAGAAGTTGAAAATTTAACTACATTACAAGTCAATTTTATATTTTTTGCTCTCTATGTGGACAAGAATGGCAAGCTAACATTTGATGTGTGGAGACTTTACTGGTGTACTGATGCAATATAATCCTCTCTGGTGTACAGCCAGATGGTGCTGTGTATAAACATGACGTTTCGACAGCTATGCTGTCTTTATCAGGTGTCACAAGCTGACTGTCACTGCCTCGACTGGCTTAGCCTCCTATTGAACTTCCTTACATTCATTCAGGAATGGCGCACAAAATTTTGTATCTAGGCAGTGACAGTCAGCTTGTGACAGCTAGAAGAGACCTGACACCTGATGAAGACAGCAGAGCTAGCTGTCAAAACATTGTGTTTATACAACACCGTCCGGCTGGACACCTGAGAGGATTGTAAAGCTAACATTTGTTTCACTATTACCTTCTAGCATTAGCACAAGCAACTTATTAGAATGTATTTTGACTACTTAGACCATTATCCTTAGCTGCTATACAAATGCTGGGTTTTTTCTTTTCCACATATTGCTTTGTTAGCTGCACTAGACGGAAAAGAAATAACCTAGCATTATTACAATGCACTTTCTGCAGACTATCCAGCAGCTTCATATTGGTTAGTTTTTGGATGAATGTTTATTCCAGTAGGATGTCATCAAATTCAATTATTGTTATGTTCTGAATACTGTGACATATCAATTACCATTTTTACTATTATTCAAGCCTAATGGTTGTATGACAAAATTATAACACAAGTGGTTTATCATTCCAAAACAGAGAATAATACAGCTTATATAGTTTTTAGCAATTAAATGGTAAAATTTTATCCCCATCAAAATGTAAGTACTATGCTAATACCATGGAAACTGTGTGAGACAGTTACTAAGACTCTCCTGATACTCAGCATTCAACCATTTAAATACAGGGCGTTCGCCAGGAAACGCAACCCACTGTTAGCGCTACAAGGAAGAAACTGCTCGCGGCGAGCGAGTGGTCAGCTCCCGGCTATGTTCGACCGTCGGCCGCGGACTATTTCATAAACTTGTATGTGCTAAGCATTTAAATGTGACGTAATTCATTAGCTTACCTTATAAAAGATGCTGGAAGTGTTGACACTCTTGTGTAATCCACATTTCACATCTTCTCAACATATTTCAAGACACACGCTGCCCTAACTGACTTAATGATTTTTTGGGTGACTGTTCTAGTCGAAAAGCGATATCGTCAATTTTCTCCTCTGTGAGAATACGGTTGACCGACAGTCTCTTTTTGTTAAAAAATGAACCCGTTTCTCTTACTTTTTTAACCAGACGCAGAATTGTTGATTTAGCTGGCAGTAAAGCGCCAGGATATTCGCGACGAAATTTACTGCGACACTTTTTAAACGACTTCTTCTTCACATATGTATCGTAGAGAAATATTCTTTGTTGCAAACTGTAACGTACCATAATTTTACTCACACTCAAACACGGTACAGATTAGTAAGAGTATGAAGCCCCAAACCAGCCAAACCGCAAAGAAACGTTTATTCACAACACTGATTAATAAGAGACTGAAGTCACAAACTAGCTACAATGCAAAGAAACCGTTCTTAACAATGTAAGGGTCACTGCACTGCACTGTTGGGGCAGCGGAGGTGTTAAACAGTGCGGTGATTCACGGTGTCGTGTGGCGGAAACTGCTGGCTAGACTGTCCGAGCAAGTTGCCGACGGCAACAGACTGGGAGGGTTGCGTTTTCCGGCGAACGCCCTGTATATTACTTTCACCAAAATAGATGTGATTTAAATAATTCATAACACATCACACTACTAAAAATTAAACAAATTTACCTCACAAAAATTGTATTTTATTATTAATAAACACACACTTACCCAGGTATTAGTTTCACATATGCCTGGTTTTCAACCAGAACAAATGTGCTCCAGTCCTTGAGAACAGAATATAAGGCAGCTGCTGCCTGTCTGCACTGTATGACTTGGAAACGCCCACTGGCGTTGGCCAGGTGCAAATGTTTAGGTAGAGGATGATCATGTTGCAGAATCAGTCCAACATTCCTTGTGTGTAACCACTTGTGCCACAAGGATGGATCAAGCAACAAAATCTGACGCCAGTATTGTGCAAACTGAGGTATTGTTGTATCACTGAAAACCAATAAATGGTTAAAGATAAGTATAGAGTATACGCAGTATAGTTGTATAATCTCAATAGTGTTTAACATAATAGTGTCTAAAACCACAGACTGGCATGTGACTGGATTTTTAGTGCTCTTATTTTGTTTTATGATAATTAAGATGTAGGGTATGTGTAATTTGGATACCAGTACCCTAAAAAATTACCCACAACATCAGAAAAATTTGTTATGTATTTAGTAATCACACATAATAAATTAAGCATAAAAATAAGAAGAAAGTCTGAAAATCAATAAGGAGTAAACACCAACTGTCCACTTTCCTTCACATGATACACACTATCTGCACAGACCAAGCTCTAATAATTTAACAAGTCCTTGCATAAAGAATATCCCTCCCCCACCGCCCCCCAAAAAAAATGAAAAGGTGAAACCACTATTGGCAATACGAATTTAACTACGGATAAAAAACGTAAAATTACCACTTGCTAAAGCTAAAGGCAGGAGGACAAAAACAGTACAAAAATTGACAAGTCTTTTATATGATCCCTTCATCATGTTAGAGTGTAAATGACATATGTAGCCAACATCAGTGTGTGTGTGTGTGTGTGTGTGTGTGTGTCCACTGTCAAGTTCACCTAATGAAAGCAATAAATATAATCAACTGTGGGCATCTACATAATGCAGGCAGCATGTGTAATTTGCTTTCTAACAATTTCAATTATTTATGAATACCTCCAATCAAGCAAATTTGCACAAAGGACACAATATTAGAAATGTCAATTACAATAAGTAAACAAAATAATATATACACTGGGGTGAAAAACTTAAGGCCGAGATAGATAAAGTTACATAACACATTAACTACTCAATAGAAATAAATAAAAGTGTGGTAGCATTTTGTCAGAGGTGTGCCGCACATGCACAGAAAGCTGGCCATCACATGAAATGAGGTCAACACAACCCAAATGTGTCTTGCCCCGCAACACAAGGCAGTTGAAGGAACAGGGCAAGACAGTGTGTGTCAATCAGTGAGCTGTTTTGGTGGACTATGGTGAAGTTCTTCATTACATCATGGCCTGGAGACAACATTTGGTTGACTTCAAATGAGAAGAATGATCAGGAAACTTGAAGAAGTATAAAGTGTGACGAGTGTAGTCCCGGAATTTGATATTGCTCACAGCGCTGTTTTAATTGCTTGGCGAGGATTCAGAACAACAGGCACTGATACCCAAAGAAGAGGTGGTTTACCAAAGTCAACTACAGCAGTAGATGACCTTTATATTATCCAACAGGTAAGAAGGGACTCACGTCAAATAGTGGGTGCAATCGTAACCACATTTAACAGGACAGACATGCAACCTCACACTCCACAATGGCACAGTGACAGCATGGGATTGGTCTCTCTACCTGATGACCATTATGATGTGTTTCCATTGACACCCGCACATCGACGGCACTGTTTGCAATGGTGCTGAGAGTATCAGGACTGGACAGACTAGAAGTGGGTTTGTTTGCTCTTCTCAGATGAAAGCACACTCAGTCTGGTGAGAGGGAGGAACACATAATGCATCCAGGAAAATTGTAGAACATGACTGTTTTGGTGGTTCAAGTGCTATTTTGTGGGGGGCATCATGTTGCATGGGTGCATTGTTCTCCAAATCTTGGAACATGGAACACTCACCAGTCAATGTTATGATGATACTGTACTCCTTTCCCATCTGCATCTTTTCAATGGTGCATTCCGTCCCGATTTCATTTTTAAGGATGACAGTGCGCAGCCATATCAAACAGTGCAGGTGAGGGAGATTTTGGAAGGAAAGGATATTCAGTGAATGGCCCGTCCTGCCCATTACCCCAACTTAAATCTTATTGAGCATGTGTGGGATGTGTTACCGAGACATGAAGCAGCATGTCCACATGCATCAACAACCATTCAGCAGTTGTCAACCTCACTGGTGGAGAAATGGAATGTCCTACAACATGAACTACTTAACAACCTTGTGACCAACATGGGAGCGCATTGCAGAGCATGCAAAGCTGTCTGTAGTGATCACACACCCTTTTAAAGGCTATAACCCTCCTTTTTGTAACATCCAGGGGACCATAATGTGTCATCTTGGCTTCAGTGTAACTTATTGTCTATGTACAAAAATATAATTTCTGTTCATCTCAGAGCTTATTTCTTTCAGTTGACTATTTTTCCATACTGCAGCAGTTCTTTCTATGTATGGTTCAAGTTTCATCGGAATATGATGCTTGCCAGTGACACAGCATGTGAATGTTACTTTGGTCCTTAAGTTTTGCACACCAGTGTACATTATATAAATCATTTTGGACATCATCTAATATATTCCTCTAATGAATATTCCTCTATTGAATGAAATTAGTGCAACTAAAGATATGATATGAATGATTTCCCAAAAATTTCACTTTTAAAAATAAATCCTGTATTTGGCCATACCTTGCTGAAAAGTTTAACCCCTAATTTTAGTATTTATAGACATGATATAAGTATGAAGAAATGATCACAAAAAATATTGTGTATTTGAGGCTGCACTGTTTTTTGTCATTACAATCCTCCACCTCCAGCTTTAGTAAGGCACAAGTTTTCCCAGTTTGAGTTTATTCAATATTAACAGATACATGAAAAAATTAATTTAAAAAAATACCCACACAAAAGAGAATTACTCCTTCTTAATCGCAGTTTATTTTATAAGCTCTTGCAGTTTGTATCAAACTATGACAGCAGCAACCAATAATACAGTGGTTTCAATTTAGCAGAAAACAGAACATGAAAATACTTACGTAGATGTCAGAGAGACACTTCCTGTATTTTGAGGCATATAAAAGACAGGCATTCCATTCCTGACACTCTCTGGTATTGAACTAGCAGTTGTACTGTTATGAAATGAATTTAGATGAGCTAAAATTTGGTCTGACTGACTCCAACTTTTAAAAGTCGCCCAAAAACGGGACACGACTGCTTGCCTGTATGGAGACTTGAATTCTTTTTTGAGCAGACATGTAATGTCATGTAGAAATTCATATGGTGCTGTGAAAACAAAGAAAAAAACACTGAAACTAATATCATGTTTTTAGTTATTTAATTAGTATGTCTTTTCTACTAAAATAAAGAAGGATAAGAAAATTAAACCAATTACTCAACCGAGATGAAGGTAGAAGGGTGTCAACAAGTAAATAAACACACACAGTTTACAATATTTCAGTATGAACCTCAAAATGTTCAGAAGTGATATCCACCCACTTGATCACTTGACTGAAGCCAGAGATGAACAACAATGGGAAAGGTGGGGATGGTAATGGTGAAGCAAGAAATAGATAACTGATAATGTACAATCTCTGGAAAGGCTATACAAAGTAATAGAAGTAAATAATATAAAAATAAAATTTTAGATCAGGAAAAAAATTTAATATACATGGAAGTGTTAAAAGTCATGGGATGCATCCTAATTTTATGTGGAACCCACTTTTACGTGGCAAAGTGCAGAAAACCAACATGGCATTGACTCAATATGTCATCAGAAGTCACCTACATCTACAGCCATCTATAACTGCCAATGCAGGACATTGTGCACCAACTGACCTTTTAATCATGTAGCAGATATGTTCAACTGCATTCATGTCTGGTGATGTAGATGACAAAATTATTTGCTGGAATTGCCCAGAACGCTCCTCAAATCAATTGATTTTGGCCCGATGGCACAGTGCTTTGTCGTCCTAGAAAAGTGATTCATTGTTTGGGAAAATGAAGGCCATGAATTGCTGCAAACAGTCTCCAGGTAGCTGAACATAGCCATTTCCAGTCAATCTGCAGTTCAGTTCAGACTGACCAGATGTCCAAGTCCATGCTACACAAACACAGCTTATACCAGGATGGAGCCACCATCAGTTTGCACAGTGCCTTCCAGAAAACCTGGGTCCTTGTCCATGTGGGCTCTGTGGCATACTCAAACCATACCATCAGCTCTTACCACTGAAGAATGTTGAATTCATGTACAATTTCTGAAATGGAATGCATCATCCATCTGTTGCCAACCACCATTCCGCATTCAAAATCAGTCAATTTGTGTCATACACTCATAATTACAAAAGAAAACCTTCCATACAACTCAAAAGAATACAAATGAAAGCCCCAACACTACATGGCACATTTATATGTTTCTTCTGTTGTGCTACTGTGATATGGATTTTTACATTTTCCCATCCCATGACTTTTGGCACTCCAGTGAATAAATAAATAAATAAAAATAAGTGATAGGTTTATTAATGGGGTGTTTTTATCAGGTACATATGTCAATAAAGGTCTATATGGTCCATTTTCCCAAATAGAAAAATATAGATGGTGTTCTGTTAATATGTACTTACATTAGTAAATGAGCTTACTAGAATAAACAACTAGTCTAAGAATGCATATCCATTATGTGTGGCAAACCTGCAAACATCTGCTCATGTGGCAGTTGCACACAATGGATAATGCGATGGCGCACGAGTCAACTCGAGCAATGGCATGCTCAAACATCGAGTGAGCCAATTTCAATCATATTTTGGAGATGCAGCAAAGGCACCTCAGTGCTTTGCTTGCATGCAGTTGAGACAGATGTGTCACTGTTTGAGTTCCCTCATGTGGTAAAGCAATGATTTGAATGACATGATGTACCATGATGAACAAGGAAAACTTTCAATTTTTAAATCACTTTTATGATGCCAAAGATTTTTTGTGGAATAGCAAATGACCGGGTGTCAAAAAAATAGTTGCTAACTTGACTAACGCAATAACCCTTTTGCCTAAGTAAGAAGTGAGTGATTTTTTTTTTTAGAATGATAAGCAACAACAAAAAAAAAGGTGAATGCAGCCCCTTAAAATTATGACACCCCAGTTTTAGAAGCAGTGACTAGAAAGCTGGCTAAGGTTAAGTAAAATTCAGACAAATTACACAAAGAAAAAGAATCACTGTCTAATCACAAGTATAAGGTACACATTCTTGAAATTATACTAAAGAAAGTCACTGAATAACACAAATCAACAATCTCCAGATGTTCAGTACCATTCAAGAAGCAAGGGAAAATAAGGAAGTGACATACAAAAGACTCGGTGTTACTGTACAGTTATGCAGTGCTAAAAGGAGCCATAAAAGGGGAGGCTGTGTTGTAGGAATGTAGAAGCCTTGGTCCATTGTAGTTTCTTCTATACAATGCAGAAAACTTCTGGTGTTAAATAGAAGTTAACAAAAAAATTGAAACAATTCAAGGAAACTTAATAATTGACAAATCCATTGAGTTATATGCCTCCATAACAAGGTACAGTTTCAGCACATTTGGATCCAGAAAACAAAATAGTTGCCCAAATCCAATTAGCACATTCTATAGTAAAAATTTATATGTTTACTCAGGCTCACCAGTCATGCAGTTTACTTTTGTAGATAAATTCCTGTAGTTACTATATACAAATTAAAAATTTGCACGACTTTTTTGTTTATATTAGTAACTTATCTCTCTGTTTGTATTTTTATGTACTTCCAATATTATTTGCTTTGTAATGTATGTATGTAAAGCCTCCCACAGTATTTTATCTTTGTTAAAATTTCCTGCAGAGGTTTCAATAATATTGACAAAGGAAAAAAATAATTCAGGTGCCAAAAAATCTCAACACACATGACCTGATACTCCTGACAAGTAAACAAGGTGTGCTCAAAAAGTATCTTATCTTTATTTATAAAAAAATAACCATATTCAGATAGAATAATCTGAAACTAATTTCCTTCCCCCAAAGATTCTTCAGCTGTTGAAAGCAGCGTTGGAATACCTTCTGTGAGATGGTGTATAGCTATTCCATCGCATTATGTACAATTGCTTCTCTGGACTAAAATCTGGTCCTTTCAGGAGCATTTTCAGCTTGGAAAAAAAAAAAAACAGAAGTCTCATGGAGCCATGCTGGTAGTATAGGGAGCCCGATGAAGCACAGGTGTGTTGTGTTTGGCCAAGAAATGTGAACAATTGACAAGTGTATTACTGTGTGTGGCAGTTACGCACAACTCTGGCATAAACTCTCGGTCGAAATGGAGTGAACGGATACATTGCTGATATTCATCTTTTTCTGCAAGTTTTCTGATTATGATACAAAACTTCTTTATTATCAGGGTCCACACTTTATCAATAGCAATCTCATCTCTGTATAATGAGGACCTACCAGAATGTGATTCAGTCTCCATTGAACATCCATCTCCAAAGCAGTTACACCACTTCCTTATCTGTGTGGTGCTGTTGCTTCCTCAAGGCCTGTTTAATATTGCATATCATTTTCAATTGGGAATCACTAAGCTTTAAACAAAATTTAATGCAACAGTATTGTTAAAGACTCTCTGTCATTTTATCAAAAATAAAAATCTGCTAGTGCTCATATAAACTACCTCACTCATCAGGGGTCTGCCAGACAGCTTCTGCAGACTAGAAAAAATTCACACACGTGCATTAGGGTCATCTACATGAGCACCAAATCACACCTCCCTCTCGCATTCAAAGGATTAAGGTCTAATACTTTTTCAACACACCTCGTATGCCATAAAGTCATTCAAGACACTGAATTAAATGATAAGCTAATGGCATTTTCTGAAAAAGTGTCCCCATCAAAAAAGCAAAATGGGTTAGGTACATGTGCCATGGTTTAATAATGATGTAAAACGCCACTATTGTGAATTATATCATGCACAAGACAGTATTTAAGGCATAATCAAACTTCCATGAAACAAATTAAGCATTCTGATGACAGAAAAGGTTAAACATATGGTCATAATAAGGAAAATGATGTATGATCACCAAAGTGGAAAACAGCAGCATCTTTTTCACAATATAAAAAATGGCAGCAATTTAAGACCACATTCAATTACACCAAGAAAACCAATAAAATTTCCTTGTATCAACTGTTGCAAACCAAGATCCTTTATCATATCAGTTGCCAACCACGTTCTGTAGCAATCAGTGTAAATTCCTGTAAAACACAATCAGTAACTGATATTATAAAGGACCTGGGTTGGGAGTCATTGAATTACAGGAACCAAGTGAATGGAATATTGGGAGCAATGAGGCCTGGATGGATATTGGTAGAAAGAGAAGATATGACCATAGTTATAACAATAAACTAGTGTTTCACTTTTTTTTTTCTTTTTTTTCAGT
The DNA here is from genome assembly GCA_031002005.1 of Vandiemenella viatica. Classification (NCBI taxonomy): domain Eukaryota; kingdom Metazoa; phylum Arthropoda; class Insecta; order Orthoptera; family Morabidae; genus Vandiemenella; species Vandiemenella viatica. The sequence continues at coordinate 108,676,765 of CM061921.1, forward strand.
TTAGGGAGTAAGTGACTGGAATAATTTACCAAGGGATATGGGACATGCTGAACAGCACATGTGCTTTTCATAGTTTAAATTAATAATAACCAGATTTATGGACAATTTTCATATGGAAAAACACCGGTGCTGTAAGTAAAGATGTCATTTGTATCTCCAGACTCATCATCAATGAAATAGCACATGCTGTTAAAAATTCTCTTCACCGATTCAGTACAGACTGGGATATAAACATGCCTTAACTAAGCCAATGTCCAGAAACAGCTTCCCTGCTCTACCTGTATCCATCAAACTATCAGAATTCTCACCAAATTGAAGATGCATTATTAACTTATATGCTGCATACCTGAAAAAAATAACTGTTTGGCCAACATCGAACTGGTTTCTGAAGGAAACACAAAACTTCTGATGTCAAACTAATATCTATTTACTAATACAAGATGGCAATAAATCAACTGTCTCAAGAAACTTTCAACTGGTTATAAGATGGCTAAATTCTGCTTTGAAAACGTATTACAACAGATACACAGGCTTGAACCAAAATTAAGATTAGTTAAATCCAAGGCTACGTTTATTTCACACAGGATTTTGCAGAAATATGGTCTCAGAATTCTATCACTGCAATGATGTAAGCACTTCTTACTGAAGGATAATTAACCCTATTTTTTTATGCTTGTACATTTTTATACAAGCTGCTGAGGTAAATTATTATCTTCCTCTCTATATTTGACAATATTTATCATTCTTCAAATTTCAGGGCTACACCTACCTTCTATGTAAATGCAATAGTGGACAAGGTTGCTATGAACTGGCCCCAATGGCCATGGAGTTGTAAGCACATACTCAATGTATACATGGTTTTTCCATGGTAGTACAAGATGCACCTCTAGATGATTCTCAGTAGCATTGATGCTCTAGAAGAGAATGTAACAGTTAGTATTATTATTATTATTCTGTGATACACTACAAAGTGGATAGCCGAGGATGTGTTGCACCTATCCTAATGTGATATGATAGAAGGTTTCCATGGGCTATTGTAAGGAAATTACCTGGCTTCTGCCTAAAGTAATCTAGGAAAACCATGAAAAACCCAGATCAGGATGGCCGGAGCAGTTCCTCGAGACAAACTGCTGTCGAATTCTAAGTTTTCTCACCCAATTAATCCTTCCTATTCCATTCCCTAATCATTATAATTGTTATTCATCTTATCTTATATTTATATATATTAACCATGACATGTTCCACACCCCAGAGATCCTTCCTCAGCACGGATCCATGGAACTATAGTAAAATACTTATGGAAAAAATGAGTGGATCTGATTTCCCTCAACTTTTTTTGGTCTTTCCTAGCTATGAATGTGTGTGGTAGAAAAATGTGCTTGCTTTCAACCTGAAATACATCTACCATGAAATTTCCAATTAACTTGTAATCAGGGTGTTCCAGATCTACCCAACCCAATCCCATCAATATCACGCTTATGCTTTCCCTCCAACTATATACACCTGTCACAGACTGGTGGCTCACCTGTGCCTCTATTAACCCTTTTTGGTAGGGGCTCCAGATAGAAAACTATTATAAGTGAGGTTACATTTTGCATGAAATTGATTTAACTTCTGGTATAAACTGTTCTAAATTACAACCTTTGATATGCAGCACCTGGTTTGCTTTCCCAAATACATTCTGAATATGTTCGTTTCACAACAAAGTATTATGAATTGTTACCCCTAGGTATTTAGCAGACTCTATCATACTAAGGAATGCATCATTAAATGCATATTCAGAGCTAAGTTGTGTCAGGTTTTTGACTTATTTGAATGACTTGGCACATTTTAGTGTTTACCTCCAACTGCAGGTCTTTGCAAACAAGCTATTATATTCACAACATCAGTTTGTAACAAAGCACAGTTGCACTAGGTTTTTATTTCACAATAAATAGTAGCACCACCAGCAAACAGTCTTATTTTCTCCTCCATTACATCACACAAATCAGTGACATATATAAGGAACAACAGAGTCCCTATCACAATTCCTTGGGAAACCCCAGACCACACTTGGGTGATGAACATTTACCACCGAGAACTACACGTAGCACTCTACCATTCAAGAAGTCAGCAACCCTGTTGCATATTTGTTTGAATATTGCACAAGTTTCATAAGTATCCTAGTATGAGATACACTCTCGAAAGATTTTTTTTTAAATAATAAAACTAAGACAACATAAAATCATTCATTTCAAATCGTGAATTAAAAGTGTAAGTTGTGTCTTACAATGTTGGCCTTTTCTGAATCCATGCTGATTTGAGTTAAATAGCTCCCCTTCATACAAAAAATGCATGACAATTGGATAGATGGTATCTTCTAAAATCCTGAAAATTATTAAAGTTAAGGAGATCAGCCTATTATTCCAAGGCTCATTAATATTCCCATTCTTAAACACTGGACTTATAATGGCTATGTTCCATTCAGCAAGTTCATTTCCTTCATCCAAGGATGCAGTACATAATTTTATTAAATAGGGCGCAATTACATTACATACCCATAGTAGAATCAAGTAGGAATACTGCCTGGTCTGGGAGCTTTATCGCTATTTACATTCCCAAGCTGTTTAGTTATTCCCTTGATGTCAAGAACAAGATCTTTCATAATTCTGTTGGTACAAGTGATAAATGTTGGGACTGCTTCTATATTTTCAGTTGTGAAAGCCTCATAAAAAAAACACTATTCAAAATTTCTGCTATACATATACTAATTTTCATTAACTAACCATTTTCAATCATTTGTGATGGCATAATCTTACAAGAGACTTGTACTACTTTGATATATGACAAGACCTTATTTAGAATAGTAATTAGATCTTCAGATAATATCCTGATTTGGAATTCTTTAAAAGCTTTACTTACTTCCACCTGTAACTGTGCTAACTTATCATGACGAGTCCTCCAATTTCTTTGCGGTTGTATGTAAACTCCTTTGCTTCCTCAGCTAAATATTTTACTTCCTGACAGAACCACAGAATGTTCTTACTAACCTTAATAAACTTCTCAAGAACAGATTGATTTAGACCCCTCCATATTATTACCAATTTTTCTCAACGTTTGTATCCCATGTGTAGGTTTCAAAATTTTTCACCACAAGATGCACAATTCCTGCACTGTTTGCCTTATCAAAGCAAGTCTCTCTTTATCATGTTTCATGATCAAACCAAATTATAACCTTCTGATCACTTATATCATCTTCTATTCAAACTACATCAACAATAGCTCGGTTGCTTATTTAAAAAAAAAAAAAAAAAAAAAAAAAAAAAAAAAAAAAAAAAAAAAAAAAAGAAGAAGAAGAAGAAGATACAAAATGGATGAGGTACCTTTGTTGTAACATGCTGACTCTTTGACCAACTGGTTGATAGATTCATGAATTATTTGAGGAACATTTTTGTTATTAAATTATCTTTTCCACCCGACTTGAATGTATGCGTGTCCCACTTAACTGATAGTAGGTTGAAATCACCACCCTTGTTCGATACACCCCTGATATTTTTGAGAAATTATTAAGTAAATCCGTAAAATATTCTGCACTAGGAGATCCAGAAAATGGAGGCTGACAAAATGATCAGATTATGAACTTTAAATTTCTGCCAATTTTTACATTCTCCCACATTAACTTGCAAAAGTTTCCTGTGTCAGTAATGACAGAGCAGTTAATCCAACCATTGAGATAGTTCTGTCTTTCCGGAAAATATTTAAATGAAGAACAAATATTTCACTATATTCAACCTCTGGCATCAACCCAGTATTATGTCTACATCATTAGTCACAACTGCAGCATCGAAATCTGTTATTTTCCCCTAATACGCCAAACATTTAGGACCATTATCATTATTTCTGGACTCTAAATTCACATTTACTGTGTTAGCAATATACCTAGGCAAAGTATTTACTACTGCATTATCTAAACTTATTGTCTTCACTACCTCCAGGACCAATGTCTTGTTGCTTCCTCTTTGTATCCTGAGGCCTCACAGTGTTCATAAAAAATAATTCATATAAAGATAATTACATATTTTTGAAGCCTCATTGTATGTTATCTTGCCTTGTAGTTGTAATGCAAGTGTTGAAACATACTTGCCAAATGGAACACAGCCGTTGTAAGCCCAGTGTTTAATAGTGGGAATATTAATGAGCCTTAAAACAATAGGCTGGTCTCCTTAACTTTAATATACGAGGGTGGTCTGAAAAGTTTCTGACCTAACAAAGATACAAGACTTTTTTTTATTTTTTTTTTATTTTTCAACACAGTCTCGTAATTCTACAAACTTCTCTCAGTGATGCTCCCATCTCTGTAACCCGTCCAAATAGTACTCGGCATTTTTCTCTGCAAAATAATTGTTCATGAAGGTAATTGCCTCTTTATTTGACAAAAATCTCTGTCCTCCGAGTGCAATTTTTAGATGAGGGAACAAAAAGAAGTCGCTTGGGGCTAGATCTGGTGAGTAAGGCGGATGGTCAAGCAGTTCAACCCATAATTCATGAATTTTCGCCATGGCAACTGCTGAGGTTGTCTTGGTGAATTTGGATTTTCTTTTTCTGCAAATGTAGCTGTTTTTCTGCAAGTTCTGCCTTCAGCTTGTCAAGTAATGATGCGTAGTATGCTCCTGTAACGGTTTTTCCTTTTTGAAGGTAAACAATTAAAATAACTCCATGACTATCAAAAAAAACAGTCGCCAGCACTTTCCCAGCCGATAAAAACAGTTTTTGCTTTTTTTTGGAGCCGGTTCCCCCTTTGCAGTCCATGTTTGGACTGCATTTTTGTTTCGGGCGTATAATGGTATATCCAAGTTTAATCTACAGTAATTAATCGGCGCCAAAACTCGGATTTATTGCACCTAAACTGCGCCAGCAGAGTGTTGGAAATGTTCATTCGAACAAGTTTTTGGTCTAATGTGAGCAAACGCAGCACCCAACGCCCAGACAGCTTTCTCATGCCTAAATGTTGATGTAATATGTAACAAACACGTTCTTTTGAAATGTTCATAACCTCTGCTATCTCTCTCACTTTAATTTGGTGGTCGTCTAGCACCAATTGGTGAACTTTGGCAATGTTTTTGTTGGTAGTTGCAGTTTTTTGACGTCTCCAACGTTCATCGTCTCCCAAGCTCTTATGGCCATGTTTAAATTCAGCTGCCCAAAATTTCACTGTGGTAAGTGATGGTGCAGAGTCCCCATACACAGAATCTAACTCATCTTTGATTTGCGTAGGCGTATTGCATTTCAAAAACAAATATTTAATGACAGCTCGATACTCGATTTTGTCCATTTTCACAAAAACACTCACATCAACTCACTCAAACGACTGTTACATAACAACTGCACGTCCAAAATGGCTGAAACTTTGGTGAGTAACTGTCAACAGATAAACAACGAAATTCACTAGCTTTTATTTACGAGTGCTGCCATCTTCACGTTGAGGTCGGAAACTTTTCAGACCACCCTCATATTTCAGAATTTTAAAAGATATCATCCATATAGTATCATCTTATATTATACCGATTTGTATTGCCTGTCTTCTAGTTCAACAACTTCTCTGTACAGTCACTACCCGGACCAAAACAGTTTATCGCCGAGCTGTATTTGTATCTGCAGATAACTTACTCAGGAGTGATGAATTGACACCATGAAGTGCTCACTATTAACTGAGTTTCTACAGGGATATGTGTTGTGTCAAATGTGAAAAAGTGATATACTGTTTCTAATTGCAATTCCGCAATCATGATTTGGATCGAAGATCCATTATTGTTCTAAAAGTGTTATATGTTTCTGGTACCGGCCTGAAGGTTTAAAAATTCTAAATAAACTGCATTGTGACTTTAAGTGTAATGACTTTTAGTTATTCCAAAGTAATGAATCCCTTTTAGGAAAAGTTATGTAAGTGCATATACTGTTTATTTTCCCAAATTCTGGGATGGCAGCCATAGTCAGTTGAATAATGTCTAAGAACCTGTTAAAATAACTATGAACCTAGTTGACCAGTATATCACAAATTAGAAACAGATCATGATCAAAAGTATTATGTTTGCACGCTGATCATAGAATAATATTTGTTTCAATAACCTTATACCCATTTCTTATTGGTTTAAGATCATTAAAGTATATCTGAAAGACTAAGACATAGTAACAACATTTTGTATGCTGAATAGTACCACAGCAGTGATCTCGAGAACAAAGAATATATTGTTACATAGTGAATGCCCAACCGGTCAAGTACATCCCAGTCACCAACTACCATCGGTCGCAGTTGTTCCTGCGACTCAACTCCTTAAAACTACAATCAAATTAAAAATATTCCACCATACGGCTTTCCCACAATGCACGGCATGACACCACAAGTTGAAAACTGCGAACATGTATAATTTTCCCACGCAGCTTCAACGATTTTTTTTTACTGCAAGTCACAAGAGTTAACTTACAGGCTCAAAAAAAAAAAAAAACTGTTTGCTAAAACAAATACAGTCCTTACAAAATACTTATTACTACTTTTTTTCCAACACAATTTTTCAACAATTACACTTAATTCGCTCCCAGTGCAAGTCAAACTATGATCCACAAATCATAAACAGTGCAATAATTTTCCTATATTCAATGATATCATTTATGTCATTGGGAGCAGAGGTTTTTTTTTTTTTTTTTGCTCTACTGTTTTTATAAGAGCGGCAATCTGGAACAATGAGATTTCTGTTGGCGACCCCCTCCTCGCCCAAGTCAAGGCCCCCCCCCCCAACCAAATCCTAGCCCCCCCCAAAACCAAAATCCTGGATCTGCCACTGATTGAGAGTAATACTGTAGTCAGGTTACCAAACAACTACACTGTACAAGGTAATATGTTTAACGTAATGTTATATGAAATAGGGAGTGCAGATTAGTTATTTACATATCTTAACTCAAATTTATCAGGCCATAAATCACTAAAAAATCTTACGACACTAATATTTCAATGACATAAATTCCATGCAGCATATCACATCGCAATGAACTACAAAAAACACTTTAGAAAGAGTTAAACCATATTATAACTGTTGAAACAAGATTTAACATAATATTTCCCATCACTTTGCATTTCATAGGCCTATCACAAGTTGTGAGCTTCCCACTGTTTTCACACACTAACTGCTCATCAGTGCAGTTAAAAGCACTATCAACATAAAAATATAAGTATATTTCTATCATTCTTCCTAAGCAAACTGAATTTTTTTTTTTAACAAATTTTCTATTTTATTTCCGTCAATTTTTTTTTTTTTTTTTTTTGTAACCGCTTTACATCTCTCAACAGCAAGGGCTTTAGATACGGGAAAGGATGGGGGCAAGGAATGGGAAGGAATTCGGCCATGGCCTTTTTTTGAAGGAAGCATCCCGGCATTTGCCTGGAGTGATTTGGGAAACCATGGAAAACCCAAATCTGGATGCCCGGACAGGGATTCGAACCGCCGCCCTCCCGAATGCGAGGCCAGAACGCTATCCGTTACACCACCATGCTCGGTTCCCGTCAATGATCTCTCTAAGAATACATGAATGTTTCATAATTTTAATAGCTGAGATGTTCCGTATTAGTTTCAAATGATGATCACATCTTGACTAAAGCATTAAGAAGTTGTTCAAGAATTTGTATGCAAGATCTGACGACAGTAATATGTTAAAAATACTATTATTTCACTCTAAAATTTACTTTCCATTGGCTGCATGGAATACAATAAAGTTTGGTGGCAGGAAAAGTTTGATAATGACAGAGGAAGGAGCCTGAAAGCAAAATGGTGTAAAACCCATAAAAAAATGAACAGTCAAGGACATAGATCCAACTTCCAAATGTGATATTTCTCTCTTTATATGATTCTCCTAACCCCTTCCCATACAGCAAGTTTGAAAAAGGAATGCATGAAGCAATTAAACCTGATTCTTCTTAATATCATTAATTACAATGGAATTAATGCAAATTCCCTACATATGTAATTATGATTCTTAAATATCTCTGCCTTAATATCACTCATAGTCTGAGGTATATTATTCATTAATGCAATATGTTTTGTGATTTAAATGCTTCTGACAATAGAATATTGTCACATTCCTGTTCCATTTTTTATTTTCATATTGCCTTGATGTATTTTTAATTTCATTTTTACAAATACTAGTACAACTATAACTTAATGTACAAAATCAACTTACCTTAATAGAAAACCCTTCTTTCTGACGGCAGCAAATTATTGTTAATAAGCTTAAGTTCAGTTTATCCTCCGTTTGTTTTTTACGTAACAATTGTGGTTCTTGAGTACCATGGAAACAGCAAGGACTGTTTGGCAATACAGAGTATAGCATTAGATTAAAGAGAACAGAAATATAATCTTAAATTAGAAAACAAATGTTACACATTCTTGAGATTTTAAAAGAACTTATTTAATCAGAATCATAATAAATTTCACATGAACATATATTAGCAACACCTATGTATGACGATCATTCCAAAAAGATGAGATAAAATTTATGTTCTAATACTAGAGCATCTGCAACACATTAGTGCAAAGACTGAAATCATAGGAGTGTTATACCAAAAATCATGACTCATTCAACTGTCTCCATTTGCAAAGATAAAGTATTTTACCAAATGAGTTTGTATAAATCTCTATATTCTGCAAAGAAAGTATTTTAAAGTCAAGTTTTAAATTCTAAACTAATATGAAGTGAGATCTTAGTCATTCTATCAAACAGTTGTTTTATTTTTAATACAGCTGCCTAAAGCAGATGTGTTGTTTTTATGTCTTAATTTGAATAAAAGTGAATATGATGCAGGTGATTAAGGTACACATAATAGAAGGTATTGTACTGTTTCATTGTCAATACCTGCATTGAAGTACTAATACAGACAATCAAAAATTGATTGATTCATGTGCAGGCTGAACCCCTGTCAGTAAAACTGGCTGGACATACATTCCACAGTCATGAGGATTTACTATGTTATTTTCCATCCTTTTGGGACATGGTAGTTCAGATACCACCAGCAGCTTATCAAATGGCTGGGTTTGACTTGGCTGAAGGCAGTCAGACTGCAGCCAAGGAGAAACAGTAAGTCTTGTCAAAATTGGTGCCAAGATCTATTATTATTCTGCCAAATAAGGAATAAATCAGGAATGATTACATTGCTTTGGTTGGCTACCAAGTCAATGGGAGTGACCAAGCACGCCAATAACACATTTATTTAGTGAGTGAACAGACTTTTAAGAAAGAGAAGAAACTAGTGCAGTAAATGTCAGATATTAGAGACAGCTGCTATCCATGAACATGTTGCTAAATGACAACATCAGTATAAGTTGATTCTCATTCTGGACCATTATAGCAGAAGTGTTTCAATGGTCAGAATCTTGAGGGAGATAAGAACTCATATAGTTTGTTTCGTTTCGTGATGCAATGGGATTCAATCAACTTCTGTATACCTGCCGGCTGCTGAATGAATCCACACTGCCTTGTATCTTATGCTTGAAGGAGGGTATGCAACATATTCTCTACAAGGGTCCCAGTAGTTACATAAAGAGATGTGACTAGCGTCTTTGCTGACTCCACTTTCACTACCCTGACACTGTTCATCCACCAAAATAGTAATTTCCAGTGTACTCCAAATTCATGAACCATACATGAGTTGATCCATATAATACACATTTGCAAGTGCTGTAAATGAACCCAATATGAAGTTTCTTGTGACTGACAATTTTATTTATGGCATCCAACCCTGCTCCAATCAATTCCAGATGTATTATTAAATAATTTGTGAGAGCACCATTTACATAATTACAGTAGATAAAATGTTATGAATTTAACATTGACAGGACATTACTTTAAAATCACCTTATCAATTAACATGAGAATAATTTTATTCATCATAAAACATTTCATCTAATCCATGTGGTAAAATAAAAATAATTTTTGGACCATATTTGCTACAGGTTAAAAGCTTAGTCACAAGAATCTTTAAAGGGCTTGCAAATGTCTATTACATGAATAAACTCATGTGTGGTTCATAAATCTGGAGTGCACTGGAAATTACCATCTTGGCATAAGCACAATGACCCCTGGGAGGATCTGTTCCAGAGATACAACAATGTGGACTAATTCAGTAGCTGGCAGGTATATAGAAGCAGATTTCAACCAGTCATATCATAAAATATGACAAAAATTATTAACAGTTGAAACACTTTGCCGTAGTGGTACAGAACATGAGTCAACTAGTACCTATGGAGTCATGCATCAGAATGTTCATGGAGAGCAGCTCTCTCCAAAATCAGCAATACTGTCTCCTCTTCATTCACCATTGGTTTGATTGGTCACTACCATCAACATGGTAACCAATAAATTGTTTTTCAGTTTTTCCTGTGTCTGTAAAATAATGTTGAGGTTGTGGTTTAATTTTCCAACAAGTAGAACAATCTGACAAGAAACACTAAATTGTTTGTTGAATTGTGGGTTGCCTCTAAGCCACCAAGACCCGAGGAATTGATTTGGCCACATAAAATGACAAGTGTATTTTTCATGAATGAACTAACTTTTTTCAGTTTGGATTGTCAGTCCAAGTGGTTCTTCTGGCAGAAGATGAGCCCACACACAAATCAGACAATTTTTAATTGTTTGTGCCAGTACCTAAATGTAGGCTCTAATAATGTGACAGTACAGTACAACGTCAAGTGAAATTAACGACATTTGTGGGAACTATTCTCCTTCATTTTCAACAATTACTAAAATTGGGCTCTTTAAACAAAGTAACATATTGCTCAAGGATTATTTATATTAAGAACTTCCAAATTAAACAAAATAATAAATTTTGAGGAGAAACTTATTGCATCAGATGGCATTGTTTGGCTGTTTGTAAAACTGATGATGCTGTAAGTACGTGTAAACAAATGTGTTAGACATATTTATGATGAACACTTTCACATAATGGTTAATGTAAGGAAAAAAAATATTCTGTGAAAAATGTTTGGAATGGTTTAACATTATTAAAATATATTTATTTTGTTAGTTTTATAATTCTGAATGAAATTTGGATTCAAAATTGCATGCAATAATTGAGATCACAGTCATAAGAGCAAGTTTTTCAGTATGAAAAAATATATATTCCATCAGCAGGTAACTTTACAGACACAGTGAAATAAGTGAAACATAAAATTCTAAGCTCTGAAACTATCTAGACAAAAATTGTGTGAAGACGCCTAATTTGAAAAAAATTCACTAAGAAATTTGTGAGATCATAAAAGGGTTTTGGCAATGGGCAAAATAAGAGATATTCCTCATAACTGGCTCCCCCCATTTTTGACCCCTATCCAAAACTCTTCCACATTGCCCACTATGTTTCATAAAATCAAATCGAGAGAGGACTGCAGCTGTGTATGCATATTTTTAAGAACTTATGAAAATGGTATAATGATATTGGAACATCACCAGAGTAAGCTGTGAATCTTATGGTAGCTTATGAAATATATATATATATAAACTTGTTCTTTCATTATTAGACCAAGAATTTTACAGACTAAACTCATGGGTAAGCATTTATTTTGCCACAAAGACATACTATTCAGGTCTGAAATTATAAACTGAAATACTATCACATGAATACTATAGAATTCATACCTAGCATGCCAGCCAACAATCCTTTCTTCATTATCCTGAAAACCTACAGCAACACCAGGGCAACTCTTATAGAAACTCCATGTCAGGAATGCTTTATGGTAAGTGTTCATACAATATCCCGGATCAATTTCCTGCAAAAATTATAAAATATTTAGTTCCTGTTGGATTCTTAAATCATAAAAATACATAAAAACACTCATTAATTCCAATTTGGTTACTAGTGAGATGGGTAATTTGAAATAAGTGTCTTCTCGTGAACAACAAAACTTCATCTTACAGATTCTTCACTATTTTACATATATATTTCAAACTTAAAAGCAAATGTTGGTACTTAACCATAATTCAACAACCACACATCACAATAAAACCTGCAATCCAAAATGAAAATGAGATTTCTGTAATGCCTCACCAAATAATGTTTTCAATAACAGCTTCCTACAATTATTAACTATTCATATTTACAGCATAAGTTTGTTTAAAGGTTTAATGGTGGACTCTTCTTGTGATATGTCTAATTTCCCAAAAACTTTCACAAAATACACCTTAAAATTTTGCTGTTCCCCAATTTTTTCTTCCTGTAATACTACACAAATAAATTAAATCTTTCTTTGGGTTACATATATTGTTACTTCGTGGGTTTACTGATAATTACCTCATAGTTAAGTGTCTTTCCTCACAAAGGAGATGGATCCCAATGACACACTGGTTAGGAAGTGGCAACCAATAGTGCAGATGCAAATCATTCTGCTGGTACCCATATAATGATTTTTAGACATTTTTAATGATCATCTAGATGAGTGCTGGAATAGCCCCATGTTTCTCTTTCAAACATACTAATTTCCAAACTGATTTACACATCAAACAATATTAAAAACTTAAATGTTTCCCATAAATATTGCAACATTTTCCTTTATTTTCTGCCAAGGGGTGTGAAGGTTAACTAAAAGATCAGAAAAAATGGGATGGAAGCCATTATTAACAACCTATTTTAAGAAACCATATCAGCACTGCCCTGACAATTTTGGAAAACCACAGAAAAATAAAATCTGAATAGTTCAGGAAAGTAGCTGAAGCATTTGAAGTAGAAACTGGGCTATAACAGGGGTTGGTTTACTTCTAATGTCATTTAACCTTGCACTAGAGTAGATAATATGATAAATGAATACAAAAGATTTCAAAGTAGTTCAGACAGGAGATGAAAAATCAAATAGCTGGAAAATATTGATGACATTGTACTATTGTCCAAGACACAAAAGGGGTTAGTAGAAATTGCTGACATATTAGAAACAACTACAATGGAAAGAGGGTTTCAAATCAGTAAAGTGAAAACATAGTATATGGAAATTCACCACAAAGATAAAGAAGATCAGATATCTCCCCCATAACAAAGATGAACCAGCTAAAAAAATGGAAATAGAGCAATGATAAAAGCAGAAATCCCCTGTTATTATGGCCTACACACCCTCCTTAATACAAGAACTCTGCCACATCAGTTTAAAATTAATGTATATATAACATTCTGATTCAACCAGTAGTAAGTAATATATTGATATGCTACCTGGAGTACTACAAAACAGGACTTGAACATAATGTTGATGTCTGATCGAAAGGTGTTATGCATGATGTTGATGATAAAAGTGGAAAACGGAGAATCCAGCATTATATATGTATATATATAAAACTAAGGAACGATAGGGAAATATGACCCAACACTTACCACAGATGAAGGCGGCTGGGAACGACGAAAACAAAAAAGAACAAACACAAGAAACATGCAATATTTCAGCGTAAAGCCTTATTGTTGTAAAAGTGAGACACCAGGCAGAGCCAGACATGTATACAACGACGGCCGTCTGGTGAATGGCATGGCCGGCACAGATGGTAGCGTAGGAGCGGAGGGGGGGGGGGAGGAGCACAAATACTAGATCGATATTGTTGAAGGTATATTCTCATTGAAAGTGGTAGACCAATATAATAACTGAGTGAAGATATACATATAAATCATATTTTGAAAAACTTTATGTACAAAAATAAAATATAAGCAATTTAAATAGTAGAGAAAGTAAGTGCTGGGTCTGGTGGGAGGAATTTATTGAAGATTGAGGCCTGGAGGATGTCTGGCGTCCAGGATATTCTGATAGGCTAGTTCCCATCTACGTAGTTCGTAGAAGGTTATGTTATCAGTGAAAACTTGGATCAGTCTAACTGAGAAACAGTTGTTAAGTGGTTGGTAAGTGTTGGGTCATATTTCCCCATAATTCCTTAGTTTTATTGACTTAAAGCATTTTGCTGCTCATTGTTATTATATATATATATATATATCATTGCAACTAAAATGAAGGTTTCTCGATTAGAATAGGCAAGGGACTTGGTTCAAATGCAGGAAAAATAAGGGCCAAATTCACTCAGCGCTAAAATACCTGACACAAGACTTGGAAGATTAAGAAAATGGCTGACTGACTGTCTATTCAAAAATCTTCAATGAGTAGGCCTGCTGGATGAATGGCAAAGAAGAGCAGAAGACAGAAGACAATGGAGGCATCTTCTCACAAGGCAGTGCACTGTCCGCTGATCATGTTCATGTAAAAAGTAAGTAATTTTGACAACTAAGAGCATTTTATTTCTTTGCATGAAACCTTTGTAATTCTCTTTTGCTAGCATACATCTGTACAACTATACTGTCACTTTACCAACTTTGAAAGTAACCAGGCAATAAATATGTACAGGTGGCCAATTATGTTCAAAGTCTAATAGTTGTAACCTTATAGTTCTGTTTCATTTTCTCCACTTTATATTTTTATTGATATCACAAACTGTATCTTTATCCCTTCTTTTACAATTATAATAACCACATTACTTGTCTTGTGATAGTATGACTAGTGGGAATACAAAATCCACACATGCATAAATGCCATCATATGAGGTTATTAAGGATGGTATAATAAACTCATGATCAGATATAAGTGCCACCATCATGCAGTAAACCATAATGTTTTATAATAACTTTTTGTGTTACTATGATTATGAAACATGTTTTCCTGAAGAGTAAAAAGTGTACCATTCCAGAATTCACCCAATTGGCTAAGCACCTAAAAATTGAAATGGGCTGCAGTAAGACAGGACTTTAAAGAACTCAGCTAAACTGCTGAGTGGTCATTCCTAAATGGAAAAAAGATACGAATATCATTCCTACACACTGATATCTGAGTGCCTACTGGATAGCTTTGCCTACAAAGGATCACTGTGGCTGCAAGAACTTTAGTTTTCTGGGCAATGACTCAAAAAATAAATTTTAATCAAAGAACCTTCAACCTACTATGCTGTCATACCAGGGGGAGAGGTGATACTTCCACACAGCACATCCAAGGTGGCGGATATGGGGCTCCTCAATGAAATAAAATAGCTGTAACAGACCAAAAACACATATGACGGGTGAAGGAGGAAGGTAAAAGAAACCAGAGAACATCACGAAGCATCCTCTAAGGATAATAACCGTAGTTGTAATACAGATGTGTTGATATTGAAAGAAAATTTAAGCCAAACAAGCATGATGGCAAAACTTCTAAAGAATATTACCACAGGGTATAAATCTTCAGATGAATCTCTTATTGCGAAAACTGCAGTGGTGTATGTCTCTTTGGGACTCTGGGTAAACTTGGCATCATACAAAAGATGAGCCGTAAGGTCTTGCAATGTCCCTAACAGTCGCAAACTCAGAACCAAATCCAAAACTGTTCTAGCAACATTCAATATAAATTCACTCACCCAAACTGGTAAGATGAGAACCCTTACCAGAGCCCTCCACAAAAACTGGGTATCCATAATAGCATTGCAAGAATCACCGTAACCACATGAAGAGATTTTCAATTCTGAAGGTTATCGTTTCTTCAAGAGTCAATCCCAGAAATGGATTATCAATGGGTCCCTGGTGTTTGAAACAGCTTTTGCTGTGAGTACTAGAATCTTTGAATCAGTTAAAAATTTTGAACCAGTAAATGACAGTGGAGAGTGCTCGCGACCAGCACCCGGGAGACTGGAGCTGTAGAATGATGATGATGAAATGACAGGTTATCTATATTAACAATCAAGTGCACTAACAAAACTTACACTCTGATAAATGCACTCCACCACAAATGATGAAAATAGATCAGACTCAGGTGAAGTGGAAAAATTTTGGGACCTACTAGATGAAAAGTTGGCCAAAGTTTCCTAGTATCATCTAAAACTTCTTTTGGGAAGCTTTCATACCCAACTTGGGCAAGAAAAGACATACCAAAAGATTATTGGATTTTACTGAACACAAGAAAACCAATTAAAATGGCAAGAGATTAGTCTCCCTTTGAGAAAATTACAGCCTTCAGGTCATGTCGACACACTTTCATCATTTGCCAAGAAAGCAAACAACAATCTCCCATCCAATCAATTTGAGAGTTTGAAATAGATCACATCACTATCTCCAGGAAAAATAGCCCTAAAATCATAAACATTAAAGTGTCAACTTCAAACTAAGCAACTGGAAAAAAACCCAAACAGATCATATGCTTTGACAAGGAAAGCTCAGTCAAAAAACATGGAGTTCCAGGAGAAGTCCAGTTCCAGTGATTGCAACTTTAACAACACAAAAGGTCACCTGCTTGAGGCAGCATAGGAACTTGCAGAAATCAAAAGTAAGAAAAAACACACCTGGTGGAATGACACCTGTGAATCAGTGCTCAAACAAAGACTCTGAGCATAGAAAAAATTCTACTCAACTAAATCAGGAAACAATTGAAAAAACTCTTATTGAAAACATAGAACAAAATTTTAAGAAAAATAAAATCAGAGAGTACTAGAAAATATTCAAAAGAAAGTCACAGGATACAAACCGCCATCGCTGTGCTTTCAAAGGAAAGATGGCACATTGGCCACATCAAATGAAGACAACTGTAGGATCCTTTCTGACTATTTTAAGAACCTATTTATCTGTGAAAAGCCCATAAATCCCATCAAGACCGAGGAACCCTCATTGCGATACCTGGAATCCTTAACACCTGACAAAGATGTTATCAAGTTCCACATTGCCAGATTCTAAAACAACAAGTCAACTAGAGAAGACTCTATAACTGTAGAACTATGGAAATCACAGCCTTCCAGTCATGTTGACACACTACCCCTGAAGAATAAATAGAAATCTAGCAAAAGCAAATAGAATAAATTTGGAATGAGAAAACCATACCCAAAGATTGGAAAACAGCATTGACCTATCTATTGCACAAAGAAGGCAGTAGGAAGAGCATTAACAACTACAGAGGAATTTCCTTGTTTCCGGTAACTAGCAAAATTTTTTCAATTGCCATCCTGGAAAGATTAGAGTCCCAAGTTTAGCACCAATTAGGCGAATACCAAGGGGGCTTCAGAAAAAAATCGCTCAACAGCTGAACAGATCCACAACCTAAAGATTTTTTTTATTATTTTTTTTTTTTTTTACTTACGCCTTGTCGACGTTGAGGTCATTAGAGGTGGGATGGGACTGGGGACAAGGAACAGAAAGGAATTCAGTCATGGCATTTTTGAAGGAAGCATCCTGGCATTCACCTGGAGTGATTTGGGGAAACCATGGAAAACCCAAATCTGGATGCCCGGACGGGGATTTGAACCGGCATTCTCCCGAATGCGAGGCCAGGACGTTAACTGTTCACCCACCGTGCTTGAGCTTGGTCCAACCTCAAGATGATCATCAGATACTTCACACTTAGATCCAAGTAATACATGTCAGTGTTTGTGTAATTTAAGAAAGCATACAACTGGACAGACTAGGAGGTGCCATTAAACATCCTTAATCAATCTGGAGTTGACCTAAAACCATTGGCTATAACTAGATCCACCCTGGTAAACACAAAATCAAAAGTTATTTTTTTTAGGGATGTCTCTCAGATTCTTTTGAGGTCACATCTGGTGTCAGGCAAGTTTATGGTCTCTCTCCATTATTTTTTAACTGAATTATTGAAAAGATCCCTCAGACCTGGTGAGTGATGTTGAAGGAAATTGATTACAGTGCTATGAGAATGGGAACTAAATCTAAAGGGATCACAATAGACACTCTAGCTTTTGACAATGATATTGTTACCATATCAAATGACTTAAGAACTGCTAGGATCCAAATTGATTTGCTCAAAGAAATTGCTGATCAAACCAGTTTATAGGTATCCTATGAAAAAACGGAAGTAATGACTAAGATCAAAGATGCTTAAAACTAAATATGGAGACATTAATCGTGTGGAAAAATACTTGGTACTTGGGTGAAACCATCATGAAAAATGGATTCGACAAAGAAGCTATTTGGGAAAGGATACACAAACTGGAAATAGCCTGCCAAAGTTTGTGCGAGATCTACAACAAAACATGCCTTTCAGAAAATACTAAAATATGTTATTACGAAACAGTTCTGAAACCAGTAGTTTTGTATGAAGCCGAACTCTTGTTCTAGAATGCTGATGAATGACTCCTGGATGAATTGGAGATAAAAAGGGAAAAATTATAAGACACATTCTGTGTTCCAACTTCAAGAATGGCATCCTCCAAAAGAGATCCAACAAAGAAGTCTACAGCAAAATAGAGAAAATCACTTAAACAATCCACAAAAGATGGGCATGATTCTATGGTCACCTCACAAGAATGGAAGAAAACAGATAGACTAAAAAAAATAATTTATTTAATTCAAAACCTAAACTGTAATGCCCTGGTTTGTTAATATCAAAGAAGACCATTTATTGAGATTAAAACCTGAAGATGCTTTTATATAGATGTTTTTTGGAAGAAGTCAGTGACACTTGGGACAAATGGAGATGAACAATCCAAAAGAAAATGTGATACCCATTAGACAGAAGAGTGCAAAAAGGCCCACTCAAAATGAATATAGGACTTCTGGACCTAAAAGAAAATGAAGCTCACTGCCAGTTGCAAGAAGGTTTAACATGGTCCTAGTTGGCCTAATATATATATATATATATATATAATCCGAACTAATTGGGACCGGGCCTTGTTCGGATTACCGATTCATTCGGATTAGCCGGAATTACAGTGACCAGTTTCTAGAGGACCATCAGCTGATGCCTACTGCACTTCTGCGATGGGGTCCTATAGACTGGTTCATTACATGATTATTATTATTTTCTGGTTTATGCCTTTCTACCCCTCCCCTCACTTCCTGCCATGTTGTTTCTCCCCACCACGAGCTACTGGCCTTGTTGGCTAACTCAGTTGGCTGCCAGCCTCCATCATACAGATATCTCACTCTATGACTGAAGAAGGGCTATAGGCTTGAAAATTTTACTCTATGTGTGTTTGTGTTTATTCCATGTCTCAACGCTGTACAAATCCTCCTCTATGGTAAGTGGTGTTTTGTCTCCTATCCAAATGTGTAATATATATATAATGACCTGCCAGTGTATTTGCATTCATTAAGGCACTACGACACTGGATTGGGAATGTACAATGCGACCAGGATCGAGGCAATAGGTCTGGTTTCACAAAATTTACAACCAAAAAATTTTATAACATTTTATACATTTTTACGTCATGAAAATATAAACAACACATAAAGCAAAAAATGAATGGGGGAGAAAGAAAATGAAAACAATGTTCACAGTGTCAGAGAAGACAGGTACAGCAAGATTATAATCACGTTTGTTTAAATATAATAGCAGATTTAGGAGCAAGAAATGAAACACATAATAATGTTGTAAATAAAGGTCACAACAGTTATAGATGAAAGGATTTCATTATCTTTTCATGCATTTACTATTTTTGTGTTCTATTGTATATTACTCTAGGTAAAGTTATGTATAGGTGTGCCACAAACCATAGGTGAAGAATGTATCTGTAACCAAATGAATAATACAAACAACCAAGTTATGTACCAACAATTTTCATAACTAGTTAGTTAATTTAATGTAAAAGTTATATTAAATAACTCAATAGGGTTAAATTATACATAATAAACAATCAGGAATGTGGAAACACAAATGATAAGCCAAATATCACAGAATGAAAATAAACTGAATACTACACTGAATTACATAAGCAGTCTTCTCAAAACTGTAAAAATATCAATCTGTTTCAATTACTATATAAGACACAACTTACAGCACTAGTGATGTTGTTCAAATAAGCACCATGTGTTGCTTCAGCAATGAAATGCATGAGGTCAATATCAGGAACCATACCAGTACAACACTGAGGGTGGAACAATGAACCCACATGAAGAAATGAACATGCTATTAAATCTGAACGAAACTGATTCATGAGAGAATCAAACACGTGAACATCAGGTACTGCAATAATGCCATCTGTAAGAATGACCAAATCTGGAAAAAAAAAAAAATTAAGCAGAAATTATATTGGTTACAACTTCTGACATCACAAAAGTGGTTCCTCAAATCTGTAAAATCAAAAATGCTATATTTTATGAAAATATATCAAAGGTTTCAAGGTTTGTTACTCATGCAAGTGGCAAATAATCCATTAAATGTTGTTCTAAATTTTCTTGCTAAGCCTGTTTAAAATACTGGGCAGGATCAGAGGATGCTATGTTTAGTGTTTGTGGGCTTTCTAATTCATGATCAAAAGTTTTTGTAAAGCTCAAGAGGCACCTTTAAACAAGAGTATTATTTTTATTATTAATTTAATTGCAATGGAGCACACACTCTGGTGGCAATTCCCCTACACAACTATTTTTTTTTATTATCTTATGTAATTTCAGTGTTAAAATCCTCCCCCATCTCCTTTTGTGATTAACAAATTTCAATTTTAAATTCCTTCAGCGTTTTTGGTAAATTATTTATCACTTCACTTGCTAATTTGTTCCAATCCCAGACACCCTTACCTGCAAAGGAAAGTTTCCCACTCCCTTATGCATGAAATCGAGTGTCGGCTTGTGTTCATGGTTATCCT
Organism: Vandiemenella viatica; assembly: GCA_031002005.1. Classification (NCBI taxonomy): domain Eukaryota; kingdom Metazoa; phylum Arthropoda; class Insecta; order Orthoptera; family Morabidae; genus Vandiemenella; species Vandiemenella viatica. The sequence goes on from CM061921.1 coordinate 108,697,351, forward strand.
TCCTCTTCCATGCACTATTCCTAATATTTTGACTAGTATCCTTCCAAGCACCATCACCAACATATGCTTAGTGTATTACCACATTTGGATTTCTACATGATTAAAACCTGTCCTTTGGGCCAATTCACCTCTAAACTACACAACATAGCAATTTTATGAAAAAAAAGTGACTCTTTCGAATTCAAAAGCGTAATTATAAATTCTAGGATTTTTCCTGTCATCATTTTCTTGACTGATTTGATGCAATCCTCCATCTATTCCTACCTTGGCTAACCCCTTCATTTCAACATAACCCCTACAACCAGAATCCTGAATTATCTGCTTCATATATTCTAACCTCTGCCTTCCTCTATAATTCTTTCCTTCAACAGTTCCCTCCACTAACAAATTAATCAATATGCATGTCTTAAAATGTGACATACCATCCATCCTGCCTCTACTTTCTGTAAGGCTCTTCCACAAACTACATTCGTCACCCACACTTCCAAAACATGTTCATTTTGTACATAATCTGTCCAATAATTTTTAGCATCCTTCTACATCAAAATTCAAATGCTCCAATTTTCATTTATTCTAGTATTCCTAAAATCTAAGCTTCACTACCATAAAGTGCTGTGCTCCACAAATACAGTTTTAAAAATTTCTTTCCGAGTCCTAAATAAATATTCCTTTGTTCAAGAAGGCCCTTTTCTGCTTTTAATATCATACCTAATTCAGCCATCAGTTGTTCAGTTACTTCCATGTAACAAAATTCACTTCCACTATTTCTTCTGCTCCTATTTTAATATTCCATCACTTTTGTCTTGCTTTCATTTATATTTAATCCAAAATCTTTCTTCAGTATTTTGTTCATTCCATTCAGTAACTTCTCAATATCCCCAGTCTGTTCTGCTCATAGGGCAATGTCATTGGAAAATTTTAGCATACTGTTTTTTTTTGTTTTTTTTTTTACGTTATACTTAAATGGCACACTCAGAATTTTCTTTTATTTCCTTAATTGCTTTCTCTACATACAAGTTGAATATTAGTGGTGATAGATTACAACCTTGTCTCACACCCTTTTTAACTGATGCATCTCTCTTGTGATTCTCTACTTTTATTACAGCCACTTGATTCTTATACAGAGCCTAAAGTATTCTTCTCTCTCTTCTATAATCCATTCTATTGTTTTGTGTATTACCCAAGTCAGTAATTTTGAAGCTTGTGATGTTAGGATTATAGTGTGATAATTCTCACGTTTTTCAGCTTTTTCTTTCTTTGGAAGTGTTAAGATGATACTTTTATTAAAATCAATTGGAATTTCTACTGTTTCCATTATTGTTTGATATCATTTTGAATAATCGTTGGATTCCTTCTTCTCCTAGGGATTTCAGAAGTTCTGCAGGAATCTCACCAATTCCAAACATCTTATTTGATTTCAAACCTTTCAAAGCTCTATCAAATTCTGTCTTTAAAACAAGATCTCCTACGTCATCAATATTGAAATCGTCTTCCTTTTCCGATATACCATTATTCAAATCATCCCCTGATAGGGTTTCTCTACGTATTTCTTCCATTACATAGCTCTATCTTCTGAACTTAAAAGAGGTTTCCTATCAGCAGCTTTAATGATTATCAATATTTTCATCATTTCTCAAAAATTTTGTTTGATCTTCCTGTTTGCCACATCTACTTTCCCTACAACCATTTACTTTACTACTGCTTCCCAATATTCTTGAAGACATGTTTCTTTTGGTTTCTTGCATTTCCTGTTAATATAATTTCTAAAATGTCTGCACTGATCTCTGTCTGCTTTGTCCTGAGCCTTTTTGTGCCTTATTCAACTCCAAAACTGCTTCTGTAATCCAAGGTTTTTGGGTAGCTTGTTTCATAAGGACTTTTTTTTTAACCAGCTTTGAATATTTCTCTCTTTAGAGCAGTCCATCAAACTCCTTTGAGAGTTATTTCTATTCCTTAGACCCACGTCTACCATCTCTGCAAATTTTCCTGTCATGTTAGATTGTTTCAGCTTGTTTTCTTCCAGTATGTTCCGTCAGTATTGCTTCTTTATTCTCTTGAATATTAGCATGCACTTCATAACTATCAAACTGTTGTCAGAGTTTTCGTCAGATCCTGGGCACACTTTACCATCTAGAACATGACTCCTGAATCGCTGTTTACCATGATAATAGACAGTTACTGTGATGGCTCTGAATTTGAAACAGTTATTGAGGTCATGAGACTTGTGAGAGCTGGCATGGGCAGCAACAGGGTGATACAGAATTTGAGAGTAAACTGTTTGTCTGTGTCAGTGTACCATTCAAAACCACATCTCCATTTGAACTCTGGAGGTGGGAATTGGCCTGTCAACACATTCTGGATACCAGATACTCCCTGGACCTCAATCTCAGATAAGACCCACCTTCTTCATCCTGGTATACCCATCATTTGCAAGAATAATTAAATTATAGATATATATTTTATTTCAAAATTTTGTTTTGTTTGTATTTTTTTTATTTATCTGTTACATTTTTTCTTTTGATAATTCTTCACCCTTTTTTACATACCCCCTTTATTATTTTATTTTGATTAATTTCTTTCTGTGATTAACATTGTAAGGAACTAAACCACATACCGGGGTGAAGTATTGGTTTAATCACCTTAACTAATCTACAGCTTGCTTCTGTTAAAATATTCACTAATAAAACTGTTAAACAGTGTTTGAGCCTGGATAAATCAACTGTAATAAATTATGGCCGCCACTTCCCTTATTATTCCTTAGGAAAGACAAGGTTACTATTCACTATGAGAAATATGCACTGTTCAAGTCAAAAAAAAATTTTCAATATATTTTCAAAGTCACATCTAAGAGTCACAATTACAGTTGAAGTTGGCTATCGGATGAATCGTTTCCAAAAACGCAAGTTATGAAGAGGAATAAACACCAGACTGAACCCCGTGAATAAATTATCAAAGCTTCATAGTCACTGCTTACAATTCGCAAGTTCAAAAAATTCTATCATGGCCGCCAAGATGGCGTGGTTGGCGTTACTTCCGGGACTCCATTCACGCACCACCGAGTGGCTACCCACGAAACCTACTATCACACCGGCCGCTTCGAAACTTCAAATAGTAGTGGCCTCGTGTCTGTTCCCACTGGGTATTATATACATTTCGCCATATGACACCTGTAGCATCTCGCTACCAAAAATAGTTTGGAAAAATCTTGTGCTCCCCAATTTCAGAATTTTACAGTGTATAGTATGTGGTCTATTGATTTGTTGAGTTTATGATGACTTTGGCTCTAAACTTACTCAGTTTGTTGTAAAAAATTCAAGGGTGTTTGCGGAATAATAACTGACTTCCTGTAAGACATCGGTTTTTCCCCTCGCTGGCACTTTGCTTTCACAATTTTGGAAATTTATGCTGAAGTATAAGTTATAGTGTTTAAACCCCTGTCATTTTGTTCTATGATTGCTCCTATTTCAAATGCTGTCACTTTTATTATCGGTGGTGTATTTTAGAAGTTATTAAATTCACAAAAATTGAGGTGATAGACAAGCCGCAGACATGTTGGAAAAACTAATATTTTGTTAATTATTATTAAGGTGTGGCTTATTTCAAAAAGTGTCATCATCAGAATTTTTCTTTAATTTTATTACACATTTTAAAAGTAATCGTGTTTACTGAGGTGGTCTCAGTTGTTCGCAATTCAACTTTGAAAGTTCACACGTTTTCCTTTAAGGCATAATTGCTTTAAAAACTGATTTAATGTTTGTTTAACTGTGTGGAATGCTTTGAAACTTTTATATGTTATACAGTGTTCTTTATTATTATATAAAAATTATTTATTAGCTCCAAAAATTACTGAAAACATGTTGCTTGGTGCTGAATGTGAGTGTATTTGACGAAGTTTTAAAATCGTGTTTACTTTATTTATTCTGCCTGGAACTATTGATTTTTAGTGAATTTTACTTTCTCTCAGTTTATTATTATTATAAATATACGTTACAGCATCGAAAAGTGTCGAGAAATAGCGATATGGTCACGTAACCAAAATTGATTGTTTACAAGTTGAATAACTGAGGATTTCACCGATTTAGGTGAGTTTACAAGTTGTTTAGTATTATTAACAGTCTATTTACAGCTTGTATTATATACTGAATTACTTTCTTGATTTTAAATCGCCATATGTTCTGAGATAAAGCTGCAGTATCGGCTTCTGTGTGAATCCCGTCTCCCATATCCTGTAATGACGAGGTTAAATATTTTACAATTCTGATGTACTTAGACCATCCCCTATGCCCTATAGCCAAGAAAAGCAGAATTTAACCAAATTCTAAGGTGCTTATAACATTTCCACTGATACTGCTGTGGCCCTCATCTCCCCATCCCCTACCATGTAAGATAACCTGAATTTTGTAATTTCATGACAAAATTTGTTTATAGAGCAGCAAGTTCAACCCAATAACATTGAACATCAGGTTTAGAGTTGTTTTCTTAAGTAATTCAAATGGTATATTAAAGTGAAAAATCATATAAAGTCATAACGTAATGTAAACAAAACTGGTATATGAGGTTCAGATTATTTTGTAAAAGAAAACATCACATTCATTTTCACAGCTACCTTAAGCCATGTAGAGCAAAACAAGATTTGTACCTTTGTAGGTAGCAATTTTTCCTGAAGAGTTATAAGAAGTTTGGCTGAATGTAGGAAGTCATCATGAACCACTTTAAAAATTCCTAGAGCCATAGTTTGACAGATACGCGAAGGGCTCATAGCTCAGAAGCAGCATGATTTTTCATTACAACTCATATAAAGTTTCGAGAGGCATTAATAAAATTTAAGGATTATTTTTGGGAAGATATTGAAAATTGAGTATACCATGAGGTTAAATTTTCAAAGAGGGCAGTATGTTTAAATGAAAGGAGAATTTTTTCCGAACTTAACACATCAATTGGTTTTTGAATATATGCATTATTTTGGCTGATATTTGAAAAAATAAGTAATTACAAACTCGTAGATAGAACGGCTTCCAGTAGAAGTTTTGTAAGAAAACAGATTATAAAGAGAAGGAGGGTGAATTTGTAAAAGGATGAAAAACCTATTAAAGAACTGTTATTACAGGAAGATAGTGATGATATCTCACTGAAAAGTTAATGTAGAAGCGTTTAGAAAAATTTTCAGAGCTGTAAGTTCAATTGTTCAAAAGATGTCAATTTTCGAAATTACACATCATATAAGATTTTTTTTAGTTTCACCCTGTTAGAAAATACTAACAAAGTGAATTTAGGCATCAAATGAAAAAGCAGAGAAAGTAAATAATTTAAAAATTTCAACTTCATAGCTCATAAACTTTAGGCATTATAAACATTTTTGTAATTTTTTTTTTTATGGCAAAACTAAGATCGCTACAGAAATTTTCACTAGGATTAGTTTTAACTTTTGGGAAACAAGCTACCTGATGTAAAATTTTCAGATTGAAAGGAATTTATCTTATCCCCAAGATTTTAGGGGCAAACTGTGAGAAACTGGTCTGAACCAGATTCACAGACCACCTCTATAAATAGAGTGATGGTAAAGCCCCTCATGGTCAGTTGGTAACAGTTATTTGAGGAGTGAACACATCCATTTGTTCAGTGTTTCTGGCGTGAGATGTAGGCAAAAGGCATTACACAATACAATGTAGGAACGCTTCCATCAACCATCTTGGAATTTTGGGCACGAGTGTGGTAGTTGCGTGATCCACATGTGACTGAAAATCAGTTAGGGGTTTATGAGGGTTGCCTGTCTTTGGATCACTTTTCAGTATCTGCAATCAATTAATTTTGGAAACAAAGTCTCATGCTGATTGTTTGTTTGTGACTTTGTAAAATTTTGAGAAAAATACAGGGATGGTTAAACTCACTTGAAGCAGCAGTGACTTTGATTTCAACACACCTTTCCTGATTGAGGTTATACAATCTGGTGGCGACAGATCTTCAGTAACGAACAATCGAATAATCCAAAGGCAACACATCATGGTTAAAGTTCAGACTAAGTGTTATGTGCCAACCCCAGGAAGCACAAGTTCCTGACAACCACCTCTGGCTGCCTGCCAGAACTCGATTACATGTTTCTATTTTTTTGAAGAAGGGCATAGCCTGAAATATTATTGTTGTTTTTTTTTTTTTTTTGTTTTTTTTTTGCTACTGCCATCCTCCCTTCTATGTTTGCTATATTTTAACTTTCCTTTCTATAGAAATTTAACAAGTAAAATTTTTAATACGTAGAATGTACTGATAGCATATAAATTCAATAAACCAACCCAATCTACAGACTTTACTTCTCTTTCCTAAGTTTCCATTTTTTGCCTCACATTTTTTTCACAGTTCTGCTAGGTTGTGTTTCAGCTGCCCTAGATAATTCAGTTTTTGTGTCTTCCACTATTTTATACTGTTTACTTTGCATCTTTTACTTAATGTATTTAATGTTGATACTTATTAAGGTATTGAGTAATGTTTTCCCACACCTAATTGGCTAATACACCTTGTAATAATACTGTCATTGCTCTGATATACGAAATATTGACATATTAAGTATTGTGCTATAAGATGGTATCATACAAGTTTGCATTACCATTTTATCATCTCCCACCTTTATGGTAAACTTTGGCATGTGCACACCTCCCAAACCATATGAATCAGTTCCTATAACATGAGTAAGATGTAAAACTGATATGTTTTTCACTCATTGTAGCCTTCAACTTTGGTAAGTGATGAGTCATTTTACCCATCCTTCGTTATTTATCCCACCTTTACATAGAGATAGTGGAGCAGCCCAGGAAAGTTCAACAATCCATAGCTAAATGATTCACACCCAGTAATCAGGAACTGAATGGAATATGCAGGCTTGAGTGAACTTTAACAGTGCAACTGTTGTAAATATAGAGGATTGTTTTAGAAGGCATAATCATGCCAAAATGGGAGGAATAACTATCTGCATTTAAAAGTGGAAGACTGTTTAAATGTGTCCTTAAACTGTTCTATAGAGCATCCCAAATGTTGTGCAGGGCTTGAAATTCTATGATAGAACTCAGCAATCTTAACGAATCACAATAATATTATGTAAGTGCTAGTGGTATCGATTTTACAACCCAATAAATTTTGGCTCTATATTAAAATTTTTATTCCCGCCATTATGTACACTATTGTACTCAGGCAACCATGATTAAATTTGGATTTGGTTAAAACTTTCAAATACATAATTAGATAACTAACTATCATTAACAAAAGTACTTAATTTTATTAGCTATCTTATAGTGCAGGCCTTGCATCTGTAACTTTGTCTTATTAATTTTGATACTTCTTATGAGATCATGGGTAATGGTTTTTTCTTTTCCACCCAATGGGCTTAAACACCTTATAAAAATACTGTCATACTCTTGTCCCTTTTAAGAAGTTACTTCCCACAGTCTTACTGCCTCTCTCTTCAATTTTAATCTTTTTCTTCCACATAATGATAAACCTTAAAACTTAATGTGTTCATGAAACATTGTGTTAAAACTAAAGCTCATTCATTTGAAAAACTGTTCTGAAGTAAAACCACAAGGCACATTATTTCTGAGCACTCCATTATAAATTATAGCCTCTTGTAAACTACTAGGAAATTTACACTTTATGACCAATGCCAACCGTGAGATCAAATGCCATCTGGTTATTCTGGAGGTATGCTGCAGCATATAAGAGGCACAGTGACACATGGGGAGTCATTCTAGCAATATGTATGGCAAATGGGAAAATCTACTGAAATAAGTGACTTTGACAAATGGCAGATTGTTATGGCCTGGCACCTGGGGATCCTGGTCGGCTGTTTACATACTACTGTAGCGAGCATCTATGGAAAGTACTTGAAGGGCAGTGACACCACACATAAGCAACACAGTAGTGGCTATTCTCATCCCATCACAGAACAGGTGTCACCTGTGTGTAGACATATTGTGCGAGATACCTCTGGAAATGTACCAAGAACTTGTCAGATCCATGCCATGTCAAATAGCTGCTACATTGCATTCCAAAGGTGAGCCTGTATGCTATTAAGCAGATAGCCATCATGTTTAGGCTCATCAGTGTACATTAATTTAGGCATAATTACATTTAAAATACAAATATAACAGATATACACTAAATTAATGAAACTCAGATGTTTATTAATGAGCTTGCTATAAATAAAATCAATCAAACTTATAAAATTTGTGAAATGATAGAAAGTTTATGATCAAAGAGCCTGGAACATAATAACTAAAGTACATCACTATCAAACAATGTCTAATCTGTTAATCATACCAGGAAAATACAATCATTAATTAAATTTGAACAAATAACTAATTACTATTTCAAATGAACCACTAAACCACTAGCCACTAAACCAATAGTCAAAACTGCTATGTACCAAAAAAATTATTCTGAAACTGCAATCTGTAAAGTATTCTTACTTCTTAATATATAAGTACAAACAACAGTCACTGGTACTTACTAGAGGAGCTCGCATCTGGAAGAAGACGAAGTGCCAATAGAGCATATCGTAACATATTAATAAAACCCAAATCCGGGCTCACCATAGGAATATAAGCAGTGGGTGTTTGTATTATTTCATTAGATTCTTCAAATAAATCACCCACAAGTTTTTCTGATTCAGCCTACAATCATAATCAGAATTGCAATTAGTAATAAACTCCCCATCACTACTTAGCAGTAAAGTCATAAACTCTAGATCAGTGTATCTGTTTTCAACTTTATAGAAACTGAATTATGTTTTCTTAACAAAATTTTAATGCCAACAGTTAAAAAAGTTAAAATTAGTGACATTTTCTTATTTTAAGTGATCAAACATATCTCCAAAGTGAAAGCAGTGTCATTAAACACTATGCAAGGGAAGAAAATGATGCCACTGATTTATAACTAACAGGAGTTGTGTTTTCTGTTAAGCCCATTGTGAAAAATACACCTCCCAATACTAACCTAAATGAATAAGGTAAACTGCATTAAAATATTGGTAATGAAGGTAAATGCATTACCAGCAGAAGTAAGATTCAAACTGAGTCTACTATTGAATGAACAGAGCAAAACTGCTAAACTAAATTGATTTCTGAGTGCATCTGATTTATGACTCAAGTACAACCATAAGCTGTATGAAAATTAATGGAAATCTTTTGTGTAAGGTATCAGATTTTAAAAGGTAAAGCAAACCCTCCATTTACCATAATTGAAGGCAAGAGGGTTGAGATGCCACAAAATTAAGATTAACATACTTACAGTGAATTTTTGTGTAGTATTAGTGTGTAGGAGAGTGATCAAGCATACTGCAAGGTCAATAGGTATACATATAGTCTATATTACCATATGAATGACTGAATGCTGGTGGCTTGAAATGAAGAGATGGTGGTTAGCAAAGATACTAAAGTAAATAAAAAATCCATTCAGTTGTAATGTCATTGGAACTTATGATAATTAATACTTCCACACCCAAAAAATAAAATTATATAATAATGATATTTATAATAAATGGGAATAACTGTAGAGGAAAAGAAAAATTGTAATACAGGAGGAAGATAATGGGCTGCAATGAGTAAGAAGAAATTATTAAATAATATGAAGACTAGGAAAATTGTATTAAATCAATATAGAAGGAAATTAAGAAAACTGGAAACATTTAAGGAAAGACTATATTCTTACTCTCAGTTAATTAGCAAGTTAGAAACAGGATGTGTATTTTGAATGCTGATGATAACACATCACATAATATACTATTTTTGGATGATATGTTTGCAGTGTGCACTGACACGACACTACCAGAACTATTATTTTATATTATTCAAAACATTAAATATTTGATTGAGAAATAAATTAGTGGCTCTGGTTTGGAATGTAATTATAATCTAAAACATCAGAAGTCAACATACTTGTCAGTAGGTTGTGAATGATACCACACTTGACACTATTCTATAGTATATAGTAGATTTTACCAATAATATACACAATTTAATGTGGGTGAAAACTATTTTAATAACACAAACAATGTTTATAAAATTTGATGCTTTTGGCAAGTATCATGTTTGTAAAATTCCACTTATTTTGTGGATTTAGCACTGTGTCAATCTTGTTGCTACTGCCAATATTTTGGCACCTATCCTGAGGCCTTCCTCAGGGCTATTTTGGGTTGATGTTACAATGTAACAACTTCTGATGTCTGGTAACACCACTTAATCATTCAGCTGCACAAATCACCCAGCGTGCAGACAAATACGAGGCGTATTTTTTAAGTAAGTACCGTTTTGTCACACCGTGGCTGCAGCGCTACGGTCGGCGTTCCGCGCATGCGCACTGGGTACCTGCATCTCTTGCCTACGCACTGACACCATTACAGCCAAATTCTTCCTTGTTTACATTGTTTACTGAGTGTTTAAGTGTCTCCAATAATCGCGAGTCCCGCAGACTGTGAAGTACGGGCTGTTATAAGAATTCTTTATGCTAAAGGCCTAAAACCGAACGATATTCATCGTGAGATCTGTGCAGTTTACGGACAAAACATTATGAGTGATGGAATGGTGGGAAAGTGGGGTGAGAGCATTTAAAGATGGCTGCACAAATGTGCATGATGAACAACGGAATGGGCGTCCTTTGGTCGTTAATGAAAGTTTAGTGCAGAAAGTGGACAATAAGGTGAGAGAAAACAGACACTTTATGATTTCCTCCATGTGTGATGACTTTCCTAATGTTTCTCGTAGTGTTTTGTATGGCAGTGTGACCAAGCACTTGAATTACCGAAAATCGTGCTCACGTTGGGTACCGAAAATGTTAATGGATGTGCACAAAACCAAACGTTTAGGCAGTGCATTGACTTTCCTTGAGCGGTACCACAGCGATGGTGATGATTTCTTAAGCCAAATTGTTACGGGCGGTGAGACATGGGTGGCCTACGTCACACCTGAATCAAAGCAACAGTCCATGGAATGGCGGCATTCAGTTTCACCCAAAAAAGTGAAGTTCAAGCAAACGATTTCTGCCCGGAAAATCATGTGCACAGTTTTTTGGGACAGAAAAGGAGTATTGCTTGTGGAATTTCTGCCTCGTAATGAGACAATCAATGCAGCAGCTTATTGTGAGACATTGAACAATCTACGCTGTTCAATCCAGAACAAAAGACATGGCAAGTTGAGCAATGGCATCGTTTTGCTGGATGACAATGCCCGTCTACATGTGGCTAATCAGACCAAAGATCTCATCACATCTTTTCGATGGGAAACTCTAGATCATCCTCCTTACAGCCCTGATCTGGTGCCCAGTGGCTACCATCTGTTCCTGCACTTGAAGAAACACCTGGGTGGTCAGTGTCTTGAAGGCGATATCGAAGTCAAAACAGTTGTGATGCACTGGTTAATAAGTCAGGCGGCACACTTCTATGAGGAGGGTTTTCAAAAACTGGTACTATGTTATGACAAATGCCTCAATATTGAAGGTAATTATGTAGAACAATAGAGTAAGGTACAGGCTTTCATGTAAAAATAAAATTATTGATATATATTTGCACGTCTTTTTTTTTAAATTTCAAAACAGTACTTACTTAAAAAAACATGCCTCGTAGCTTGTGCCAAAATGTTGGATGCCGAAACTTTGGCAGTAGCAAGAACATTGACGCAAGACAAAACCCACAATCTAAATGGAATTTTATGAACAATGTATACCAAACATTAAACAATTGGAAAAAATCTTAAATTTACACACAACTGCAAATATTCTATACAAAAATATGACTGAGAATGAGACATGATAAAAATGAATAGGAGTTTACAAAAGGAGACAGCAAACAATACATTAAAAAACAAATTTTTGGCCAAACCTTTGAACACTCTAAAGAGTTGAATTTATACATGGGTTTCTCTCACTACACAGGTGCACCAGTTCCAAACAGCTTTGGCATGACTGTAAAGTTCCTACATGAGTGAAGGGTGAATTGAATATTGGTAATTGTGATAATGATGGCATGTAGGTGGTGATACTGTTAAGTGGTGTTTGGTAGGATTAGGAGCAGGGGAAAGGATAATTTGTGGTCAGAAAAATGTCTGACAGTTAATGGACATACAGTTCAACCTGCATTGTAAGAAGGAGCTAAAGTCTTCATGTTGAACACTCAGGAGACTATTTGCAATGTCAATGTAGTTTATTAGTCAAAATTTTTTACCTCAGGCCATTTTCCATATAGATAGCCAATTGGTTACGAAACAAATATTTGAGCTGGTGTATTACCTGTAAGATACAGCATTTGGCATATGCAGAAATCAGAATTTTCCATAGTAAGGATTGGAGTGTTGTATGAATGTCAACTAGCATTCTCCACAAAACCACCCAGTGTTTCAATTTCCTAAGAGAATCATTGTGCAGAACCTGAGACTTGGATCTAACACTTGTTATGGAGGCATTCTTCTCTCTTTTATCTCATGTACCATTTTACATCTTAAATTCTAACTAATTTTCAACCGGTGCCCTTATTCACACACTAGTCTCACTTCCATTCATTTGTCTGCAAATACAGCTGTTCATAGGCAGGCAGGGTTTACTAATATCAGCAATCACCCAGCCAATGATCATACAACTTTTCACAACTCTTGCTTCATAGTCAGATCATTCAAGGTCCTACATATTAATATAATCTCTCCCCCCTCCTCCCTCCCAAACACACGTTCATACACAACCACTCTATATAGTTTTAAAATGAAATATCAGCACATCTCCAGCAGCAGAGGTACTCCTCACCTCCAACTCGCATCACTCCCTCCCTCAGCCTCTGATGACATAGATGTAAATGAGGCATAAAGCCATGTAAAAATAATAATAATAAAAAAGTAAAAATAATGCTTCCTCCTTCCTCTCCTCATCCTTTCAGGTTTTTCAACAGCTCTTTCACACTATAAACTGTCTTCATTACATCCCACCTTTACATCATAACTTCAGTGTATTGAATCAGGATACATGCACACAATTAAAAAAAAAGACACACATTAGAAGTGTACTTCGCTACTGTCACCTTTGATAAGCACTGGTTCACTTTTTGCATCAAATTTCTAAAATTAGTTTAGCAAAAAAAGTGAAACATTTTTCACATTAAAAAATAAACAACATTGAACATTTGATTACATCAGTATTACATATAATATTCAAAGTCTTCAACAGTTACAGCTCTAGACACATTTCCTTCCAATTTTTCTTTCTTGCTGTACTAACACTGAATCAATATTTTTTTTAAAATCCATATTAAATACATGGCTAGTTACTTTGCTTATGGCACCTAATACCTACCCGTATAGTTTCGAGCCGCTCATATGCAATTCCAGCAACCTTTGCAACTATATTTTCCAGCTGCTCAAGCTGCTGGCGAATAATATTAAGGAAAACTTCCAGATTTCCCTCTGTAATTTCCCATCCTTGAACCAGCACCTGAAACATTGTTTGATATTTTGATGAGCTCAGGCAACCATGTTGACCTACAGAAAATACTCATTTCCCAATACAAACACAATGATTTATCCGGTTTTATATTATAACCTGTAAAATTCAATGCCTTGGGACCATCACATAAGTAAATAGACTACTTCTCTTTCTCTCAAAAGTGGGGTAGTGAAACCAATCTTTTAAGACAAAGTAATGTCAGCACATTTGTACTGCACCAGTGGTGGGAGAAAGTATGAGGGGAGGGAACATTCATTAACATTCTCAAATCATTTTCAAAATTTATTTTCGAAAAAAATGGCATTTATTTTCTCCAAAACACCAAATTTTTTAGTCATGAATGAAAACTATAACATCACACTTACAACAAAGTACGAGACATATATACTTTAGTGAAGAAATAATTGATTTACTTATTTTGTGATAGAGAAGATCAACTTGTAATTCTTATCTGATCATCTAGAGCACAGATTCTGAATTTATTTTAAGCAGTAGAAAACAGATTTTTTTAAAATGTAAATCTCGTTTTTTCTATAATCTGCACTCACAGTTACAATCAGAGTATATTTGATACTCAATAATAAATCAATTTAAAAAATTAGCCTCAAGCTTCCACTTCTACTTTTTAGTCTAGTATTTAATAAGGATTTCTGTTTCCATTGTGAGGCAGCATGCCAGCAAACATAATGAGAAGAAATGATAGCAACCAGTCTGGGAAAACGTAAGATCTAATTTACTCAGCCTATCACTTGATAATGACTGAAATCATAGGAACTTTTCAAAATGTTTCTCAAAGTGAACCGACTAGAAAAATTGTGTGACATATAGTTTCAAAATCAATTTATAATTGTAGAGTTTTTCAATTATTATTATTAACTCTTCTGTGCACATCAACATTATTATCACCCAAATACTTTACAGAATTGAAAAAGTTAATAGTGTGAGAATGGAATTAGTACTCTTGCAGGTTGTAAATGTAGAATTAAAACACAAAAAAAAAAATCAAAATAATTCTTGTTTAAGTAACTGTGGAAGGTCAGATAACTTAGAAACTAGATTCATTATTTGCCTGATTATACAAAATAGCCAACATATAAAAATAAAAAAGAGTAAACCAACTGTAAAAGAGAAAATTATTTCATATAGATAATTAGAAATAAAAACTTAACAGATTTTTAAAAAATCATGCCAGAATATAGATACATAAAACAATAGTCATTTTGATAGAATCTTTATTTAAAACACAAATCACTGGCTGAAATATTGTACAGAAAAAATAATCCTGTGCCAAGTATATCATAAGCACTACTTGAGAAAAATGGTAGTGTCTCCTATCTATAGGGGAATAAGGATGAATTCATCCATTCTCGTGATGGATACAAAATTATATAGATGATACATTGGTGTGGCAGTAAATAAACACAACAAGCAGTTATTAGAGGAGAAAAGGTTTTCTGAGGTACTGCATGCAAAGATATACTAAGAGTCATAGGTTCAGGTAGAAGTATGCTATTGACAAAGCCACTATTTTCCTAGCTTAAGACAATCTTCATCATATCATAACTGTACACTCTTTACACTGTTTCTAAAACCTGCCAGCATCTAGATGGGTCTTGGGAAAAAGTGTACATATCATACAAGTAACAAACAGTACAGACCATGAAAGAATAAAGGGTTTCCTGGAGTATCAAATGTATAAAAAGTTCTCAGACCTCCCACGAGGGGAATGCATAAATATGATGCGGCATTTTGAAGCTGCTCTCTGACTTCATCTTCACCACCTGCTGCCTGTTGAAGCTGCTGCACTAACTGCTTCTCAAATAATCTCCTGTATCATGTATTCCTCAGGATGCTCAACACTTCTAACATCAAGATAGGCAATTTCAAGAGCATCTGAAAAATACTACTGCAGTGTTTAATCACTGCTTAGCTTATAAGTTATGATCAAAGTTCCTGTTTAAGTATTTTCAATATTCAGGCAAATAATGATTTCTTTGCTGCAATTAAAAGACAAACAAAATTTAAAATTCATAAGAAAGTAACCATATTTGTCATTCTTGAGGAACTGGAAAGATTGCTTACTCATTTCTATTTTTTTCAAAAGATACTGTGCTGTTCTGAAGCTCCAGACTACTAATTATTTCAGTTACATAGGAATGTTGATAATTTTATTAGTACATTTATTGGTGTATCACTCATGATTCAAATATATATGCTTTTCTTATTACAATGGTGATCACTGACATTGATAACAGAGGAATATTGCACAGCAACTTGAAACTGGTACCAGGTGGTAAGACAACACAAATCATCAACATCTAACACCTCTCTCTCTCTCTCAGTTCTCTCTGGTTTTTTTTTTTTTTTTTTTGCAACTTATTTATGATGGAACAGAAGCAACTAAAATGAATTCTCTCTTCCCATTGACTGAGACAGCCTCATAAAATCCCAAATTTAAAATGGTAATTGAGATTCTACCGGACAACATTATTATGATTTCTGATATCTTACCTGTTGTGCAGGGGTTGTGAAGAAAGGAGTATGTGCTATCACAGTAACAAATATATGAGGTGAGAACTTCAGATCAGATCCAGGAATAAAGCACTGTAACATTTTCAAGTTGTTAAGTAGATAAGTAACAGTAATACATATTATCAGAAAAAAATATTACTAAGAGAAGAATGTTGGAACAAAACATCAATGAACAAGATGGAAACTAAGCACTCTAAACATAGAAAAGTTTAAAAAGTGGATTTAGAAGGCTTCAGTTAGAGAGACAAGGAAAAATGAATTAACATGAAGAAAGTCAAGAGTTCTCCCATGTTTAGTTTCCTACACTTGAATCAAAAATTAAAAAAAGATTGAATGCAGAACAGCCATGTTTTATAAATTAATTGTCTATGTGAGTTTCAATTATAATATCTTTAACTTATTCTTAAAAACTGAGAATAAGAATGTTTTTTCCTATCCACACCAAACAATAAATTTGTTTTGACAAGTGTATAATAAATTGCAGTGTTTAAGATTATAGATATTTTAAATTAACTGTTTCATAATATAAAGTCAAAAACCTGAAAACTGTAGGAGCAACAAGCTGTGGAAAATGAATACAGATCTGAATTAGGAAATTCTTCCAAAAACTGTATTTAAGTAGGAATGTGTGTAATCTATCCTGCCTCCAGTTTAAACTGGGTGAAAAAATCAAACTAATTTTTAGACTTTATACATAATGAATTACTGCATCATATACAATAATTTATTATATGTTACATCTACACATTTTACCATATAGTACTAGTGAAATTAACTAAAGAATACAAACATTTTCTTAAACACTTAAATCAATTGATCAAATAAATTAGAAACTGTGTGGAAGATGATTTTTTTTTTTTTGGTAATGACTTTACATTTTGTCGATGTCATTATAGGCAGGATGGGACTGGGGACAAGGAATGGGAAGGAATTCAGCCATGGCCTTTTTGAAGGAAGCATCCTGGTATTTGCCTGGAGTGATTTGGGGAAATCATGGAAAACCCAAATCTGGATGCCCGGACGTGGATTCGAACCGGCGTCCCCCAGAATGCGAACCACACTCACCACACTCGGTGAAAGATGATAAAAAATGAATTACATACCAAAGAAAAACTTAATATGCACACATCAGGGAAAGTAATCTTAACAACAGTGAACTGTTTAGAAACATCTCTATTTGAAATGGAGATATTCTGGATCATTATTTCACAAATGCTGTAGAAAATCTTTTCCTTCTGATTATGACAGAAGTATGTTAGTGAAATTGTGCTTTTTGAGCTGGAAATTGAGCAACTATAAAAATTGTCAAGAAGCCACTTCAAAAATGCAATCACCGTGATGAAGTATTAATGGCAGGATTCGAATCCCAACTAGTTGCAGCTTCCCAAACTTCATTATGGTCTAGCATCAGCTGTGTTGATGCTAATGATAAAGTATGGATTTGGTCTCAGGAGTTCTCAGCACTTACCATAGATTATTCTACTCATTATTCCATATCACGATAATGAATAACTTATAGAATGTTTTTGCATACCTCAATTTGGTTTTGAGAATGACGAGGTTAAGAATTTTGGAAATTTCATGTTTCTTGGTTTTTGATAACCTTGTCATGTGTGATTATTTATTATTATTACTTGCTATGGAGTTCATACCCAACAGAAATTTCCCTGCATTTCTACTTTGGCAACATGTGAATTTTTACTCTAAATTCTTTCACTGATTGAGGTAAATTGCTTATCAACTCACCAATAATTTATCCTAGTCCCTGACTACCTCACTGTAATTGAAAACTTTCCACTTCCTTATGCTTGAAATCAAGTGGTAATTTATGGTAATGGTCATCTCTTCCCTTACACACTACACCTAATTCTTTTCCCAATATCAACAGAGGCTTCATCACCAATGAATATATGCATTAAAGCCAATCTTCCAGGGATTTCCAGCTCAGCTCCTTATTACATCAGTTACTGATTATATTATGTAGTAATACTGGTTGGGCTGATAACTTTTCAGGAAAACTTGTACTCAATCTGCTGCTTCTGCCTTTAAAAATTAATATATGAAAGTTTTAATAATAATAAACTTTTAATGAGGATGCAGAATCCTTAACATTCCTCATCATCTTCTGACCAAAACATTAGAATTTTATACCATGGTGTGGGCCAACCAGACAGCTTAGGAATCATTCCTCATATGATTGTTAACACAAAGCAGAGAAGTATTTATTTAAAGTATTAAAACTATAAAATAGAGAGACAGACACTAAAGGTTTTCCAACTGTATGTTACAAATATATACAATTGGTCAGATCCAAGATCAACTCTATTACACTCATATGCATGCAGCTTTAGTGATTGTACTTTTTAAACAGATACGTTTCTCGATAGATGCAAACCATCAATACAAAAATCACTCAACGAAATTTGTATTAACTTGCATAATTTGTCATTATTCTCAGAAATAATGGGAAAAGTTATCTTCAGGATGGTATGTGAAAATTTATTTAAACTATTCAGTAATGTCTAATTTAATTTCAGACACTGCACTTCGAAAGACTCCATAATTTTTTTAATTGTAAATAGTGTATTAGCGATAGTTGTAAGATAACAATCATAGAGTGAATTCTTCACGTGAGTCCAGCCGGATGGTGTCATAGAATGACGACGTTTCAACAACCTGCTCGGTTGTCTTCATCAGGGCTATTTTTAGATATTACTTCTTGAACTCACAAAACAGACTGGCTTAGCTGCAGGCGAAAAATCTTACTCCATGTATCAACGCTTGCCAGGACGCCCAATCAGTGCACTGGAACTGGAATGTGCGATCTGCCAACTGAGGGTATCGATGTTACGGAATGCGTATGGAGCCATACCCGGTCACCCATCCAGGTACTCACCACACTCAATGTTGCTTAACTTGTAGCCGGAAGTGATAGCGAACTTAATCCATGGCATAATTTTGCATCCATTACGCCTTGTTGAGAAGATTTCTTTCATTCAAGATGTAGATCTCTAATAATCAGTCTCCAGGCTTCACTCAAGTACAGTCCGCTGTCCCTATTGATGTTATTATCATTAAGCTGTATTTCCAATGCTTCCCGAATTACTGAGACCCAGAATGAAGAGACCCTGGCCAGCACCACCATTTCATCAAACACTTTCTTATGCTCTTCATCGAAAGCATGTTCGGCTATTGTGGACTTTTCCACTTGTACCAGTTTGTGCTCGGTAATACGTTCAGTGATGGTTCTGTCTGTCCAATATAAACTTTGCCACATTCACAAGGTATGGAATAAATTCCAGGAATTATTAGGCCTAAATCATCCTTAACCGAATGAAGCACATCACGTATATCGACGGGCGGCCGAAAAATGGTTTTTATACTAGACCGCGCCAAGAGCCTTCCAATCATTCCGGACGTGTTGCTGGCATATGGCCGAAAGGCAAGAGATTTTGGTGGTTCAATTTTTGCAATCGGTGGTCTCGGTGGCTTCTGGACAAAATCACGCTCTATCTGTCGCCGAGAGTACCCATTCTGTTCAAAAACAGTCCTTAGATTGTTCAACTCCAACGGTAGGCTCTCACGAACCAATGTGGTCAATACGGAGTTGTGTTGTGCTGGGTGATGGTAACTGGTTGCACCCAAGTAATGTTCAGTGTGGGTGGGTTTGCGATACACACTATCTGCCAATGATCCATCATGTTTGCGTTTGACTAAGATGTCCAGGAACGGGATGCATCCGTCCTTCTCAACTTCTTTCGTAAACCATATGTTGGGATGGATCCTATGAAGATGGTCTAGAAATACATCCAACGCTTCCATACCGTGTGGCCACACGGCAAAGGTGTCATCAACATAGCGACGGGTTTTAGGGTAGCACTCTCAAGAGCCCTCTCTTCAAAATCTTCCATGTAGAGGTTAGCCACCACCAGTGAAAGCGGAGATCCCATGGCCATTCCATCGGATTGTTCATAATACTTCCCTCCATACATGAAATAAGTGGAAGTACATACGTGATCAAAGAGGTCTGCTGTACTTGGCTCAAAATGACGGCGAATCAAGTCCAGAGTGTCCTTTACCGGCACACGGGTAAAGAGAAACACCACATCAAAACTAACAAGGATGTCAGAATCTGAAACTGTTAGAGACTGTATGGTTTTCATGAATTCAGCCGAGTTCTTGACATGGTGGCAACAGCGCCCGACAAGGGGACTAAGAAGACGCATCTAATGCTTAGCAAGTTGGTCTTTACATTTACCCAATGTAAAGGAACACCCTGTTTATATATCTTGGGTAAGCCATAAAGTCTCGGTGGTCTCGCGGCACGTGGCCAAATTCTCTCAATCACTTCCTCGGGAAGATCAGCTGTTTTGACAAGGGCCATTGTCTTCTTCACAACTTTAACGGTCGGGTCAGCGTTCAACGCAACATAAAACACGTCATTAAGGAGACTCAGCACCTTTGTGTTATATTGCTGTATAGAAAGAAGAACAGTAGAGTTACCTTTGTCTGCTGGTAAAATGTCTATGTCATCCCTGAGATGCAAGGCAATTAGTGCCTCACGTTCTGTGGCAGCGATATTATTTCTTGGCGGCTTAGCTCTCTTCAAAACTCAACAGGTCTCCCTCCGTATTTCTTCAGCTTCTTCACTTGGTAAGCAGCGCACAGCCTGTTCTACCGAACAGATTATCTCCTTAGTGGGTATGCGCCTAGGGGCAGGAGCGAAATTCAGGCCTCTGGCCAGCACACAAGTAGTTGCATCATCAAGACAAATACCAGCCAGGTTGACCACAGAACAATCGGACGCCACAGGTTTGCCACCTTGGTCTGTTCCCGCCAAATGGTTGTATTTGGCAATATGTCTTGCTGTAGTTTTCTCAAGTTCCAGATTCATTCAAGCAGACATTGCTGTGTTCACCCAGTCCCAAGAACAAGGCGAGAGTCTTGTCGACAGGTAAAGATGACAAGAAAACAAGGACCGAGTGTTGCGGTCGAACTCAAAGCACGTGTAATGGATGCACTCCCGAAGAAGTGAGAGGCTGGCTCAACGTAATATTTTCTTAGCATCAATGCTGTCAATATGATGTTTCAACGTAGTGAAAAGAGGCACGATGTTATGGCTTTGGCACCTCAAAAGGAATGTCAAGGAGCTAAGCAGTCTTTCTTCTTCTTGCGCAGTTTCTCAAACTGCCTGACATGTTGAAACTTATCCTCCCCATAAAGGTATCTAATATGTGAATGGAGACTTTCCCGGCGTATTGATGCAGTGAATTCTTCACGGGAGTCCAGGCGGATAGTGTCATAGAATGACAACGTTTCAACAACCTGTTCGTTTGTCTTCATCAGGTCTATTTTTCGATATTACTTCATGAAATCACAAAACAGACTGGCTTAGCTGCCTGCGAAAAATCTAACTCCATGTATCGAAGCTTGCCAGGATGCCCAATCAGCGCACTGGGACTGGAATGCATGATCTGCCAACTGAGGGTATCAATGTTGCGGAATGCGTATGGAGCCATACCCGGTCACCCAACCAGGTACTCACCACACTCAACATTGCTTAACTGGTTCACCGCCAACTGAAGGTATCAATGTTGCGGACTGCGTATGGAGCCATATCCGGTCACTCATCCAGATACTCGCCACCTTCAACGTTGCTTAACCGGTTCACCACCAACTGCGGGTATCAATGTTGCGTACTGCGTATGGAGCCATACCCCGTCACCCATCCAGGTACTCACCACACCCAACATTGCTTAACTTGTAGCCGGAAGTGCTGGCGAACTTAATCCTTGGCATCATTTTGCATCCATTACGCCTTGTTGAGAAGATTTCTCTCATTCAAGATGTAGATCTCTAATAATCGGTCCCCAGGCTTCACTCAAGTACAGTCCGCTGTCCCTATTGCTGTTATTATTGTTAAGCTCTATTTCCAATGCTTCCCGAATTACTAAGTCCCAGAATGAAGAGACCCTGGCCAGCACCACCATTTTATCAAATACTATCTTATGCTCTTCATTGAAAGCATGTTCGGCTATTGCGGACTTTTCCACTTGTACCAGTCTTAAGTGTCATTTGTGCTCCGTAATACGTTCAGCGATGGTTCTAACTGTCTGTCCGATATAAACTTTGCCGCATTCACAAGGTATGGAATAAATTCCAAGAATTCTTAGGCCTAAATCATCCTTAACTGAACGAAGCACATCACGTATCTTGGCGGGTGGCCAAAAAATGCTTTTTATACCAGACCGCACCAAGAGCCTTCCAATCTTTCTGCACGTGTTGCCGGCATATGGCAGGAAGGCAAGAGTGTTTGGTGGTTCAATTTGTTCAGTCGGTGGTCTCGGTGGCTTCTGGATAAAAGTACGCTCTATCTGTTGCCGAGAGTACCCATTCTGTTCATAAACATTACTCAGATGTTTCAACTCCAATGGTAGGCTCTCACGATCAGAAAGGGCACATAACAATCATAGAGGTTGGCTGAACTGTGGCTTATATCGCAGGAAAAAGATTATCTCTGGTTTTGTTTTGTTGGTTGTTATGAAAAGAATATATTGATTAGTCGAGTCCGAAGTGTGAAGAATTTTTTTTTTCAATCAAAGAAAGTATAATTGTAAATGGTTTAGTGAAATCAATAAATGTTTTCTTTTAATTGAAAAATGTTGAATATGATGCTGATGAATTATTAAATCAAGGAAGCTATCATAAGACATTTTGGTGTTGGGTCCAAAATGAAATACGGGCTGCAGGAAACGAGAGTGTAACCTTCCATTGTACAAAAGGAAATGAATTGCTTAGGAAATATCTATGAGATGCTAGTAGCATTTTATCATAGTTAAATCGGAAATGTGGAGTTGGTTACAAGACAGGAGCTCAATGCTCCATAGGACAGGTGAGGTTATCAACTTCGATGGGAAGTAGATACAAATCCCATGTCTCATGGATCAATCCTTATCCTCTACCTCCCTCACCTCTCCAGCTCATATGATTCCTTTATGCGGCAAAGACATTTCCCAACTTTCCGGGTTGGGATGGATTTAACTATTTACTCCCTTGGTCGCCACACAGGTTTTAGAATTATTTAGTTATTGGGGGGAGAAGATGGGAGAAAGGATGTACATAATTACCATGTGTCTGTGAATGGAGTAAACTGTGTTCTGTATATTAAGAACAAATTGGTTTTCGTGGTAGAAATTGGCGATCATCCCAGCACTCAGCTAGACAATTATGGAAAACTTTTTGGAAATCATAATCAGGAGATCCAACATTTGAACCGTGCTTAGATATACACAGCTTTGTGTCACTTCATCTACATAGCCAAACTGGCTGCTGTAACCCTTCACCTCTAACTTTCTTGAGAGATGCATAATGTTTTGGCATAATTTTATTTAGTAGCAATGATGCATTCTTATAAAAAAAGTAATTTTCCTCACAAAAAAGACCTGTAAAACTTAAAACATGCAAGTGGCTTGTAATGTAAATGCCTGGCAATTTGTTTGAAGAGGCAACCAGTTTAATGTGAAAGAAAAAGTGTTATGTCATTCGTGGAAAATTACTGGGTGTGCTTCATTGAAAATTTGAATGCACCCAAAAACATTGTACACTGACCATGATGGGTGAGCAGTAATGCTCCAGCCCCACATTCAAGAGGATGTGTGTTCGAAGCTCTGTCTGGCCATTCAGATTTCGGTTTTCCATGGTTTCCCAAAATCACACCAGGCAAATGCCAGGAGGGTTCAAAAATGCCATGGTCGAATTTCTTCCCATTTCATGCCCTAAATTCTTTCCCACCTCTAATGACCTCAACATCAACAAGACTTCAAGCAATAAACAAAAAACAAATATTGTTTTTATCGAGCTTTTTATCAACATCTCACCATCAATAGTGGTGAGTAATGGCCCTGGAAATGCCTGGCAATCTGTTTGAAAAAGGAACCAATTTAATGTGAAAGAAGAAATGTCCTTTCTATATCACTGAAAATATGAATGCACCCAAAAACAATGTGACTATCTATTGAGATTTTCCTCAACATTTCAGCATTAATAGTGGTGAGTAATGGCTGTCTGCTTCATGTCATTATGCCATTAATATAACTGGTTCTACAATGGTAATAAGAAAGATTCACAATACAGATACTGAAATTTAAATCAATAATTAAATTAATGTCAAAGTTATGTGACTGTGAAATACATTAAATCAAATTTACAATTATTGATGACCCAGTACGAAACACACACGGTGCCAGTGAACAATAAGCATGCAAGATACATTCAAAGAAATATATTGGTTGATGTAATGTCTGTCATGGCTACAAAGTTTAGCATGCTGCAATAAATTAGTTCTTATTTTCGCTTACAGACTAAGTCATATTTTGAAAAATCTCTAACTGGAAAAGTACCAAGAGAAAGGTCAAAAGGTAGTACAAAAAGACCAGGCCAGTCACAGTGCAGAACAGGCGAAGACACTGGAAGAGAACTGGTGGCAATACTGGGAATTGTGGAAGTGCTTGGCGAAAGTAAAAAATTTATGAAACAAAATCACTATCAGCACTAATGAGCAGGATTACCAAACCACTGTGTGTTTATGAATGTGACATGTAAGGCTCTGAAACAAGAACTGATACTTACTGGCTTTGTTAATCCTTCAAGACTATGTTTTAGAGACATGAACATTTCATCCATCATAATTTCACCTCTCTGTATATCCTAGACAAAAGAAATTTAATATTTATGAATAAGTTTACTAAATTTAGTATTATCCTGCAAGCAGTTTACGATACTTTATTAAATATTCGGAGATGAAATTGTACTTACCACAGCTGACAAAGATGGGCTCATGTCCAAACAATAAACTATACGGTACTTATGAGAAAGAAAAATTATTGCCGACTGATTGGTTACACGATATTTGTAAGAATGACTAGATTCATAGTTCCAGTAAGCAGGCGGATGACTTGGCACTACAGAAATAACAGTAATCTCTTCTCCCTGAAAACAAAATAAAAACAAAAATATTGAATATGACTGTAAATACAAAGATGCATAAACATGATCAATATATTTAAACATATTCTACAGTTACTGCAAGAAGACTGACATTATTTCTTTTAAGGAACATGAAATAAATCACTCTCCTGAGATATATGTACTTTAATAATATTTATTTACTTGATACTAGCTGTTCTTCAACCTCATCTACTTGAAATTGAGATTTGTGCTGTTATTTCTCTAGCAAACTATCATAGAAATATTGGCTACATAGGGAAAAGCAGAGGAACAGCACTCTTTTTCCCTCTTTCTTGATTCCCCCTTTCTCCTTATGAACTTAAGATATATGTAAATGTTTAAAACATGCTTATGTATGTCATTTGTTTCTAACACCCCTTGAAACTACAACTTCTTTGGAAGATTTTGTGGCAGTAGATGACCCATGGCTACAATTACGTTTTGTTTACAAATTTCTCTGTGAGCAATATTTGAAGTAGTGCATGTACAAACAGATTTTTTATATTTTTTTTTTAGTCTACATGAAGGTTATCATATATAAAATGACGAATTGTACCACAAAATTAACCTGATATAGTTTTTATGACTCAAACACACTGCCAATGTGTGAAAAGGGCAAATGTTGCCATCTGTTGGCAAGTAAATGTACTACTTCTGTAAATACAAGAGTAAGGATGTTTTCACACAAACTGGCAAAACAAAAGCCACTGCTGGCACTGTTTCTGGTACATCCTCTGTTTACTATTAAGGAAATGAAAGAGAGTTTCTACATGCTTACTGAGAAACAGTCAGCTGTTTTATCCCACAAATATGATTAACTTCCACCATCTAAATTATAGTTGCAATGTTGTGCAAGTAATTACTCATTTTTTTAAAAATTATCAGGAAATTTGTTGTGATTATATCTTATAAACACCTCTGCGTCACTGGAACCAGAGTAGACAGAGAAATCAAAGGGCCGGTGATGTGGTCAGCATCCGATTGTCAAGCTGACCACCAGCTGCATTTGCAGGTGCTAGGAAGGACTATGTGTGAAGGCTCAAATTTCTTTACATTATAATGATTAGTGTGAGAATTTAATGGTACTTGTGGTATATTAACTATTGTTGCACTGCATTTCTAGATTACTGTGTAGAAGTTTTGCACAGAGGCAAAAGCTCTAAACATTATAGGTTTTGCTCCAGTGTTATTAGGAACTATATAACATATCAGGATGAAAAGTCTCCAATATGTAAACCAAAGACAAAAGCTATCACTGCGCGTAAGTTTCATTTTAAGTCTTTTATTAGCTTTCCTGTGATGAGTGCACAGGCAGACAAAAATACCAAAATTTATGATTTTGGTATCTGCATCATTGTGAACTATGATACTAATCAGGATAAAAAGTATCCTATGTGTCAACTGATGTCATAAGTCTCATCAAATCCAAATTTGATGAAATTTATTCATTAATTTTTTGCATGGTACATGCACAGAGAAATATTCCAAAGTAATCTTCATGGGTGTCCAGCCAGATGGTGTGAAAAGACAACCTTTATACAGCTGTCTCAACTGGAGTCAAAGTCTCTCCAAGCTCACGATGGCTACAGGCAGCTCAACTCCCTCTAACAATGTCTGCAACTGCCTTCTCATTATTCCATACTATTGCATTCTCTGCATTCAACACTCTGGCCTTGGGAGGATGCAGGTTCCAATCCCCATCTGGCCATCAAGATTTGCGTTTTCCATGGTTTCCCCAAATCACTCCAGCTGTACCCCAGGATGAATTCCATTACTAATTTATGTTGGTTGCTGCAAACATAGTAAATACTTATTGTATTAGCTTTTTTATTTATTTTTTGTCACTGCCCACTCAAAGCTGATTGTCTTCATGGAGGCACATGCCACTGCCTTCCCTCAAAGGCAGTGCTGCCATTTAGTGATTTTTGACCCAAAAATGGCTCAGGCCGTAGACCCCTTTGCAGCTGTCTGTTCTTTGTGTGACAGGTGATATATGGATACATTTGTGTATAATGAATAAATAGCACAAATCAAGGCATATAATCGCAGTAGGCACCACTGCAGTTCGTTATTCTAATATATGGTTCTGTCATTGAATAACAGTCTCAAGTTAGGTTGTTTGCAGATAACCTAGTACTATATAATAGGATTCCATTTAGAAAGAACAGTGGACAGCTACATATGGATCTGGGAGGGTAGGTAAGCAACGTGTGAAGTTAACTGCCAAAAAGAATCAGATTATAATGTAAATAGACAGGAAAATTAAGGTTTTATTGCCGATGTTATGAATCTCATATGCAAATATTAATAATGAGATAAATTAGGCAGAACACATTGTAGAGGTGGTAGGGAAAATTTCAGATTAGCTTAGGTTAATAATGCCTTGCAACTGTTACAGGTAGTAGAAGACATGTACCAGAGATGTGAGCAACAAGACCTTGTAGACACAACCATGTTTGAGTATTGTGGGAAAATGTGGAACCCAAATTATGGATATCAAGCACGGTAGATGGAGGAAGGGCAGAGGGGTAAAAGGGGGGCAGGAACTAAATTTGTCTATGTAAGTGACTAATATGATCAAAGAGGCAAGTTGAGAGTCACTGGAAGATAGATGGCTGGAAAAGAGAACAATGGGTATGTACAAGGTACAGTAGAGTCTCGCTTATCCGACATTCCATGTTATCCGACTCTTAAGACACACACACACTGTAAATCTATTTTCCTTCCCAGCGTATTATATATATAGGAAAGAGAAGAGGAAGAAAAAATAGTTGATAAAGGTGGTGCCAAAATAACACACAATGAAGGATTCAAAGCCCTTGAAACAGCAGTGAAATACATGGAGCAACAAGTGTTATTTCTACAGAGAATGCGTGACATGGCGGCGAGAAAAAGACACTTGGCAGGCGAGCAAAAGTCTATTACAAACTTTTTTAAACAAAATTGAATATATATCAACCTCTTTTTATGATTTTTAATTGCATTGCACAAAGAAAGTAATTACTGTACTGTATCAGCTTTATCAATAATAAGACACCAGCAACCATTTACGATATTGTTGTTTCTTCTTTCCCTCTTAGCCGACATTCCAGGTAATCCGACATTCCCGCGGCCCGTTTGCATCGGTAAGCGAGACACTACTGTATATTTTGGTGATTCAGCACAGCTGAACATTGAATGATAGCCTTAAATTGAGACATAAGGAAGAGGAAAATTTTCCATTAGAAATTAAGGGAGTCGGGGACCATAATAAATTATCAAAAGATAAGCTGAACCATTATTCTCAAACATTGGAAAAATCACAAGGCAGGCAATTAAAGATACAAATACTACATACAATTTTATATCTGCAAAAACAAATATTTCAAAAAGGTTATTTTTTTTAACATATCTAATTCACGTAAGTCATTAGCGGCCATCTAGGCATAATTATGAAATTGACGGCTCTGCAGAAAAATCAATGATAAATATATACATAATGTATTTGCACAATTATCAAAATTTTCCTAATGGAAAATTGAAAGAAAATTGCAGCAAGTCTATTTTGGAAAACATAATAAAATTAAGGGCTTCATTACTACTTCTTTTAAGGTATTTTCCTTTACTCTAAAGCAAGGCTGCTCAACCCCAGGCCCGCGGGCCATTTTAAATGGCCCGCGTGAGCAAGTTTGAAAATTCCAACCTAGTTGAAAAACTGTTCCGAAGACCAAATAATGTGCGCAGTCATGCGATTGGCTCTCCTGCTCGAAAGATCAAACACCGGCAGTCAGTGTTGTGTCCCTTTGTGCTTACAGAACCAGTTTTTAATTAATGTAGCCAAAGAAAATACTGACGTTTTCCCCACACTCAAAGATTTGAAAGAGAAGCTCAATATTGTTACCCTCAATTGTTCTAAGAAAGAATTTAAGACTATGTGCTTATTACAGTCATTTCAGATCAGATTCCAGGATTTTTAAAGTAAAAAAAAAATTTACAAAAATTTTTGTGAATCCTTTCATAATTTGTTTGACTGAAATAATCAATTATCCTACCAATATTCAGTTGGAACTCACTGAATTGCAAAATCACTCTGTGCTAAAAAACATTTTTGCAGAAAGATTTCATCAAAGTTTCAAAATTCTTTAAAAGATTTTGCAAATTTCTGGAAACTAGTACCAAAAGAAGACATTCCTGCAATTACTGATCTGGCCTTTCATTTCTTAAGAAGTTTTGTATCAACATATGTTTGTGAAAAGGT
This sequence comes from Vandiemenella viatica, assembly GCA_031002005.1. Lineage (NCBI taxonomy): Eukaryota > Metazoa > Arthropoda > Insecta > Orthoptera > Morabidae > Vandiemenella > Vandiemenella viatica. The sequence goes on from CM061921.1 coordinate 108,726,590, forward strand.
TTTCTCAGATCTTAACTATGCAAAAAATAAATACCGCACATCTCTAACTGACCAACATTTTTCTGACTTGTTGTTACTATCAACATCTGATCTGACATCTAAAATAGGAAAATTATTAAAACAGAAACATTGTAAGAAATCACATTGATTGTACCAATCACCTTAGGTTTTTTTAAGATTTTGATTTTTGTTACATAGAATTTTGTTTCTTCATTTGGCAGAAGATGATTTACTATATTATTTAAATAAATGACAATTAAATTTCAGAATATTGGATTTTTTTGTTGCACAAGACTTTTAAACGCATTGTTTATTAAAAGAAACAAAAATGGGAACTATGGCCCGCAAGACATTTTTGGATCGTCCATTTGGCCTGACTGTTAAAAAAAAAGCTGAGCAGCCTTGCTCTAAAGCAATATAAATGTCTATGAGATAATGGATATTTTGTTAAAACATAAAATTATACTAAACAAAAATTTAATATACTGAAATTTTCACAGAAGGAATTATTCTTTTATATGTGTAGAAGTACAACAGTTTAACCCATTAAAAAAACAAACAATATCTTCGTAGCTATAAATCACACTATCACACTAGTTAGTTTGATTGTTTTACTTGGTTACAGTGCGTCAAACATCTGAAATCACATATTTAGTTGTCTGTTTGCAGCATACTAAAAAAAGGAATTGCTGATTCCTTTACAAGATAAAGACAGGGTACGTAATATAAAAAACAAAACATAAAGTTATCATGTTAACAAGGTCATTTTTAACACGTAAAGCATAAATGATGGAAAAGAAATACTAATATTTTATGAAATTGTGTATTTAATTTAACTGTAACGAAGCATATTCCCCGTTTGCAATTTCCCTACAAATCTACTTTCAGATTTCATGAAATTTTTATTTTTTTATCTTAAATACATATGGTGCAATTTCACCACCAATCTATATTTGTTCTTCACAAATTTTAACTTTAAATTCTTTCAGTGTTTTTGATAAATTGTTCAGCAATTCCTTAGTAATTTATTCCAGTCCTTGATTCCCTTACCTCCCACACCCTTCTGCCTGAAATCAAGTGCCAGCTTATGGTTATAGTCATTACTAGTAGTTCTTCTAACAATACCTCCCAAACCTAATCACCAATATGCACCTATTACACTCTCAGAAATATCTTCAACTGCCTTCTGACTTCCAATCACTTCCAATCCATTTCCTTTATCACATACATTTCTGACAGTGTTCTGTGGTAATTTACACAAACAAATCTAGCTACTCTCCTTTGCTCTCAAACTAGTGTATTTAACACCCAAAATGAGGATACCACAATACACCATCAGATTCAAGCGATAGTCGGACCAAGGTTTCCTGGTGCATCCCCTCATCTTACATCCAATAACTGTAGGATTTTGAAACCTATTCCTACCATCTGCCCAGCTGTGTTTACTATGAAATGTTTTGCCAACATTTAATGTCTTAGACAAGCAATTACTCACCTACCCCATAATCATAAAGAACCATTAATAATTTATCAGTGCTCCTAATCAGTTGAATTCTCTTTGCATTTAACTTCATCTAGCCAGTTAGATATCCTGTTCATATCCCCCTGTAGCTATTCACACTCCTCTTTCATTTTAGTCTTATTATCAACACATTATCTCCTATAAACTACTGTAGACCACAAATGCAAAAATGCATTAGAATAAAAAAGAGCAATGCTACCAATATACTACCTTGTGGCACTTGGCTTTTCACTACCACTTCTTTTGATACTGCATTTCCTGACCTAACTCTTTACTTTCTACATTTTAAGAATTCCTGTACCCAGCAAGTCTCTTTTTCATCTGCTCCATCTACAAGTTGGAGTTTTCTATATTTGAAATTAATTGTACATTTGAAAGTCTACCAAGCAGATCAATACACTCTCAGACCCCAAACTATTGGTGGAAATTAATCACAATTTAGGACGGAACTGTTACGGTACAAGCAAACTTTAACAGACATATCTATATCTATACTCTGTAATTCACAAATACATTGTGTGGCAGAGGGTGCTAAGCACCAATCCTAATTCTGTGCATTCCAATCCTGAACAGAACGAGGAAGGAAAGAATATATAAAGGTATCAGTACAGCATCTTTTTTCTCTAACCTTATCGCTCCTGTCATTGCGACCTAAATAGGTTGGCGGGAGAAGTGTTTCACTGACTTGTAAATTAAAGATTTTTGCATATTCTCCAACAAATTCAAATAAAAACGACATTGTCTGTCTGCCAAACAATCCCAGCCCAACCCACGTATCCACTCTGTAACACTTTCGTAAGGACTGTAACCAGCAATCATGAATCGAGCGGCTCTCTTCTGTACTTTCTCTAATGTGTTAATCAATCCCTTGCGATACAGATCCCAAACTCCACAACAGTAATCCAAATGTGGACGCACTAGTGTTTTCTATGCTATTTCCTTTGTATCAGCATTACAACTTCTCAAAATACAACCTAAGAATCATAGTTTTGAATTAGCTTTGTCTACGACGGAAGTTATGTGCAAGTCCCATTTCATGTTTCTTTATAATAATAATATTTAATTAAATTGCGATGGAGTGCACAATCCAGTGGCAATGTCCCTACACACCCATCTTCTCCCTTTCCTGCACCCACCTACATTTGCCCTCTGCAAATTTCAGCTTTAAATTCCTTCAACATTTTTAGTTAATTATTCATAATTTCTCTTGGTAACTTATTCCAATCCCTGACACCCTTACCCAAACAAAAGGATCTTCCTACAGCCTTGTGCTTGCAATCGAGTGCCAGCCTGTGGTCATTGTCATCTTTTCCCTTCCATGCATTACTTTTAATTCTTACACCAATATCTTTCCATGCCTCATCACCAATATACGACTTGTACACTCCCATGACCCTCTTCACCAATCCCGTATCCAGGGGGGCAGGATTTGAACTGGGGGGGGGGGGGGCAACTGATATTGGTTTCGAGGAAGTGGGGTGGGGGACTGAAACATGACGATTTCTCACAAAATGAAACTCAAACCTATTAAGGAAACTATTTTTATTATTGATAGTAGTCCAAATACTTAATCTAAGGACCCACTATGTAGTTAATTAAGATCATAAGTGAGTTAGTTTTTTATGTAAACATTGTCTGGGATCTTGAGAAAAAAATTTCAGTTATTTAGTTTGTCTCATGGTGTTCTTTCCCAAAATTTCTATGCACACTCATCAAGCATAATCCAGTCAATCTTTCTCTCCCAAAGTACTCCTGAGCCAGTTCTTCACTCGTCGAAGCATACTGAAGGCAACTTAAATTTTCTTCTGAGGGGGGGCAGCAGCCCCCCTCTGCCCCCCACTGGATACACCCATGCTCTTCACCCTCCTCCTGTCTTCCAATGAATCCCATTCCAGCTCTTTTATCATACATGTTACTGATTGCATTCTGTGGTAATTTCCAGAAACAAATCTAGCAGCCCTTTTTTGCACCCTCTCCAACTCCTATATTTTATACACAAAATGTGGGTCCCATGGCACACTACCATATTCAAGCAATGGTCTGACCAAAGTTTTGTAACCCAATTCCTCTACTTCTCTCGTACATCCCCTCACCACTCTATCCAACGAGTGCAGAGTTTTGAAACCTTTTCCTACTACCTGACCAATGAGTCCTGCCCAGTTAAGCTACTTTTCAAATGTAATGCCAAGAAATTTACATTTCAAGTTTTCAACAAGCAATTGTTTCCCCACCTTATAATTGAAATCAACCTTTATTTTTTTATTTGTGTATCTAATAAGCTGACTCTTCTTTGCATTTATCTTCATCCTATGTTTACCAACCCAACTAGATATTCTGTACAGATCATCCTGCAGCTGCTTACAGTCCTCTACCATTTTGATCCTTTTATATAGCATTATATCATCTGCAAAGAATCTGATTTCTGATAGTAAACAATCAACTTTGTACTGTTACGCCTAGATACTTCAGGGAATCCAACGCGTCAGTAAGTGAATTGTTAACTTTGCACTCGTGAGCAAACGGGGTCTTTTTATTAATTATTTGCATTGCCTTGCACTTTTTGCAGTTAGGTGTCTTCCGAAATCCCTATTAGTTTGCTGTAAGTTACTCGCTTTCATCTAGAAACTTCATAATGTTAGACCATATGACATGCTCCAGAATTCTACAGCAAATAGATGTTAGAGATATGGGTCGATAACTCCCAAGATCTCTCTGATCTCCTTTCTTGAAAACAGGAATCACCTGCGCTACTTTCCAGTCAGAAGGTACTTTTCTTTCTTCTAAAGATTTACGAAATATATCTGACAGAAATGGTTCTATTTCTTCCGCGTATTCCGAAATAACTCTTACTGGTATAGGCCTACCATCGGGACCCGGCGCTTTCCCCCACATCAGGAGCTTTAATTGCTTTATAGTACCTACACTATCAATTTGTTGTTTGTTGTTTTTGGGGATTTAGGCTATCAATTTGTACTGGATCCATCTCAAATTCTACACGCCATGGAAAAACGGGAATATTTTCCATGTTTTAGTCAGTGAAAGAATTTTTAAATTCTGTGTTAAATACGATAGCCTTGTCGTGGCTGCCATCAACTTCCCGATCGTCTTGCAGTAGAACTGGCACTACCACTAACTTTTATTTACATACGACCAAAATTTCTTGGGGTTTCGTTGAGGCTCTTGGAAAGTGAATCGCGACGAAAGTCATTAAAGGCCTCGCGCATCGCATTCTTAAAATGTCCTCTTGGTTCACCTACCTTTTCTAAATCATTCCTATACATCGTCCTACTTTAACGTGCATGTATCTTCCTTTGCTTTTTAAGTAACCTTTTAACTTCACGTGTATATGATGGGGGATCGTTCCCATCCCTGATTGTCCTTTTCCTTATATGTAAGTCCATACCTCCCTGACTATACGCATGAATCAAAGCCACATATCTTCAACCGAGCCTCTTGCTTCTATAAACGTAAGGTAATTATCCCTCAAAAATGTTCTTAAACACTCCTTTGGGGCCTTTTCGATCCTGTAAACGATCCTTTCTTTTTTCTTTTTGCACGCGGCTGTTAATTTTACTGTAGCAATTACAGCTTTATGGTCACTTATTCCCGTGGTGGTAGAAATGTCCGTGAATAATTCAGTCCTATTTGTAATGAGAGTATCTAAAATGTTTTCGTTATCGTTGTGGCACCGCGATGGTTCAGTGACGAGCTGCTCAAGATTAAGATCTGAGAAAAGGTCAAGAATAATTTCACAGGATGTTTTATCCCTATCACCAGTAACGTGGACGTAATTAGTCCAGTCGATATACGGAAAGATGAAGTCACCTCCTAGTATCATTGCATGATCCGGAAAATGATGAGCTATATTACTTACATTATTCCTTAAGGTCTCAGCAATAGTTACATCCACATCTGGTGGACGATAGAAAGACCCTATTACAAGTTTCGTCCTAGCTACGTTTAGTCTAATCCATAGGATTTCACAGACCGCATATCATACTCCACCCAAGGTACATGCATGACTGATTTCATGCACTGTCTTAAGAGAACTTTAAACACAAATACCAACATATGTGTGTGTTAAATCTCTAGTATCTCTCCACTTTGCTGTAGAGGATAATATGACATGCAACTAATTAATTCACGAACAGTCTCCAGAACATTATTCCACAAATGTGAGAGATTACTTTGTCTCATTACTCGACATAACGTCAGTTATCTATTTTTCCATAGAATGATCAATGTATCCAGGATTGACATAATATTTATTTAATTAGGTGTTTACTGGGTGCTAGTGTTTTATCCATGGTCATTTAATTGTTTCGCTAGCTTGATGCCGAATCTGTATTTTATTCATAGTTAATTCATTGTTTACTATCTGGGTGTATAAGAAATGTTTTATCTATTAATATTTAATTTGTTTGCTAGCTTGACGCTTTTGTGTGTTTAATCTATGGTTAATTAATTGTTTGGCTAGCCTGAGTGTATAAGAAGTGTTCTATTCATGATTATTTAAACGTTTTGCTACCCTGATGCTATTTTATGTGTTTTATCCATGGTTAATTAACTGTTTATTATCCTGGGGACACAAAAAGAGTTGTTTTTTTTAACTGCTTTACGTCTCTCAACTGCGAGGTCTTTAGAGACGGGAAAGGATGGGGGCAAGGAATGGGAAGGAATTCGGCCATGACCTTATTAAGGAAGCATCCCGGCATTTGCCTGGAGTGATTTGGGAAACCATGGAAAACCCAAATCTGGATGCCCGGACGGGGATTCGAACCGCCGTCCAAAAGTGTTTTATCCATTGTTATTTAATTGTTCTGCGTGCCTGATAGTAGCTTCTGTGTCTTATGCATCGTAATGTAACTGTTCCGCAAGTCTGGTGTGAAATAATGTAGTCGTTGGTACACACAAGGCTATTAATCAGTGGAGTAACAATAGGGTGGCAGGACGGGTAAAATACCACTGTCCGCCAGGCTAGGCCCCAGAGGGCCCCTTCAAACAACTGCCCATTGTCACCGCATGGGGCGGTAGTGGAGCTAAAAGAAAAGAAAGAAAAGAAAGATCAGTACTGAGGGACCGAGCGTGGTGGTGTAACGGTTAGCGTTCTGGTCTCGCATTCGGGAGGAAGGCGGTTCGAATCCTCGTCCGGGCATCCTGATTTGGGTTTTCCATGGTTTCCGAACTCACTCCAGGCAAATGCCGGGATGCTTCCTTCAAAAGGCCATGGCCGAATTCCTTCACATTCCTTGCCCCTCATCCTTTCCCGTCTCTAAAGACCTCGTTGTTAAGAGACGTTAAGCAGTTAAAAAAAAAAGTACTGAGGGAGGGCCCTATCCGATGATTTTGCCGCAGGCCTCAACGGTATAGTTACGCCACTGTTGTTAAATCTTGGTGGGAATTATTTGATAGAATAATTCAGTAATAAATTAATACATTGCACATCAGTGAATATGACAGACCATGAAAGTTAAGTTTCCAGTTTCCTTGCCGCGAGGGTATAATAAATGTATTAAATTGTTAAACAATTGGGGATTATCTTGTAGGTTTTAGTAGCGTTTTAGTTCCTAGCGTCTTTTCCACACTACAGCCTCAATGCTTGATACCGAACTCTGCTTTTTTTATATTTCTTCTTAGCGGTTGCTTTGTTCATTAATTACCGTAACATGGTGGGTTAGCGGTAATAGTTCTGGCCTCACATTCGAGGGGATGCAGGTTCGAATGCCTGGTCAACTGTACAGATTTCAATTTTCCATGGTTTCGCGAAATCGCTCAAGACGAATACCAGAATGGTTCCTTCAAAAAACGCCACAGTTGAATTTCTTCCCATTCCTTGCCCCTCCCCAACCCTTACTTTCCTGTCTTTAATGATTTCGACAACGACGAGGCGTAAAACCATTAAAAATTGTTAATTAATTAATGACATAGATTTTGCTATACGAAAGATGTGATTCAATTCCTTCAGTTTCTTTTATTGATAAGAAATCCCGACTGCCACGGAGTTCGTAATAATGCAAGTCCACACAGAGAGGAGAAAACTCATTCCATCTAACCAATCCATTTCGGATCCATAAGCTACCGAGATGCTCGGTCCAAAGTACTGCTGTACAGCCTTAAGATTAATTTCTTTCAACACTCCCAGAAATTATCCGTTAGGCAGACATATACTGCTTCATTGAATAACAGCATTTATTATACGCCTTACGTCCCCTGTGGAGACTCGCGGCCTCTCTAATCCGCTAATGTATTCTTCAAGCTACGTTTACATCTGGCACAAATTCCGAAGTTATATTAGGGCATGTTGACTTGTATGAGTATGAACCTCGTGTTTACATCAGTGTCTACAGGTATGAAACTCTGTTGCGGTATTCAAAATTATCATTTTTTTAAATCTGAATTGTCCATGCATTAGAAATGTCATCTGATGAAAAAAAATATTTCGTTTTAAGTGTGCATATAATTATGTTACATATAAGTATCCTTAAATTTTCCCTATGTCGAACCAATTTATGTTTTAAATGTTTGCATGACGCTTATTATCCAAAAATTTGTGAATAGATAATTATTTTGGTGAATTTTTGTAAAGTAGTGCTTCAAACAGCAAAAAATAGCAGCAACTAATGCACATAGAAAATAAAACAATTTTTCCTAAGCGTGAATCTAACACACGACCTGTCAGATGTGGGCAGGAGGCTTTAAGCCACGCAACTATTTGGCTGCTTCGCGTTCTATTCGTAAACAAGAGCCCACCAGGACGAATGGTATCGGACGGACGGACGGACGGACGGACGGACGGACGGACGGACGGACGAATGGTATCGGACGGACGGACGGACGGACGGACGGACGGACGGACGGACGAATGGTATCGGACGGACGGACGGACGAATGGTATCGGACGGACGGACGGACGGACGGACGAATGGTATCGGGCGGGCGGGCGGATGGATGGATGGGTGTATGGATGGATGGATGGGTGGGTGGGTGGGTGGGTGGGTGGGTGGGTGGGTGGGTGGATGGATGGGTGGGTGGGTGGGTGGGTGGATGGATGGGTGGATGGATGGATGGGTGGGTGGGTGGATGGATGGATGGATGGATGGATGGATGGATGGATGGATGGATGGATGGATGGGTGGGTGGATGGATGGATGGATGGATGGATGGATGGATGGATGGATGGATGGATGGATGGATGGATGGATGGATGGATGGATGGATGGATGGATGGATGGATGGATGGATGTATGTATGTATGTATGTATGTTTGTTCTTCATACAAATCCACAGTTTTCATCCGATCTCGATGAAACTTTGCACACTTATCCTTTGAAACAAAGAGAAAATACTATCTACATTTGGTTGAATTAGGAGCCGAGAAATTCGTAATTAAAATGACAGAAATGTTGCCGAAAAATTCGTAACTTAAATAGTGTCGATAGTCCGCAGTATGCCACCACAATCGGTAATACTCCGCGCGCCCCAGCGGGAGCGTCTCTACTCCGGCCGAGCAGGGCTCAGCCCAAATAGCTCTCTCGCTGCTTCGCCAAGCAGTTGGCGCTTTAGCTCAGCGGTACCGCGCGCGGCTGTCAACTGTGTAGCTCGGGTTCGAATCTTCGTCCCAGCGACTACAATTATTTAACTCACTTTTCTTCAACTTTCCAGTGTGTTCTAGACGATCTATCTATTCTTTGGTAAAACAATAATAATTTCGAATATCGTAGCAGAGTGTTTTGGAAGTTTCCATTCATACCCGCCTTCACCCCTTCCCTTGCGAGACGGACTATATAAGCGGGTGAACTGGAGCTCGCATCAGTTAACAGTAAAACACAGATCACTGCAACGGAATCGGAAAAAGCACCAAAAATGCCACCGAAAAAAATGAAATCAGTAGGCAAACCGACATATTGTAGCGACAAGGCACATGCACTCTTTATAGCGGCCTTGTACGAGCTGTAAGGGGCAAGGCGCTAGCAGCCCTTTGAAAGGCTACCTACGCCACTCTATTCCAAACTCGACTCTCGGGCCAACGAAACCCGTCGCGGGGGTCCACCCTCGCTCTAGGCGAAAAAATCGCCACCAAACAAACAGCCAATGGGAGCGTAGCTAATTTTCCGCTTCTCTGTTCCCGCGAAAAACAACGAAACGTCTCTCCAACTCCGCTTCGCTCCCTCCTGCACTCCTTTCGCCTTGATCAAATCAGCCCTTTTCTGGCCTAAGAAACCAAAGTTCAAAGGATATTCCCATCCACAGTACTTTAGAACTTAAAGGAATGTTTTCACTTTTCTGGGATCGGGTCGAACTTTGTAGAAGTTCTACACAGATCAACAAGGTTCCAGAAAGTTTACAGTTGACAATTTTTTACAACTTATGGAGCTTTCTACCATATTCTACAAATTATATTCGGATTTCTTTACGTCACTGTGCATATTTCGTAGGTAAGCCTCGCTTTACAAGCGGCGGCTGGGATGGTTATTCATAGACCAGTGCTATTTCTTGCAATTTCAACTTCACACACCTTCTAAAAAATGAAAACTTAAATAATATTTCATTTGCGTGACCGAAAGTGGGCGAAGCCAGCTAAGCTAGCGGGCGAAGCCCGCTAGTTTTAATTAACTGCGATGGAGCACATGGTCCAGTGGCAATTTCTGTATCCATCTATTTACCCCTTCCCCAATGCAATATCATCTTAAATCCTTTGAAAGTAAATTCCTCAACCCATGTACTTCTTGCCTTTACAAATTTCAATTTTAAATTCTTTCAGTGTTTCTAGTAAACTATTCAGCACTTCCCCTGGTAAGTTTTTACACCAATTAGTTCCCACATTTGAATTTTTGGTTAATAAGCATGCGCGTGTATGAGATACTTGTCAAACTTGAGCACGTACAAAATGTGAGGGATTTGTATGAGAAATTTCGATTTTTAGCAAATGTCAAAGCGGTTTGTATGAGGTAATGTGTCGCAACTTGTAAAATATACAAATTCCGACAAAACAATCCAATTGTGAATGTAGCTTTAGAAAAACACGTCCTCTAAACAGTGGCGTAACTATACCGTTTAGCCCGTGGCAAAATTGATCGGATGTCTCCCCACCCCCTAAGGAGGTGCTGTGGGAGGGGGGGAAAAGCAAAACCAGGCCACCCAATTTATGAACGACCCTTTTTCTATAGCTCTACTACTGCGGTAGGCCCTCTCGCGCCGGGCCAACTCCAGGGAAGTGGGGCCCCCTCCGGCTGAGGCTCCGTGGTTTTTTGTCCGTCCTGCCACCCTATTGTTACGCCATTGCCTCCAAAGACAAGGAAGCGTCCATAAACTACGTGGCTACATTTTGTCCTCCCTTGAATCCCCCCTCCCCTTTGTGGCACGTAGCTTTCTTCCCAATTAATTCTAGAAGACATTTTGTACTTTTTCTTTAAACAAACTATCGTTAAAATTATTGCGCATATGATGAGCACAACCGATATTTGCGTTATGTACTGTTCTATAATTACAAATATTATGAAAGAAATGATACTCGTTTCTCCTGCAAATGATCACTTCTTGGTAAAGAACCTCTCTCTCTCTCTCTCTCTCTCTCTCTCTCTCTCTCACACACACACACACACACACACACAGGTACAGTCAAGGATCACTTTCTTTTTGAGGTGTTACTAAAAACATTATCCTCATCTTATACACCATTCTTCTGACGTGTAAAAAAAGAGGAGCTGCATTTTTTGTTTTCTTTTACTGCAATTCTGTCACTTTCTTTCTACATTGCCACCGAATGATTCTTTCATCTGCTTAAAAAATTTATACAACTCATTGGATGATGAAAATTCGTTGCAAAAATATTTTCTATAAGCCTCGTAAAGTTTACTGCCCACTCCACACCACACTTTGAATCTGAAATTTCAACGAGCACTATAATTAGTTACATTGAAGTTCACTTGACTGAACAAAATTAGAATTATTTTATAAATGAGCGGTGTGGTCACATGCACGAGATCCTAATCAAAACAGCTTTATTTCAGACCATCAGAACAATACGAACTTTTTGTTACTGCCTTGGAAAATCACGAGTGACATCTGCAAGTGAATTTGCGTCAAGGTGCATCAAGTCTAATGTTTTTCGAATCGTAATGTGCCGTCACGTGTCAGTTAGTTTAAATGCTCCAGCCGCGTGCAGCCCAACGCTATGACTTCAAGTCACACACATGCGCGGCAGTGTCAGTATATAGGATACTTAAATTGCATACGGAGATAATAAAATGATGGAAATAAATATCCACAAGCTATTGTGTGTTCTGTACCTTATTTAACTTTGACAAATAATATTAATGAAAAGTGGCTTGGCTCGGTCCCCCGCCCCCTTTATCACTTAGCCCGGCGTAGCCTTCTACTGCATTGTCGTCTCCCGTTGATATTGGGAACGCAACATTGGGTGGCCATAGCTGTCCCGTTTGACTGCCGTAAACAATTTACCTCTGTATCATAACGTAATGACTATTGCCATCAATGTTAATATATACGTTAGTTTGAAGATAAGATCACTACAAGATGAACAGAAAATTGAGGAAAATACAGGTAGCAACAGACTGACCCGTTCAAGGATAGGCGCAAATTGAGACGCGTATAGCGCGTGTGACATGGCGCGACACGAGCGGTATGACGCGCGCGTGACACACGCGTAGCGTGGTGGTCCGCAAATTGAGACGCAGTTTCCAAGTGGCACGCGTACCACTCGCGTCTGAAAATACACTTTTTTATTATTAACATTTGTTGTTATTTAGAATCAGATGGTGCCGAAAATGGAGTTTTGCTTTATTCCTTGCTGAATAAGAAATTTAAGTAAACTAACGAGTATATTTTGTCTAAAAGGAAAAGCGGATTAAAAATTAATCACAGTTGATATTGGAGCTGTGGGCAGATTTATCAATGGAAATGTATTTGCTAGTAGTGCATTTTTTTTTTTATACAATTATGAACACAAAATTTTTAACGCCTGAATTTTTCGAGCTCGACAAACCACGGAATGCCCCTTCGGAATACTGTCTTAATTGTTTCGTGTGTTCAAGAAACCATTTGATAGTAAAGTGGACACGTTGAAAGACATTGTAAAATCAGCTCCCATTTAAAATATTAACTGTAGAGATACAGGTACAGAAAATATGAAGATGTAACATACCTGTTTCATCAGAAAACACATTACAACTAAACTTATTACCAATAAAATTACAGTATGATATTCTAAAAAAAATTAAGACTATATATTATGTAACATTTTATGCTTTAAACGTTATTTCACATAATAAAAATATGTAAATGAATTCTAGATCAAATAAAATCAGTGTTCAGTGATTGTTGAATATAAAAAAAGAAATAAAAATATTTGGCAATAAGGGGATTTGAACCCGGGTTAGCAAATCGGTAATCAAGCGCCTTACCCCATACACCATGATATAGCTTTCAATCTAAGGCTAACAATTTTCTTTATAACTACGGCTCATTTTGAAGAAATGGTTGTAGTATAGACATATGGAGTAAATCCTTTCAACATATATTCGCGTGATCGAAATCTCTTCTCAACATGTCTGATGGTTTCCAAGTTAGTAGTGGTAGCAGAAGATGTGAACGATACCAAACTGTTGCAGCAGACTCAATCACTGCATGAACAAGAAACTTCATCAGCTATTTTCAAAGTGAGGAAGAATTTCACTTAGTGTTTCCGCAATTGAGCAGCAGTTCCGTTTCAAGGTCAATCCGTTATGATTGGAAAATAGTGACAACATACCACACTTCATTTGTTTTTTGTTTTTTTAACTGCTTTACGTCTCTCAACAGCGAGGTCTTTAGAGAAGGGAAAGGATGGGGGAAAGGAATGGGCAGGAATTCGGCCATGGTCTTTTTAAGGAAGCATCCCGCCATCTGCCTGGAGTGATTTGGGAAACCATGGAAACCCAAATCTGGATGCACGGACGGGGATTCGAACCGCCGTCCTCCCGAATGCGAGGCCAGAACTTCATTTGTGTAAGTTTTACATTCTATAGGTTATGTGGGGTCATATTAGACCGAACGTCACTTTTTGATGTAGGTCTACTAATTAGAAAAATCCTTTTCTTAGTATGTACGATATGTAGGCCTATTAATGAAAATTTGTGAAATGGGTATTTGTGGAAATATGAGTAACATTAATCGTCCTTCAGATTACAATTATTTGCAGTGACACCTCAAGTCCGATTCTTCAGTTTTTTACATGTTTTGTATAATAAAGCTCTTTGTGCTAAATCACTGCCTCTATCAACTTTTTCTTTTAAAAAGGCACAGATTAGAGGGTTAACAACACCACAAGATCACAAGCGTGGCGCGAGGAACTGTGCGACTGTGAGCAGCCGCGAGTCGCGCCGCGTAGCGTCGTGTTCCCAATGTGCACTGTGTATTTGATTCCGTAGTTTACAACAAAAAAAAGCGCGCTGTGCTGCATCATGTCACACGCGCTATACGCGTCTCAATTTGCGCCTAGCCTAACAGTAAGAGGAAATCTGTTAAGTGAATCATGAAAGAATAAAACCCCAAAAAAGAATTAATCAAAACATAAGGGACGTGGCTACCTGAACGAAAACAGCAATTAACAGTGACAATATGGGAAGTACCGCAAATACGAGAGGACAATATCATAGAGCCCATACTAAAGAACAGGTCATAAAAATTCTGAAAGATTCTTTCAGAGTAATATTTCTTCTCTCTGCGACTTTTAAAATCCTATTTTATATTATACTCATAGCTTACTCCATATGCCGAATATGAGTTGTCTAACTGCCAAAGTGGATTTAGAAAGGAACCATCAATTATAGACAAACGGTACTTTTGGAGAAAAGACGTGAATACGCTAAAGTGTGTAACAACCATTTACAGATCATATAAAAGCATAGGCATAATAAATACGCGTAATAAAAGAATACGGTTTCGTCAAAATGCTCATTAAAATTTTAAAACGCTAGCATAACAGAATAGATGACTCGTGTCCAGGGCCGGCGTTAGGGGGAGGGGGAGGGGTAAGCGGGTCAAAGTACCCCGGGCCCAGGCCCGACGGCCAGTTGCCTAGCTAAATAGAAATAAAACATTAAATAACTTTCTTAAAAAAAAAAAGATGTTAATTGATTTTTTTTTTTTTTTGCACTAAAATTTTGAGATTTCGTTCAAAAAACTAGACGGGGTGGGGGCCCAAGAACGCTTACCCGAGCCCCGAAAATCATAGCGCCGGCCCAGTTCGAATCAGAATTTGGCAATGAAGATCTGAATCTTTCTACGTTGTGACAGTTTTAAGTTTAGAAAATTCAACGTTTGTCTTCTGCACAAAACTGTGAGCGGCAGAGGGTGTCCCCCTCAAAACTAATCACGAGGGAAGAAAAGAATACATGTACGCATCAGCACTGCATTTAATTTCATTAATCTTTTCTGTCTTGTAACTGCGGCAAAAATAAGTCAGCCGGAGAAGAATTAAGTCGAAATGAAAGTGGATGATGACAAGTCAGTTCAATAAATCGTAGCGGAAAGAACGTCGTCTGTCTGTTAGACAATCTGTGTATCAAGTCATTGACACTTTCGTAAGGGGTAACGGCCACAAAATGCGCTACTTTTCTCTAAACTTTCAGGATATTGCTACAGAATCCCTTGTGATAAGGATATCATACTGCACACTACGCTATCTCCTTTGTATACACATTACATTTCTTCAAAACTCTCCAATTAGCTTCAACTACGACCGACGTTATATGCTGACCGACTGCGTGACAGGTCAGCGAGGGGATAAAAACAAATGGCCCGAAGGATCCTGAATACAAATTCACGATCGGACAAATCATAAGTATTAAAGAAATAGTCGAAAGCTGAGTCATGGTAAGGAGCGTGAATGTATGACAAAGCCGATTATTTATGATACTGTTACTAGCGAACAGAAAGAGTATACTCAACACACTAAAAGAGTTGGAAACATAACGGAGATACACAAACCCAAATAGTTAAAACAGAGTTTTGGTTAAACGAAGGAGTGCTAGATACTGAGGTTAACTTCAATTGTTATAGAGTGTACCTCAGAAAAAGAGGAGATTTCAGACTGATCAGCAAAAAAAAAAAAAAAAAAAAAAAAAAAAGTTCGCTGGTGTTAATAGATCATATTCATAAATTACTTGGGGTAGTAGATATCGAGGGTAGTACAAACTAAAATAGGATCTTGCTGTTTAAGTTGGAGAATGAATGATGCAGATGAGACACTTGTGGTGAAATTAAATTCAAGAGTTCAGAGTTAGCTTAGAACGGTCATTATTGGTGGGAACTAAAATTTATCAGGTGAGGACTGGAGTGGAAATATAGATTAATAACAAATGGAAGGAGAGATTTTAAAATTCCTTTTGTGAGGGAAGAGACTTCGAACAAGTGATGGAACAGAAGATTAGTGAACCAAAAACACATTCGATAGCTTTCTAATACGGCCTGATGATATGCTTGTGGCCTGGGTGGCATCCGGGGCGGTATCGATGGTGTCACCCCATGAAAACTTAATTTCAACGTTAAGTAAAATATAATATCCTATAAGTGTAAAGTACAATTTTAATAAAACGTGCTTAATTAACATTTACTGTTATTTACAAATATTTTTATTAATAAAATTGTAGTATTAATAACATTTTAAAGATAGATAAGTAAACTTCCACAATCTCTACTTCCTAGCTTTAACAGCGTCAAACTCGGAAATTACATCTTTAAAACTAACATTTTGAGTTGCTTTATGTTCAATAGTAAATTTAGCAAAAATGTTTGGCCTCGAGTTGCTCACTGTTAACCAAAAGCAGTTTTTGATTATTTTTAACTTAACTGATACATAAATTATCGTCCTGTAAATGGCGACCATAAGATTCCACGATGACTTTTAAAAAGTCCAGAGCTACCCAATTATTTGTTACTGATACGATAACATAGAATGCTTTTAAATGCCTTCTCAATCTTGATATTTGCAGTAGTAGTTCTGATTCTAATAATTAATCATAAAAACCAATAAATTTGGATATAGCTATTTTTAATTCCTCAGTGTTCGCAGTAAGCAAATTATTTTTCGGTACATCCTCTAACAATGGAACCTATATCTTGAACGGATTTTGATCATGTTTGGAGTTTGGTGTTGACAAAAATTAAAGTATTTCGTCATTGATTGTTCAAGGTTCAAGCTTTTACTTTGCAGTCCAATCTGATAATTTACTTCCCTTGGTATATCATTCCAAAAGAAAACATAACAAAGTAAAATTACACACTGCAGGGATACGTTTATGAGCAGCACCTCGTGTCTATATTTTCTTGATAACATAAGTCTTTAATTGTAGCCATAACAGAAACTTTCTATTAGCACTTTCCTGAAGCATAATGAGCATTCCAACGTATTTTTGGGAGTCTTTTAACAGATGATTTGCTGTGTTTCGTTGGCACCTCCCAGCGACTGGTGGGCAAGGAGAAAAGTTTAAAAATATTTTCTACGGTTACGAAAAATGTTGCACAAGATGCATATTGCGCAAATAAATGTTGGCCCCATAAATTAATTGAATGATCAGTACATCCAACGGAAACGGTTTTATGTTTATTGCTGATAGTGATGGCTTGTACTCCACGTACGCCTCTGATAGTAGCTGCATTATCATAACCCTTAGCAAGACACATTACATTATTATAAAGCTTCTCAAAAATTTCATTTCCAAGATCAACGGCTTTCTTTCCATTTCTGATAAAAATCCGAGGAATACTTACTTCTACCATTTTTCTGTTACCAGTTTTCATAAAACGAATCCACTCACACGTCTAATGAATGTGTGAAACGTCGGGTGTTCTATCAAACATAATATCGAAATATTTTATCGATTTAATTTCATTAATGAGTTTAGATTTTACGTGGTTTGATACGGCACTAATGAATTCATTCTGTGTATCTGGCAGCAGGTATTTATTATGTTTTAAGTCCAAGATGTGCTCTTTAAGCACTGCATCATATTTTGAAATTAGTTGGATCAGTTCTAGGAAATTTCAGTTACGAGGGTGAGTCAAATGAAAACAAATATTTTTTTAAATATTATTTATTGTGCAGAAGTGGTACAAAGCTGTATCACTTTTCAACATAATCTCCCCCACGCTCAATGCAAGTCCTCCAGTGCTTACAAAGTGCATAAATTCCTTTAGAAAAAAATTATTTTGGTAGTCCGCCCAACCACTCATGCACCGCGTGGCGTACCTCTTCATCAGAACGGAACTTCTTTCCTCCCATTGCTTCTTTGAGTGGTCCAAACATATGGAAATCACTTGGGGCAAGGTCTGGTGAGTATGGTGGATGAGGAAGACACTCAAAATGCAGGTCTGTGATTGTTGCAACTGTTGTACGGGCAGTGTGGGGCCTTGCATTGTCATGTTACAAAAGGACACCTGATGACAGCAATCCACGTCACTTTGATTTGATTGCAGGCCAAAGATGATTTTTTAGGAGATCTGTGTATGATGCACTGGTGACAGTGGTCCCTCTAGGCATGTAATGCTCCAAAATGACGCCTTTTTCGTCCCAAAAGAGAGTCAGCATAACCTTCCCTGCTGATGGTTCTGTTCGAAACTTCTTTGGTTTTGGTGATGTGGATTGGCGCCATTCCTTGCTCGCTCTCTTCGTTTCCGGCTGGTGGAAGTGAACCCAGGTTCCGTCTCCAGTAACGATTCTTGCAAGGAAGCCATCACCTTCTCGTTCAAAGCGCCGAAGAAGTTCTTCACAAGCATCAACACGTCGTTCTCTCATTTCAGAAGTCAGCTGCCGTGGCACCCATCTTGCAGACACTTTGTGAAACTGGAGCACATCATGCACAATGTGGTGTGCTGAACCATGACTAATCTTTAAACATGCTGCAATGTCATTCAGTGTGACTCGGCGGTTTTCCATCACTATGGCTTCAACTGCTGCAATGTTCTGTAGAGTCACAACTCGTTGTGCCTGACCTGGACGAGGAGCATCTTCCACTGAAGTCACACCATTTGCGAACCTCCTACTCCATTCGTAGACTTGCTGCTGTGACAAACATGCATCACCGTACTGAACCTTCATTCTTCGATGAATTTCAATAGGTTTCACACCTTCACTACTCAAAAACCGAATAACAGAACGTTGTTCTTCCCTGGTGCAAGTCTCAAGTGGGGCAGCCATCTTTATACTGCGACAGTATTTGTGCATCTGCACTATGCTGCCACCTACAGGCCATTCTGCACGCTGCTTGTAGCACGCTTACCAACTTACAGGATAACGGCGCAAAATTTCGATTTTTTTATTACAAATTTAAGGTTTTCATTTTACTCACCCACGTATTTGTGGAAACATGTCCTTCGTTGTGTTCACGAAATGCTTGGTTTTGTTTAGCCAGAAACAAAGTTATTACGATTAATTTAAATAAAAGATCCTTCCACTTCTGCTTTTCAGTTTGGTAATTGCTAGCCAACGTCATATATTGTTTTGTGGAATTTTAGCTTTATTTCTAAAGTTTTCCACTTTTCAAGATTTTTCAGTTTAGGGTTTAGTTTCCATCACTTCCGAAATCCAGTCACAAAAGATGATCCAGTTTTAGTATTATTGCCAGCAAATGAGGGAATGATCCACGACCGCAGATTTTTTTCAGCGTTAGGCACCTCTTTAAACAACCATTCTGTTGAAAGTTGTCGACAACTATCTTTTATTTAAAACCCTTCACTATATACGGTGCTAAATGGTCCTTCCCTGTTTTGGAAATAATCACTTCCTTTTTAATGATCTCTATGCGAAGAGTATCAAGAACGAGTATACTGCAGTACCACATATCTCTGAAATACTGTAGATCGTATCTTTAGTATCTTATCTGATTCGTGAAGATGAGTTGACGTCATCTAATTTATTCCTTGCATAACGGTGAGAATCATTTTCTTATGATGATCTTTGGCTATCATCAGTTTTGTAACAATTTTGAAGAAGGATCAAGATAGGCTTTAAACCACATCAATTTTAGCTTCTTTTGCTTTCCTCTTACATGTTCGAATTTCTCGAGTCATATTTCATTTTTTGGTACAAACGGCTAAATAAAACGTTATCCATCAGTATCACAGAGATAATAATAGATTTATTTGTACTTATGGTCTTAGTAAAAAATACGAAAAACTTGTGTTTTGTGAGCAATAACGTAATTTTAATGAAAAAATGTTTCTGATCTTTAATTTTCTTAAAGTTTTACGTCAAATTTTTAGCAGGTTTTGGATTTTATTGATTGAACAGTCAAGAATTAAAATTCAAAATCATATTCATAAGCACCCAGAAGTATTTTCTATTATTTTTATTATTCATTTAACAGATAAGATGGGCGCATCAGTTGTCGACATGTTAAGAATTTTTGTTCATTTTCGAAGTGTCTCTCCATACTATTTAATAACTAGTCATTTTCTGCTTCCGGAATATTTCTATCCCATTATAAGGCCGTATAACAGTTGTAATTTGTGAGGGCTAACATATATAATTTTAAAAAATAAAAAATAAACCTCTGCACCCGCTCGTAAATTTGACACTGAAATAGACAGGCTTCCACAGTGGACACATTTTGCACCTACAATCGACACACCATCCATCTGGATCATAAAAGGACAAGAGTTGACCAAAGGACATCGACAAGAATGTTGACATAGGTGACCTGGTCCATGCAGAAGCAATTCCAGACCCAGATTGGGTCCCACGGGTGCAAACCCAGGACCTGAGTTCCGCAAGTTTTCAGACCCTTGTGGATACTATATAAGCAGAGAAGGAATTCTGAAATTTCGGTCATAAAATAGACTAAAAGATATAAAATAACTTACTTGAAAAGATAATAAACAACGGATCAGACAGTAAAAAAACATGCCTTTGCAATATCTGCCGTATTTACATGATGAATTTAGCGAGGTTTTTTTTAACTGCTTAACAGCGAGGTCTTTAGAGACGGTAAAGGATGGGGGACAAGGAATGGGAAGGAAATCGGCCATGGCCTTTTGAAGGAAGCATCCCGGCATTTTCCTGGAGTGGTTTGAGAAACCATGGAAAACCCAAATCTAGATGCCTGGACGGGGATTCGAACCGCCGTCCTCCCGAATGCGAGGCGAGAACGCTAACCGTTACACCACCACACTCGGTTTTAGAGAGTGATGTGTTTCTCTACATGGTTCTTAAAATGTGACATCATATGTAGCGAAGACCATCATCACGTGTAAACTTTAGGTTCCAAATAGAAATATTCTTCTCATCAAACTACAGAATCATACGCTTATTTACTTCTTCGTGATCACATTTGCATGTTGTGGTTTAGTAGAAAGCAAAGCAGACTTACATGAACCTAGAGTACTTACCGACGTTCCGATTTCGCTAACAGGATAGGCACTTCCCACTTTATTAAGCACACACTCTACAAAAACTGTTTTTCAACAACAGACGATACTGTCACCGAACACTTGGACTCGTTCGGATTGACTTGAAATCCAACAGTGTTGCTGGTTTTATGCACGGTTTTCTGAATAACTGCATTTGCATAAATTCGAACATGATACAATTCTAAGTCGAATTTTGACAAAACGCAAATCGGATTACTCGAAATGTACTCAGTTTATTCAACACGAATCCATCAGACGATAAATTCAAAATTACGAACAGTACAAAATACTTCAAGGTACTTAGTCTGAATGCTAATTGAATTCTAAACATATAAAACAAAAAACTTTAAAAAAATAACTTCCCGCCACATGTGAACTTTTTTTTTTTACTTATGACTTTACGCCTCGTCGACGTCATTAGAGGCGGGATGTGATTTGGGACAAGGAACAGGAAGGAATTCGGCAATGGCCTTTGGAAGGAAGCATCCCGGCATTCGCCTGGAGTGATTTGGGGAAACCATGGAAAACCCAAATCTGGATGCCCGGACGGGGATTCGAACCGGCGACCTCGCGAATGCGAGGCCACAACGTTAACCGTTCACCCACCACTCTCGGTGCGCCACATGTAAAACAGCTATGTTTAATTCATGGCCGGACAATTGAAATGAAAGCCTAGACCAGGGGTGGCCATTGAACATTTCTACGGCCCGCGAGGTTCATCACACTTTTACAAAATATATTTATTTTATAATGGCCAAAGTAGTGAAAACCAATGCATTAAAAAATATATTATTTGTGCATCCATATACTCAAAAATTAAGTGTCGAAATTATGAGAAAAAAATAACTTTGATTTTAAAATAATATTCTTGTGAATATGTGACAGATACTGCCTGTTTTATTTATGAGTTTACAGTTATTAGTTAGCAGAATAATTAAATTATATTCTGTGAGCTCACGATGCGCGCGCAGGTTCTATGTTCCACTGTTGCCTGACCACAGCGACGCACAGTCGATTGATTGTTGATAGCAGGGCAGAACAGACTCTCAGTTTCAAGTGAAAATTTGCTTTTTGGTTTCGTTTTGTGTGCTGTGACTGTACTTCAACAACATTTTTAACACAACAACAGCCACGTAGTAACTCCTACTAAATTTAAAACGACTTTTAATATAACAATTAAAAGTAGGTATATTTAGTCAATTTTTATGAATAATTGCCACGCCAATGCAATTGAATATTTAGCATCTCTCTTATTTTCAGTATTGGTAAGACTGAAAGAAAAGAAGAATAGTGGACGGAAATAGCGAGGAATGGGAAGAAAAGTACTTCTTTATAGTTCAAGATACAAAATTATTGTGTTTAATTTGCCGAGAGGTCGTTGCTGTATTTAAGGAATATAATGTTAAGAGGCATTACGAAACAAAACATAAGGATTATTTGAAGTTCGATAAAGATGTAAAACAATCGAAGCTAAAAGAATTTAAGTCGCAGTTAAAGGTTCGACAAAAAATGTTTGGTGCAGCATTACAGCAACCTTCCAATACTGTTAAGGCAAGCTATTCTGTTTCATTTTTGATTGCAAAAAAGATTAATACATTTTCCGATGGAGAATTTGTGAAAGAATGTTTGGAAGCTGTTATGAAGGATATTATCTTAAAACTGCGCGACAGAATTCGAGATTTCAAATATTTTTCCTTGGCATTTGACGAAAGCACAGACATTGAAAACTCAGCTCAGCTTGTAGTGTTCATTCGTGGAGTAAGTGAATCATTTCAAGTAACTGAAGAAATGTTAAATTTGATAAGTTTAAAAGGAACAACAAAAGGAGAAGATATTTTCCATGCTGTTGAAAACTGTTTATGTGAAAACAACTTGGAAATACTTTCTGGAATAGCAACTGATGGAGCACCTGCTATGACAGGTAAAGAAAAGGGAGCTTTAAAATTACTAATCGATAAAATAGAATCCAACAACCGCTCCAAACGAGAGGTTAATTATATTCCACTGTTTGAGTCATCAACGAAATTTATGTGCCCAAGTATTATCGATGGATCATGTTATGCAAGTAGACCGAGCGTGGTGGTGTAACGGATAGCGTTCTGGCCTCGCATTCGGGAGGACGGCGGTTCGAATCCCCGTCCGGGCATCCAGATTTGGGTTTTCCATGGTTTCCCCAAATCACTCCAGGTGAATGCCGGGATGCTTCCTTCAAAAGGCCATGGCCGAATTCCTTCCCATTCCTTGCCCGCATCCTTTCCCGTCTCTAAAGACCACGTTGTTAAAAAGGGACGTTAAACTGTTAAAAAAAAAAAAAAAAAAAAAAAAAAAAAATATGCAAGTAGTTATAAAAACAGTGAATTACATTCGATCACATGCACTTCCGCATCGACAATTCAAGGAGTTCCTGAAAGAATTAGATTCTGACGTTGTATACTTCAGTCAAGTCAGATGGTTAAGTCGTGGAAGATGTTTGCAGCGTTTTTATGAGTTACGAGAAGAAATTGACTTGTTAATTAATGACAAACAAAGAGCTCTACCAGAATTAAGAAATGATGATTGGTTATTGGATTTGTGCTTTTTAGTGGATATTGTCGAAAAACTCAATCAATTAAATATATCATTGCAAGGAAAAGATAACCTTATAATCGATACATTTAATCATATCAAAGCATTTCAGAAGAAATTGTTATTATTTGAATCGCAACTGAAAAGCAATAATGCTCACCACTTTCCACTGTTGAAAGAATTTAAGAAATCAGAATGTAACAATTACATCAAATATGCAAAAGAAATAAGAAAACTTACAGCTGCTTTTGAAAGCCGATTCAGTAATTTAGAGTTAGACAAATAAAACAATTTTTTTTAAATATATTCATCTCCCTTTCATGTTGAAATCGAGTTGGCCCCAGAATATCTCCAGATGGAATTGGTTGACTTCAGTGCAATATTTAATTAAAAAACATTTTTGAAACATCAAAATCAAAAATAGATTTTTATAACACTTACGTCACAAAAGATAAATTTTCCAATTTGAGGAATCTGGCACAAAAAGTTGTTAGTGCTTTTGGTTCAACTTACACTTGTGAATCTTTTTTTTTTTTTCGAAAATGAAATTGACCAAACACAAAACACGCTCAAACATAACTGACGCTAACCTGCAAAACCAATTACGATGTGCAAA
This sequence comes from Vandiemenella viatica, assembly GCA_031002005.1. Lineage (NCBI taxonomy): Eukaryota > Metazoa > Arthropoda > Insecta > Orthoptera > Morabidae > Vandiemenella > Vandiemenella viatica. The sequence continues at coordinate 108,750,700 of CM061921.1, forward strand.
TACCCAAATTGAGATTGATTTGCAAAAGCTAAGTGAAAAAGTGGAGAAACAAATATCGCACTAATAACCTAAATATTTATAATGATTTAACTTCATTTATATTTATGTTTTTTATTATCTAGTATGTTACGGCCCCACCAATCGGTTTTTTAAAAAAAAAAAAAAAAAAAAAAAAAAATGCGGCCCGCGGAGTTGTGATGCATTTCTAAAGTGACCCGCAGGGTCATTTGGGTTGGGCACCCCTGGCCTAGACTATAAGTGTTCAGAAATAAACATGGCTGCTTTTTTATTCGGTTTCGGAAGAAAATTACATTACTCTTTAAATAATTTCGAGAAATTACAATTTAACCATTTATTTATCTTGATTTTATCAATTTTAGATATCTAGCCTTTAACTTCAAAACTTTCTCATTTCATACAATAATTGTCCAAGAAAACTTACATTATAGCCACCGCCGCTTCTAACAAATCAAACACAAGTGACGGACGACAAGAGTAGGGTTTGTTGCGATTGTTGAAGCCATAGTGGGATGATCTCTTTGTTTAAGCGCGCAGTATTGCCAATAATAATTGTACTCTACTGTATTGAAAGCGCACTGGATTGCATCTGAAAAAAGCACTAGATCAACTTAAAAATATATATTTAAGACAATAAAAGTAGTAGTAGTGACTTGACAGCAAAGGCTCCGAGAAGTATATGAAAAAATAATAGTTTGTTTTCTTTGTATCAGACTATTTTCGATGATTTCATTTCATGAAATTCGGGTGTCACCTCCAAAACGGTGAACCGCCCCCACTGCCCCCACCGCCCCCCCCCCTTCTAGCTACGCCACTGTTGTGGACAGAAGGAATAAGTGATCATGAAGCAAACGCCAAAGATGAAGGCTATTATAGGTACAATTATAAAAGACACATATTTCAGAACTGAAGATATATTTCACGGAATTTATTAAGATCTGCAAGAACATTAAACGGAAGGATTCAGATATAATGGTCAGTTTTTATGTCGTTTTATTATTAACTGGCGTCCCATTGAAGGATACGTAAGAGTTGAAACGCTGACAAATTGAACCAGCCTTTGTGGGCTATGCAAACAAGTGTTGATGTTCACGTATTTCACATACTTATGGGAATTCTACGAACAAGTGGACGGAGTTTCCATGGAGTCCTCACTTTCTCCTGTAGTTGTACATAGAGCATTTAGATAAAAAAAATTCCTGGAAGGAACAGTTCAAAAATCTGCACGCTTTTTCCTATATATTGATTTTTTTTTTTTTTTTTTTTTTTTTTTTTTTTTTTTTTTTTTTTTGTAACTGCTTTACGTCTCTTTTTAACATCGAGGTCTTTAGAGACGGGAAAGGATGGGGGGCAAGGATGGGGGCAAGGAATGGGAAGGAATTCGGCCATGGCCTTTTGAAGGAAGCATCCCGGCATTTGCCTGGAGTGATTTGGGGAAACCATGGAAAACCCAAATCTGGATGCCCGGACGGGGATTCGAACCGCCGTCCTCCCGAATGCGAGGCGAGAACGTGTATATTGATGACACGTTTGTCGTGTGGCCAGATGGCACCCAAGTTTTAAAAGAATTCCTGAAATATCTCAAAGGAATTCATCCAAGCACAATGGAATTAGAAAAGAACGGTCGTTTACCTTTTCTTCACATCTTAACTGAAAAGAAGGGGCAGATCCAGGGGGGAGGGGGCTAGGGGGCTCAAGCCCCCCCCCCCAAACCAAAATCCTGAATCCGCGCACAGAAGCCCAACACACACGGACTAGTACGGGGAGCACCTTCCTGTACAGCGTAGCACTGTTATATACAAAGGGCGGAGCAATTTCTGACAAAGGCAGCCTACCACAGGAGTTGAACGCCAGAGAGCTGTATTCAAGCTCAAAGGGTACAACCGAGAGGCAGAAAAGGGTAACTCAACATAAGCCAGTAAAGGAGAACAATTCAGTACAAGCTATGCTGCCATTTGCAGGTAACACGTCGAGAAAAATTGGCAGAATCCTCGCACGGCATGGTATAAAAAATATTTACCGCCCAAAATACGGGATTGCCTCCGTTGTGTTAAGTATCCGCATTTATAGCATCCCGTGCGAGTGTGGAGAAGCTTACATCAGCCAAACTATCCGCACTGCAGAAAACGGGTGTGAAGAACATGTACGCCTCCCCAGCCTAGGACAACGCATTTTTGGGACTCGATAATCAAGGAAGCAGTCAAAATTCGTCTGGGTGATACCTTCAACAAACAGTGGCCTTTTTTTCAGTGCGGCCTGGAAGTTGGCAAGGGAGCATCCATATCCTACGTGGCTCGGTGACGGGGGAGGGTAGAAAGCTACGCTAGGCTACTTGGGGGAGGGGAGGAATTGTTTGAGCCAAGCTACATAACTTTTCATTCATTTTATTTGTCACCGTTCCCGATCACCCTGCCCCGTTCCCGATTTCACTTTCCTTCCGTCGACAGAGTGTTGCATTTAGACGACCCGTCGGCCGGCCCGATCTGGTAGCTACCGCACTAGCATCCTACCACCACGCGTATATCCGTCTTACTCTGAAATTTGTACGTTCCATTTAATAGCAATACTAGTAATAAAATTAGTTGGTTACAATTTTTGCTAATACTCTAATATTTAAATTAAATATGTATGCTCCCCTATTTAACAAAACCACAGATTCTTGGTGTAACTCTTATTGCTTGACATTGTGCGAAAAAGCCTAGGAAAAAGAAAAAAGATGTGTGCCAAGCAATTATATTTACAAAGGTATATGTTCAGTCACTTTAGACTCTTAGATGTGTTGGATGGTGAAGATTTCCGGAATTTCTAGCGGATGACACCTGAAATGCCTCATTTCTGGAGTCTTTGTTATGACAGAGGGCATGTGAGGTTAGAGTTGCCAACCATACTGTATAATAAAGTAGCATATTTTATTTTTGGCTGTTATTCTTTTTCCTACGAATAAAGTATGTGAAAATACTTTATTTCGAATAAACTATTCAACACATGTAACTGAACGTTCGTCTGCTAGTTTCACAACCTCCTGCAAGAAAAAGTGCCTATCGGCCAGCGATTTTTTGTTCGCTAGCATCCTTTGATCTGTGTAATTACCGCATCGGAGTCGAGGCAATAATAGCGGACCATTCGTATTGTTGTACTCCAGTCGACTCGTGTCCGCTCGTCGTTATTTCTGGACGGAACAATAAAGTATGCGGAAACAATTTATTTTTGGTAAACTATACAATTCAATTAATTTCCAAACGACATGTTAGTGCTTATGATGAAACGAAATAAATGCAAGATCGTGGGAAGGGAGAATCAGAGCGCCCATAAATTTAAAAATGAGTGTTTCTTATTTTGTTATGCTTCATGTAGAATGTGGCTCCAGCTGTAACACTGAAATGAAACCAACAGTTAATAGCTAGTCCAGTAAGCCCGAAAATATATTTATTTAAGGCAATAAATAACTAAATTTTTTTTCCTTTCATATACTTTTTATTTTCCTCTTCAAAAGACAAATATATTTTTTGCAAAATAATTTGGCAACCCTATGTGAGGTGTCCCATAAACATTTGTGGGTCTTTTACACCTCCAGCAATTCTGTCAATACTTCTTTTTCTTAATTATCGGATGCATCCATCTCAAAATAATAGAAAACTGGGAACCAGGCAGTGAGAGCACAACCGGGTGAGGCTTTACACGGCCAGTTTACAGGGCAGAGTGGTGGGGACCCGACTTACTCCCACCCTTTTGCCCTAAATCGTATGGAATTTCCACCCGACCACCCTGCCTGGTCTCGCGGCAAAAACGTGACCAGGAGCTCAGTTTAGACGATCCGTTTTCAGGGCCGAAGGGGCGTGGCCACGATTTAGGGAGACCAGGTCGGGTCGTCTAAATATGGTACATAATATATAACAGTATGTGGATATTTATTTGAGTAATTTAATTATCTCCGTATTTTAGGTACGCTATTTACCGACAGCGCCACGCGCGCTTGTGACTTGAATGCCACGGGGTGGGCGTATTTGAACTAGCCAATACGCGACGGCGCATTACATTTTAGGTATGCAGTAAGTAACTAGACTCAAATTCACAGCCCATTCACAGTCCAATTTGTAGTGCAGTGCCGTAGGACTACCGTTGGATTCATTCGACCATTCACACTAGAACTAAGGATACAACGAGGTGTTACAATCAATCGTCTTCGCGAGGTACAAAATGTCCTCATCGAAGATTATTCCAAGGAGACTGAAAAGAAACATAGAATAATCAATTTCATTTTAAAGGCTATGGAACGAAGGCAAAGTATTGCTATTACGCTAGGAAGTTGAACGAAATAGATAATAAGGATTACAAAAACTACATGAGATTGGGTAACAGCAGTTTTAAGTGTTTGCGGTCTATTAATCTCAAAAACGCGCTACACTCTTGCGTTAATCTATATCTGTAGAACAACGCCTCATAGTAACATTACGATTTCTGGCCACAGATATAAAATATGAGGATCTGAAATTCAGTTGCAAAATATCTCCTCAGATGCTAGGAAACGCGCAGAGCAATTTGTGTTGTCTAGTCTGAGAGTCCAACAGTTTGTCCGGCACCTCATTCATCTCCCAACAATTCCTACATAGCAAAATCTGATCATCGTAAGTCCTACAAGTTGGACTGTTAATGGGCCGCTTTACACGGGATTTTCCTTGCCAGTGCCAGTTCATATTGATTTTAAACAAAGCTGTTTTGAATCGGATCGCCCCCGTGCTACCACACTGCTAGTTGATAAATAATTTAAGTGAATTTCAGTGCATCTTTAATTAGAGTGCTCGAAGAAGCTTTATTTCAAGTGCAGAATGTGGTATGAAATGGCGCTTGACAATAAACTTTACGGGGTTTATCGGAAATGTTTTTCCAGCGAGTTTTCAATATCTAAAACGGCGTCAATGAGCTATGGAAATCTTTTATGCCGAACGAAGTATTATTCCCGGTTAATGTAAAAAGAAAGGTAACAGAACTGCATTAAACGACAGCAAAAAATGCTTCTTAGTTTCTTTTTACGCGGCAAGTACAGTTTGATCTATTTTATTAATTTGACTGAGAATATTTATAATTACAAAAAAAAAGTATATAAAGCAAATATCGGTCGTATCATTACTTATACAATCATTGCTACACTATCCGCTGCGTTTAATGGGGTTAATTTGTGTACACAGAAACGAAGGCTTTACCAGAAGCGTTGTGAATGCGGAAACAGACTTTTGAAAGATATGACTTGCGAAGAAGATACAAATTTCGTGCATATGACCACCAGGGCCGGCGTTAGAGGGGGTTAAGCGGAGCAAAAGTACCCCGGGCCTAACTAAATAGAAATCAAACGTAACTTCTAAAAACTGGACCTATGATTGTGAACAAAATGCCTGAGCGCTGGAGGCCCTTACTTATTCTACGGGATACGTTTTTTTGTATTTTTAAATATATATATATATATATATATAACTAGTGGTTAAATTAATGCAAAATACTGTAGCGCAAAAATATTAATATTACGTAAGTGTAATATTTATAGACGTATTCTAATTTCCATTAATTGATACGAGATTTTGATGATAGTTTAAGAAAAATATTTTAGTCAAAGTTAGATCAATATTTCAAATTCAAATAATTTTATTTCTAGCCATATTGAACATATATCCACACAATATGTACGCATGCATGAATTTTAGACTTCACGTCCCTCAAATTCTAGCTTCGCATACTGACGCCCGTGGTGCTCGTTCTGACGAGTTTAAAACTTTCTTTTACTAGTACCATATTGTGATTTAATAATAATAATGTAAAGCAAAATCATTAGTAAAAGAATTAAGTGTCTTAAATTTTTTGTGTGTTCGGTAGCTTTTAATTTAGCCTTCAGTTAAAAGTGTTAATTTTTATAAAGTTCAATTAACTGATATCTACAATTTTTATAATAAAAATTCTTCTCTCGTGTTCTGCCGGATAATTCTCTCATACAATTTTTATATTTAATAGTTTCTTGTTTTCATAATTTTAAAACGAGTTTCGACTTCTAAAGCATTAGGACGATATTATAGATAAAGATGTTCACCCTTTGGCCATTTTAAAACGGTTTACGCTTCTACTGTTGTTTACTTCGGAAGGCGGAAAAACCACTAAGTTGGAATGAGCTACAGTCAACCTCCGTTGCCTCTTTGTTGTATTTTGTTTTTTATTGTTGTGGCTTGTCGATATTCACAAGCAGTGCTCAGAAGTTAGTCGATCCGAATAGCCTTTGTTTTGGCAGGGTCGGATTAAAACAGCGCGGGACCCGTAGCAAAATGTGAAGAAGGGGCCTTTGGTTTTCGCCGTTCCGGGCAGTATTAGAGCTTTAAAAAACCGATACTGCAGTAAGGGTGGAATTTGCATTAAGTTGTCAAAAAGTGAAAGTATTAGGGCAAGTGACAGTGATAGGGACCAGTACCGGATTAACCACGTAGCAGGAGGTATTCCCCCAGACGGCAAAAATCAAGGGCCTCTTCTTCACATTTGCTACGGGCCTCCCGCTGTCTTAATCCGGCCCTGATAGGGACGATATCCTTTCAGAAAGTGAACGTGTTTTAACGGCCAGATTGACAGAGAATGAGAAGCTTTTAGATTTCGATCTGTGGAGTGAAAAAAAAAGCGTTTCAGTAGTTTAGAGGTAGAAGAAGCTGTTAGGCGCAGGGGCGTAGCTACTATGGGGCTAGGCGGTGCAGTGCACCGGGGCCCTCACGCTCAGGGGGCCCCCAAGCATACCTCAAGGGGCCCCTTACGCGCACCTCTAGGGGCCCTCAAGCGCAGTTCAGAGGGCCCACGAGCCTTCACGGCAAACTGGCGACCTTTTTTTTTTAGCTCTACCGTCGTCCAAGGGGCCCCTGAGAACACAGCACAGGAGCCCCTCGCCCCTCACTAAGGGTCCTCGCTGCTCAGGGGGGCCCCCAACCACTGCTCATGGGCCCCTAAAGAACAATTCAAGGGCCCCCATCCTCAGTTTAGAGTGCCCCTACCAGCACACAAAGCAAAAAAAAAGGTCGCCCGTCTGGCCTGAGGGCCCAAAATAAATTATTTGCACCGGGGCCCTTGTTGACCTAGCTACGCCACTGGTTAGGCGATGACCTAAGAAAACACCTTAAAGATTGCAGCGGGACCGATAAAGTAATCAACCTTTACCTTCAAATGTGTCTGAGCGCATCTTAAAAAATGGGAAAGTATTAAGAAGGGACTGGCTTGTATGGAGCAAAGAAAAACAAGCATTGTGCTACTTTGCTTGCCGATTGTTTTCGCAACTTGCGGATGTCTCTAAGTCAGATTTGGCGTTAAGTTGCTGCTGTGGTTAGTGGATTATCAAGAGGATGGAAAAAAATAAAACAAGAAAGCAGCGCTTATCACAAAACGTCATACTTAGAATGGCACTCAATAGTTCAGCCACAGACAATCTTTTAGACGGAAATATTGTAAGAGAAGAGCAATATTGGACCGAATATTGCATAGCGTAATCGAAGCTATTCTTTTCCTTGCGGAAAGAGGTTTAGCTTTGAGAGGTGATAGTGACTTAGTCGGAGATCGTCGAAATGGCAATTTTCTGGGTGACAAAGTATATGGCGAAGTTTGATCCCCTCACGAAAGAGCATTTAACAAGAATTGAAGCGTCGCAACAAGGAGGAAAGCCTATGTTTCATTATCTGTCATATGATGTTCAGTATGAATTTATTCAAATAGCTGAAAACTTTGATCGTCAAACTACTTTAAGAGAGGTAAAACATAACGAACACTTTTCTTTTATAGTCGATGCAACTTCCGATGAAGCCCAAACAGAGCAAACTGCGGTGCGTCTCCCTTGATAAAGAAAACCAATACAGAATTAGAGAGCGTTTACTTGACTTTGTTGACTGTGAGGAGAAGACTGGTCACAATCGCTAGAATGATTTGCGATGAGCTTTAAGACTGTCGTGGGCAGGGTTATGACAACGGGAGAAATATGGATGGCACCTGTCAGGGAATTCAAGCACATATATAAAAAGAAAATCCCCTGGAAAGTTTTTCTCCTTGCGGCGCTCATTCATTAAATCTTTGTGGCGTCCATTCTGCGGAGTGGTGCGCAGATATACTAACTTTTTTTTTTTGGATTGTTTCAAAAATGTGTAATTTTTTTCATTCTAGTCCCAAAAGATGGAAAGTTTTGAAAGAAAATATTGGATCTTCCCTTCACGAGCTATCAGAAACGAGATGGTCTGCGCGCATAGATGCCGTGCGTCCATTTACTACGCATTTGCTGAGATTACATAGGACGGTTGAACTTGTTTTCAACTTTAATTTGACTGCGGAGGCACGCACTGAACTAAAGGGCATTCAAAGTATTTGAGATCATTTCAATGTATCGTCATGTTCACATTTTGGTACAAAGAATTAACTGCAATAAACATACTGAGTTGTGCTTCAAGCAAGGGAAGCTGCAGTTGATATTGAAGGTGGTAATATTAAGAGTCTAGTGGAAGAATGAAATGAATTGAGAGACAGTTGGGATACTATTTACGCAGAAAGTTGCAAGGTAGTGGAATATATTGGTATATCACCCTACTTAAATTTGACGATTAGTGGCACAGAGAAACGGAAAAGCAAAAGGAAACATCAGAAGATTTAAAACTGCGCTCAGAGGACAATTTTAAAGTAAATGTTTCTAATATTATTCTGGATACAGTTATAGGAAACTTAACTATAAGGTATGCTGCCACAGACAACATGATGGAAACATTTGGTTTCTTATGGAACTACATAAGCCTAGACGATTCTATACTATCAGAGCACGTAGAATACATGGCATTTTTGTACATTGTGGACGTTAAGAAGCAGGATTTAAAAGAAGAAATTATGCAGTTAAAAAAAGATTCACTCAATAATTTTGGATCTAAGCCACTTCCTCCTCTGCACCTACTTAGCGCAATTTTAATAACATATTTCCAAATGTAATGGTAGTCTTATGTATTTTCTGCACTTTGTCTGTAACTGTTGCAAAGGGAGAAGTCATTTACCGTTCTTGAAAGAATTAAGAATTGCTTGAGAACCACAATGCGGCAAGAGTAGCTTGTTGGATTAGCTATGATAGCAATAAAATCATAGTTAGCCCGCTCATTGGATTTTACTGGATTTATAAAAGAATTCGAACCTAAAAAAGCTAGAAAGGAAAAAGGTATAATTTTGTACAGTATAGAATGTATGTAAATTTAAAACATTAAAAATCTTTCTTAAAATAAGATATTACTTGTTTTTTGCATTAAAATATTCTGACTTTATCCAAAAAATCAAAGTTTGTAATAACATAATTGTGGGGGGGGGAGGGGCTTAAAACACTTACCCGGGGCCCTAGAATCTTAGCGCCGGTCCTGATGGCCACTGAAGACTTCGAACATCTTTCGGGCTCTAGTCAAAAATAAAGAGACGTATATGCGAGACACTATAACCGTCAAAGAAAGATGACTTGTTACAATAATGTTCTTAGCATGTGGTGATTCATACAGAAGTTTACAGTATTTGCTCCGCGTGTCCAAACAGAATATATAAGCATTTGTTCCAGAAAAGTGTAATGCGCTAATGGAAGTATTAAAAGGTTATTTACAGGTAAGTATAAAAGCATATCCTTGATCATTCCTGTACTAAGATAAAAATAAGGTGTTGTTTACAGCTTCTTTTATAGGCTTAAGAACAAATTCTTATTCTGGCATTCATACGGCAATAACAGAAAATAAATAATATTCTTGAAATTATGCCACAGTGTAGTAAGATAACAAAAATATAAGACGTTATTGAATGTTTATTTATAGATTTGAGAACTAAAACATAATAGTAAAAATTATAAGTTCACGTAATAAGATACTAAGTTATTTTTTAATGTTTCTTTATACATTTAAGAACGAAACATAATATTGACAATTATACAGTAATGAGATAAAGAATAAGAAATGGTTGGTTGCTGTCTTAGTTATCCACTACGCGTGCGAAGCTTCAGCCTTCCACACGTAACGCACAGCTCGTATGAGGCGCCTTTGAGCACCACCATTTTAGCGACACACTCACAGTGCGAGTCGTGCGTTAACTCATACAGACCGTCAATGCGCAGTATTACTGTTCAGTTTTGGAGTGGCTGATTTGTTCGATCGATGGGAAGTGTTGCACAATCCACTATATTCCCCGGACTTATGCCCTTGTGAGTTCGGCTCGATTCCTTACATAAAGCAACCACTTCGTGGCATTTGTTTCAGAACTGTTCCAGGCAGTAGACCGCTTCATTCGAACTATCAACACAACATGCTCTGCTAATAGCACCCTACTATTTCCACATCGCTAGCAACAGTTTGTACAAAAAGTTGGTGACTGTATTGAAGGATAGTAAAACTTTGAATAATGTATCCATTTTGTACCAACTGCAAATAAATAGTTACCACCATCAAAGTTCCAACTCTTATCCCTTTCCACGTCAAAGATGGTCGATGCTTTAACACGGGCGGGTAGGAGCTAAGGACCGACATGAGGTGAGATTCCGCCATTAAAGATAACCACATGCGATAGAGGTAGGGTTGCCAAATACAGGATTATAATTTCCGGAACATTTATGGGATTAAATAAGTATTTTAGTGGTATTTTTAAGAAGTGAACAAATATTCAAATTAATTTAAAAAAGCTGTATTTTAGGTAAGAACTATGCTGCATAACATATATATATTATTAATTCAACTTTGGTTGAAAACCACTAAGTCATAGTTGAACAGTCTATACAGGGTGTTACAAAAAGGTACGGCCAAACTTTCAGGAAACATTCCTCACACACAAACAAAGAAAATATGTTATGTGGACATGCGTCCGGAAACGCTTACTTTCCATGTTAGAGCTAATTTTTAGTTTCGTTTCCACCTACGCTCAATGGAGCACGTTATCATTATTTCATACGGGATACTCTACCTGTGCTGCTAGAAGATGTGCCTTTACAAGTACGACACAACATGTGGTTCATGCACGACGGAGCTCCTGCACATTTCAGTCGACGTGTTCGTACGCTTCTCAACAACAGATTCAGTGGCCGATGGATTGGTAGAGGCGGACCAATTCCATGGCCCCCACGCTCTCCTGACCTCAACCCTCTTGACTTCCATTTATGTGGGCATTTGAAAACCCTTGTCTATGCAACCCCGGTACTAAATGTAGAGACTCTTCCTGCTCGTATTGTGGACGGCTGTGATACAATACGCCATTCTCCCACCGAGCGTGGTGGTGTAACGGATAGCGTTCTGGCCTCGCATTCGGGAGGACGGCGGTTCGAATCCCCGTCCGGGCGTCCGGGCATCCAGATTTGGGTTTTCCATGGTTTCCCCAAATCACTCCAGGTGAATGCCGGGATGCTTCCTTCAAAAGGCCATGGCCGAATTCCTTCCCATTCCTTGCCCCCATCCTTTCCCGTCTCTAAAGACCACGTTGTTAAAAAGGGACGTTAAACTGTTTAAAAAAAAAAAAAAAAAAAAAAGCCATTCTCCAGGGCTGCATCAGCGCATCAGGGATTCCATGCGACGGAGGGTGGATGCATGTATCCTCGCTAAAGGAGGACATTTTGAACATTTCCTGTAACAAGTGTTTGAAGTCACGCTGGTACGTTCTGTTGCTGTGTGTTTCCATTCCATGTTTAATGTGATTTGAAGAGAAGTAATAAAATGAGCTCTAAAATGGAAAGTAAGCGTTTCCGGACACATGTCCACATAACATCTTTTCTTTGTTTGTGTGTGAGGAATGTTTCCTGAAAGTTTGGCCGTACCTTTTTGTAACACCCTGTATATATTGTCTCTGGTCGTCGGTAAGGTGAAGCGCTCCTCTACCATGGCCACCGTGGTATCTTAAGTTTGAGAAAAAAAACTGGTATACGGGAATTCCTGGACAGTAACGCTTAATTCCTGGACACGGGACCTGATACAAAATTCAGGGCCATTACCGGGTTTCCCGGCCATCTGGCGACACTAGCTAAAGGACTGGCCTCGAGTTCTCCCTAACGTATGTCACTGTGTTGTCTGTAGAGTTTGGAAACCATAGAAAGTGATAACCGAAATGTTACTGCCGACAAAATCGATACAATATTGTAGCAATCAAAAGCAAAACAAACAAAACAAAAAATTGGGGGGGAGTCAAATTAAAACTGGATTTGAGGAAACTGAACAACACAGAAGACTGAACAATTAGCCCAAGAAGAGCTAAATGGAAACGTTCAGAAAGCGATGCCAAACAATTCGCGAGCCGTAGTGACACTGACGAGAAGCTCTCGATAGCGTAACTCGCCAGTGGACACGCCTCTGAGAGTAACTCGCAGAAGCAACAAGATGAGTAAAAATTGGTCATCAAGAAGAGACAAAGGAATTAATTAAAATGTATGTAAGTAGAGAATTGCTGTGAATGTGCCGATTAGTGTGACAGAATTAAAAAACCAAATGTTTCGAAGGAAATAGGAAAGAAATTTTCTTATTCAGGAGATGAAGTTCAAAGAAGGTCCACAATTTAAGGTACACAGACGGAAAAAAAAAATCCCACACCAAGAAGACTTGTGTTAGATAAACGAAATTTGGTAGGCGTGTTTATACATCTGAAAGATGACATCGATTCAAATTTCGCGCTTCGCGCATAAGTGTGGCGCTAGTAGCGCTACTCAGAGGCTGTGCAAATCAGGTTTGCTTTAAATACACGCTGTAAGTTTGTGAACGTTATTTACCGCTTGAGATTTGACATAGTGAGTTGATGTTAGCCAAGAATGCCTTTAAGAAGATGAAGAAGCCATTATCAACCAGCTCACGAGTTTGAACGAGGTCGTGTATAGGGCTACGAGAAGGTGGATTTTCTTTTCGCGATATTGCAGAAAGACTTGGCCGGAATGTATCCACTGTGCATGATTGTTGGGTGCAGTGGTCAAGGGATGGTATTGCCTCAAGAAGACCGGGTTCCGGGAGGCCACGTGGCACTACTGAGAGGGAAGACCGCCGTATTCGGCGTACAGCTGTGGCGCATCGTACTGCGTCTGCGGCAGAAATTCGAGCTGCAGTTGGTACCACAGTGACACAACGAACTGTTAGAAATCGGTTACTTCAAGGACAGCTCCGAGCCAGGCGCCCTGTAGCGTGCATTCCACTGACTACAAGCCATCGCCGTTTGCGACTCCAGTGGTGTCAAGCCAGAGCTCATTGGAGGACGGAGTGGAGATCTGTTGTGTTTTCTGATGAAAGCAGGTTCTGCCTTGGTGCCAGTGATGGCCGAGTGTTGGTCAGAAGGAGGCCAGGGGAACGCCTGCAACCAAACTGTCTGCGGCCTAGACACACTGGACCTACACCTGGAGTCATGGTCTGGGGAGCAATTTCCTATGACAGCAGGAGCACTCTTGTGGTTATACCAAACACACTGACTGCAAATTTGTACGTCAGTCTGGTAATTCAACCTGTAGTGCTGCCATTCATGAACAGCATTCAAGGGGGAGTTTTTCAACAGGATAACGCTCGCCCTCATACCGCTGTTGTCTCGCAACGTGCTCTACAGAGTGTCGACATGTTACCTTGGCCTGCGAGATCACCAGATCTGTCTCCAATTGAACACGTATGGGATATCATTGGACGACAACTCCAGCATCATCCACAGCCAGCACTGACCGTCCCAGTATTGACAGCACAAGTACAACAAGCATGGAACTCCATACCACAAAGTGACATTCGAAACCTGTATTACACAATGCATTCACGTTTGCAGGCTTGCATTCAAAATTCTGGAGGTTACACCGGCTATTAATTTAACAGTATTTCACATTTGAAATGCATTTTCTTGAGCTTAAATTAACCTGTGATCATGAAAATTTAATCAATTAAACATGTTAACTTGACAAATGCATTGTCCAAATTTCATTACTCTACAATAATTTTTTCTTGGTGTTGGGATTTTTTTTTCCGTCTGTGTATATGGACGATTCATTTATACAATTTCATAACATTTATTTTCATGACAATGTGTCTGTAATTATTATAGACACATTGAAATGACAGTAGGGAGTTCAAAACTGAAGTAAGATTTTATCCATTTTTCAAGAAGTCTCAAGCACTGTAAAAAAAATTAAAAATAGAAAAAGTGGAAGTGGAAGTGGAGCAGACGAAAATTATTAATGCAAGTAGCCTTACTTCAATGCACTGAAGTTTGTAATTTCGGAATTTACTGTCTTTCCGACAGGTAAGTTTAATGTAATGGAGGCTTGAATACGAATCCCCCAAAAATTGTGTCAAGGTGATGATTAAAAAAAAAATCAAAAGGAAAAATTGAAGAGTAGCCATAACTCTTTCATGTACTGATACAGATATTCTCATTTTTTTAGTATCCTGTTTGAAAATGGTGGATCCCACAGATTCTATGATAAGCTCTACTTCACAGCTCATTAACCTACAAAAGTTCCTAAACTGTTGCACGTCTTCGATCTGTAATTCCGGTGTCATTGTATGGTTGGCTCCGAAAACACTTCTCCTTTTTATCCAAGGCTTAACCAAGCAGCTTTTCCTACTCAGTTTTTACCTCTTTTTTAGTAATAGCAAACAGTATGGTGACAGCTGACGCGACTTTTCTATTGTGCGCCACCATCTTGACTACTCTCCACAGCTCTCATGTGGACAGTGTTGCGAGAACTGTCCCGGCGAGCAGCTCGAGAGTAGAGCTAGCCATAATCTACTCTTCCCGAGAGTAGCTCTTGAGAGTTTCTCGCGCGATTACTCTCAAGTGGAAGTAGGAAGTAGGGAAAAGCCGGGCAAAGTGGTCATGGGGGTTTTTGAGGCCAAGGGATAGTGGCATCACGCGGGAAAAATCGTAACTAGTGCAGCTTAATGCTTCTGTTACCTTGAGAAGCCCGATCCAGTTAGCGTATCATCTCTCGAAGTTATTAGAATATTTGTGATTTTTGATGGGCCTGATGTGTGGTAAGTGGTCAGTTTATGAATTTATTACTAAGAAAGAGTGATTTTTTTTTTTGCTGCAAGTTCCTGATTTGGTTATCATGATTGTTTCTTTGCATTGTTAAGATAGAATGACGTTACTGTAACGGCGCAAAAACCGGGGAAAGTGGCCACCGTCTGCTGCGCACGGATTCTGTTTGTTCCTTGCAGATTATTAAGACTGTACAATGCTTTGAACAGATGCTTTATTATCATGTGAAGCTGAAGTGAGTATATTAATAATAATCAGAACACAAAAGTAATTAAATAATTTCTATTTTGTGGTGGTATTTCAACGACCGGGAACTTCTTTTTTCTATGAACCCAAAGGCTGTTGTCGTATAACAATATGAGGAAAAATAAAAATGCAAAGGCCGAAACAAAGGTACTTTGCAGATGTTCACATCAAGTTCATATAAAAATTCCCTTGAAGCTACAAAAGCAAACAAAGAAGAAAAACAAAGGAAACCAATGCTAGATAGAAAACCACCAACCGCAGGAAATCTAACCCCAAAAAAATAAATGATGACGATGTTCAAGAATACACACAGTGCCTGTTCTGCAACGAAAGTATTTCATCTCAAGAGCACAAGAACGATAGATTGAGTGCCAAATGTGTTACTTTTGGGCTCACGAACTCTGTGATGGAGTTGAACGAATCAGCAATTCCTTCGTTTGCGAAAATTGCAATTAAAGTGCCTTTTTCTCGTTTCCGGCGAATTTGATGCTTGAAAATCTTTCGGGCATGCTACAGAGAGATTCACAAGATATATGACCTTTTCTAAAATAAAGTACACTGTTTTGCAAATTTAGATCGTTTTTAATCGCACATTTCCGATTTTGAAGCTTAGTGGCCGACATGGTCGTGCAAACAGGCCATTTGGGTACTTTTTGAAAATTTGATTATTTTAGATACTGAACTTAATGCAAAAGTAACTAAAACATTCTGGTATGTAGTAGGATACTTGAACTTTGTAACCCCGATTTTGATGCCTTTAGGTATATTGTAAGTTACCTTAAAACATCGTCGAACATTAGAATGGCCACTTTGCCCGGTCTTCCCCTACATATGTAAGAAACGTCAGCTTTCATGAGAAAAATATACTAATAAACGATTGACAGATTAATACAAATCGCACGTATATGAGATATGTAATACCGAATATTAAAATTCGTTTACTAAAGAAAATATGTTGCGTCAGTTTTTAAGGTTCCGCAGCTTAAATTACTATCGCGTAATTTTGCCCCCTCTGCATCATTTGTTAAGAAATTTCATATGAAGATGTGTTTTACTGACGGAAAAAAAGATTTGTAGCCGAATACTAAAAAACACGAAAACCAAACTGGAATAAACTTCACTACAGAAATCAACAACATGTATATCCAATAACACTGAATGAACTAGAGGTTTGATATTAGTGAAATGTAGCTTTAGAATGTCCCACATTTAAAAAAAGAAGATAGGTCGAAAACTTAATATTAAAGTTTAAAACTGTTGTTTACAGCATACGAAATATTTGCAAAAATAGTGAAAAGGCGCATAGCTGTAATAGCAATAGCTGTTATTAATGATGCACAGAATGGCTTCCGGAAGGGAAGGTCATACGCAGACTGCATTTTCACGATGAAACAATTAATAGAAAAACATCCAGAGTTCAACATACCAACATATAAAGTATTAATCGATTATGAAACAGCTTTTTATATGGTGAACAGACAGAAACTGTTTGAGATCATGTTTGACAAAGGCTACCCCCTGCATATAGTTAGAGCAATAAAAGTTTGTATTACAACAAGTATATTAAAACCTCACAGGACAGCGATGAGACTGAAACAACATGTGGAGTGAAATAACGTTTCCCCCTATCACCTGTGCTTTTTAATATATATATAGACGACGCCATTAGGAAATGGCTGAAATGTGTACCAAACGATTTTAAATTTAATGCAACTATACTAGATACAGTGCTTTTCGCTAATGGCCAGGTGATTTCAGCTTGCAATGAGGGCTATAGTTAATTATGAAAATATCTGAAGTTTAATGATTTGAAAATCCTCTCAGAGAAGACGAAAGTAATGGCATTCAACGAACCAATCCGGACAAGATTATTATTAATGACAGAATAATAAAACAAATTTGTATATTTAGAATATGACATAAGCTTCACCAGTAATTACGATGTCAATATCAAAATACAGAAATTTCAGTACCTATGTGGAGTAATCAAAAGACATTTTAAGTATACCAGACGAGACACGAGATGAAATTTTATAATGTGATGACTGTATCAGCATTATTACATGGTTGCCAATCATGAACATTAGGCCTGTTTACATAAACTGTTTTTCCAAGGTTTGTAACCTACGCTTCTCACGCGCACATCAATCCTTCAATATTTGTATCAGCCTGATGAATTTTTCCAGCTAATTAGACACACCACAGGGCGGACATGACATTCACAGACAGACACAACACTTAAACACCCATGCCCGCGGCCGGACACGAACCGGCGCCCTTCGCCACGCGGAGCTAGAGCTCTAGCTCCTACGCTACCGAGGCCGGCGTGCCTAGTGTTTATTGTTAACAGATACAAATATATATATTTCAAAATGTGGTTACGAGATAATTTGTAGAACCTTACAAGAATTCTTCTGTGTTTGTGGAAAGTTAATACAGATAACTACAAAAATAAAATATCGGGTTCTTTGGCATTAACCAGATCTCACTGTTTATTTCTAAGTTTTTTCGTGGTAACTTAAATAAAACACTGTTATATTTTAGAGAAATGTTATTTGAGACATAAACAACAATAAAAATTCACAGCAGACCTTTAACCGACTGTTACGACACGCCAAAGGTAGACGACATAACCTCGCCTATTTCAGATTTTTCATTTACGTTTTTGGTACCCGTATCTTACCAACGGGGTGTAAGGGTTTTGAAGAGACTTTACTAGCCTTTTCCAACCAAATGTCAATCTCTCCTTCACGTAGTGCACCCTGCTTGCACGGACGAGGCTCTGGCGACTGAATGATTCCCGGTATAAGGAGTCACTCACTGCTTACCAAAGGCCCCCGAAAGGAGGGCGGAAGAGTGGCGAGTGGTCCAGGGCACCCTCTTGCCCTTGGGGTTGGAAGCGGCCCCTAAAGGAGGATGAATCAGAAATGATCAACGGAACGGCACGGCAAGGCAGAAGGCAACGGTAAACGACTGCTTTAAAGACCCAAAGGGTATCCCGAGGACATGTAATCCTCTCAAATTACATAAATCATGATGGCTTCTTCCTGGGTAAAATATTCCGGAGATAAAATAGTCCCCCAATCGGATCTCCGGGTGGGGACTGCTCAGGGAGAGTCATCAGAATGGATAGAAACATTCTACGAGTCGAGTCGTGGAATGTTAGAAGTCTCAATACGGCAGGTAGACTACAAAACCTAAAAAAGAGAGATGAAACGACATAATAGATGTTGTTGGGATTAGCGAGATTAAATGGACGGACGCACAGGATTTCTGGTCTGGGGAACACAGGATAATTAGCACACAAGCTGTCAACTGGTGTCGGATTTGTAATGAATAAGAGAGTAGGGAAACGGGTGAGTTATTATGAACAGTTTAGTGACAGGATTATTTTGATGAGGTTAGAAACTAAGCCCGTCCCAACCACGTTAGTGCAAGTGTACATGACAACGCCACAGGAAGATGACGAAGAAATAGAGAAAATGTACACTGAAATTGAAGAATTAATCCTATATGTAAAGGGGGAGGAAAATCTAATAATCTTGGGTTACTGGAATGCGATAGTGGGAAAAGGAAAAGAGGGGAATACTGTAGGAAGTTTTGGTCTAGGAGAAAGAAATTAGCGAGGAAACAGGTTGTTAGAATTTTGTGAAAGATATAAGCTAGTAGTGGCGAACACACTGTTTAAGAACCATGCAAAATGGATATACACCTGGAAACGTCCTGGGGATACAGGAAGATACCAGCTAGATTATATCATGGTCAAACAGCGATTCAGGAATCAAGTTCTAGACTGTAAGGCGTACCCAGGAGCAGACATAGACTCTGACCATAATGTGATAGTGATGAAGTGCAGGCTGAAATTCAAGCGAATAAGGAAGCAGCATAAGCAGAACAGACTGGAAGTGAATAAACTGAAACAATCTAGTACCAGAGAAAAATTTGCAGAAATGGTAGACTCAGGTCTAAGAAGTAACTCTGAAAGGATCTCAACCGAGGACGAATGGAATGCATTAAAGACCGAAATAATGAAAGCTGGTAAAGAAACATTAGGCTTTAGGGAACAAGCTGCCCGAAAATCTTGGATCACAGAAGAAATTTTGGAACTGATGGATCAGAGAAGAAGGTACACAAATGCTCAGGATGAAGCAGGAAGAGAGCAATACAAGCAATTTAGAAATCAAATAAACTGGAAATGAAAAAAAGCAAAAGAAAAATGGCTACATGAAAAGTGTGAAGAAGTAGAAAAGGAAATGGTCGTAGGTAAAGTACATGTTGCATATAGGAAAATCAGACAGAATTTTGGAGAAATGAAAAAAAAGATGTATGAACATTAATGCTGCCGATGGGAAACCTCTTTTAAGCTTAGACGATAGAGCTAACCGATGGAAGGAATACATTGAGAAACTGTATGATGGGGACGACTTTAACAATAGTGTAATGAAGGTGATGTGAACATTGATGATTTAGGAGATCCTGTTTTGAGGACAGAATTTAATAGAGCTCTGAATGACTTCAAAGCAAATAAGGCAGTTGGAATTGATGAGATCACTGCAGAACTTCTTAAATCCTTAGGAGAAGAAGGAATAGAAAGATTATTCAAGTTGATATCAAAAAGTTATGAAACAGGAGAAATTCCAAATTATTTTAATAAAAATATCATCTTCACACTTCCGAAGAAAGCACAAGCCAACAAATGTGAGAATTATCGCACCATTAGTCTAAACCTCACATGCTTCAAAATTACTGATCAGAATAATATACAGAAGAATGGAAAGGATAGTAGAAGACATAGTAGGTGAAGATCAGTTTGGGTTGAGGAAAAATCGCGGTACAAGGGAAGCAATTCTGGCTTTAAGATTAATACTTGAAGGGCGGATCAAGAAAAACAAAGATACTTTAATGGTATTTGTTGATTTAGAAAAAGCTTTTGATAATGTTAGGTGGGACATGATGTTCAAAATTTTAAAGAAGTCAGGTCTAAAGTTATCGAGATAGAAGAATCCTTTATAAACTATATAAGAATCAAGTGGCTATAATAAAAGTAGAGAATCATGAGAGACAAGCATCAGTTAAAAAGGGTGTGAGACAAGGTTGTAGTCTATCCCCAGTTAATATTCAACTTGTATGTAGAGGAAGCAATAAGAAAGTAAGAGAAAAATTTCCATGTGACATAAGTGTTCAGGGAGAAAAAATTAGTATGCTACGATTTGCTGATGACATTGTCTTGTTAGCAGAAAGGGCTGAGGACATTGAGAAATTACTGAATGGCATGAACAAAATACTGAAGGAAGATTTTGGACTGAATATAAATCAAAGCAAGACTAAAGTGATGAAATGTGGCAGAAATGATACCAATACTAGTAGATTAAATATAAAAATAGGATCGGACGCAATTGGAGAAGTAAGTGAGTTCTGTTACTGAGGAAGCAAAATTACAACCGATGGCCGAATCAAGAATGATGTTAAAAGCAGAATAGCACTAGCAAAAAGAGCCTTCACGAAAAAGAGAAATCTTTTAGTTTCAAGTATTTATCTAGGAATTACAAAAACTTTTTAAAACTCTATGTGTGGAGCACAGCACTTTACGGTAGCGAAACATGGACTTTAGGAATACCGGAAAGAAGGAATATTGAAGCATTTGAAATGTGGTGTTACAGAAGAATGCTGAAAATTAAGTGGACAGACAATGTAAGAAATGAACGAGTTTTGGAAATGATGGGTGAGGAAAGACGTTTGTCGAAGAAGCTTACAGAAAGAAGAGACAGGCTGGTAGGTCATATTTTCAGACATGCTGGATTAGTTAATTTGTAGGTGGAGGGAACAGTCGAAGGTAAGAACTGCAGAGGAAGACAGAGATTAGAATATATGAAGCAGATAATTGAGGACGTGGGTTGTAGGAATATGTAGAGATGAAGAGGTTTTCACAATATAGGAAGGAATGGAGGATTGCATCAAACCAGTCAAAAGACTGATAACAGCAAAAAAAAAAAAAATCTTACCAACCTAAACTATTGCGGTTGTTGTTAGGTTAAAAGGCGGCCTGGACCAGAAGAAAAAAATTGTAAGATCAGTGGCATACTCACAGCGTTGAGGCCCCGGATGGGGCCCGGATCTAAAGGAGGAGGAACAACCCGAGGCACCCAATTTATGGGTCTTTTTCTTAAGACGCGTGTGGCGATTTTTGGAGGGGTAAAATCTTATGACTTCGCGTCACCGACATGTTATGACGTGTTGCGCGTATGATATGCGCATTGGACGCTTTATGGATGGGCAAAGGCAAAAAAACCTTACGAGTTAGCGTCACCAACGAGCTTTAATAGCAGTATAATCCCCGTCCAGGCATCCAGATTTGGGTTTTCCATGGTTTCCCAAATCACTCCAGGCAAATGCCGGGATGCTTCCTACAAAAGGACATGGCCGAATTCCTTCCCAATCCTTGTTCCCCATCCTTTCCCGTCTATAAAGACCTCGCTGTTAGAGAGACGTTAAGCAGATAAAAAAAAAAGCCGTATATCTGCTGCTAGAAGTATAACGTGTTGTGCTTGGACAGCAGTGAAAGTATAGATTATAACTTGTATCTAATATATAAAAATGAATGTTTGTTTGTTTGCTTGTTCGTCTTCTATGCATTCAGATACCATTCACCCGGTTGCGATGAACCATTATTGAGTTATTGCGTGTGTGCCTGGGAAGGTTTCTGGCCAAAAAAAAAAAACTCTTACCCTATAAACCTTTCAATTTTTCAAACGATCATTATAAAAACCCTCAGTTTTAATCCTATTTTGATAGTACTTATCTTAGCACACGTATACTTCAAAACAAGGCGGTCTGTTAGCTTAGGGGGCATCCATAAATTACGTGAGGTGTTTTTCCAGATTTCCGGACCCCCCCCCCCCTCTGGTGAGATTTTGTGAGATTTCGCCAGACTCCCCCTCCCCCTCTGGTGAGATCTGGTCCGTGAGAACACCCCCCCCCCCTAGATATAGCCCTTGAAACTTTTTTAGACCTTTTTTTTTTAGGTCTCACCCTTCAAAATTCGTTTTTTCGACGAAATTTCTCCGTAAAATTGCTTTTCGCGCAATTTGAAGACTTTTTTTTTTTAGCTCTAGTATCCGAAATTTTTTTTCAAAACCTTACGTGAGATTTCTGGAGACCCCCCCTCCCCCCTGGGTGAGATTTGGTGAGATTTTGCCGGATCCCCCCCTCCCCCATTTGACCTCACGTAATTTATGGATGCCCCCTTAGCGGTTAAGGCGCTTACTTCCGAAAGTTTCTCTCCGTTCGTGAGTTCAAATCCCATGGTGAGCAGGTATTTTTAGGAGCTGTGTTTGATTATCTGATCTACGCCGGGACGTTCCGTGGTTGTGATTCCACGTAAAACTGTATGCCATTGAGGAAAGGAATTGGCCTTCCTGTCTCTGACACGATAGCTTGGTACATATCCTTCTGGAAGATTGGACAAACCTTCGGATTGTGGACTATGTTAGATTTTTAGTTTTTGAAAATAAAACTTCTTTAGGCGCGTTGGGGAGATTCTTTGGATGGCTAAAATTTTATGAGTTCGCGTCACCGACATGCTAATATTAATAGAAGCTACATCTGTTGCTAAAAGTATGACGTGTTACGCTTGGACAGCGGTTTGGCGGCTTAGTTGGTTAAGGGGCGTGACTGGGAAACTGGAGGTCGCCGGTTCGAATCCCATTCTCGGCTGGAAATATATATTTAAATGTATATATATATCATCATCATTTATTGCTTTCACGGACTTTAAGGTCTATAGCAGAATACAAAGGGTACAGGCCATAAATATAACAAACATAGTGCACATTATACAATTACAGAGGTATATATTACAAATAAATAAGACGGAAATAATAATAATAAAAAACACTAGTCAGTCACAACTTCGGTAAAGGAGACATTTAGTACAGATGGTGGTCCAACGCTGTCGGTCCCCAGCCTCCTCTTCCGCCGCTGTCGGCTCCACTTCCTTGAGGACTGCCAATACCCAATCCTTCCATCTCGTCTTCGGTCGTCCGTTTGGGCGTCTTCCAGCAGGTTGTGAGTGGAGAACACGGTTCGGGAGGGATCCATCGGCTCGGAGTATGTGCCCAAACCACTGTAGCCTCTTCTGCCATAATACTCGGCCGATGTGTGGCTTTGCATACCGCTGGTAAACGTCTTCTTTTGTTCTTCGTTCCCATTTAGCTTCTCTGGGATTGTAGACGGGTCCATATATTTTGCGAAGTACCTCTCTCTCGAACGCACAAATTGTTTCTTCAGTTGTTGCTGAAGTTGCCCAAGTTTCACAACCATATAAAACTACCGGGCGTACTAATGTCGTGTACAGCCGAATCTTGTTTTTTTGTGATATCAGCCGGGATCTGAAAAGATTGTTTAGGCTGAAGAAGATGCGATTGCCGTTTATCAATCGATGCTGCACTTCTTTTGTTACTTCACTTTTACTGGTCAATATGGATCCCAGGTATTTAAATTCTCTTACTCGTTCGAAGGAACACCCGTCAACAATAATGGAGGGGAGATGAGTTTGATGTCGCGAGACAACGAGATATTTTGTTTTACTCTCGTTCACTACCAGCCCTATTTGATTCGCGTTAAGGAGAAATCGTGAAGTGTCAGCAATTACTTGCTCCTCGGTGTCACCAAGTATCACAACATCGTCAGCAAATGCCAGGATTGTGTCTGTTCCCACCATATCCATTTCTCTGTCGCGGCCAGTGTCGCGTCATACTTTTCCAAGGCCAAGTTGAATAGTATTGGCGCCAGTGGATCTCCTTGTCGCAGTCCATTTTGAATTCCGAAAGGTGATGATAGCTGGTTGCCAAATCTCACTTGGCAAGTTGATTGGGAGTAACAAGCTGCTACGAGTCTGATGTATTTGGGTGGGATGCCAAGTTCTTCTAGTGCTTTCCATAACATGGAGCGATCAATGCTGTCATATGCTTGTCTAAAATCAATGAAGACGAGGTGTAGTTCCCGATCATATTCATAATATTTTTCTGTTAACTGCCTCAAGGTAAATATGTGGTCGTGAGTCGACCGTCCAGAGGTGAAGCCACATTGGTAAGAGCCTATTATCTCATTGGCCAGTGGTTTCGAGCAGTTTAGGAGCAGCATTGTAAATACTTTGTAACCGATCTCAAGTAGTGAAATCCCATGGTAGTTAGACACTTGTGTGACATCTCCCTTCTTGAATATGGGACATATAATTGCACCTTTCCATTCTTCAGGAATTTTTTCTTCTGTCCAGATGTTAGATATTAAAAATGTATATATATATATATATTATATATATATATATATATATATATTAACTTTTGCAATACATCATTCAATAAGTATTTCATAGTGGCTTAGGTATTATCTTACTAGCGCGATAAATAAGATTTTGAGTTGTTCGATAGTATTTTTGCCGCTGATTTTAAAAGTTCTATAAAAATTTATAATTGATTTAGATTTATGTGTTGAATTTTGAAAATATGGTTACTAATGTAAAATTACTGTTTATTAGCTTATTTTATCGAAATTTTGGATTGAAAAATTTGCAAAAAAGGCCTTAAATTTTTCAATTCAAACCTAACGACTCCAATAGGGTATTTTACTGTGTGTGAGAAAAATGCATAAATGAGGTACTTGTCATCATAAGTAATCGTAATATGTTCATTTTAATTCATAAAAATACAAAACACGAAAATTACTTCGTTTAAAAGATTCAATATTTCTCGTCTGTCGCGAAACGGTGTCCGCCATAACGCATTCCTACGTGCGTCATCTTATAGTAAATACTAAGGCGCTCCTCACACTGGGCAATTACGAGGAGACGCGACATATGTTTTGAGTATCGCCAATTTGAGTTGCCCCTAAGTATAATACACTGAGGAAACCCAATAACACACACTGAGAATAATTTAAAGCGATACAGTCTCTTCAGTCTGCCTCTAGTCGTGGGGAGCGTCGTTCTAATAAACATCCCTGCTGTAACTTCTAACAGATGATGATGTCAATGTCGCCTATTGTTCATACAACTATTATAGAAGAGGACGAATCCGAAGAATGTGGTGCCGTTCATAAATCATACATACAAGAGAAAAACATACAGTGCGTAAATAAGGAAAAATTATGGAAATATTAAGATCACTTATGACGTTTTGAAGTTAAACTAATGATAGGAAAATGAAGCTAATGAAAAATAAATAAATGTACAAAATTTGTAACGTGGTTTTAATCAGTTAAATTCTCTGCCACGCATGTCCAACAAAAGTCGTTATTTACTACGCAAAAAAAGCATTATCTCATAATACATCGACTAATTAATTATAACTTCCCGAATTTTTTGATCAAATGACAGATTTGATACCAAACAAATGGTGGCTCCCAATAAAAAAATAAAATAAAAAATATCTTCTTTTATTAAACTCTTAATTGATTCTTTCAGATATATATCTGATTGATTACTACAGAAACGTTTGTTGTTGATTACTATTGTTTGTTTACTATTTAATAATTTAATATTTTAATTAATACTGATTGTTACCTCCACACTTGGAACTGAATAATATTGCACTATTCTGACAGGTATTTTATGAGAGCAACATAGAAAATGCAGAAAAAGGTACTCGGGGTCAAGACAAAAGTGGGTTATGGCGTTAACTCAGATATGGAAGAATAACAGCTTCGTGCTACGAAGTCAGCCTTTGATGGCAATCTTGTTTCTGCTGTTTTGGTGCATTTTAAATTACAAAATACCTAGATTAGTTCCTTTTTTTAAATCGCTCTCGCTTCCACTCTCGAAGTTATTTTACGGTTGACAGCTGTTGTTGACTATATAGTGACGTCACAAGCCAAAGCAGCTTTTCACGCGGAAGTTTAAAACATAAGATTTAAACGCCATTTTAAGGCACTTATCGATTTCAGAAAATTGAAATTACCAAAGTATTAAATTAAGCCCCATTTCAAAAAAGGAGTAATGCCGTATTATTAAAAAAAAACTCCACTACTGTTATGGGCGGCGACAATGAGCGGGGACTGTTTGAAGGGGCGGCAGGCACTTGTTGGGGCCCCTTCCGGCTGGGGGCCTGTGGCATTTTGTCCTTCCTTCCTCCCTATTGTTACGCCACTAAGAGTAAGATCCGGCTAACACTAAAGTACCAAATATCGTTTATGAGACAAATTAGTAGAATTTTACAACGTAAATGCTTGTGTAAGTGAAAATAAAATATTTCGTCATTAAAAAAATCTTGGAATACGGGACTCGTTCAGCAGAAGATACATACAAGTATTAACAGAATCTGCGGAATTTTGAACTTTTACTATTTGCAAAAGATCAGGAAAATCAACAGAAATTCTAATCAGTATTTCATCACATGCAGAACAAAATGTATATGTTGCAGTAGCTATTACGGAGGCTGAAGTTTTGGCGGAAGCTTGCGGTCTAGTAACGGAGGCATTATAAATCGCCAGGCATGTTTCGTGTATAATTTTACACAGAGACGCTCAAAAATTCCAGATCTTGTTGGAATCGTGCAGTTGCCAAAAAACGAAGAGTATTGACCAAACTCATCGGCGGTTATTCTCTGTCTCGTGGACAGTACCTTTTTTTGATATGTGTAGAGTTACTGACTATAAAATATAGTCAAGAGTCAAATTAACCATACACAAATAATTTTTTAAATCATCCTGAAGCTTTCTCGAAAGGGGCTTATGTCCATTCTGATCTCTACTTTGACTCGATATTTTTACGTTTTGTGTTTATAGTTCCTTATACGCCAAAATAAAAAGTATGAGGCAGCACATGCTATTGTTCTAGTTCTCCGATTTAATTTGTGGACATGTTAACCACACTTATAACTACGGCTCACAAAAACAACGATGTAAAAACTGGATGACGCTAGCTTGAAGCGCCTAAAAAAACTTTCCAACCTGGCGGAAACTCCACGCGCCGCGTCAAAAGCTCTTGAAAATTGTATTTACACGGACAATTTGGAGCTAACGCTCCAACCCAAGTATTGGTACGTGCGACTGGAGTGTTGACCATTTTTCTTATCATGCTCCGGCGCTGTTCCAGACCAATAGATTGGCGTGTACGTGTAAACGGGCCTAAATTGACTAAACAAATAAAGCGGATAGAAGCAGCTGAGAGCCGTGGCTGGCTACACTTTAATAGATAAGAAAAGAAGCCAAGAAAAAAGGGAAGAATTGAAAGTTTTCAAACTAAATTAGATACAGGAAGAAATGAATGTACCATGCAAGACATTCGTAAGCACCAGACAACCACAGGTGGGCAGAAAACCGTTAATCCGTTAGTCGTTGATTAACGAAGTTAACAAAATTGTAAAAATTTAACTTTTAAGTTAGCCTAAAAATCGTTAACGGTCTTCTTAGCTTCCGTTAAATTGATTACCGTTAACTTTAGTCCGTTACATTGGTAGTTAACACGGTCGGCGAGTCGGATGGCGAACGAATAGGTAATACGAAGTGCGAGTGTAATGCATATACAACTGTTATGCTAAGCATGGCATGGGTGTGAGTAGGAACGCTAGTTTTGGAGCGTTTCTATTTTACGTCTGCAAATTGGCGCTCACTACGTGTTTCTAATTCGATCAGTGATTGATTTTGATATATTTATAATCTAACTTTTTTTACTGCCAGGAAAATGTCACTTTTTAGTTGGTATTGGTTTGGCATTCGTTAGTGAAATAAATAAAACTGACATTCGTTACATGATTATGTTATTGAAACTAAACTCTTGAACGCGACAGTGAAAGCAACAATAGCAACGAGAATACTAAAAATCCTTGGTCACATTTATGCGATTATGTTGCATTTAAATCAAGATTGTGAGAACAGTTGATTTATAAATGCAAACTTTCTCATGTGTCTAGCCTTAATAATCTTCAATAACATATGAAAAGAATGCATATATCTAAATACGAACAGTTTGAAGAAAAAGTAAAAGCAGGGATAACTGTGGGGAAAAAACAATAATAATTCAAAGCCCTTTTCAAGTGCTGTGGCTCCTTCTGATATAAATCTTTATATATAAAGATGAATGTATGTTTGTTTGTTTGTTTGTTTGTTTGTTGGTTTGTTTGTTCTTCATACAAATCCACAGTTTTCATCCGATCTTGATGAAACTTTGAACACTTATCCTTTGCAACAAGGAGAAAAATACTGTCTACATTTGGTTGACAAATTCCCTGTATAAATAACACAATATGTCTCATAACTTCGAAATACGGCGATAGACATCAAGTTGGATATGGTCGCCTCCGGACCGCGTTTCCGTGTCGTGGACTGGCAGCTTAGTGGCTAAAGCGCTTGCTTATGAATGTCGTGGTCTCCGGTTCTAATCTCCGTAGAGACTAAGATTTTTAAAAATTGATTTCAGTGTAAGAGTCAGGCCAGGGCCGTAGGTTATTCGGATTAAATGTTAAACTGTAGATATTAGAAAGTTAAGGGTGCAATGCGAGGAAAATCGTAGGTAGTCTTGCAATTTTGTAGGTGTACACTTTTTTACGTTATAATGATCCCTCAGGTGTTGTTCGCAGTCAGTGTGTGAGTGTGAACCACAGTAATCTGTATAAATAACACATTTGTGTCATAACTTCGAAATACGGCGGTAGACAGACACTTTGGATGTGGACGACTCCGTACCGTGTTTGCCCGTAGTGGTCTGGCAGGTGAGTGGCTAAAGCGCTGGCTTACGAACGTCGTGCTCTCCAGTTCAAATCTTCGTCGGGGAAAAAATTTTTAAAAATTGTTTTTCATCGTAAGAGTCAGGCCTGGGTCGTAGGTTATTCGGATTGAATGTTAAACCGTAGATATTAGAAAGTTAGGGGTGCAATGCGAGGCAAATCGTAGGTATTCTTGCAATGTTGTAGGTGTATACTTTTTTACGTTATAATGATCCCTCAGGTTTTGTTCGCAGTCAGTGTGTATGTGTGAACCACAGTAATATTATTATAATTAGGGATGTAAGTCTCTGTCTTTTTGATACGTTATGACGACCAAATGGCTATATCGTTGTGATGAAATTTTATAAGGAAATCTGTATGAAGGGCACAGGATATTTTTTCCAGTATGATTAACAGTTGTAATCACGAAATTTTGAGACCTTATCGAATGGTGACAGAAATATGTTGGCAATTGATTCTCATAACTTGGAAATACGGCGATAGACAGACACGTCGGATATGCACGTCTTCAGACTGTTTCCGTGTAGTGAGCTGGAAGCTCAGTGGCTAAAGAGCTTTCTTACGAACGTCGTAGTCTCCGGTTGAAGTATCCGTGGAGGCTAAGATTTTTAAAAATTGTTTTTCATCGTAAGAGTCAGGCCTGGGTCGTAGGTTATTCGGATTGAATGTTAAACTGTAGATATTAGAAAGTTAGGGGCGCAATGCGAGGCAAATCGTAGGTAGTCTGGCAATGTTGTAGGTGTACACTTTTTTACGTTATGATGATCCCTCAGGTGTTGTTCACAGTCAGTGTGTGAGTGTGAACCACAGTAATCTTTATATATAAAGATGAATGTATGTTTGTTTGTTTGTTTGTTGGTTTGTTTGTTCTTCATACAAATCCACAGTTTTTATCCGTTCTCAATGAAACTTTGCACACTTATCCTTTGAAACAAGGAGAAAAATACTGTCTACATTTGGTTGACAAATTATCTGTATAAATAACACATTTGTCTCATAACTTCGAAATACGGCGGTAGACAGACACTTTGGATGTGGACGACTCCGTACCGAGTTTCCCTGTAGCGGCCTGGCAGCTGAGTGGTTAAAGCGCAGGCTTACGAACGTCGTGGTCTCCGGTTCGAATCTCCGTCGGGGATAAGATTTTTAAAAATTGTTTTTCATCGTAAGAGTCAGGCCTGGGTGGTAGGTTATTCGGATTAAATGTTAAACTGTAGATATTAGAAAGTTAGGGGCGCAATGCGAGGCAAATCGTAGGTAGTCTTGCAATATTGTAGGTATACACTTTTTTACGTTATAATGATCCCTCAGGTGTTGTTCACAGTCAGTGTGTGAGTGTGAACCACAGTAATATTATTATAAATACGGAAGTAAATCTCTGTCTTTTTGTTACGTTTTGACAACTAAAGGGCTATATCGTTGTGATGTAATTTTATAAGGAAATGTGTATGAAGAGCACAGGATATTTTTTCCAGTATGATTAACAGTTGTAGTCACGAAATTTTGAGATCTTATCGAATAGTGACAGAAATATGTTGGAAATTAATTCTCTTCAAGAGGCAGGTTCGACGGAAGAATGATATAGCGATAGCTTTCCTGTCATATTATGCCGACTCGATATTGTTTGGCAATAATCCTTCGTTACCAACAACTTACTATATTTAATTCTGGCAAAAAAATTCTTAATCCACGCGTACGAAGTCGCGGGTACGAGGCTAGTAGGAATATAATTGCTTTCTTTTCATCTCCATCTGTTAATAAAAGTTTGCGTAAATAAAACATTTGGCATCGTAGCTACCGGTACCGTCGTATTCTAAGGTGGTGTGGACCGATGTATTGTAAACCTTTTCGTTGCCTACATGATTACACTACATGTTGGCGTTCCTCAAGGAAGTGTAATAGGACCACTTCTTTCCTTAATTTTTATAAACGATCTAAGTGACAACGTTATTACATTTAATTGCAAAAAGTGCAAGGCAATGTGAATAAGTAACAAAAAGAATCAGTTTGCTCACGAGTACAAAGTAAACAATTCAATTGTTGACACGGCTGATTCCCTGAAGTATCTGCGGGTAATATTACAAAGCAACATGAAACGGGACTTGCACATAACTTCCGTCGTAGGCAAAGTTAATTCTAAAATACGATTCATAGGTCGTATTCTGAGGAATTGTAATGCTCATTCAAAGGAAACAGCGTATAAAACACTAGTGCGTCCGCATCTGGATTCCTGTTGTGGAGTTTGGGATCCGAATCCCAAGGGCCTGATTGACTCAGTGGAGAGGGTTCGGAGGAGAGCCGCTCGATTCGTGACTGGTTGTTACAGCCCTTATGAAAGCGTCACAGAATTGATACATAGATTGGGCTGGGATAGTTTGGAAGACAGACGACGTCATTTACATTTAAATTTATTGGAGAATATGAGAAATTCTATGACCTACGAGCGCAGTGAGATACTTCTTCCACCAACCTGTTTGGGTCGCAATGACCGGAGGGATAAGATTCGAGAAATAATATGCCGTACTGATGCTTTTATGTATTCTTTCTTTTCTTTGCTATTCGGTCAATCAATCAATCCCTTGCGATACGGATCCCAAATTCCACAACAGTATTCCCAATGCGGACGCACTAGTGTTTTGTACGCTATTTCCTTTATATGAGCATTATAACTTCTCAAAATACGACCTATAAAACGTAATTTAGAATTAGCTTTTCTTACGACTGACGTTATGTGCAAGTCCTATTTCATGTTGCTTTGTACTGTTACGCCTAGATTAGATTTGCAAATTGAAAAATTCGGCTTTGTGAAAAAAAAACATGAAAAAAAACTTAGCACCCCTGTTTTTTTTTTTTTCTAAATTTGTTTTTTTCTTCAGAAAACAATATATTTGATAAATTATAGTTTCATTTACGGAACTTACATTTACAAGTGTGTTTTAAATCTTACTGAATAGCATAATGTTTTACATAATGATTCATAAAGGTATCTATATGGGTAACATAATTTTATTCATCCTCTGTCAGTACCACAATCACTAGCATCAGCGCTACTAACACTAGTTCAGTCGGTGTCGGAATTTTCTGTTTCTTTTTCTGTCTCCTCTATATCCATAACTTCAGAAGTAGTTACATTTTCTTTTACTGGTTGTTCTTGTATTGTATGCAAAAGGTTTGGAGATTGCAATTTTAAATTGTGAGCAAAGTGCACACTTTGCTTAAAGACTGCGCCCATAATTCTGTATTACGGTCTTTTAAGTTTGAATTTAAATCTATTATCATACAAAATAGGAACTTTATTTCTTTTCAAGCGTTGGTTTACGCCAACAGTTGCAAGGAAACGATACATAATTACTGACAATTTAATGACTCAGTATCACTATACGCTGAGAGTTTAACAAGTATATGTATATAAGGAAAGGACAATAAGTAATAAAAAGAGGCAAAAAACCGTAGATAAATTTTAAATTCCTAATTTTTTGAAAAGATCCGTAGGTCTACAGATAAATTCGTAGGACTAGCAGCACTGGTTCAAATAACGAGTATCAATACAAACAACGTGGAACGCGGATTCCTTCTCGCGCAACCTAGCCTCTTCGGGAAGTCCCAGTTCAGTAAAGAAAATTTCAGTCAATGTTGCAAATATCTTCGTAATTTTTTTCTTCTACTGAACCAGAAAAATATATTAGATTTCAAAATTAACAAAAGTACTTAGAATTATCTCTAAAAATATCAAAAAATAAATTCCTTACAAATTTGTGATTTAGTAGTTATGAAAAAAAACGTGTCCCAGAAAAAAACATGTTTTTTTCATGTTTTTTTTTTTTTTTCAAGACAGAAAAAAACACGTTTTTTTACAACACTAGCCTAGATACTTCAGGGAATCTACCGTGTCAACAACTGAATTGTTAACTTTGTACGCTGTGAGCAAACGGGGTCTTTTTATTACTTATTTGCGTTGCCTTGCACTTTTTGTAGTTAAGTGTAAGGTGCCATTTACAGTTACAGTTCAGCAGTCGTTGAGCACAGTAGCGTATTTTCGTTTTGTATTTGATCTTTAGTGGTGTGCAGATTTAGTTAGTGTAATCTTAGAGTGTTTACTTTTTGTAGAAAGTAGACGATAGTTATAACTGAGCAGTTGCTGAGGACAGTAGCGTATTTTCATTTTGTATTTGATCTTTAGTGGTGTGCAGATTTGGTTAGTGTAATCTTTGAGTGTTTACTTTTTGTAGAAAGTAGAGGTTAGTTACAGTTCAGCAGTCGTTGAGGACAGTAGCGTATTTTCGTTTTGTATTTGATATTTATTGGTGTGTAGCTTTGGTTAGTGCAATCTCTGAGTGTTTATAATTTGTACGAAGTACAGGTTATTTCGAGTTTCTGTTCCTTTTTTCTGTTCTTTACTTATTTTTCGCGTTTTCCAAAAGCAGAATGGCTAGGGACTGTGATTGCTGTGTGCAGACGCGAGCTGAGGTGGCTGATCTCCGCGCACAACTTGCAGCTGTGTTAGCGAAAGTTGCACAGCTGGAAGCTGCTGTAAAAGGTTGCAGCAGATGTGATGATGGGGAAACTGATGTAGCCATGCCTATAACAGATTCTCCCATAACGACCGTCCTACCTGCAACCCAGGCTGAAGAGTTGGAGGATGTGCCGCGGTCGCCTATCGATGACTGGCGTATGGCATCTAGACTTCGAAGCCGCTCACGGGGGCAGTCGAGCAGGCTTAAAGGCCAAGAAGCTGAACTTGTTCGACTGTCCAATCGGTATGATGTATTGTCGGAGGCTGACTCAGTCCCACAATTGTCATCCTGCGAGTTGACGTTCCCCCAGCCTGCTAGGTCTGAGCAAACACAGAATGGGATTTTGGTAGTTGGGACCTCTAATGTTAGGCGGTTATTAGAGCCCCTTAGGGAAATGGCGGATTACTCAGAGAAGAAATCCAACGTCCATTCAGTGTGTATTCCAGGTGGCCTGATCCAAGATGTGGAATCTGTAGTTGGCAAGATATCGGCAGAGTTAACCATCTGTAGCATCGTAGACAGAGTTGATTGTGGACCTCTGGTTCAGAGCCATATTGAGTGGCTGAACCAGAGACTACGACGTTTCTGCGATGATATTGGATGCAGATTTCTCGATCTTCTCCATAGGGTTGAGTCATTAGGGTTCCCCTTAATAGGTCAGGTGTGCACTACACACGTGAATCGGCTACACGGGTGGCAGGGGCCGTGTGGAATATATTGGGTGGGTTTTTAGGCTAAGGGAGGAAGACCCGAAACACGAAATACAGTTACGGGCAACCCAATCAGATGCAACACCGGAATGTAGGAGGAACGTAAAAGAATCTCGACAGTTAAAAGTTCTCGTAATTAAATGTAGA
This sequence comes from Vandiemenella viatica, assembly GCA_031002005.1. Classification (NCBI taxonomy): domain Eukaryota; kingdom Metazoa; phylum Arthropoda; class Insecta; order Orthoptera; family Morabidae; genus Vandiemenella; species Vandiemenella viatica. The sequence goes on from CM061921.1 coordinate 108,785,032, forward strand.
AGCGGTTGTAACAAGCAGCCGGAACTTGAAATCGTTATTTGTAGCACAGAAGCGGATATCGTTATCGGTACAGAAAGTTGGCTAAACCCAGAAATAAGTTCCGCCGAAACTTTTGAAGATAGCATGAACGTTTTTCGTAAAGACAGATAACATTCTCACGGAGGTAGGGGTATTTATAGCTGTGAGTAAATTTCTCCCATGTAATGAAATAGGCGTCGATACGATCTGTAAAATCATATGGATTAAACTCAATGTTGCTGGGTCAAAACTCATCATAGGCGCCTTCTACCGTCCGCCCGATTCCGACGTAGCTATCGCCGAGGAGCTAAGAAATAATGTAAACAGTATAGCTAGCCATTTACTGGATCATGCTATGATTCTAGGAGGTGACTTCAATCTGCCTTATATTGACTGGCGTAATTACGTTCACATTACAGGTAACAGGGATAAGGCAGCCTCTGAAGTAATTCTCGATTTGTTGTCACATAATCATCTCGAGCAGCTAGTTAATGAACCTACGCGATGTCATAACGGTAGCGAAAATATTTTAGATCTGCTGGTTATCAACAGGCCAGAATTATTCACCAACATTTCAACGACCACAGGAATAAGCGATCACAAAGCGGTAATTGCGACTATCAAACCAAGTGAAAAAGGAGAAAAGGGAGGATTATATAAAGATTCAGTAAGGCCTCAAAGGAGTGTTTTAGAACCTACCTGAGGAATAATTACCATAACTTCAAGTCAACAAAGGACACCGTTGAAGATATGTGGCATCGATTTATACATATAGTCAGGGAAGGTATGGATATACATATACCGAAGCGGACTATAAATGGGGAGGATGATCCATCGTGGTACACATGCGAAGTCAAAAGATTACTCAAAAACAAAGGAGGATACACGCACGCTCAAAAAGGAAGGGGTGTCGCAGCGATTTAGAAACCTTAGCTGAGTTAAGAGGACGTATTAAGAATGTAATGCGCGAGGCCTTCAACGATTTTCATTCCAACTCTCTCTCTAAGAGTCTCACAGAAAACCCAAAGAAATTTTGGTCGTATGTACTGAAAATTCAATTGTACTAATAGCAATATTCCAGCACTAATTCGTGAAGGTTCCGAGGTTAATGAAAGCCGCGATAAAGCAAACGTACTAAATACTGTGTTCAAAAATTCATTTACTGATGAAAATAAGGATAGTATTCCCGTTTTCCCACGCCGTGTAGTGTTGGTGATGGAATCATTACGAATAGATACTGCAGGTATCAGAAAGCAAATAGAGCTCCTGACGTGGGGGAAAGCACCTGGCCCAGATGGAATTCCAGTAAGAGTATTTTCAGAGTATGCGGCGGAAATCGGGCCATTTCTGTCTGATATATTCAGTAAATCATTAGAAGAGCGAAAAGTGCCTTCAGACTGGAAAATCTCGCAAGTAACTCCGTTTTTCAAGAAAGGTGATCGAAGTGATCCTGGAAACTATCGTCCCATATCTATAACATCTGTTTGTAGTAGAGTTATGGAGCATATTATATGCTCGAACATTATGAATTTTCTAGATGATAATAATTTGCTTACAACAAATCAACACGGATTTCGGAAGAAAAAATCATGTGAAACACAGCTGGCCCTATTTACACAAGACGTAATAAAAGTTATTGATGCAGGTTACACAAGTAGATGCAAGTTTTTAGATTTTCAGAAAGCCTTTGACTATGTGCCACACAACCGCCTTTTAGCGAAGCTTCGAGAGTACGGTATATCGGATCAGCTTTGTAAATGGATAAAGGATTTTCTAACTGGGCGGTCGCAGTACGTCGTCGTTGAAGGAGAAAGTTCTCCCTAATCTAGATGTTACATCGGGCGTACCTCAAGGAAGTGTAATAGGACCAATTCTTTTCTTAATTTTTATAAAAAATCTCGGATACAAATTGAAAAGCCTTTTTAGATTAGTTTGCTGATGATGCCGTTATTTATAGGGAAGTAAGGAATTTGGCCGATTGCTTAGAAATTCAGCGTGATACTGGATATTATTTTGGCATGGTTCGCTGAGTGGCAACTTACGCTAAATTGTAAAAACTGCAAGACAATGAGCATAACTAACATAAAGGATCCAATTGTACAGAAATACGAGTTAAGCAATTCAGTTATTGATATGGTTGATTCTATGAAATATTTGGAACATTAATTCGTTAGTAAGTAGAGCTAATTCTAGGTTGCGATTGATAGGTCGAATCTTGAAAAATTGTAATGAACAAACAAAGGAAATAGCGTACAAATCTCTTGCGCGTCATCATTTGGACTATTGTTGTGTCCATTTAGGATCCGTTTCGTAAGGGGTTGATCGAAAGTATAGAGAAAGTACAGGAGAAGAAGCCGCTCGATTAGTGACCGCTTGCTACAGTCCTTATGAAAGCGTCACAGAACTGATTAGTAAACTAGGCTGTGAGTCTCTCGTAGATAGGTAACGCACGTTTCGTTTAAACTTATTGGTAAAGATGTGTACTCCCACTTTCACTTACAAGTGTAGTGAAATACTTCGTACACCAACCTATTTGAGCCAGAATGACAGGATAGATGAGATTAGAGAAATAAGGTGCCGCAATGATTCTAATACGAATTCTTTTTTCCCTCAGTACCATTAGGGATTGGAATGCACAACAAAGATATTAGCTTTGGTACTGAGCACCTTCTGCCACCCACAATTTTGTGAATTGCAGAGTATATATGTAGATATAGACCATTCCGAAATAACATCCAGATCGCGCTGAATTTCTAAGCAATCGTCAGAGCACCTCACTTCCCTATAAATAATTGCAACAGCAAAAAATTGCATCATGCAATTAACGTTGTCACCGAGATCGTTTATAAAAATTAAGAATAGAAGTGGTCCTATTACACTTCCTTGAGGAACGTCCGAAAGCAACATCTAGCTTAGAAGAAGCTTCCCCGTCAACCACGACATACTGTGACCGATCAGTTAGAAAATCGTGTATCAATTCGCAAATTTGATCGGATGTACCGTACGCTCGAATCTTCGACAAAAGCCGGTTGTGTGGTACAGGGTCAAAAGCGTTCTGTAAATCCAAGAAAATAGCATCAATTTGTGATCCTTCATAAATAACCTTCATTACATCATGCGAAAATAGAGCCAGTTGCTTTTCACACGATCGGTTCTTCCGAAATCCGTGTTGGTTTGCTGTACGTAACTCGTTTCCATCTAGAAACTTCATAACGTTAGAGCATGACATGCTCCACAATTCTACAGCAAATTGATGTTAGAGATATGGGTCGATAATCCGTAGGATCTCTCCGATCTCCTTTCTTGAAAACAGGAATCACCTGCGCTATTTTCCAGTCAGAAGGTTCTTTTTTTTCTTCTAAAGATTCACGAAATATATCTGATATAAATTGTTCTATTTCTTCCACTTATTCCGAAAATACTCTTACTGATATACCATCAGGACCCGGCACCTCCCCCACTTCAGGAGCTTTAATTGCTTTATGATACCTACACTGTAAATTTGAACTGGATCCATCTTAAATTCTAAACGAAGTGCAAAAGCAGGAATGTTTTCCATGTTTTCGGCAGTGAAAGAATTTTTAAATTCGGAGTAAAATACTGTAGCCTTGTCGCGGCTGTCATCAATTTCCCGACCGTCTTGTAGTAGAACTGGCATATTGTTGTCCCTACCACTAACTTTTTTTACATACGACCAAAATTTCTTGGGTTTCGTTGAGACTCTTGGAAAGTGAGTTGCATCTAAAGTCATTAAAGGCCTCGCGCATTGCATTCTTAACATGTCCTCTTGTCTCGGCTAACTTTTCTAAATCACTCCTATACATCGTCCTTCTTGAGCGTGCAATGTATCTTCCTTCGCTTTTTAAGTAATCCTTTTAAATTCACGTGTATACCACGGGGGATCGTTCCCATCCCTGATTGACCTTTTCGGTATATATAAATCCATACCTTCCCTGACTATATGCATGAATCTCTTCATCTGAGCTTCTTGCTTCTATAAAGGTAATGTAATTGTCCCTCAAAAACTTTCTTAAACTCTCCCTTGGGGCCTTTTCGATCCTATAAACGACCCTTTCTTTCTTCTTTTTGCGCGCGGCTATTAATTTTACTGTAGCAATTACAGCTTTATGATCATTTATTCCCATGGTGGTAGAAATGTCCGTGAATAATTCATGCCTATTCGTAACGAGAATATCTAAAAAAAAAATCGTTATCGTTATGGCACCGTGATGGTTCAGTGACGAGCTGCTCAAGATTAAGATCTGAGAAAAGGTCAAGAATAATTTCACACGATGTTTTATCACTGCCACCAATAACGTGGACGTAATTAGTAGAGTCGATATACGGAAAGTTGAAGTCACCTCCTAGTACGAGTATTATTGCATGATCCGGAAATTGACGAGCTATATTACGTACATTAGTTCTTAAGGACTCAGCAATAGCTACATCTGCATCTGGTGGACGATAGAAAGACCCTATTACAAGTTTTGTCCTAGCTACGTTTAGTCTGATCCATAGGATTTCACAGACCGTATCGATATTTATTTCGTTACACGACGGGTGTTTACTAACAATATAAATAAATAAATAATATAAAATAATATAATAAATAATATATAAATAAACTTCCTCCATTAGAATTCAACCTATCCTTACGGAAAAAAAACCTGGCTACGCTATTGCTATCATAATATAACTCAGTTTGATTGGACTCGTTAGCATATGGGCCAAATATCAAGGTAGAAGGAGCACAGCCTTAGCATTTGGATTAGTGCGATGTTAAGATGGTACTAAATTACCAGAAATGCCAAGGTTGTGGCAGCGTCAACTTTGTGTTTTGCGTGATCAGTAATTTTGTGCTAAGTGACTTTCTCTTCGCAGGGGCCGACCTATTTGTATAGGAGGGTAATTCTTCATTGCCTGTTGAGGTATATTTTCCGACACATGAGGTTAAGGTTTTTTTAAGGCTAGCCTCTATCCGAGCTGTAAGATGTACTTGGAACGCAATATACTTTTAATGAGATAGCTTCTGCCCAGTGAAACAATACAGTGTTATATAATTGTGGATGCTAAGTGCTGACTGTGTACAATATTATCCAAATGTGCAGATGAATCCCACTTAGGTGACCAAGATTAACTTTTAAAGCTTGGGGTTTATTGTTTGTACAAAATGGAAGTATCATCCATGTAGCGGAATTAATAACGGCCGGTCTATCTTCAAAATTCTCTGACTGCAGACTGCGACTTCCATGAGAGCTGGAACATTATAATAACTCCGTCAGTTTATTTCACACTCTGACATGTGGGAGAACTGGAAGATTACATCGTTGGTATACATGATTGTAAAATCTAAAATTATCAAGAAAGGGCCACCACAAATGCAGCTGATACCTTGACATCATGAGATCGCTGGCTGACAGAAAAATAAAGCAGATGCTATGTTGGCCAATTACTGGCACTGCCGAAGAAGGGATGTAAACTTACATCAGTGAGGACATGTGATAGTCCATATACATTCGAAGGCATTGCTACACATAGCCAGAGTCTCTTAATTTTCTCTTACTACAATCTGGTTTTCTTCTGAAGAGCCCTTGACTTCTTTCTTCAGATCTGTGGTAACAGGGTTGGAGTCCAAGGCCATGTGGAAAGTATTATCTGGCACACTTTGGTGTCTTACTGCTCTGCAGTAATGATCCACAGGTCTCAAAGGCATTTCTCCTGCTTCCTCATTGTAAAAGTTGCACACGATGTTATACCACACAAACAATATCCTTCTTCGCACAGAGCAAAACTTGGAAGCTTTCATTTTTTACTTTCGATTAGATCTTACCAATAAAATGAACTGGAAGGAACTAGAAATAACACAGCCCAGGCTAATTACGGGAACCAAAGCTGTATGAACTCTGAGGTAGATAGCGAATCAAGTCTTTGTAGTGAGCCTCAAATTTAATTGGATTGCCGAAAATTTCACGACACCAGCATGATATGAAAGTCGCCGTTGTCAAACAGATCAGAGCTTTCATTCCTACAGTACCAATCATGAACATACACTAGTCAGGGGGTGGTGAACACATTTCAGTGGACTGAGTCAATCACAGTCATACAAGATCATTTGTAAGCATTCTGAAATTATGATAAGATTAACCCACACTGTCATAACAAACATTTTCATCAAAATAGAGTGCAAACCCATGTCACAATTATGAATTATGAAATGCCCTTGGTTTAAAATGATTACACTGGTCTATAAAAATTAACTTTTTTCCTTTCACAAGAACAAAAACATGAAATTTTAGAAGTATTTTTCATGCTGAATTCAAATATCCGTTTTAGTTTTTCTCCATCAGGCAGCAGTTTTTTGTGATATTCTTTTGATTTTTTTATAATTTGTAATAAAATCAGTAACTAACTATCTAACTCTAAATGATATACTACTCACCATCACTAATTGAATATCTTTCCCACAAATTTAAAAATAAAATCATTCTCTCACAATCTCAAGATAAATCTTACCAATCCCCTTTCTACAATCCATATGAATCCTTAAAAGAAAAATCCATATACTCCAGCATTCCATATTTAGGTAAAGTTTCTTATAAAATTGTGAATCTATTTCGCAAGACCAATGTAAATATCAGCTTTAATACAGATAATAAGCTTCAGCACAAACTCATCACAATACACAACCTTATAATTCTCCTTACAATAAATCTGGCATCTACAAAATAATATGCTCAACATGCTCCCAAACCTATATAGGTCAAACAGGCAGAAACTTCTCCCTACGGTTTAAAGAACAGTTAGATGCCATCAGACTAGGTAATAATGATAGTCCACTTTTGCTGCCCATATAATTAAAGAAAAACATTCCCCACCCTCTATAGAAGAAAACCTTCAGATAAAGATTGCCGACAAAGGGAAGAAAATGGATCTCCTTGAAGAGCTGGAAATCTATATCCATGTCAAGAAAATGCCAGATCTCATATTAAAATGAACAGAAAGAACTCTCTAATAAAGTTTTCCTATACAATTTCTTAGACTTATTTGTTAAATCCAGCACAAATCAAATAATTTGCAAGCCATCTTATTACTCCCATATATAATCCTAAATAAAGGCACTTATGCAGCCCCTTTCCAAACAACTCCTACAGAATATTAAAACCCTAAGTAATTTATCTAGACTTAAATATTAGATTAACAAATTTTATTATATATCAGTTTATGTTAATTCTAACTCTGTATATCAATCTAGATGTCATTTCAAAATTAAATTTAACAACTATCAGTCATTTTATTCAAATCCCCAGTTCATACTGCTATATTTTTTCATAGAACTTAACATTATCTTTAGTATTATGCAAAACCCTTTGTACATAAACATCTTTGCTAACAACCATAAATGCAAAGCAAAGTTCTAGCATGCTTTTCAGATTCTTATAATGGTGGAATATTTATATTCATTTAATAATACATCATATCCTTTGCCATCATTCAAGAAGAATTCAGTTTAAAGCATTCAACTATTTAACGTAAGTAATATAATGGAGATTATCTTTATCAACCCAAAATTAAATTTGCTATCATTCAACAAATGCTACTTTTTATTGTTATAGGATGCGCGCTTGGATTTTGCAACTGCATAATTGATTACATATAAAAATAAATGAAAACCATCTGATGATGAACAATTTGTGTTTGAAACCGGTAATGGTTAATAAATATACAACACCAAACAAACTGTGACTGGTTGATGTTTTTTTTTAAATATCAAGAAATAAGATATACTACTCATATTGACTTGCCTAGAAACTGGTAGATAGTGATTTTCTGTCATATTTTGCATCTGTAATATCTCTCTTCTTGAACCAAAAGAAGTCAGCCAGTATATTAGAACTCCACTTGCCTTTGTAACTCCGTTCCATTGTAGAAATTTGCTATTGAAACTGCTCACCGTTCTCATCACTGACAGCCCCAAGATTTTCCGGGAAAAAGTTTAAGCCAGAGTCCAAAAAGTGATTTTTTTAAGGACATATTGCATCCCTTAGCATCATAAGAATTCAGTCAATCAGCCACTATGTCATGATAGTTTTCTGCTTTATGGTTTCCAATGAAATTGTAACATATCGTTTTGAAAGACTGTCAGGCTGTTTTTACTAATGGATTTAACAGTCCTTCAAAATTTTGATCAGCCATTAATGACCATATTTGTGGTTCCATAAAAATTCCTTCTGTTTCAAGTACAAGAATCCATCAGAAAGTTTATCCATAGCCTTTATGAAATTTTCCATTAGTTCTAATTTAATGTGCAATGCAGGTAAATATATATTTCCAGGATTCACTAAAGTGACATTTAACACATGTTTCTGGTACAGGGATAAGAGATTCACATTTAGTCCATGATTTTATAACGTAGTGAGACTTGTAATAAGAACGGTGACTTTCCTGGCGTATAACTGCAATGACGTCTTCATGGGTGTACCGCCGATTGTTTTGTGAAAACGATATTTTGATGACTAGCTCCAGTCGTCTTCCTCAGATGCGAAAACAAAACATCTGTACTGGTCGACTGACCGACAGATACTCATTATTAATTTTTTTTTTTTTTTTTTTTTTTTTTTTTTTTTTTTTTGTATGTGTCGCGGTCACCAGGGCTCTGTTTGTGCATGTCCCAGCTACCTTGGTAGCTCTACTGCTAAGTGTATTGGATAGGTTAGTTTGTGGACTCTTTTTATTTGCGCTTTGAGGAGAAAACATGGCTATGGTCGTCTAGGACGACCTTATATGAAAAACCCCTACAGTTTTCTTAGCATCATACCCGTGATATTCAGGCTAGTACATAATACTTACTGGTACTCTGTGCGAGTGCAAGTACCTTGGCAATGTTGTGCCAAGGGTATGGAGCCTCCCGACTATGTCTCTGCAGTTTTTAATTCGACGGTAGAAATTCTCTGTCTGGCGGAATATTTCTGTCTCGTTGTGAATTTGGGCTTTTGAGGTAAACCTGGGAGTTCTAAGTTTGGTCCTGAGGCACCAGTTCTGAAGTCATTGTAGGTGTTGGATGTTATAGTTCGCCGCCGTTCCCCAGAGTTGGCATCCATACAGAATGAAGGGGCAAATGACGGATTTGTACAGTCTGAGTTTGGTTGCGGTCGTGAGTACAGTGCTGTGCAATACGGGAAAGAGGTTTTGGATAACTGCCAAAACCTGTCTTCATCTGTCTAGAATGTGGTTGTGAAAGAGGAGCTTGGAGTCAAACATGATACCGAGGTATTTTATTTCCTTCTTCCATTCAATTTCCTGGCCCATTATTTTTCATTTTGTAGTAGTACTGGCCTTTCGTTTGGTGAAGAACACTGTTGCACACTTTGTTGCATTGACTTTTATTTTGTTCATACAGCACCATTTGTCGAAAAGGTTGAGGCGCCGTTGCATTCGGTTGATTGTCAATTTGGGTTTGCTGCCTGACGAGTATATTGTTGTGTCATCTGCAAACTGTGCGAATTTGATAAAGGGTGCTGCTGGTGGTCGATAACATAACAACTGAACAGGATTGGAGCGATTGGAGACCCCTGAAGGATTCCCGCGCGAATGGAGTGGATTGCAGACCTTTGACCGTCAACGGATACATAGAATTTCAGGTTGTTGAGGTAGCTTCCTATTAACTGAATGTAGCAGTGGCTGATGGTCATCTGTGTTCTTAGCTTGGTGATGAGCTTGGCATGCCACACGCCTTTTCTATATCCAACAACACAGCAGCCGTCGAGTTACTCATATTAAATCCCCTGGACACATCTTCAGTTAATCGGACAAGCTGACTTGTGCTACCCAATCAGCTTTGGAAGCCGAATTGCTATTTGCGTATGGTTTTCTCCACCTCTAGGCTGGTGTTAATTCTCTTTAGTAATAGACATTCTAGTACATTAGAGGCAGCAAGGGAGTAGGCTGATAGGCCTATAACTGCTTGGAAGTTACTGGTCTTTCCCCCTTTTGGGAATGGCCGTGACCTTCGTGATTTTCCAGCTGTCTGGGTAATATCTATCAAACATATAGGCATTGAATATTTTGGTTAAGAGGACTATGCCCTTGGTCGGAAGGTTTTTTAAATGCATATTGGTGATTCGGTCTGTCCCCAGTGACTTGTTTTTGTGTAGTTTCTTTATTACTCCACAGACTTCTCCTGGTGTGGCGAGCTAGGTTCATCCTCTGGTGGTGCCTCCATAATGTCTTGGGCTGTTTCTCTGATATTGTCGGCCGTCTGTTTTTCAGCATCTGTAAGATTGTAGTCCACCTCGGTGTATTGTGCCGCAAAGTGCTCCGCCAGGACTTCTGCCTTCGGCAAAAAACATGGCCCAGCTGGTCCGTTGATCGCTATGTTAGATTCTCTTGGCTGTTTAAGGGCCCGCACCAGTTGCCAGGCTTCTTTGTTTTGGAGTGTGAGCTGTGCCATTTTCGCTTCCCACTGTTGAGTTTTAAGTTCTTGTAGGCGCCCTCTCAACTCCTTGGTTAGTTACCTGTACCTCTGTTTGTCTCGAGTGTCGCGGAAACGCTGCCATAGCTTCATAGATGTATTTTTGAGGTACCATAGATTTTCAATATCATGTGGCAACTCTGTGGTTGTTGGTATCCTGTGGGATGTTGTTACAGAGGAGCACTTGTCCACATCCTTCACCACTCTGTCGAAATGTTCGATTGCCTGATCGATCCTAACTTTGGATGTGACATTGTAGTTGGCTTTAATTTTATTGTGCACAACCCTATTAAAATGGTCCCAATCGGTTTCCTTGGCTTTGGTGTGAGGCAAGACCCAATTACTAATTGATAGGAGGACTGGTTGGTGGTCCGAGGACAGATCGTTGATTGTTTGTAGTTGAACTCTGAGGTCGATGTCCTTGACGACGGCCACGTCAAGGACGTCTCCTCGTCACAGTCTGTCGTGAAGGATATGAGTTGGTTCCTTTGGCCCAGCACATGTATGTTCCGTCTTCCTGTTATTTCCAGGAGCCGCTCCCCCCTCGCATTGTTGGTTCTAGAATTCCATGATTGATGCTTGGAGTTCAGGTCCCCTCCGATAATGACCTTTCTTCCCGGCGCCATCAGGGAGTCCAGGTCGAATTAGTGTAGAGGCTTGTTGGGGGGCAGGTACATCGAAATGAGCACGATGTGGCCCTTGACGGTATGTATCCGTACTGCCGTGGCTTCCATGTATAGCAGTTGTGGTGTCTGGACATGTTGGTGGGATATCTTTTTCCTGATTAGGATAGCCATCCCACCTCCCTTTTGCCCGAGCCTGTCGTTCCGGTATGCCTGGTATCCGGAGATGTTGAATTTAATGTTTGGTTTTAGGCATGTTTCTGTGAGGTGGACTATGTCTAGCTTATTGCGCAGCATGAAATCTTCAAACTTTTTATTCCCGACATTTTTCGCGTTCCTGATGGCTATCTTGCAGTCTGCTTGGCGTACCTGTAGACCCACCATTACTTCAAGAGCGACATCACACCTTTCATTACGGCAAACAGTTACCCTGTGTTGTCCTTTGCTTCGTTTATCATTTTCATGGTTTTTATCATTCTTTGATTAATGATTTCCTGTTGAGACTCTCTTTGACATCCACTACTTTTGCTGTGTGCCTACATTTCTTCTTTTTGTGGCTTGGTTCAGGGTTGCTACTGTGGATTCCGGAAGTTGTGTGAGCATATATTCTTTTATTATCATTCTGTAGCTCATCCTGTGGGTTTATCTGTTGTTTCTTTGTCGGTTTGTCCTTGTTTTGTTTCTGTTTTGGTTTGGAAGGATTCAGTTCTTCCTTTTGGTTGCTCTGATGTTTTTTTCCTTCCTTTTGTTGCTTTCCTCGGTTCCTTCTTTTTTCGGTGGTCTGGGTGGTCGCAGTGCTTTTTGGTATGTTTGGCAACCGCGGTATGATGCTGGGTGGTCCCCATTGCAGTTTGCATACTTTGCCGGTTGATCCCTTGGGATAATGCAGTCTTTGGTGTTGTGTGGTCCTGCACATTTTACTCATCTGAATGGCAGGTGGCAGGAGTTGCGGGTGTGTCCTATTCTTTGGCACCTGGCGCATTGAGGTGGGGCATTCCCATGTTTGTACCTCTCCACTTGGATCTTGGTGTAAGAGAGGGAATTTTCGTTATAAATATCGTCTGACTTGGAGCTTGGTTCCAACGTCACTGAAAAGATTGATAATGGGATGAGTTCCTTAGTGTCCTTGGTCTTTTTTTTTTTTTGAACTGATGAATAGTTTTGATGGTGCAGCCACAGCTGATGAGATCTTCTCTGATGTCTTCCACAGCTACTTCTCGAAGGAGCCCTTTGATTACTACTTGTAGCAGTCTGGCACTCGGGAGTTGGTAGGTGAAGTGTGGAATCTCATTTTTGAAGAAGAATGATCGGATCACATCATAATCGCTTGGGCTCTCAGCGTAGTAGCTAGTGGTATCGTCATTTCCACGGGCAATCAGTGTACCCTTCATCCTGCTTTGTAGGGTCTTGTTCACTGCAGCATAGTTAGTCAGGGTTGGAGGAATTCTCGCTCTGGGCGGATCGCATTTTGCTTCTGTCTGTTCCTCCGATACTTCCATGCTGTCAGCTCTGTCCCCATAGTTTCCTGTCTGTTTGTCTGCAAGTACCTCGTACTGGTTGTTTCTCAAGATGTCTACAGTGTCTCTCAACTGGTTTTCTGTTGACTCTTTCCTTAGTCTAGGTCTTTTCCTTTTTTGTTCGTCCCACTCCTCAGATGGTCCGAGTGATTGTCCATATGAGGAGCCCTTGGCGCACGTTCTCTTCACGGGCACTTCTCCCGTGAGTGTCGTCACTCGAGTTGTCGAAACTCTCACTCTCATTGTTTTCGTCGTCCATTTCGGACTCACTAGGAGAAGCTGAGGTATCGACTGATGTACTGATGCTAGACGAACTTGCCGCTATATTATCTGACTATTGGGGGTGCTGTTGTATTTCCTTGTTAACACCGCAAGGTTTACCGGAAATAGGTACAGCCTCAAAGCTCACACTCGGGGGTTCCACTCCCTATGGGAGTGGGCTGTGGAGCGGTGTATCCCTAATTCTAGGACGGCAGTTGGCAACAGTGGTGTCTCTACGTCAACTGTGTTCAGCAGTGGCCGCCAGACCCCGAGCGCTCCCCTAACAGGAGAGACCGCTCAGAGCAGACTGACAGCAAAAAACTTTGCTTTGCTCTCCGACAAACAACTTTGCTTTGTTCTTTTTTTTTTTTTTGCTGCCTCAACGGGTTTTCTGTACAGTCCCATTGCCATTAGCAACTTTACTGTTATTTTTCAGGTTGGGGGGTTTTTGGGACACATTATATTTCGCGTTGGGGGTAAAATGGCTATGGACGCTGTTGGCTCCCTTATCTTAAAAACCCCCTAAGGGTTCGTGTTGTCAGTTGGGGATCATCGTCGTAATCAGCTGCATTAAGAGCTGGACGATTTTCCCCAACTGATTGTCCGGTCTCTGGTGACAGTCATGGCCGCAGCAGTTTTGATTCTTGTGGTGGACCTCCGCTTGGCTCCGTGGTAGTGGTCTGCGACAGCTTGGATGACCGAGGGTTGACTTTCTGGTGTCCTTTTCTCGGTGATTTTCTTCTTCTGCAGTCTGGGAGTGATTGGGTTGGTATCGTCTTCTGTTGGCAGAGGCTTGCAGCTTCTTCCTGACCGTGCATCCACCGTAGCACGCCGCATGATCACCCCCACAGTTTTCACATGTCGGCGTGGATTCACGTGGACGCATGCAGACCACAATGCTGTGGGTTCCCCCACAGCGGACACACCACACTCCCTCGCCTGATGCCAGAATCCTTGAGAACGGAAGCATTGGCTGATCGTGGTTGAATTGTTCTGAACATCCCAGGATGTTCGATCTTTTCTTTGTTGACTGGCTTCCGCTTGTTGTTTGGCTGCTGGCTCGGTCAGGAGTAGGCTCTGTCTAGCTTCCGGTTGTGACGCGAGTTTTTCATCTTGCCAAGAAACATTAGATTTCACGATTCCGGTAGCTGCTTGGTCCTATGTTGTTTGTTCTTCATTTTGCAGAGAACTATCGAGGTGCTTGGACTCGTCTTGGTTTCTTTGCCCACTGAGGCAGTTGATGGCTCTCTCTCGATGGCCATCTGGGATGGGCATTCGGTGAGGAAAACGGCCAGTGCTGCCCGTGTTTCTTCCGGGAGGGATTCCATCCGGTGGAGCATCTTGAATATGATGGCCTGGAGTGGCGGTGGGGTGGCTTGAAGCAGATGATCGAGGGCTGTTTGAGGCGCAACAGCGTGGTCGTCTTTCCTGGGTTTCTCAGCTGCCTCGCTTCCCGGCGTGGTGGTGCTCTCTACCTCCTGTGTGTATGGTGGTGGTTGCTTGACCTCTTTATTGCTTGGCATGGTGGGGCTCTTTACCTTCTTCAGGCTGGTTGGATGCCCGCCTTCTTTGCTTGGTGAAGCTGATGTTAGTAGTCTGGCATCTACGTATTTATCCTCGGTGAAACCATTTGCGTACACAGTTGGGAAGGGTACATGCCCTCACCAGTCCTTCCTCTCTCATCGTCTGCGCAAGATCGCTGTTGCGAGCCTGATATTGGCCAGTCCTGGATCGCCGTTGCGGGCCGATATGGAGCCGTGCGCTACAACCGAAGTCACAGTTGGATGTATGTTCTTGAATATGGTACGGTTCAGTTGCTGTATTTCCTTATATGCCCAGCGGTTCTGTTTACGGCCCACGCCCGGCAGCTGGCTGCCAGTAGGTGTGGCTGTAGATATTCGTTTCGGGCCACAAATCCTAATATGTTGCCATCTATGACGGCAGCTGGACAGAGGTACCAAGCTCTCTGCACAGTTTCAACAAGGCTGGTTTCCACGCCTCACTAAGATATAGTCCACTGTCTCTATTGAAGGTATTGGGCAACCGAATTGAGATTTCTTCCTTGACTACTGAATCCCAAAATTATGAGATTTTAGCCAATATGCTAACATTGTTAAAGCCTACCCTGTGGCCATAGTCATACACGAGCTCGGCGATCGCTGATTTGCTGCATTGTCCCAGGCGGAGATGGCATTTGTGTTCTTCACGCCGGTTTTGTACAGTGTGGATAGTTTGGCCGATGCAAGTCTTTCCTCACTCACATGGAATGCTGTACATTCTAGGATCTCGAAGGCCAAGGTCATCCTAAACCGCACGGAGAAAGTACCGTA
Organism: Vandiemenella viatica; assembly: GCA_031002005.1. NCBI lineage: Eukaryota > Metazoa > Arthropoda > Insecta > Orthoptera > Morabidae > Vandiemenella > Vandiemenella viatica. The sequence goes on from CM061921.1 coordinate 108,800,249, forward strand.
TTTTGGGTGATGGTCTGTAGAAACAATTTATTCCATGTCGTGCGAGAATTCGGCCAATTTTCTCATAGGTGTATCCAGCGAATGGGAGAAAAGCAGTGGCTTTAGGCATTTCTCCCTTTTGAATTGGAATTTTCTCCGGCCTACGATCAATTGCCTTATTCATCTGCCTCCCTGTGTACTCGTTCCGCCTGAAGACAGTTCTCACATGTTACAATTCCTGTGGTAGGCTGTCTCTGTCAGCAGTCGCTCTAGCCCCATGTATAAGCGTATTTAAAATGGTGTTATAATGGACGGGATGGTGGAAGTTTGTGGCTCCCAAATATTGGTCCATGTAGGTCGTTTTTCTGTATATGCTATGTCCTAGCGATCCGTCCGGTTTTCTTTCAATCAGGATGTTGAGGAACTTTATGTAGGGATGAATTCCATTTATTTATTCTAAGAACTCATTTAAAGCCCTGTTACCATGAGGCCACACGACAAAGGTGTTACCGACATATCGGAAAAAACATGTCAGCTTCAAAACCGCATCTTTGAGTGCTTTTTCCTCGAAATACTCCATGTACAGGTTAGCAGCTACAGGAAAAAGTGGCAATCCCATGACAACCCTGTCCACTTGTTCGTAATATTCCACTAAGTGAAATACATGGACGTCAGCAAATGTCTGAAAAGTACCACAGTGACTGGTTCAAATTGGTGGCATATCAGCTCCAGCGTGTCCTTCAATGCGCCTCGGGTGAATAAAGAAACGACATCGAAGCTCACCATTATGTCTGCAACATGGTGTTGATCTTGAAAAATTCCATGGATTTCACACAAAAAACAGCACAATATGGTGAACCCAAGTTGCAAGACAAGCCTCATTGCAGATGACAAATTTGGATACTTAAATGTAGATTTTGATATAGACGTGATTCCTTTAATATTTGTTAAACAAAAATACCAATCAGTTAGATGATCTTTCGGTTCCCTCCAAATGATGGGAATTGCAAATGCCATACGATGTGTACCATTTTTCCACCAAGTAAACAGTTTAACACATGAAACACAGCATACATTTGGAGCCCAGTTCTTATCAAAATCACCCACTTGATGGCCAAAGTAAAGTTCATAACATTATAACAAGTCACGTAAAATTTCACCTCTGAGACTTGAAGATCAGCTCACTACAAATATAGCATAAATTACCTGCATGATTTACACACTTTCATGGCATGATGAAAAAAGAAAACTCTGCAACACTATGTAAACAATACAGTTCTAAACAGAAAGGAAGGAAATATTTCACTAGTGATATTCATGCTAACAAGCTCATAGTCAGCTCAACAATGACAAGTCACAATGCCAAATTAACAGGTCTGCACATGTTAAAACATGAATAAATCCACACAGTCATGTATGTCTTTTGGTACTTCAGCTTGATATTACATACAATTTCCTTAAATACAGCTTGAATAAAATCGCTACATATAAGTTAAAGGGTCCCATGACAGGTCAATGAAATTGCTAAAATCAAATTCTAAAAAGTAACTGTCACAAAAATAACTGTTCCTGATGGGAAAATTCAGACTACATATCTGAATTCAGCATGAAAACATGCACTAGATTCACTAATCAGAATTCTTGTGAAGAAAACCTTGTCGACCAGTGTTATAGTTAAGGCCATACAATGGTAGCATAAACCTTTAATGTTTCTACTCAGTGGCGGATCTGGGGGGGGGGGGCACATGCCCCCAAAAAAGTATCTATGATGACCCCCCGACATCGTAATTTTGGAGAATTGTAAACTTTTTTTATTTTTAGCTCTACTGATCTGTTAAGGGTGGCATGACTATAAACCCTACCCTTACCCGACTCAAGCCTCCCCCAATACAAAATCCGCTCAAGCCACTCCAAACCAACATCCACTCAAATCCTGTTTTGTACTGACAAAGTATTAGGACTTCTAGTCTCCCTGACTTGTAAAGTGTTATATAATAAATTACATAATTTTTCCATAGATCCTGGTTTAAGATTTTTTTTTTTTTTTTGTGTAACAGTTTAACGTCCCTTTTTAACAACGTGGTCTTTAGAGACGGGAAAGGATGGGGGCAAGGAATGGGAAGGAATTTGGCCATGGCCTTTTCAAGGAAGCATCCCGGCATTCACCTGGAGTGATTTGGGGAAACCATGGAAAACCCAAATCTGGATGCCCGGACGGGGATTCGAACCGCCGTCCTCCCGAATGCGAGGCCAGAACGCTATCCGTTACACCACCACGCTCGGTCTGGTTTAAGAGACTGGCTCTGTGGGATGTGGAAAGGACTCAGATAACAGCAAAATAATTACAACAAAACAGATGTACAGGTCAAGTCATAACTATCCGAGATTTTGGACATTCATTGTGCAGTGGCTATGGCACATAAAACAAAAATGGTCAAAGCTATAGACACAAATATCTCCAAGTTCCTGATGGATCTTACAGCTGCCTGATATGCACACGTTTGGTGATATAAAAGATATCAACCCTGTATTGAAGTTCCTGCTACATATGTCCCATCATCTTATGGTCAATACCAATATCCTTAAACTTGGTGTACCACACCTGGTTTGTCTTATCTGCCCTGGTTCTGTCTGATATTCTATGTGAAATTTTAACTGCACTGTCACAACTGTCACACACTTAGTGAATTCTGAAATGAAGAACAATTTCTGTTAACCACTGATTGCCATGTTGTTTTTACTGCAATTCAGTGGCTAAATCAGCCAACAGACCATGGCACCTATAATAATCTGAAACTTGGAGAGAGTCTGTTATGGCCAATTTCACTGTAGTCTGTATAATAAATGTCTGAAATCCCAGAGACACTTATGAATCATCCTTTATACATCACAAGTTGCATATTACACAGTAATATGAACCTTAATTACTACAGCTGCATTTATACAATATGCTGACAATTATACTGTAGATACCTTTGACAGAAAGTAAAAATTCTTTTAATTTTTTTCATGACATTAATATTATCCCCAGTCAGACATTTAAGATGTGTTGGGAACTTATGAATGGCAATTTCAATCCTTGAGACAATCATTTTTATTAATAGTTCCATTGTGCGAATTACACTGTTGTTGCATCAAACCACTCAAGTAAATCAGAGGCATACCCTCCAATTTATATTTGATCAATATGCAAAACCACAAATTTCGTAATCTCTCTTCAATAGACTGGCCTATAAATTTTATACGTATGACTGGTGTTAATCTATGTGATGTCCTGAATTGCATATACCGAGTTATGTAAAAATTAGGACAAGCCATTAGCTGCAAACCAATTATTAATACAATTAAAGGCATAATTTTCAGTATATTCAGAAGAGAGATCTGGAGTAATAATTGCTATGCTTGTCTCACTGAAAAAAGGAATTTTCAGCTGCAACACAAGATAGATCATAGGTATCAAAAATAATAATGGACCCAATACAGAACCCTGAGGTACTCTACATCTGATGAATCTCCACTCAGAAAACTGTGAACCACATGACAGCATTCACATTTTCAAGTGACGCTTTCCATTTTCTGCTTAGAAGATAACAGCTAAACTATTTATTAACAAAGCCATTTTCACGATTATCACAGTAAAATGCCCAAGATAAATCAAGAAATATTCATACAGGCAATAATTTATCATTTTTCCATCTAAAATATTGTCAGTGAAAGCAAATATAGCTTGTTATGCCAAATGGCACCTTTGCAAACTAAATTGTGATTTGGTTAGAATATTTTTATTTCTTAGGAGCTGGTAAAAACGGTTGCTTTTTCGATTTTTTTGAAAGCATCTGTCAACAATGAAACAAGACAGTTATTTGATACAATTGACTTTTCCCCTTTTATGTAAAGTTATTTAACTACAGCATGCTTTAGCCTACCCATAAATGTCTCATTAAGCAGAGGTGTATCAAACAGATAATTTGGTTAATTACTTATTCCGCTAAGCACAGTTTAACTAACCTGCTGGAAATCCCATCATGGGCTTTTATGAGATGTGATAACTTTATTTACCCTAAGGTACTTAAGTTCATATACATAGTGCCAAATTATTCTTGGAAACCTGTTTCAATGAAATCCATATTGTGACTCACGGAGCTATTAGTAATCAAGTTATTGGTAGCAACTTAGAAATTTTTATTAAATATAACATCATTTGAAAGACTGCATTCTGCAGAACACGGCTTGATACATATGTCTTTACTCACTTGATTATCATTTCCTGTCTCCTTCATATTGTTTTAATTTCATAACCAGCGTCACAAATCTTCTGTCACCAGTATAGATATTAAGATGGTTTGATAATGTTATGAAATATTTTGCAACACTGCATAAAATGAGTTTTATATATTAGTATTACAACTTTCTTCTAAAAATGTTTGATGTTCTAATATCCATAATTATCTTTTTTGAAGGCACAACACTGTTTCATAGGAAAGCAGCTTTCAAAGTAATTCAAGACAAAGTTAATACGAATGTTGTATTTTTCATTCATACCTTGTGCAGTGCAAAAATTTGGTTTAATTCTAGAGTGCAATACTGCCACAAGGCTGTAAATACTTTCTGCCAATACCACTGTGACTACAAGGATTATGACAACCAAAATTTTTGTTTTCTTTCTAGTGATTGTGGTTATGCTGAAATGCGACCTGGACCATGCAGAAAAATTTCATCAAAGCCAATGAAATGCGGAATTTGCATCAGCAAAAACACTCGATTCCCCGTGGAAAATATTTGACTATCATTAACTTCTCATGAGTCTTTGTTATAGACAGAAGTTGAAATACCAAGAACGCCTTACAACAAAGGAATTAATGAACATTTCAAGAAATTTTCATTAAATTTGTAGCACTGGTAGCGTAGGGATATCACAATTAAACCAAACATTATTCCAGTTTGTGGCATTTAGACAATTTCAGAAATTATTAATGGATTTACTACTCAATCAACTCAAAAATTATTATTCTTTTAACAAGTTCTTATTGACATGTTGGCAGTCAATAATTGTACTTCATGATCAGGAAGTCCATTTACAACTGGCTTGTTTGTATAACAGAATTTTGAGACTTAGGAAACATTATTGATTGCTGAGTAAGTATTATTCTAGTGGTAAAATTAACTACCTGGGTAAGATTGCATGAACTGGCAAATGATTCCAACATATCTTTAGAGGGTAATTTGTTCAAGAAATCAAAATCACCACTCAGGATTATGTTAGCAACTTTTCTGCTTAAAAATGTTAGTGAGAGTTCAAGTTGCTTCAGAAATATACTAAAGTTTTCAGAACGTACTCTTCATACAGCCACTATAATATAATCATCATTACTGAAATTGAATTGTGTACCATAGGACATAACTATTGAATAATAAAAGACAATTAGTATTACAGAAATGTCGGTTTAATTCTAGATGGCGATACCGTTATAGCAACTTTCTGCCACAAGCAGCTGTATCACTTTTACAACGTTTTCTTCTGGTCCAGGCTATATTTCAAACTAATCTCAACAGCTAGGAATAAAAAAAATAATAAGTTAGGTTGATCTGATTCCTAGACAGACAATAAAGTTGGTGTATTGGTATCGCCATCTAGAATTAAACCGAAATGTGTTATAGTAGGTTTGACATCATGTTAATAGCAATACATGTTATTACAATTATGAAAAATTTTAAAATACATAGGATTTGCTGCATAAAAGCACGCATACAGTGGTAAAAACGACAATAATCATGTAGATGATAAGGACCACCATGTTAACACAGCATTAAAGATTGAACTTCCAGTTAATGCTTACATCATTTCAAAGTATCATAACCATATGATATTAACAGTACTCATAGCTGCATGTAAGCAAAAAAGTCCCAAAACGAAAACTATACGTCCACAGTCTTAAGATAATCAGTAATAACTCACCGCAGCATTTCTGTTATCGATGGCAATAGTCTTGTTCAGGTGTTGTAGCAACCACTCTGTCCGTGAACTTAGTGAAACATGATGATTTTTCTTCATTGTTAAATACACGTAAGCAGCATCCAGAACAGGCACTTCCTTCATTCCGAAACAAATCAATAATTAATTCCAACTTTAAGAAGGTATAAAAACTAAATTTAAATAAATTAATGAATCTTTGTTTGAACACGTACGACTGATTTCAAATTGTTCTCTTCTGTATCCATGTTTCATATTTATACTAAATATTTTCAGTTTTTTAAAACAAGCAAGACTTTTCATACTGCATATTACGTTGTATATCTTAACCTAAAATCTGTATCACAAGTTTGTTATCTCTATTAAATTTCAGTCTTGCCAATCATGTTTACGTTAGAAAAGGTTTTATATTTATTATCAGCGGTCATTAATAGTTGATTTTCTGTCTTTTGCTGAACATTCGAGAAAATAAAACAAATTTTCCTTTCCATATAAATCCCATTAACTTAATAACATATAACGGCAACGTCTTTGGAGAAAAGTGGCAACTGGCAACAGTTGGTGTTTGTTTACATGATTTACACAGCTGGAGGTCAGCATTCCCAAAGACTGTAATGAAAGATATCCCAGTTACCCTTGCACTGAATAGTGAATACATTGTATACCGTGGTATCAATACATAATTATTAATAGTGAGCGATTTTAATGGAGAATATCGAGTAAATGAAACCGCTGGAACTACTTCCAGATAGTGATGTCACAACATGTCGCCAACGAAGTGTTTTATTTTTTATTTTATTTTTAAACTTTTATGTTGTACCACGGAATATTTGTTGTCATTCTCGTACAGGGTTTCCTCGGATTACTGGAGATCGCGATTCCACCAGGAGTTGCCATCATAACACTGGGTCCTCAAACGCAAGATTCCATTAGAAATTCTTTCCGAAGTACATTTAACAGTTTCATGCTGATCTAGGCTGTATTAAACCTAATTACTGCTTGAAAATAATGGTCCATGCTGTATTACAACGGAATTAGTGCTTGAAAATAATACGTCTTGCGACTGAAAACAGCAGTATTCCAACTATATTTCTGAATGTTGTTGTAGCGGAATCGCGATCTCCAGTAGACCCGGTTTCCTGTCTTGCGCTTACCATTGAGGAAGGAAATATATGGAGACGTCGCAAGAGACCTTCACCACGCATTGAAGTGAAGCCGGGCGGAGAAGGAGTGGGGGGCTAGGCCGAACCCATACAGACACGGGGTATATGTACAGAAACCTCAAGTGGACTCTAGGATAAACGTAATGCCGCAATCTGGTAATGGATTATTATGTAACTAGATGAGACAAATAAACAATGAAGAATAAAAAATTTTGATATCATGCTTAGTTTTCGAGATATTCTGTCTCAAACGTGAAATGTTTTTGGTTGAAATTCAGAAGACAAAATTGGTCAAAGTCAAATTTGATGATGGATTCTTAATTAAAAAGACGAAACAAATAAAAAAATTTCGATATCTCGCCTAGTTCTCGAGATATACTGTATCAAAAATGGGGTGTCTTGAGTTGAAATGCAGAAGAAAAATTTCGCTAAAGTCAAATTTAATGATCGATTCTTATGTAACACGACGAGACAAATCGAAAATAAAGAATAAAATTTTTCGATATCTTGCTTAGTTTTCGGGATATACTGGGATTGGGTTGATATGCGACCTGGACTAAAATTTAATTCTGCCAAAGCCACAATGAATTACATGGTGGACATGCAGAATGGATATTTCAGTTGTTTTTACTACCACTTGTGGTTAGGTTGAAATGAGGCCTGGACCAGAATAAAAATAGTTATTTTGTTACCATACATCGTAAGCTAAATTGGGAATAGCTGGAAGTGGAAGTAGTTTCCATCGCTATACACGTTTTGTCACTAACTTGGTTGTCATGAAATTACTAACAGTAATAAATAAATTCTTTGTCCCTTATGGAACAACAAAACCATTCTGGTACAGACTGCATTTAGACCTAACCACAATCTCCATTAAATTGCCGCCACAGAATCAAACTATGTAGACATACCCACACATGCGTATTTGAATCGCAAATTGTATTTGCAGTAACAACATCGTTTGCTTCATCAAGATTCCTAGATTGCATAGCATAATTTAACACATTTAATTTCATCATATACTGTCAGTATAAACTGCAACGTGATGAAAGAAAGCGTAATACTAAATTCACTGAATCGCAATGTAAAACACACCCCTTTAAATCTCATTTTCAACACTCGTTAAAAAGTAATGCTAGTCTATTATGTTGCAAATAGCAAGGTATGCTGATTTTCTACACTACACCAACAAAAATTTGAGAACATAGTCATCCCATTGAGAGCTATGACTAAATATTTATAGACAGGCACCGACGATTGCAAAACCTACCGCCCACTTCAACAACGATAATTAGAATTCAACTTACTTATGAAATGATATTCCAGGTTCTTTCCTATCTTGCCTATTTGTGCAACCGTATGCAACACAAGATGGCATTATAAATACTTATACACAATACAAAATGAAATAATCACAGCATCTAACACAATGTGAACATCGCATTTTTTTGGGATCGTAATATCGCCGCTGTCGCCACTGCGCATGCGCCAGAGTTTAGAGCCTGTTTCACAGATTTAACGTCACTTCTCCTCCATATATTTCCTTCCTCCATGGCGCTTACCTATTCCTTTGGACATACTACCTACAGTCTGCTTCCTCAATTATCTACTTTATATATTATAATCTCTGTCTTACAATCTAACCACATATATGCTAAAATTGCGTCTTGAACAGTAAATCTTCTACCGCACGTAGCACAACAGCAGTTAATATAATTTCTGGCTTCACACGACGTCACGTAGAGAGTTATTATCGAAGTCTCGTAAGGAACCGATTGTAACGATGATGAACGATTGAAATCTTATTAATTGCGATGGAGCTCAAGCACCTGCGGCAATTGCTCTTCAAATTTACTTATGATTTTTTATCTAAAATCCGTCATGGTTGAGGTATATTGTTCCCCACCTGGACACGGAATTTGTTTCAGTCCCTCACTCAACGCATACAAATTGAAACATTCCCAATCCTTATGCCTCAAATCAATTACTAAATTTTTATCACGAGTCCATCTTACCTTCCACATGCTGCTTCTAAATATTCCACCATTATTTATTCGTGCCTCATCACCAGTATACGCCTTGTACATGTAAACATTTGACACATTTCCTAACCTATAATGACTCCCAACCAAAATCTTATATCATTTCAGTAGCTGAGTGTATCCTATTGTAATTTTAATACATAAATCTAGTTGCCGTCATTTTAACCACCTCCATCTCTGGAATTTGATACTCATAATGTCCATCTCGTATTATCACACAATACCCTAGCAAGGGCCTGGCCAAAGTTTTGTAACCCGTCTCTTTCACTTCCCTGGTACATCCTCTCATTATCCTCAACAAGAGATACAGTACTCCGAGCAAACAAGGCGAGAGTCTCATTTTAGAGTCTTCAAGGCTTAATGCCACCTCATGCTGCAAGGAAACAAAGCGCTTAACAATTTCAACATATATATATGTTGATTACATTAGGAATATTTGCAGTCTTAGTGATGGATGTCTTTTTTCTGGTTTGATACAATCTTCAGTCTCATTCAGCATTCTCTCTTGCGCTTACCAGTTCATCTCAATATACCACCTACAGACTACGTCCTCAGTTATCTGCTTTATATATTCTAATCTCCGACTTCATTTACGGTCCTTACCTTCATCTGTTCCTTCCATTAATAATTTAACCAATATTGCATATTTAAAATGTGAGCCGCCAACCTGTCTCTCTTTCTTGTAAGACCCTTCCACAAGCTTCATCGTCACCCTCCATTTCCAAAATACGTTCATTTCGTACTTTATGTGTCCACTTATTTTTCAGCATCCTTCTATACCACCACATTTCAAATGCTTCCGTTTTCCTTCTATGTGGTATTCCTAAAGTTCACGCTTCGCTGAAATTGGGTATTGTTACACTAGAATAAACATCGGCCGATTTTCACTCTGCCGAATATCGGCCAAACCAACAAAAGTACGCAACAATATAGATTCCTTTGAAAGTGTTTACATTGTAACCAACCTATTCAGTCGAAATGCGCTGAACTCTGCCGACTACTTTCACTGACAAAATAATTTTATTTTATTTGTGACGCTACGTGAATTAACGTGTTTTAAGGTGGATTAATAAACGTGACGTTCTTCTAACGCTCATTAAATGGGAACTGAATATAATATGCACCATTCGTGATTTGATTTTATCTTCAAAGCAATTTATAATAGTGTTTACTGATTCAAGCTTGTGCGATTGCATGTGTGTGCGTGTGGGTTTTTTTTTTTTTTTAATAATTCTCTGTGCCGGGTTTCAAGGCTGGGTCGCAGGTTGGTATAATGGCTTTAATCTGTTTGGAATGTAATTCCTCGTGCGAAGAAGATTTAGGAAAGTATTTCAAATGTGATAGTTGCCAGCGCCCTATCCATGTGGACTGTGGAGAACTAACCGCATTTGAGGTTAGATGTTTAGAACTAAAAAAGCGTTCCTTGAAATTCTTCTGTAATGACTGTGAGAACGGGTTAAGATCGCTTCCACAGGTATTAACACAAATTGCAAAGTTTTCGGAGGATGTGAGCAAAATGAATAAAACAATTGAACCACTAAAATCAGCCAATGTTAGTTCACCAAGTGAAAATGTAGATGTTAAAAACATCGATGTACAATCTTCGACGAAATGACTGACAGGGCTACGCGCAAGAACAACTTAATTGTTTTCAATGTAAAGGAGTCTGATTCGATCTCATTTACAGAGCGGATTGAATCGGATAAAAAATCAGTATCAGAAATTTTCAACGGTCTGAAACTGCCGTGTGATGTGAAACAGTTTAAATGTTTTCGTTTAGGAAAACGATCTGATAATGACAAGGGACGACTTAGACCAATTAAAGTGGTTATGAATGACTCTGAGACTGTTCTGACTGTTTTAAAAACAAGCACAAAAGTTACAGCCCAATAAAAATTTCTGCTGACCTAACTCCGATGCAGAGAAATGACTTGAACAAGCTTCGTGATCAATTAAACATCCTGAATAAGGACAATGTGATAAAAACTATTAAATATGTTAATGGACAACCTAAGATAGTGGACATAATGAGAAACAATAAGCACTCAAAAAATGTAACTATATAAATTGCATAAAATTTTATTATCAGAATGTGCGTGAACTTAAAACTAAACTAAGGGAAGTTGAAAAAACAAGCTATATTTTGAATGATTATGCTGTTATTGTTAACAGAGACATGGCTTGACCCAAAAGTTTATAATGCAGAGTTGAATCTTAATAATTATGTTATCTTTAGAAATGACATAAATGTAAACAATAGTCCGTTCTCTAAAGGTGGTGGTGTTCTATTAGCTGTTAAGAATAAAATACCAACGTCTCCAGTTAGAAGCAACCACTGATGTTGAGCACTTATTTATAAGAATCTGAGGAAATAAAAATAGTTTAATCATAGGAGCTGCATACTTTCCTCCACTAACAACAGAATCTACTATGAGTTCTTACTGCAAGGCTGTTGAAGAAATAAATCTTAAGTACCCGGACTCAAATTGGATACTATTTGGAGACTTTAATATGCCAAACGTGCAGTGGAAACACAGTAATAATGGCAGCTATCCTTTCTATACTGCTAAGACAACTCTTCGTGAAAAAACACTATCAAAGAAATTATCAGATACAACCTCGTTATTAAACCTTTTTCAAACTAATAATAAAGTTAATATCTTTGGTGTAACACTTGATCTTATTTTCTCAAACTTTCTCGATATACATTGTTCTATAGCTAAGGAGTGTGTAGTACCTCCTGACGCATATCATCCGTCTTTATGTTTAGAATTTAAAGTTGAGGGTGACAACGCCTCGGTACAAAACAATACTTTGATTAGAGATTTTAGTAAAGCAGATTATCCTAGTATAATATTAGAATTGGGTGATTTCATAGCTAAAAATGACTGGAATGGAAACTCATTTGAGGAGTGTGTCAACAGATTTTACTCTTGTATAAATAAGTGTATCAATTTGTACGTACCAACAAAGCAAATCTTTATGTCAAATTTCCCAAGATGGTACTCAAAGGAACTCAGAAACACTATCATCGAGAAAAAGACAGCTCATATTCTTTATAAGCAAACAGGACAAAATTACTTTCAATTTTCTAATCTGAGAAATAAATGCAAGACCCTATTCAAAAGACACTTTAATGCCTTCTGTATGGAAATAGGGAATTCAATAACAAAAAATCCTGAAAATTTTTGGAAACTCCAAAAGATGTAGTAGAGATTTACTCGATGGTATGTTTAAAGACTCGCAGGCCCTAACTGGAGGGAAAAGTATAGTAAATGCATTTGCGGATTATTTAAAATTATTTTATAAACCCTCGCATAACACTAAAATAAACTTAGACGATCAAACAAATTTCACAATAAATTCCATTAATATTTCTAATTCAGAAATTTTCTCAGAAATTTAAAAACTTGATGACAATAAAAGTGCAGGTCCTGATGGTATTCCACCAATTTTGCTTAAGAATGCAAATTTATAATTACTTCAATATTAAAATTATTATTTGATAGATCTCTTAGTGAAGGTATAATCCCAAAGGAATGGAAAACAGCATTTATAACACCCGTACACAAATCAGGCCCAAAAAGTGATATTAGAAACTACAGACCCATTTCTAATTTAAACGTAATACCAAAACTTCTGAAATCCATTGTTACCAAAAATTAAAGATTACTATGACCCCTTACTTATCACCAAACCAGTATGGATTCATGGAAGGAAGAAATGTCCAATCGAACTTAATGTGTTACTCTCAATATATTTTATCCTCGCTAGAAAATAGAGCTCAAGTTGATAGTATCTATACTGAATTCAGTAAAGCTTTTGATTCAGTCAATCATAAACTACTGGTTCTCAAACTTAAATCTTTTGGGATAGTTGGATCCCTTCTCAAGTGGCTAGAAAGTTACTTAATTAACAGGGTTCATATAGTCAAATATAAAGCATTTACTTCAATCGAAATATTAGTACTATTCGGTGTCCCACAGGGTTCCCATCTTGGGACACTTTTGTTTATCATATTTGTAAGTGACATATGTAAAATTTTGAATAATTTGAAGTTTTAATTTTTTGCTGATGACCTAAAATTATTTTTAAGTATTGAATCAATTAAAGACATACGCGATCTACATAATTGCACTGCTCTCGATAATTGGTGTAAAGATAATGACTTACATTTGAATCCATTAAAATGCTAATGTATTTCATTTACACGAGCAAGTAAGAAAATTTTATCTAAATATTCAATAAGAGGTATCGGTGGTCCGCCCCGGGTGTCACCCATTTAGGGCAGACACCCGCATTTCTAAAATAGCAATCGAACTTAATGTGATACAGAGATATATATACTTCTTTTATCCTATGGTGTCTCGAAACAATTTTATTGTTTTCAATATTACTTTTTAAGTTGATGTAGCGCTTTTTCAAATGCGATCCAGGGGGCTATTTCATTACAATAGAGTATAATTTTGACTGGCAACATCGCGCACTTCAAAGAAAGCATCGCTCTGTAGCTCCAACAAACACAGGAGATCGTTGTGCTTGCCGTCCGTCACTGTTTGGTTTGCTAGAAGCGGCGGTATATATAATGTAAGCTTTCTTGTATAAAGCAAGGAAGTTTTAAAATTAAAGGATATATATCTAAAATTGCTGAAATCATGGTAATTAGACAGTTAAATTGTAAATCCTCGAAATTATTTAAAGAAAAATGTTATATTTTCCTTTGAAAATGATTGGGGGGGGGGGAGGCAACCAAGCGTATTATTATTATTATTATTCCGCGATTCACTAAAAGTGTTTGCTGGAGGATGCATTACACAAATTCTAATGTCGTAATACGCGTAGCCTAGGATTCCACTTTCATTGTCCGGTCATCAGACATTTTAAGCGTGGCATGAAATTCTTTTTTTTTTCTTCTTTTTTAATTTGTTTTGCTTATTTAGAATTCCATTAGTTTTCATGCTAAGATACATATGTGCCCTTGAAGTATTTTCTATTTTTTAATTTTTTTATTTTATTATCTGACAGACTTTTCTTGGATAAATTTAGTACATTTCGCGTACCTACCTTTTGTCGACAGTGCACCTATACTCGACATGAAATCGATAATGTTGAAATTTATGCAAACAAGATGATTCAGAAAACTGTGGATTAAACTAACAATACTGTCAGGTTTCAAGTCAATCCGAAAAGGTCGTATTCGTTGAGGGTATCGTCTCTCGTTGGTAATCAGTTTTTGTAGAGCATGTGTTTAAAACAGTCGGAACCGCGTATCTTGCTAGCGAAATCGTAACATTAGTAAGAACTTAAATTATAGGTTCGTGTAAGTTTGCTGTGCTTTCTACTGATCGAGAACATGCAAATATGATCGCGATGAAATAAATTAGCGTACGATTCTCTAAGAATTTTCCACAATAAATTTAGAGAAGAAGAAAATTTCTATTATGAGTAACCTCTTTGCCGAATACAGGTACATAAATGCTTGCGGGTTCCTTAAATCGAAAGGGATGTCGAACTTCTGATCATAAACAAAATTTAGCTTTGATCATAAACTGAACGAACATTGGAGCCCTTTACAACATTTTTATCTATATGCTACAGAGCGGCGCTAGAAATCCAAAATTTACACCTGGAGATGGTCTTCGATACATACAATGTAATATTTATGAGCCTGTAGCTACACATGTGTTAGGCGGGTAGTAAAATACTTCACTTGATGTCGCAAAGCCATGTACTTATATTATCTGACCCGTTGTTTTTTTTTAATTACGTAGTTTTTATATTTTATTTATTCTTCTATTTTTATGATGGATTTTAATGTAGAATTGCTTCTCTGACTATACTGTATTCCCCATGCTTCTGCATGGACCAAGCCACTTTTGTTAACTTCCCTCTCGATATCCCTTGGTCCTGAAATATCAAGGTTGCGAAGGCATTTAAAAACAGGCCATGTTAACGGTTCAATTACAAATGATTGGGTAGCTTTCGAGTTTTAAAAAAATAATTATAGTGGAATCTTATGGTCGCTCCATACTTACACTGGAGGAAATTAAAAACTCAACACGCATACAGGAATAGTAGAATTTTAGGAAACTTTGAAGTTATATCCATGGACATACCCAGAAGAAATGATAACAAATGGAAATGGATCAGGGGTTTATTACCTTTAGATACAGTTGTCAGTGAGAAATGCACCCACCTTGAGACTTAATACATTGGTAGATCCTTGCCAGCATTGAATCAATAAGTGCTCGGATATCTTCTTGGGGTATGTCTCTCTACGCCTGCATGTCTTTTGCAGTCAGTTATTGCACAGTTTGTACTGCGTCACATTGTGTTCTAATGTGTGTACTCCTGGCAGCCCAGACATGATCTTTTGGGGAAAAATCTGGGGACCGTGCTGTCAAAATTGTGATCATAAACCCTAGCAAGGCTTGTGTTGTAATGGCCACAGTATGAGGACGGGAAATATCGTGTTGGAAGATGCGATTTGGATGGTGAACATGTATGGAATCACAATAAGATGCAGCACCACGTCCACAAAGTGGTGGGCTGTCATTGTGCCTTCAACAACAGCCAACTCAGTCATGCTGTTGAAACTGATCGTCGCCAAAACATGACAACAGTGACTGCACTTGTGTGACGTTCTGAAATCACATCAGGTAAGCCGTTTCTCTGTTATTCTTGCGAACATGTAGTCGATTATCACTGTGTAACAAGTCTGTATATGATATTGCAATATGGCCAATCCTGGAGATTTCACGATATGAAGCATCCTTTTAAAACACGCCAATTCTCCGATCTCTCTCACAGTTAGACATTTGGGTGTAAATGGTTGTCAATCTTCGCCTTGGCACACATGGCCAACAAGAACTTGTGGATAACAAAGTGTTTGCCACTTATAAGCCAAAAAACAACACACACAGCAATTTAAATAATAAATAGCCCCGTAATTCTCATACTATTACATTTAAAACTTTCAAATTTTAATAATAATCGTGATGTGGGGATACTTGGGACGAAATTTCATTCATTTATTACAACACCGTCTGGGGGTTGGGGTTGTAATTTGCGCCAGTCTGTGTATCAGTTTCTCGTATAAAGGTCGAGCAGTACTTTACTGTACGGTACTGGTCTGTACCGTCACCGCAACGACAGCCGGCCGAATGACGGCTCGCCCCCTCGCGCCCACACTTTTCCATAGCTCGCTCATGTCCCTACCCGGTCTTAAGTCTCCTATAACTTTTTTAAGCGATAGTTTCAGGGAATCAGTGTTGGGGACGACAGGTAGGCTATAGCCCTACTTAATAAAAGAGTACTGTACTTATTTTGCTCAGTTTTGGTGCGAAAGTACATTAAAATGCTTATCTGATTCACGTTATCACATAACTGGTTGATCTTTTATGAACAAAAATAGTATCCCAACGCTGTATTAAGAAATCATCACCACACTGTACTGGGATGAAAGATTCTAGCCTGTTTCGACGCAATCACAATGAAATGCCAATCACTTCGCACTTGACGTGTTTGTTTTGTTTGAGGTTCTTTTCGATTCATTCAATATTCTTTGTTAGTAAAGAACGAGATTACAACATATTTTAATTTAAATATAGATCGTAAAGATTTTGTATGATAAAAATAATAATTTCACTTTTCAAAGCTCTAGTCACAGAGTTTCTTATTGGGAAACTCTCTGTTCACCTATATCGTAGTCACCTATTAACTTGAAAAGGAGACCTACAGTTTAACATGAAATTCGAACCAGGGAGCGTTCTAGAATCTTCGCATTAACAGATTAAAACTTTGCCAGAGGTAAAAGTCAATTTTAAGGCCCACAAAAATTACAGTTAATACCGGGATTTAACCAGGGCCTTCAGTACCCAAATTTCACGCAGTAACCATTTGAGTCACCAGACCGAATGTAGGTGTAATGAAAAATAAGTTTTCAAAGATGATAAAATGAACAGTCTTTTCCTATACTATCTATTTTTGCTATCCAAAAGCACGAATCTACTTTTATGTGTTGAATATACATTTTTAGGCATTTGTAAATTAGTCTGGTGACTGAGATGGTTACGGCGTGCCATTCTGGTGTGTGAGGTCCCCGTTACAGATGCGGATCTTGGCTGTAATTCTTGTGGGTCTTAAAATTGATCTTAAACTTTGGCAAAGCTTTGATTTATTTTATTGCGAAGATGCTAGGACTCTTCCTACATTTTAAGAACATCTGACGAACATGGAAAAGAGGTTGATGAAAAAAAGACACTTTTTAAGGCAAATAATAACATCAAAACATCATTTGGTCGTAAGGGAAGGGTATTTTCTGAACTCTCTCTATGCGCTTCTTCACATCCAGCAAGTCGACACTGGTCCGCACCGGTAAAACATAAACAAATCCAATGCGTCCGAGTGTCGGACGACACGCCGTGTCCTTTGGACAAACTTCGATCGAGTGAGCGCCAACAGTAAGAAACGTGTCGGTGCGGAACAGTGTCGGGCAAGTGAGGCCCGATCTTTAGAAAAGTTGAAATTAATCTAAATCCACTTACGAACAGCGCTGAGCAACACATTCCTAAAATCTTGCCATATTAACTATTGAACATGTGACAATTCGCTAAGCTCCCCGTTACATATCACTTTTTATTGTATATAAAGTAAAGGATTAGAATATTTTTCCATTTCTTGGGATGTCCACTGTATGTTCGAAAGATGCGCATGAAAGGGTGAAAGGCAAGGATTTTACGCTTCAGTGAAGGGCGGACGGGCTGGCGCCTTTTTGGCAGAATGGTAAGAGGATTAGGGGTTTCTGTCGGGCAGGCCGTAAACAGAATTCCTTCCTCCCGAAGGAGACATCGGCTCTCGAGGATTGCCGAAACTTAACGTGGCCAAGAGAAGCCAAAGAATCACATGACGTCAGATGGTCAGCCAATCACAGGGAACATAGTACTAAGATTCGGGGAATTTTATGTTCTATGTCGTCTTCGAGCCACAAGAGGCGGAGTTAGAGTTTACCTCCGTGGCGGCAGAAAAGGAGGGCAGCCAAGATCACGTCCATTCCGGAGCCCAGACGAGTCACTGGCGACTTGGGGTCCATGTGTGCTGGGATTACTTGTGTCCTGGAGACCATCTGAGGCGCACTTCTAACTTGCGACTTGCCGCGTACTGCTGGCGTGGCCAGTTACGACGATCGACCAGGTGGTCGTCTCCGCTCAGCGCTTCCTGCCGTGGATGAAGAACGGTAATGTGTTTCTACGAAGCCATTCAGCCTGCAACTCTCTTAAAACTGTACCCTTAAGCGCATCTGAGATAATGATCCTTGCTCTGATCTGATAAAATCACTGAGCTAGACTGTGTAACTGTCGAATGACAGGTTAATCATTCGTGGCGTCCCTACCCATTAATATTCATTACTGTTTGCTATCATCATAACTGGTAACATACTTTGTATTAGAATAATTGTGAGATTTTTAAAGTACAACTATACTTGTTTGCTTGCATTTAAAGGGCTCATTGTACGTCTGAGCGTTGCTTAGAAAATTGCACAACCTCTTGTTTATTAACGTAATGGTAAATACGCTCAGATTTGTAGATGCCATTGTAAAAATCTTTATTAAAATGTCTTTTTGTGACAGTTTTCAAATCCCAAAGTCATCCACTTCTCATTTGAATAATTTACATTTTGATATTGAATTATAGTACCCTGTATAGCGCAAAATATTAAGAATTAATTAATAATTCTCCCCCCCCCCTGGTGATACGCTACAAACATGAAGCAACTCAAATTGTTAATTTTGAAGATTTGATTTACGAGCTGTTGAAGTTAGAAAGAAGAGAGTGGGAAAGCAATTGTTTTTAGTTTATTTGTGTATCTTTTAAATATTGTTAATAATACATTTTTGAACAAACTATTATTTTTCAATAATAACAAATGTTTATTTAATTATATTTTAATAAGATAATATTTTATACTTACAAGATATTATAGTTTACATAACGTTGAATTTAAGTTTTTAAGGGGTGTCACCCACGCTAGCTGCGCCACTGCCCAAACGCATTCTTAACTAACCATAATTAAATCTTTGGCACACTATACTGGATTGAAAGATTTCGCGTTTCGGAAGGAAGTCACATTAAAATATCAAACGACAATTACTTCACACTTGAGGTATTTGTTTTGTTTGGGGTTACTTTCGATTCACTCGATATTTTTCGTTAACAAAGAATGTGATCATTCTATATTTTAGATTAAATACAGACCGCATTAACAGATCAAATTATTGCCAGAGGTGAAGGTCAGTAATAATGCAATAGTCCGTAAACAATGCAAACGATAACGGAATTACATTCCCCAATCACATGCTGGAAAAAAATAAAATAAAATGGAAGGCTACTTTTGTCATAGCAACTGATGGATTATGAAATGAAATTTTACGAATATTTAGAAACACACAATTTACCTTTTATGATTATTTGATGAACCTGGAAACGAAATTAAAGAAAAAATCACTTCTTTAAGGCAGTCGATAACACGAAAACAATTTGACGTAAAGGACTGGAAATTTCCGAACTCTCTCTACTTTTCTCCAAATCCATCAACCAGACACCTGACCATACCGACAAAATGACGGGATGTCAGCCGGCTTGCAGTGTCGTTTGAAGTAACTTCAATCAAGTGAGTTCATTCCAGTGGAGAAGTACTAGATCAATTTTTGAAACTAAAAAGGTTTCTCTTTTCTCAAGAAGCACTTTTCGCTACTTCTGTTCTGCTTTTAGCACCATTCCTGTTTCGGCCATCAGCTGTAATTTTACTTCCTAAGTAACAGAACTTACTTACTTCTATTCTTTTCAATCCTTATTTTATAGTGAATCTACTATTATCGCAATCATTTCTGCTACATTTTATAAATTTTGTCTTGCTCTGATTTATAGTTAGTCCAAAATCCTCTTTCAGTTTTTTTGATGCTATTCAGTAACTAATTTTTTAACATAATATAATTATAATGGAGCGCACCCATTTTTTACATTTTCTGTACGCGCTTACTTTTGCCCTCTAAAAAGTTCAACTTTAAATTCTTTTAATGCTTTTGGTAAATTATTCATCCTCTCCCTCAGTAATTTATTCCAACATCCACTTACCTAGAAAAGAAAATCTTCCTACACAATGATGCATGAAATTGAGTGCCAACTTGAGTTCATGATCACCTCTTTCCTTCCAGACACCTCTTCTAATTCCTTCACCAATATCTTTCCACGTTTTATCACCAATATACGCCTTGGATTCTCCCGAGACTCTCCTCATCTTCCTCCTGTCTTTCAATGATTCCCATTCTAGCTACTTTAACATACCAGTTACTGATTATGTTCTGCGGTAATTTCCAGAGACAAATCTAGCAGCCCATCTCAGCACCCGCGCCAAATTTGCATTTGATAAACCAAATGTGGATCCCATACTGCGCCACTATATTCAAGCAATGATCTGACGAACCTTTTGTAACCAAATTCCCTTACTTCTCTGGTACATCCCCTCATCACTATCTTCAATAAATGAATGTATTTCCTACTACCTATCCAACGTGACTTGCTAAGTTGAGTTTATCAAATGTCATGCCAAGGTATTTCTACATTTCAAGTATCCAACAAGCAATTCTTTCCCCACTTTATAATCATAATTATTCTTTAGCTTTTTATGTGTATACCAATAAGCTGACACTGCTTCGCATTTATCTTCATCCTGTGTCGACCTCCCCAACTAGATAACTTGTCCAGATCACACTGCAGCAGTTTACAGGATTCTGCCGTTTTTATCCTATTATATAGCACTATGTCATCCGCAAACAACCTAACTTCTGATAGCAAACCATCAACACAATCAATCATTAAAATAATGAATAGCAATGGTCCCAATACACAACCCTGTGGCACTTCCATTTTTAACTTCCACTTCTTTTGATACGACGCTATTTCCTACACTAACATTTTGCTTTCTATCTTTTAAGAATTCTACACAGCAAATCAGTTTTTCATCCACTCCAATAGTATTTACCTTATTTAGCACTATTTTATGGCTCACTCTGTCAAAAGCCTTTCATCCGAAATATCATGCATATAGCCAACTAACTAAGATTTGCAAGAATATCCTTGCCCAAAGCCAAGTTGTTGACTTGAAAACCACTTACATGCTTTTCTGATGTGGTTGCGACTCGTTCCATTAACTTACCTACCACGGATATCAGACTAATTGGCCTGTAATTTTCGACTCTATTTGTCAACCCTCTTAGTACTATCGAACTTTTCCAGTCCTCTGGTAAGCAGCGAGTATCCAGACTCAATTTAAATAACGATTCAATATAAGGTACAATGTCACATCCTTCAATCTTTAAGACTTCCGCAGTAATATCTCCACTAGCACGTGTATGGTTTTTTAGCTTTCTTAGTTTCTTCAATATTAATTTCAAATTCTTTAGTCTGTTCATTTCTAATTGAGTGGATGAGTTTGTTCTCCGATTTACACCATCTCATTCTTGAATCATTGCCCTTAACAGTCTCACTTCCAGTTACTTAAAATCTCTGCCTTTTTCAAATCTTCAGTAACTTCTTCTCCATCCATAGGTTTATCTTCCTCTCAGCTTTCTAACATGGTCACATAATTTTCTAGATGCATCCAACAATGGTCTCAGCTTGAAGAGGAGCTGTTCAGAACAAAATAAAAACATGTTAAACTGCTAATGGGAGATTTCAAGGCATAGATTGGAAATGAAATTTAGGAAAGTAGTGGGAGAATACCCAGTTCACCAAAGAACCAACAGAAATGTTTAGACTGATAGACGTCTTTGAATCATTTGGCATGAAAATAATGCCCACTAACTTAAGAAGACCGCAAAGCAGACGAAGACTCAGCAATTCCCGAATCCAGTTTTAGAAGTGTTTCAAACTGATCATGAAACTATTTTTTTTTTTTTTTTTTACTTACTTATTGCTTTACGCCTCGTCGACATCATTAGAGGCGGGATGGGACTGGGGAAAGGAACAGGCAGGAATTCGGCCAAGGCCTTTTGATGGAAGCATCCCTGCATTCGCCCGGAGTCATCACAGTTTTTTTTATTGTATCCTTTTCTCACTCACCATTTGGTGATGTAGCTTCTCGTTCGTAGCCAGGGTATCGCCAGAGTTTGGTTATCAGATGGAATTGTCCTATTGAAGATGTTTCTCCACACCTTTTTCCAGTGAATATCCAGGTATTTGCTTTCTATGTTGTTGCCAGGTTTGTGAGCCGTCGTGATTGTGTATGTCTGTTTGGTAGTCTTGGGGAATTTGTCCTTTCGTGCTCCTATAATGTAACTTTGTTCGAGGAAATAGAACCTGATATAGTGAAATGATTTGTTGATGTGGGCAATCCCTACAGGTGCCCTTGTACTCACCGGTTTATAGTGTTCCGGTAAATGGGCCGTAATGGTTTCTTTGCTTTCAGCAACTTTTCTGTTTGTTTGTATAAAAATTGCTTTTGCCTTGATTCTGGCGTCCATTAAACCCAATCCTCCCCTTACATTTGGCAGGGTTAGTGTCTGGAAGTTGATTTTGATTATTTCACCTTGGCTCAGAAACCACGATATTGCTCTTTGAACGTTTTGTATTATCCCTTTGGTTGCGGAACACTTGAGCAATATAATTTGCCAGATTTATTAGATTTTTTTTTTTTTTGTATGTTGTTGATCTGTCTGGTTTTGTGCTGTTGCAGAGTGGCCCTTGTGTTGTTTAACACAATCCGCCAGTTGACTACACTCATTTTGAGTGGGTCAGTTTCTAGCCACACTCCCAGGGCTTTGTGCTTGTTCATTTGTTTGAATCCAAACGTATTTACAGGGTTTTGTACTCTTAACCGTATGTAAAGTATGCCTGATTTGTTCATATTGACCGTGGCGCCGCTTTCATTGCCGAAAATCCTTAGTTGGTTGTTAATTGTAACCAAATTGTCATTGTCGGTTACATAGAAACCGATATTTCTGCATATGCCCTTGTAGTGTATCTTTTGTCTTGGAACGTTATGCCTTTAGCCATGAAATGGATGCTTCGTAGTAGGGGTTCCGTGTATATGGCAAACAGGACCACTGAGAGCGGACAGTCTTCTCACATCCATCGGCACATACGAAGTTTTTTTGAGAAAAATCTGTTTATTAAGACACTTGTGTTGGTTAGTTTCTTGATTGCTGATATGAAGTTTGTTCGCATCCCCATCTTCCTCATGGTATCGTATAAGAATTGATGCTCGACACGGTCATGTGCTTAATCGAAATCGAGAAATAGCACTCCCGCTTTTAGCTTCATGTTGTTTGCCATGGAGATAATGTCTCTGTATTCCAATATTGCGTGTTGGATCCTGAGATTTGGGATCGTGCCTGCCTGGTACAGGCAGAGTATTTTGGTAATGGCATTATTCTTCTTTCCAGGATGCGAGTCAGGATCGTGTAATTGGAGTTTAATAGTCTTATAGGTCTGAGTTTTTTAATATCCTTCGAGTGTGGCGTTTTGGGAATAAGGACTATTGTGCCTTCCGTGAAGGCTTCAGGCAATCGTTTAAAGTGCCATATTTCAACCAACTTGTGGGAAATGACTTTCCAGAAGCTTCCATAAAATTCTAGTGGCATGCCGTCATAACCAGATGTTCCTGTTTTTTCTGCCATAAGGGACAACTTTTCCTCTTCTAATGTGATATTTCAAGTAATTTGGTTTCGTTCGTTGCTGTCCAAAGATTCATTCATGTGGTTTAAGATGGAGTGTCTGCCATCCCCGACTGTGGTGGATGCAGTACCGTATTAACCACGTAGCAGGCGGTAGCAAATGCTATGGGCCTCGCGCCTTCTAGGGGGCCTCGCGCCTCCTGGGTAGGGGGGGGGGGACGCACTTAGGCAACATCGGAGACCTTTTTTCTTTTTCTTTTAGCTCTACAATTTTCCCCCGCACGGCAAAAATCAAGGGCCCCTTCTTCCCATTTGGTACAGGCCCTGCGCTGTCTTAATCCGGCCCTGGGTAGATGCATTGTAAAAGGAAGAAAAGTGATCAAAATCTTTGCTGGAATCTCCTTTTGATCGGTTATTCTGACTCCCTCTGCCGAAATTATGTTAGAAATAAATTGAGAATTTCTTCTTCTTGTCGCCCTAATCAGGTGGTATAACGATGCCTTACCTTTTTCTACGACATCCACGTTATCAATATTGACCAAGAGTGTTTCAATTTTTTATGCCTGAAGTTAGTTGATTTCGGCTTTATATTTTTTAATCAGTACGTGGTCTTGGGCAGTGGCGTAGCTAGGTCAACAAGGGCCCCGGTGCAAAAAATTTAATTTGGGCCCCTCAGGCCAGACGGGCGACCTTTTTTTTGCTTTGTTTGCTGGTAGGGGCCCCTGAGCAGTGGTTGTGGCCCCCCTGAGCAGCGAGCGCCCTTAGTGAGGGGCTCCTGTGTTCTCAGGGGCCCCTTAGACGACGGTAGAGCTAAAAAAAAGAGAAAAAGGTCGTCAGTTTGCCGTGAAGGTTCGTGGGCCCTCTAAACTGCGCTTAGGGGCCCCCTGAGCGTGAGGGTCCCGGTGCACTGCACCGCCTAGCCCCATAGTAGCTACGCCCCTGGTCTTGGGTGGTGTGTACGTCTTATTTATACAGATTCTTCAGACATCTGCAGTAAAATTCCATGATGTTGCTTGTTCAGTAATGTTTCCCGTGCGAGTAGGCAATAATTGCTTTCCTGATTTTTGGTTTTGCGGGGCTCACCCATGAGGTTAAATTAGAGCCGTACTTGTGGCAACTCGAAAGCCAGGCAATGATGGCTTCCTTACTTTCTGTGTCGCGAAGGTGCGAAAGTTTATCTTCCAATATCCTCTCTCAATGTTAATTGGGTCGCTATTGATTCTGCATACATACGCGCAGTGATCGGGAAACTTAAGGGTGCTATTTCATCGCTGCTGGATTTAGATTATTAGAAACATAAATTCAGTCGAGTCTGCTTTTAGAGGTCGAAGTCATGTGTGTGTGACTGATCAGATTTCCATTCAATGTCCGAAACGTGTCTTTCAGGCCTAAGCCTTCGATCATTTTTAACAACTATTGGCGTTTGGTCTTTGATCTCTACCGTCAGTAAATGACGATATCTTTGTGATTTTACATTTGATGATACTGAACGTGCTTTTGAAGAATTGTGTTTCTTCAGAGCGTCTTTCCCTTTTGTAATAATAATATCCTTATTAAAGCTCTCACAAGCATAGTTTGTGCTTTTACGACCTTTTGCAGCCAACCTGAAAATTCTTCTTCCCATTATTGTCTCTAAAACGGAAGGTATTTTTTTTTCTTTCTACACTCGCTCGTGTACTCGGTACTTCGTCTGATGACACTTTGACTCAGTAACTCGGAGAAAATTTCTCTTCTAAGTGATAACTAATGAACGAATAAAACCCGAATTCTCGTTTATATAAACAAGCGAATTAGCTCGGGAATCTCCTTAAAAATGTCGAAAATATAGGACACCTGGGTATTCCCTAAAATATATCTGGAACATTCTGCAATAAATAACTACTTTATAAACGATTAAGTAATTCACCGCAAAACATTAACAAAAAGGGTGGCCAACTTGAAAATTAAAAAAAAAAAAAATCTGGAAAATTTCCTAGTATTCTCAGAAATCGTGGAAAAATCGTTATTATTCGGCAGGATAGAACCCATATCTGTAGAAATACCGAAAAATCGGTAGGTTCCAGACCACTGTTTCCCTTCGTCAAAACACTTAAGAGGCTGAAGATCCCATCTTATATAACCTCCCGTGTACTACGCCCCCCACAGTATGTGTACATTGCCTGATTTTACCTTTGTAACAGGGAAATAGGATATGCGGGCAGAATTGCTAACAGAAAATAGAAATTTTCGAAGGGTCTGTTGACCTTTCATTCAGCATTAGGATCATACCAGTCTTTAACACCTAAAAATTTTCTTTCACAATGAAAACTTTTATAATCTGTGCATAGTTATGTGGATTACTGTATCACTGTCAATGTATAATAGTGCTGATTTGTGTCAGGTGAAAGCAAACTTATAATGCAAAGATATGCAAAACCAATATCCCATCTAATTAACATTTAAACTAATAAAGTATATTTAAATGGACAGTGAAACAATTAGATGATATTTCCAAACTTCTAATTGTCTGACTGCACTACAACAAAATTAATATAGATAAGCCTAGTATACTTATAATGTTTTAAAAATATTGAAGTCTGCAACTCTTGAATTAACTCTAAAGTATAGCTGAAAAATTTATATCAATGCAGAGCCTAGAATATTTGCTTCTAATTTCCTAAACACACAGAATCTTGAAACAGCTTGCAAAAACATATGCTTCATTAAATCTAAATAAATATTAAAGAGGCACTGTGTCAATCTTCATCAACAAATATTTCTTTATATGCTTCTTGCACATGCAAAACTTAGCATCTGGTTGGACAACTGAATGTCAGACCTGTTAAGGTACACAGGCACAGTTGATTCTTTGTAGCAAATGTATGGGGTATTTTAGAGGTAAAATGAAATATTGGAGTTCTCATCCCAGCATAAATATACTGGGTAGCAGTCATATATGGGAAATTTCCTGTTTCCAAGGTTAAACTTTTCTCATACTATCAAAGGATCACCATCTCCCAACATGCAAATATCAAAACCACTATGCAAGCATTAATACACCAGTGAGACTTATTACATGTTTTGTTCACGTGGACAGGAGCCAATGAGGTCTTACCTCCACTCTCCTTTTGCAGTTTAGGAGTGCACTTGGCACCTCAGGTAATCTATCATCAGCTACAAACAGTTTAACTTAATTTCTACGTTACTATATAACAACTAGTTTTGTTCCCCAATTCATTCTCTATTTACTCCGTGAATTAAGTATTGATTGCTTTAGAGCTATTTTTGAGGTTACTATCACTTTCAACAATATCGGCATTTATCATGTTTTGACAAGATCTTTGACGTCATTTAACCTAACAAAACCTTTCTGGCAATATTAATTTTCCAGCAATAGTCCCTAATCACTTTCTAGTAATAAGTAAAGTTTGGGTTGATATTGAAAGCAGCAACCAGTCACAATTTGTTGTTGTTATGTTTATTTAACCATTACCGGTTTCGAGCAAGATGCTCATCACCTGATGGTTTTACATCTGCATATTTAAATACAAATAAAATAAAATAAATTTAAATACATTAAAAATGCAAACCATCTGATGATGAGCATCTTGCTCAAAACTGGTAATGGTTAAATAAACATAATAACAAATTGTGACTGGTTGCTGCTTTCAATATCAACCAAAATTTGATATCACAGTCGCAGATTTCCACCAATCAATCATGAACAAAATATTAATAAGTAAAGTGTTTTATTATCCACTAGGTCATTACAGGCAGGAAGGACGGGGGACAAAGAACGGGAATGAATTCAGCCATGGCCTTTTGTAGGAAGCATCCCGGCATTCACCTGGAGTGATTTGGGAAAACCATGGAAAACCCAAATCTGGATGCCCAGACGGGGATACGAACCCACATCCTCCTGAATGTTTGGCCGGAGCATTAACCACTCATCCACCATGCTCGGTTTAATATCCTTCTTGACATAAAAGTCACATATCTTGAGTTGCTGAGTGTCAAGAGACAAATTGACATTGGTTATACAGGCAAACCACTTATGCCAATGCAGTATATTCAAACCCTGAGATGGGCATACTGACTTTCTGATGACAATTTTAATCCTCAATTTCCGTAAATAAACAAAAAAAGACTTATACACCATACAGGAAAGATTGAAATACTAATTTCAGTCTGTGACAGGAATTAAGGTGCCCCAGGAACAGGAATCCCACAGAAAGCCACAAGTGTAACAAAATCTTTAACATTTAGCAAAGGAAAATGTAAGAAAAGTAATTAATCAACATAATACCAGACTAAAGAAATAAACAGGCAAGAAAAGATTAAAATATATATCACACACCAGAGTACAAAATAAATTAATATTATCCAAATCAACTCAAATTTTCCGTCAAAGACCATGATGTCAAAATTTCATGAGCTCTGCAAAATTCTATCTTCCACTTGATCAGTTATTAAGTACAGCCTTCTCATGAATATCTGATAGGACTTTATTGCTGCATTTTGTACAACTTGGCAAATTCAAAAACAGTTTTAAAGAAGAAAAAAACGCGGAAGTAACACATAGTGAACAGACACAGCACAATCCAATCGTATCACAAAATAAAAAAAATAAATATGCAAATCTCTAGTTTAATTTGAATCATAATCAACCAAGTAGTGACATTTGAAAAACCTACTCCCCTTCAAAAACACATGTATTAAAGCAGTAAAATTGACTATGCTGCCACTTACAAAAATGGTAGGCAAACTTTTTATATCAAAGATATAAGTGAAACTGTGTTTCTGCAATTGTTTACATTTAAAAAAGAAAAAAAAATCATGTTATAGATCTCACAGGGAGATGTGCTTTCCCCAATACTTTTCAATTGCTTTTGGAGAAGGTAATAAGAGTATGGGATGATAAACTCAAGGAAAGGGGAATTCATCATGAGATACTTGTAAGATTAAAGGCTCGGTCAAACAAAGCGCGGACTGTCCGTGTGGGCAGAATGCGGCAGTCTGACAGCAGTCCGACGAAGTTGTAGTGAACGAACAGAGCGCGGGCAGCTGAAGGGCGGACCAGTATTGAAGCAATCGTGGACGAAGGAAGGAGTAATTAATTTTTTTTATTTTTGTCTGCCCCTCCTTATTAACATGTCTAGCAGCTCATCCGACGAAGAAGAATTGCTTCTCCTGCTTGCTATAAATAGTTCAAGGCGAAAAAGTCAATATATACTTCACAAAACTATCCTGCCACCTTTCCTCACGTACTTTTAGGAAATGAAGTATTCAAACTACAAACTTATTTAATGCTCCCTTTTGGAAAAACTACAATACTAATGATGAAGAAAAAAAAAAGAAAAATCCATAAACATTTTTATAGGGCATGATGTGTAGCAGAAAATTCCTTTGGAATTTAAGCTCAGACATGGCATATATTTTTTAGGCCTATAGAGTAGGATGTAGATAGCAGCGTCCATGTTGTCAAAGCTACATGTTGCCTTCACAATTCCGTAAGAAATTACACAAAACGGTTCACTGAAATTGAACTACAAGGTGATGCAATAATAACAAATCAACACGCCAATGCTTTCTCACCCGTATCTCGATATAGGGAGATCAACTGATGCTGCCTATGCGGTACAATCCATTTTCTAAATTACTTCAACAACGTAAATTCATTTTAATTTTATAATAATTATACCAGCATATTATTGTATCTATGGGTTATGGAAAATAAAACATGCTGTATAAAATAAATAAATGTATACTTGATCTTTTCAGCTATTTCATTCCACGTTTTTGCTTTCTTGGCACGTTTTTGTACTCGGGAATACCAAGATCCTTATAAAAACCAATTTTCTCGAACACATGGAATGAGACCTTCTGTCTCGTCCGCAATTGCCCGCTGCGGTCTCTGTGGAATTCACCACCTGCCGCCAGCCCGCCACGGACTGGGCTTCCACTGCACGGTAGGCCGCGCTCTGTTTGACTAGGATGGTGCAACACTATGTACCACAGAGTCTGCGCGGACTGCCCGCGCTCTTTTTGACCAGGCCTTAAGTTCGAAGCACAAAGGGGCTGGGGTAAACTTTTTGGCCTTCACCGATGACCTAGCAGTTTTCTCTGGAAGTATAGAAACCACACTCGAACAACTCAACCTTCTGAAAGAAATAGCAGGAAAAGTTGGACTTCAGATCTCTTTTGAGAGCACAGAATTCATGACCTGACTAAACACAAAGTATGGAAAAATTAACAAGGTCAATAAATTTAAATATCTAGGTGAAGTAATTCAGATTAATGGGCTTGGAAGCAAACATGTCAAGAGCTAGAAAAATAGAACTAGCATACCAACTGACTAAAGATACATACAATAAGAAGAATCTATCAAGGAAAACTAAAATCAAACACTACAACACAGTAATCAAACCAGAAGGTCTGTACACCTCAGAATGTTTGTTCTCTATGAAAACTGGAGAAATAGAAGAGATAGAGAAAAGGGAAAGGAAAATCTTGAGAAAAATTTGGGGACCATTAAAAATTTAAAATGGTGAGTTTAGACGCCGGAGGAATAAAGATCTATACAAAGAATAAGAAATTGACAGGATGTCAGACACGATCAGAAAGAGGAGAATCAGTTTTTTTGGTCAAATAATGAGAGTGGATAACAACAGACTTAGAAAAAGAATTTTCAACCATATTTACAAGAGTAAGAAAGTTAACCAGTGGATCCAAGGAGTAAAGAAAGATATGATTGAGATCGGAATAATAGAAGACTTAATACAAGAGAGAGCAACTTTCAGGAGACTGATCCAAAATTTCGAGGGTTTCCAGGAGAAGGGGAAATGTAGTAACATATGGACGGAAGAAAGGAGGAAACAGCAAAGTGAAAGGATGAAGAACTATTGGAAGTCAAGAAAAGATGGATTAAAATGAATGCATGGGATTACTTTTCGTGGGCCTTAGATGGCCGATATTGAAGAGAAGAAGAAGATAACTATGAAACTATTCATACAAATTTTTAGAAAAGGCTTGCAGGTATGATTTCTCAGCAGAATATTTTGATTTTTACACTCAAATTTTTAAATCTGGAAATAATTCTGAAATCTAAAATCAGTTTCAATCTTCGCAATAACAATTATTACAACCATACCATATACTTAATGGTAGCTACAGTCAATTTACAGTGAACACAATATCTTTGACAATACTGATCCAACTGCCATAAAATTTCTATAAAATATCTTCAAAATTATGATGTTTCTAACAACATGAAGCATCAAGAATAGTTTTATATAATAAGTACATTTGCAATTCATAGTTACATTGAAATTTGTATTAACTTAACGGAGAAATTCAAATTACAGTGGGTCAATAAAACTAAGTTCAATTTTACCCCAAAATAGAATACTAGAGATAAATATAAATGTTGCAAATGGTAGAAATCATCACAGCCATTGACTATTCAGCTATTCATGATTAGGTTTCAAGTGCTATAACAGTTTAATCATCTCCTACCATTAATTCCTTAATTCTAGTCACATTTATAGTTTTACAACTTCAATTGCAGCATTATTTTCTTTTCCAGTGTCTTCACAAACTAAAATACATTTTTATCTCTCTCAACAGCTCCAGTTATCTGTGCTTAGGGTAAAAAGTGTGTCTCTGGCCAAAAGTATCAAAATGGTAGAAGTGGTTAACGTGAGCACTTTTAAACAGGGAATGTATAGTTCAAAATGTCAACATCACACCTAAATTAACCTCTAAACAAATGAAATATTATCTAAAGGGAGTGAAGATGGATGCTGCCAAATACCTGGTCACTTAATGTTCCAAATATCTGCAGCGGCACCACTACAGCAGTGCAGCACTGGCAGACATTTGATGTACCATGCCACAGTGTAGACAACACAAAGCTATAAAAAATCTAGTTCTCTACAAAATAATGTTCACATTAGAGAACATTTCAATTCATTCAGAGGCACTAGTAAACACTTTTTTTTTTTTTTTTTTAAGCTATCGGATGATAGTGATGGTACAATAAGAACAATTTACAGAACAAAGTTTTATCTGATGATCCCAAATTTCTTACATCGTGATATATCTTTGGGATACAACACTTCAGTAGAAACTGTAATGCTTCAAGTTGAAATGGTAACATTTTTTACAACAATGTGCAGTTATCATTAATTCAAACACTATCCTGCATTAACAGTATTAGGATAATAAAGGTGCTATGCTAAAGAGATATCAGTACTATCAAGTCTTAACTATTTAGGTACATATTCATTATATATATTGCAGATGAGTAAGAGAATAATCCAAACTTGATTTTAGTCATAAATACCAATTTAAAAAGTAAAAGACCAAATTGTTAAGATAAATGTTCTCTACATAGCTTCTGTATTGGTTAATTATTCTTATCTCAGCAAGAAGACTGACAATTTCCAGTTAAATATTCACATGGCAATCTTCTGTTATGCCATTTTACAGAGTGCAGGAGAATAAATAAGGGGAGGGAAGAATTTAAACTGTCATTCCAAATCTGGTATATTGTAAGAATTGCATCTCCATGCCACACCACATAACCCACAGGGAGAAGCAGCTGGCCGACAACATATATGGGGACCATCCATAAATTACATCACATGCTAATAGGGAAAAGGGGGGTAACGTGTATAATGGAGTAACAAAGAGGGAGGCAGGGGTCATAAATCATGTAGGAAGTGCAGTTTTAAACTAATTATGAATTTAAAGTTTCAAAATGTGTGACAGCAAAATGAGGTGGCATAAAGTTTCAGAGGGAGGAGAAGGGGTGTTAAAAAAAATGTGACATAATTTATAGATGGTTCCTAAGGAGACAATGATGAAAATTTCAACTCTCATACTGAAGTTGAAACAAAATACAAATGGTTTAATGGACCTTGGAGATTGGAAAGGAAATATATGTTTGATTAAAGTTTACCATGTAATACACTATCAATCACATACTGAACAGCTCTGGCCCACTTCAAATATTCTATTAAGCTGGCCTGATGGTGGCCTCTTGCTCTGTCAGTAGAGATTCATCAATGATGGTGTTCACTTAGTCACATATAATAATCTGATAAGGATTAATCTGTTGCAAACTATCAGTAGTTTAATAGTGGGAGGAGGGGGGAGAGGGGGTAGGGCAGTGGGGTCTTTAGCAGCTAGTTTACTAGCTTATTGCAATTTAGCTGTCTTTGATGACTGAGTTTCCTATATTTCATCACAGAATGAAGCAAAAAGTTCAATTTTACACAAAATCTTACATCACAGAAGGTAAAAGTACCTAAACATTCACATTTAAACACCACAAATTGTGGTTAATGGAACTTTCCTCATATTGTGGGTATACACTGCTTAATTTAATTATTTTCATACATGAATGTTTTTCTATTGGTACTTCTATTGTGAATGTTAAGTCTGCAGTTTTTTAATTATAATTTCATGAAATTATCTTCATTTTGTGCTTTATTTCTTGGACAACAACTAAAATGACCTCTTCACACGATTTTATTTGTTTCAAATTTTTTGACCTAAGCTGATGAAAGATCCTGTAACCTCCCAACAAAGTGTTCGGGAAAGAGTTTAAACAATCTTGATTGAAGATCTGCAGTTAATAAGGAATTAAACTAAACTTAGATATTAGTGACCCCACGGTGTTGATTGCCATGATCCTAACTGCTTGTAACTTTATACAAGTCACCACAGATACTTCAAGGGGCACAGCAAATTTAATGCACTATTGTACTGCATCCACCCTACATGGTAGCTGTGTGCCACCACTCTAGATTGAGGAGTACAACAGGCCCATGTTCAAATCCTGGGACAAGCATACTGTCAGTCCTGACTGCAGTTTACAAGCAGTTTGCTGTTATCACCAAGGCGAATGCTGGAACAGTCCCCAATCTCCACCTTATATACGACACATTTCACAAACAAAAATGCAATTATTACATAGTACATAAGCTGCACATTTCAAAGGCAGATAGTAACACATCTATATCCCTATCAGAACTATGACAGGCCTAGTAAGACAGTACTGATGGAACCTTGCTTTCAAAATAAGCACTGCAATTGGAGAGAGATTGAGGCAGATGAAACACAAAAGTGGAAACATTATAAAACTAATGATGATAATGATGCATAAGCCCCGGATTTTTAGGATCTAAAAAACTAAATTTAGGTTTATTCAAATCACATTTTAGGCTTTTATAGGTTTTTAAAATACTAATTTAGGAATTTACAAATTTTTGAAGGTAAATAAAGTTTGAAACACGCAATATATATACTGCCATTGTGTTAAAATCATTGAGACTTTATAATACAATACAATTTCAAATACTCCTTTAAAACACCCAACATCACATAGCTCATTCATATTAAAACACAAAGCCACTATTGTGTTCAATAATTTGTGTCTTTACTGAGGGAATTTAAAACTTCTAACATGACACTGTCATAGATACAACTGGGAATGGTGACTGGCCAGATCGCCCAGGTGACATTAACTTAAATTGATGTAGAAGAAGAAAAGGAAATTTTTGAGAAGGAAGGGCGAAAAGGAAGAGGCCGTGTTGTGTCAATAAGGTACTGTTTTGGAATTTGCCTGGAGGTTAACCATTTCAGAACAGCCGGCGGTGGGGTTCGAACTCATGGCGTCTCCCGAGTCCAGATTACTACCCACAGCCCGTACCACCGAGCTAATCCGGTCGGTCATTTGTTTTATTTAAGTCGGACTGGATCAGTACATAGAATTATGTCTTAGATTCTGAAAACCGAATTAGGTCCTTTTAGGTCATAACATAGAAATTAGGTTATTTTAGGTCCTATTAAATTTACGAATATTATTAGTTTATACAAAAGACGAAAAAGAAAATTAAAATTTAGAGAATATTGGGGTAGGAACAAAATAGGTTAAAACCTAAGAATCTGGGTACATCTGTCAAGGATCCAATTATATTAAAACTAATTTCTTTATCAGCCTCTACCACTTACATGATTTTATTACTGTTTTACACAGATTCAATGTAGACATTGCTTTGAAATTTTGAACTCATTTTTTCATTTTTTTTTTTGGGTTGTGTTTATTTTGTAAAGTAACAACAAGTATTATGTTACAAATTAATTACAAGTAATTAGTTTTGGCAAAAGATTTTATAAAAATTACTTTACTAAAAGCATACCAAATATAAACATTACTTTCAGTTCTTCACGTCAATATCACACAAAGAGGTACACATCGATGTGAATTTAAACCAGACTGTGATCGGAAATTTTTGCCACAGTCTATGCATGAATACAGTGGCTCTTGATTATGAAGCACTTTATGGTGAAAAATAATATTAGATGGAAACAATTTCCGGCAATGGGGACACAGTTCATGATCTCTAGTTTCCTCAATTATACTCCTACTATTATTCCCGCCGGTAGTAGTTACTGCTGATAAGACAGGAACCATATCTGAAGAACATGGGCTTGAGGGTCTTTCAAAGCCATACTTTTCTTGTTTTATGTCAATTGGTTTGCACAACATTGGATTAATATCTGTTGATGTTCTGCAAAGGTAAAGTAAAATGTCATTAAAATAAATATATTTTTGTACATCACTACATAAAATTCCACTACAGGGATACACAAGAAACAGAGTATATATGCAGTTTATGAACATAATAGACTCACCCCAAGGAAACTGCTGATTACATGGGAAGAAGATAAAATGAACAGATCTGAAATGTGAACAAGGATCTGAAGAGGAAACGTAAACCTCAGGCTACTACACATGAAAGAAACATGTTGACAGACACAGAAAAATAGTGAAAACACACATACACAAATGCATAAATCTCTTACATATCAACATTGCACTTAGTGGAATGGCTGATACTTAAAAAGACAGAAGTTTGTATTTATTATATTACTGTGTTCCTTTAAAACTTTCTTCATATCTCGTAACAACAATTCACTTTATTCTTCCAAATCAGAAACTACAGAAGTATATAAACTGAAAATCAGTAATCACACTTATCATTTTGTTGCTGCTATTATTATTGTTACAAAGTTACAACTTAGTCTCATCCATATCATATCTTACGACATTTTCATATCAGTTTTATTTAATCTTAATGGTACTTTTTTCTCATTTCTTGCTTTACACCATGTTGACAGTGAGATCATTAGAGGAAGGAAAGGATCGGAGGCAAGGAATGACAAGGAATTTGACTATGGCCTTTTGAAGGAATTCATCTGGAGTGATTTGGGAAAATAATGGAAAACTCAAAATGGGATGGCCGGATGGGGATTTGAAACCAAATACTTCCGAATGTGAGGCCAGAGTGTTACTGCTCACATTAGTGGTACTAAATGTCTCCCCAAACTCAGCTCAAAAGCTCCAGTGACTCATTTTGAAACTGCAAAAGCATTTAAGAGTCCCACAGACACAAACTCTCAAAAATTGAAAAAAAAACACTAATAAAACATATGTGACAATCGTAGTGAGGTCTGTTGAAAAAAAAAAAGTAAAGAGAAAAGTGTTAAAAACTGCTACAGTTCAATGCCTGTATGACTTTCTGGTATAAGTTCTGGTGTATTAGTTCTAATACCAAACAATATCCTAATATAAATTTTTGTGTTGGTATATGAGCCATTTCTGTGCATTTTATCATAATTTCATGGAATCATTAATTATGAGTTTTGATGATGTTCATTGTCTTAAGTTTCACAATTGCCAATTAATCATTTCTTTGGTTTGCTTTAAGTGGTGATTAAAGGAGTTATTGCATAGCAGACTTGTGGAACCACAATTTCTTTAACTTTCTAGGTAGACATTATTTCACCTGTCCTGAGGAAAATTACTGATGGACACATACCACAAACTGCAGTAATATGACCACACCTCCCTTGCATGACAGTTACACAACAATCTGCACATACCAACACTGACTAAACAAGATGCAATAACTGTTCATAAGTACAGTGATGATGAAAACTTAACTCAGGAGCTCATTTCTGAGAAGTTTTAACAGATAGAATGGATTTAAGACATACATGGGAAAACTTTGTTACAGAGACTATGGAAAATAGTACTTAATTTGTATGTTTAGGCAGCAAACTCTGAGAATTAAGAAACAATTTTAAAAAATCTAAATTATATCAACACCAATAAACATAGAAGCAAAAATACTAGTTTGTAACACCCGATGCAGAATTAGATTATTGCCAATACAGTACAACCACTCTAATCCATCCTAACTGGAATAGCAGGTATGTCAAGTAAAATGAAGAAACACCTTTATACTATATATATACTAACATGCTAAGCGAAAACTTAAGATACATTTTTAAGAATATTGCACGCATGGAGAAGTGTAACGAAGCGGCTACACGTTTGTGCGGTCTTAGTATTGTTTGTGCCCTTATGGCGGACAGAACTTGTGTTTCTTTTTGTTGTATAAAAGTGCTGCAAGAGAAATGAATAACTTGTCCAACTAGGATATTTTAAAATTCCCCGAATGCTGTGAAGTAGAACTCTGCAAAGACCATAAAAATAGTAGCTCATGTTTGGAGTCGTCTTAGTGAAGTTGTAAATAAAACTGTCATGCAGATTAAAAAAAAGGATAGAATTTCTTACTGTCACATTTCGCAAACATTTAAATAAAAAACAAGATTCAATTCGCTCTGGCTCAGGTATAAATTTATTAATTTAGCTGGTATAGTACAGCTTCTCTGAAGTTGAATTTTCTTTAGAAGTCATAGGTGAAATTTCACTCAACGAATATTCAGAATCAGCATATCTCATCAGGCAAAAGTTATCAAACTGACCAGATGGCTCAAAAAGAAGCTCATTAAATGTTTCTTCCAAAAATTCTCTGCAATCAGAAATTAATGGATAAAGAAATTATAATGCCATTAAAACAATAATTATTATAGAATTCTAATTATAAAACAATATACTTATATTAAATGAAATACATACATGAAGCTAAATAGTAATCATAGTTGCATGAATGAAAAGTAAATTAAATGGTACGGTTTCTATGGATTTTTAACATCCACGATCTTTGCCGTCTTTCTCGTTTTTTATTAATAAAAATAGGTTAGGCTAAAAGTTATGGCCGACACAACCTAGACGTCTGTCATGGCTGCTTCTCCAAAACATACAAGCGCACACGCAGGCGTGTGGATGACGATGTTTGGCTCCCCAAAATTAAACAAGCGTTTGTAGAGGCTTGGAGTTTGTGACAAGTGCCAAGCGTGTGGTCCCGGGGTAAGATTTGGCATAGTTAAAGTTTATATGCAGAAGATTTGCAGGAAGCTAAAATCTATATATAATATGCGTTACAAATACATTAAATTAAATAAAATAAAACGTTCGCTCGCCTACATAGTTCGCTCAGATGCCTCCAGTTCTGGGCGTTGCTTCACCTGTCGGCTGGTAGATAGCGCAGCTAGCAGCCAGAATATTGGGCAGAGGGAGGAAAATAAAGAAATACAGGAAGCTAAAATTTTTAGCTGATAGATAGCGTACTTTGTGGTCTTTAGTGAAAGAAAACAGTCGAGATTA
The DNA here is from genome assembly GCA_031002005.1 of Vandiemenella viatica. Taxonomy (NCBI): domain Eukaryota; kingdom Metazoa; phylum Arthropoda; class Insecta; order Orthoptera; family Morabidae; genus Vandiemenella; species Vandiemenella viatica. The sequence continues at coordinate 108,838,639 of CM061921.1, forward strand.
ATCTTTGAACTTACAAGTACATAGAAGCAAGAAGCAACATTTCGAGGGCTAGTAGATAGCGCAGCTAGCGGCCAGAATATTGGGCAAACGGGGGAACTTAAAGAAATACAGAGAGCGAAAATTATATATAATGTATTTTACAAACCTATATATTAATATGCTAAGCAAAAATTTCAGATCCATTTTTAAGAATAAGTGCCGTGCACAAACGGAGGAGCTTAAAGAAATGCATCGCGCACTGAAAAGTGCAAGATTTGGCATAATTAATGTTTATATGGAGAAGAAGTGCAGAAAGCTAAAATCTGTGTATAATATGATATATCAAATCAAATAAAAAATTTGTTGTTTACATTTTTTTTTTTAGTGGTAAGCGAATCTGCCGATGTCTGTGATCTTAGTCAACAGTAAAGGAAAAAATATAATAAGCATAGTTAATACATTTTACAAATAGATTATTCAAATAAAAAATTAATTTGCGAATGTGTGCGTGTGAAATAGGATTGGAGCCAACGTTCTTACGCGAATTCCCTGCATTGAGACACTCTGTGGTCTTTGGTAAAATGAAAGACTCGGATAAAGTAGAGATTAATTTTTGAAGTTATAAAAGGAATACTTCGAAAAGGAATGTAGCGATTCTGACAGATACTATTGTGTTTCAAGAACAGTATTTGACAGAAATTTAAAAGATTTGAACTCAAATAAGGTATTAAGAATTGAGATCCTTATTGATGTAATGTATCATCTGCAATGATACAGTTATATGTGAACATTGAAATACCGGGAAAAAATAAATAAATGCAGATTCAAGTTAAGGTTCCGGCGATGGTTGTCTGACTGGGAGTTTGTCAAAACAGGTAAACAATGGGATTATAGTAGTAACGTGCCTATGTGTAGCTATACCTCAAAAAAATGGAGGGGGTGATTTAGCAGTCCCAGTAAGAACTGGGAGGACATGCAAACAATGGTGATACATCGGAAAGTAAAAGACAGAGTACAGATAGAAATACCAGGTAAAATTCCAAATGTACAGAAGCTGCATGATAATTGCAGCCAATAGAGATGTTATGACTGTGGTGAATGTATGAGATGTAACAAACCAATAAACAAATTCTAATATGGTTATTATGAACTAATGTTTATATTTTATTTTGATGGCCAGTTCCAAATGGAACTAAAAGATGGAATGAGACAAATGGACCACAAGGTCATGAAAAGTATCAATCAGATGCTCTTATTTAGAGCTGGTAGGTTTAATCACAGGTGTGAGCTTGTGCATTGAGCAAGTTTATGACATTTATCTAACACATGGTCTGATACATTTGTGTATATGTTTATCGATGTCTGCTCCATCTTCAGAAATAGTAACAAAATCAATATAATCTACGGTCACTGCCAATTGTAGCTTCTTTCGTCCAGTGCTGATATAACTAACATTGTTACCTAACTGTCTCATCCTTCAAAAAATTGAATGAACTTGAAAATCCTGAGAAAATCTTAAAACTTGAAATTGTAATAATTTTCTCAGAATTTGTTACGTCAATTTAATTAGATTTTTTATTTTGAATAAACAATATTTATTCAAATTTAAAGTCGGTGGTCTTGTCATTTATTGCAAGAGAATATCTCACTCCTTTAGCCATACTTAATACGAGCTGGTGCTTCACTGCTCGTGGTATGGGCACTTGCAGCCAAGTAAGGTGTTATATAGGTGGGCCTCACTACCTTCTAAGGAAACTTTTGAAATACTTTACCATACGAAGTACTGCCCAGAGGTACCTAAGACATACGTAAGCCTTGCAGGCGAGGAGTTAGGCAGTCAGTTACTGGCAACCATGGAGTTTAGTTGTAGTTGAGAGAAAAAGGATTCATTTTGAGCTGGCTGATGCTGGCTCAAGCTCAGGACTTGGAAATGGACCAGTCTCTGCACTCCCTGCTGTAGCCTGTGTAAGCATACCATGCAGCTAGTGAGCTGAACTCTCAAGTAACATTTTTCCACCACTAATCATTTTCAAGTAGAACCAATGACAATTTTGCTGTAAGCTAAAATCTTATATGAGGTCTGTCCCAAAAGTATCTGACCTACCTTCATATCTTTGCTACTGACAATTTTGGCGCCATATGCCAAGGATGAGTGTCAACAATAAAGCTTCACAAACTCCCTAGACATCGCAGTTGCCACCGGGACGCCTACTTAACGTGCAGCGGGTGTTTGTTTGCAAAGTGTTTTGTATATTTATCGCATTTCACTCATAAAAATCACTGAAAGATCGGAGCAACAAATTTGCATTAAATTTTGCTTTAAACATGAAAAGACTTGTGTGGAGACCATCGAAATGATGAAGACAGCTTTTGGAGACAAGTGTATGAGAAAAACACAAATAAAAGAGCAGTTGATAGTAACCCACGCTCTGGGCAGCCTTCCACGACAAAAACAATGGATAATTTCGAACGTGTGCGACTTGCGATCAATGAAGATCATCAATTGACTGTGCGAGGACTAGAATGTGATCTTGGAATCCCGAAAACTAGTGTTCGGAAGATTTTAAATTAAATTTGTAAATAGTTCGCATGTGCGCAAAATTCATTCCGAAACTGTTAACGGTGGAGAAGAAAAACCTTCACCTTAAAATAGCTTAAGACAATTTGGAAATGGTCAATAAGGATGAAAATCTGCTTAAAAAGACTATAACTGGTGATGAATTGTGGGTTTATGGTGATGATCCCGAAACAAAATGACAGTCTTCGCAGTAAAACCTGTTGTCGGAGCCATGACCGAAAAAAAGCGTGCCATAGTCAAAGCAATATCAAGTCATTACTGATTTTTTTTTAATGACAGTATTGTGCATCACAAATATGCTCATAAAGGTCAGGCAATCAATAAAGAATATTATCTTGAAGTTTTGAAAAGATTGAGTGACACAGTTAGAAGAAAACAGCATCTGCTTTGGTCAAGCAGTGACCGACTTCATCACAATAACATGCCAGCACATGCGTAAAAAATCCTGCAGCAATATTAGACAAAGTACAAAATCGTGCATCTCTGGACTGTATGGAGCCTCCATACAGTCCTGACATAGCTCCCTGCAACTCTGGCTGTTCTCAAGATTAAAAATGCCACTCAAAGGACACCAATTTGAAGACAAAGAAACACTCGAAACTAATACGACGAACGCTCAAAAGGTGACACCAATAAATGAGTTCCAGGACTGTTTCCCAAAGTGGAAAGGCTGTTGGAAGCGTATTCTTCAATCAAATGGGAACTATTTTGAAGGATGCCACCAGCCCAATGATGCAGGACAACAGTGAGGAAATATGAAGTTAGGTCAGATACTTTTGGGGCAGTCCTCGTAGATGCAACATTTTGACATTACACCATTACTGAATTGTAAACAAAGCAATGTGCCAATCTTTAGACACAAGCTTGTCAAATACAAGGTCTATACCAAAAGTAGTAAGACTGATTTAAAAAAAAAAAAAAACATTTATTGAAGATATGTTTACAATTCCTTAATCCTCTTCGAAATAGCACCCTTGGGCAGCTACACACTTAGAATTACGCTGCTGCCATTGGCCGTACGCCTTATGGAAGTAAGATTCGGGGATGCTGTTGAGAACACTCGCCGATGTTGCTTGAACGTCCTGAATCAAGTCAAACCGCTGTCCCTTCAGCTGCCTTTTAATCCGTGTGAGTAAAAACATTCAGATGGAGTGAGATCAGAAATGTAGGCGGGGTGCAGCAACGCAGCAATGTCAAATCGGGCCAACAGTTGCCTCACGACGAGTGTGCCATAGCACGGCGCATTGCCGTGATGCAGTGTCCAGTTGGCGGAGATGACTGGTCGGACGTGATTCACTCAGTCTCGCAAGCAGGCTGGCACTTGCAAGTAAAAGTTCGAATTGACAGTTTCCCCAGGGGAAATGGACTCCTTATGAATATCTCCGTGATGATCAAAAAACGCAATCAGCATTGTCTTGATCTTTGATTTACTCATGCGAGCCTTCGTTGGACGCGGACGGCAATTGGTGGCCCGATTCGGCGTTGCCACGTTGCTGCACCCCGCCTACAGTCCCAATCTGGCTCCAACTGACATTTTTTTTTATTATTCCCACGGATGAAAAGGCAGCTGAAGGGACAGCGGTTTGACTTGATTCAGGACGTTCAAGCAGCATCGACGAGTGCTCTCAACAGCATCCCCGAATCTGACTTTCAGAAGGCATACGGCCAATGGCAGCAGAATAATTCTAAGTGTGTAGCTGCCCAAGGGTGCTATTTCGAAGAGGATTAAGGAATTGTAAACATATCTCCAATATTTTTTTATTTTTTTTACATCAATCCTACTAGTTTTCGTATAGACCTTGTATTCAGCACACTCAAAAACAAATCCCTCTTTGGCATACATGCCAGTGTAATGTTGCTTGATCTTCTGGAGCTGTCATGATAAAATATTAGTTTCATCTCAAAATCATGCTTTTGCTTAAAATTCATTACCTTGTTGGTTCACAAAAAGATTCATCAAAAAACTCTGATCTAATACCATAATCCAGGTTTTCAGCTGATGTAGTTAGTGTTTCTGACAAACTCTCAACGCCAATAATCACAGGTTCCTTTGTAGCTCCATTAGCTTCCCTATAAATCACAAACATTTCAACATTCAAACTATAGTGAAGCAATTACACTCTTAAATATTTAAAAACTGAATTACCTGGAACCTCCCAATGTTTTCCGAGTTTTGTCAGATGACTGTGGGCTCCCTTTTGATGACATCAAAGTGATTTCTTTATCTTTTTCAGTGGTCAGTTTGATGCGGTGCTCAGGTTTTAAAGTTTTTAAGGGCACCGCAAGAGGTGAACGTCTGTTGTTAGCTGCTTTTGCTGTGGACGGAGTCTTATTATGTCGTTTCTTAATACTATTTCCTTGTACTTTATCTTGTGAACAACTGGCTAGTGAATATACAGAAGAAATAAGTAAGCCATTTTTTATTGCACTCACACTAGATTTTGGTATTGGGTCTTTTTCCTTTCTCATCACAGTTCCTGCTTCTGGTTGGGATAGTGAAGTTGTATTTTTCTTTTTAGACCTAGCAGGAGAGGGAACAGTTTTAACAGTGAGATTGTTAGATTTCGGAACTGAAGCCATATTATTAGAATGTACTCCAGATGCCACTGCACAAGATACAGAATTTCTGCTGGTTTTTCTTACCTTTTTAACTGAGCTGTTAGAAACTTGAACAGAAGAATTGCATGTACCTAACTTTGATGGACTGTTCAAAGGCAAAATATTTGGGACACTGCTTGCTGGTCTTTGACTGATCTTTTGTTCAGAATTGTTTGAATTATGTGTGGACTGGATAATGCGTGCCATTTTGTTTTTATGTTGAGAAACTCCTGAACAGCCAGCATTTTGCGCACTATTATTAGGTTTTAGAGTCATAACAGGTCCCTTTTGAGACGGAAGCTGTGACAAAGGTGATGCAATTGTCACAGGGAAAGAAGCAGCTGGAGGTAAAGTGTTTTTTTCATGTGACACTGGCTCCAAAGAACGGACAGAGGATGATGATACAGCAGCAGAAACGCAAGGTGTTGAACTTGAGTTTGAATTAACAGGTGCCAAAGAGGTTATTTCTTGTATGCATATTGTTCTATCAGCCTTAGCATTATGAGCATTTCTCTCTGTAACTAAAGCCTGTATTGACAATTCACTTGGAGTCTTCACATGTAGCACTCCCACTGTTGAAACACTGCCACGATTGTTTTCTGGAGAAATGTGGCTTTCTCGTATAGAAGCCTCTACAGCACTTTGGGACCGGATAGGAACCTTATCACTACTTAGGTATCCATTTTTATTGACAGCAGAAGTCAGCACCGTATTCTCCAATCTTTGAAATTTGGATGGCTGACCACTTTGTGGCTCTCTCGACCGCTTAACATATTTTTGCAAAGAATATGTTTTTACAATAAGTCCACCATCCTGTAACAGAAAGTAAAGCCAATATACAAGTGACAAAAACGTTTGGCTACTGTTATGAACCTGAAAATCTTCCAATTGATATCTACTGTCAAATATTAGCACTGAATTAGTAAACAATACTCAACTCCATTTCTTTGTAACTCGAAAGAATATGTTTTTACAATAAGTCCACCATCCTGTAACAGAAAGTAAAGCCAATATACAAGTGACAAAAACGTTTGGCTACTGTTATGAACCTGAAAATCTTCCAATTGATATCTACTGTCAAATATTAGCACTGAATTAGTAAACAATACTCAACTCCATTTCTTTGTAACTCGAGAGCTACATCGATAAATTAAGCATATTTAGTGACCTTTCAGATAAAATCCATGACTATAATTCTCATCCTATACAATTCACTCCTTGGATCAGGAAGCAGCATGAATTGCAGCAAGCATAAAATCATTACTGAATGCAAGAGAATTACAGTGTCACAATTTACCTGTTGTTGCTATAACCTCCTACCTTCAGCTTTGGTAAGCAGCAGGTCTTCTTTCTCTAACCTCATCCAAAAACACTCACTGTGCAATAGTAATTTATCCATAATTTGCTTCAGAGCATATTTCAATATAATCTTCACAGGTTTGCAGCCGGATTGTCCCACGAAAAGACATTTCGACCACGTTCTCTGTTGTCAGCATCAGGTATATGCTTACAAGAAACCCAGAAGTACATTGTCAGTCATCAGTGGGTGGATAACGTCTTTGCTGTCAAAGCAATCAAATGCTAGCTAGCCAATGAGTGGCTCTGTAGGAGGGTCGCTCCGTCTTGCCATGCATCCCTGCTCACGCAGGGTTTTTTTTGGACACAATCCAGCAGCATACCCGGGAACACTATATTAGATTCACACACCAGGAAATTATCCGTTCTCAGAGAATGTTTTGAAAATTTCTTTTAAATTAGGTGTGACGGAAACAACTTGCAAGGCTTCTTTTATGTGTATTTACATAACAGATAGCAAATCCACAACAAATTTAATATGCAAATATTCGAACATCAAAAAGTATCATGGTATGAGCCCTAGACCCAATTTGCAATCATAGCTTTCACAGGCAACTATCTAGATGATCAAACTGGAATTCAAACATATCTTCCCTAAATGGAGTTAAAACAAAATACCACATGGTACTTGATAAACTGCAGAGTATTACATATTCGGTATTCAAAACATAAGGCAATACTATGGTTACACATCAGAATTTTCTTTGCTAATTGTATACTGAACAAATTTTCAGCTGCAATGCCGAAATTGTACATAATAGTCAAAATTACTTCTAAAAATCATTATACTTGTGAAAATGGATTTTTTTTTTTTTAGATTTGTATTTTCTCTATTCTATCAACAGAGAAAAAGAAAACAAAATACAGACTACATTGTTAAAATAAACTGTGTATCTCTATGCCATTGAGCTGCCTACTATTGTGATAGTTAAGAGCACTGTTACAATACAAGGATTCAGATCAGCACTAGGCTTTGTTTTATAGGAGTAAGGAAAAACAAAAGAATGAATATTTTACAAAATATCAGCATGAGGGAAAGCAATCCTGGGATACCATGTTTCATTTTTTTTCCCCCCATGGCATTATGCCATGCCAACATCAAATCATTAGAGGCAGGAATGGATTGGCGGCAGGAAACAGGAAAGAATTTGGCCATAACCATTTTGAATGAACCATCCCAGATTTGCCTGGAGCGATTGGGGAAATGATGGAAAACCCAAATCCGGATGGTCAGATGGGGATTCGATCCCACATCCTCCAGAATGCAAGGGCAGAACATTACCACTCACCCACCACACCAGATTCATATTTCATGACAAAGTTTGTGGCAGAAACATTCTACCACAAAGTCTGAAAATTACATACATTTAACCAAATAACTGGAGTCTATCACAATAACTTAGAGGGATTCTGTTAAGAGAGCATTGGAGAATTTACCCCATCACAGGGTGTGCCACATAATGACAGATTCAACATCATGTTTTAAACACTAAAACTTTATATATCAACATTAATAATGAAACAAGAAAATCATACAGTACAACATTATATCAGTCAGGGATACAGAAAATAAATACATCACTTCCCAAAGCTAAAGGTAGGAATGCAACTATGTCAAAAAAAACAAGATAAACAAATCTCTTTTTTTTAATCTTAGAGCTATATGCCTCCTCAACATCGAGGTCATTATGAATGGAGGAAGGGACTGGGTGCAAGGAATGGGACGTAATTCACTCATAGGTTTTCGAAGGAACCGTGTGATCATTCACCTGGAATGATTTCAGGAAAACATAGAAAACAAACATTGGTATGGCTGGATGGAGATTTGCACTCTCATCCTCCTGAATGTTAGGTCCCCATTACCACTCACCCATCAGACTCAGTATGAACCAATTGCCTTTTTCTTGTCTCCAGCTTTGGCCTAGTAAGTGATGGGTTTCTGCAGATTTGCATAAATCCAGAATACATATTAAAAATAACCAATAAATGTTGGCTCGTGTTTACACACACCATCAAACTGCTACACCCACTACTGACCATGTTATATATATATATAAAAAAACTAGTCTAATTGTCCACACAACAAGAACCTGTTAAACAACAATTCCTCCCGACTTGAGTTAGCATATCAATATATTCTAGATCTGTAAGTCACCTGTTAACTTAAAAACCAAATAAATTTAACCCAGCACCATTCCTCACCCTCACCCCCCTCCCTCCTTTCTATCTCTATCTCTCTCATGCACTAAATAAACAAAGCAATATCTGTGCAGGAATGTGTGGCCCTGTAATTTTTGAATGTATATGTGCTCAGCAAACATCCCTAATACTCAGATTTGTTAGTTTATTCTTTCCTGTTTCTCAAACTGAAGTTACCACTAATAAAGAAACTTCCCAGAGGCATCAAACAAATCCAAAAGGTTGTGCCACCAAGTCAGAGGTTGTTAAGAATCTTTACCAATTATGAAATTCACCTCATCAATGCACGAGAGATTTACTCCAATTAATAAAATACAGGTTATAATCAATTACTTTGAGTTGATTCTACAAAACCTGTCTCGTCAGACCATGTTTACGAACCTTTACGCTTTAGGAAAAGAAAAGAAGTCATGATGGCATAACATTCAACATGAAACAAAAACAAATCTGTTACATATGTGTGGTGAGCTTATCTTTATTTTTTTTTAATACTGCTTTATGCCTCGTTGACGGCTAAGGTCATAGAGGCGGGATGGGACTGGGGAAAAGGAACAGGAAGGAATTCGGCCATGGCCTTTTGAAGGAAGCATCTCGGCATTCGTCTGGAGTGATTTGGGAAAACCATGGAAAACCCAAATCTGGATGCCCGGACAGGGATTTGAAACCACGTCCTCCCGAATGCGAGGCCAGAACGTTAACTATTCACCCACCACGCTCTGTGTGAGCTTATCACAATAGCTCAATCAGAAGAAGGCATTTTATTATTTATTTATTTATCAATCTTGTTTCATGGATCCCTGCTGAGGAAGGACTTCTGGGATGTAAAACATGTCATGGTTAATACACATACATACAATATGAGTCATAATTATAGTGAAAACAATCATATGTTACAAAGGCAATAAAAATAAACATTAATTTTTATAACCGAGTTTTGCAAAAGGTCATAGTGAATACAATTAATTATTTTGTTCAAATTCTTGAATGGAGTAGGAATTGCCAATAAGATAATTTCTCAGTTTTTCTTTAAATATATCTTTATTATCTGCAAACTGTTTTATACTCTTGGGAACTTTATTAAACAGATGTATCCCATAACTCCTCTTTGCACTAATGACAGAAATGTGTGTGTTTTGTGCAGGTTATTTCTGTTTCTTGTATTGAAATTGTGTACCTGTGAATTAGATGTAAACAGGTTAATATGTTCTATGACAATGCACATGAGAGAATATACTGTGAAGTCATTGTAAGAATATAGAGTTTTTTAAAAAGTTGTCTGCAAGAAGTTCTTAGTTTTACCCTGCATAGCATCCTAATAGCTCTTTTCTGTACTATGAAAACTTTTTTACTTTGTGAAGAGTTTCCCCAAAAAATTATGCCATATGATATCACTGACTGAAAATATGAGGAGTACACCTGTTTCGTTAATTCTAGATATGCAGTTTGAGAAAGTGTTTGTATTGCAAAGGTGGCACTACTTAACTTCTTCAGTAGTGAAGTGATATGTTCGTACCAACAGAGTTTCTCATCTATTTTAATACCAAGGAATTTTATACTCTTTGTTTCTATGATTGTGTTATTTTTATATCTTACTTGTAAATCCGACTGTGCATAATTTTTTGTTTTAACCGAATATAATGTGTGCTTTTTTTTAAAAAATTGAATTTGCCTCAAACCAATTTGCTACTTCATTAAGTAATTCATTTACATTAAATTCTAGATTACTGTTTTTTTGTGTTTTTCTCACAGTCAGGTTAGTGTCAACTGCAAATAAAACAAAAATAATTTTGTCAGATATGTTTCCAGGAAGGTCACTGACGTATAACAAAAAGAGTAGGGATCCTAGGACAGAGCCTTGTGGAATTCCATGTTTTATTTTCTCCCAGTCTGATGAAGCATCTTTACTCATTTTAGAATAAAAAAATGGAAACTTTTTGCATTCGACTTTCCATGTGTGGTTTAAACCATTTACCTGTGGTTCCATAAAAACCTTTTTTCAAAAGTAATTCATGATTTACACATTCAAATGCTTTTTCAAGATTACAAAATATTCCTACAGGGCTCATTTGATTATTCAGTGTCTCAAATGTGTTATGTAAAAATGAATATATAGCCATTTCTATAGATGATCCTTTTTGGAACCCAAATTGTAAATTAGTGAGGATATTATACTGTGTAACATGTTATATCACTCTACGATACATGACTTTTTCAAAAATCTTTTGAGAATCCTGAAAGTAATGAAATGGGGCAATAGTTATCTACACATGTTGCTTCTGCTTTTTTAAACAATGGTTTTACAATTGCATATTTTAGTCTATTTGGAAACACACTTTGCATTAGGGATTCATTATAAATGTGGGCAAGTACATGATTGATACAGTCTGAACATTTTTTCAGTAATTTACTTGAAATATTGTCATAGCTGGAAGAATTTTTAGGTTTTAATTGTTTCATGAGTTTATTTATTTCTGAGACTGTTACTGATAGCAATTGCATCTTCACAAATCTATTTGGAAAACCAGTATGAAGAAGCCTTAAGGCACTATGTGGGGATTGCTTTTCTATGTCTAATTTCTCTACAGCTGAAGTAAAATGTTTGTTAAATATTTCACAAACTTCCCCTACTCCACTATGGACAAATCCATTTTGTTCTATTTATATGTCTTTAGAGTGATTTACAGATTTTCCTGTTTCAGTTTTTATTATATTCCATATAGTTTTCATCTTATTGCCAATTCTCTATTTTCTCTCTCTCTCTCTCTCTCTATATATATATATATATGAGCCCCTTAAAGCCCAAGTGGTGTAACTCACATGAATCAAGTTTCGAGAAAATTAATGTTTTACTGCAGTTTTAATAAAAAAATTAGTTTTATATATTTTGAAGTTTTTTTCTCAACAATGTATCATTAAAGAGTTATTCTAACTTATGCTGGCAGTTTTAAAAACTTTTAAAATGTTTTCTTTTTTGGGGGGGGCTTTGTTTGGAGTTACACCACTTGTGATATAAACAGGGAACAGATTCTCTTTAAAGAAGGGGGAAAGAATACAGTATTTTACTGCAATATCTATTTTTTATTCTACTGTTTATACATTTCTTACTCTGCATCTAGTGGCCCAATGTCTGCAGCATCATCTTGAGTCGATAGACTATAAAAGTAAGGATGGCAGATGGGTGGAATGAATGGTAACATGTCTTGCATATCCTTTTTCTTCTCTTTTGTTACAGATCTTTGATTTCTGTACAGTTATTCTTGAGATACATTAGTAAGATTAACAGGTCTGCCTCTTTTAGGTCCAGGTTTGAAGTTTAGTTCTGAAAAGGGCATTTCTTTGGAAAGAGTTTCTATGAAAAAAATTGAAAATTTTTCTTCCTTTCGATACTGGATCCACTGCATTTGTAGCAATGATAAAGGATGTTTTTCCGTATCAACCTTTCTTTTGGTGATATGTTGTAAAAGATTTCCAACAGACAAAAAGTCACCATGAGTCATCACTGTTATGTAAAAAGGATTTTTCTTCCTAGATTTTGCAATGACAGTATACCTGTACCAATCATTGTGATGATATATCTGCTAAATACTGCTGTAGTTTGCTATTGAGGCAAAATCACAGTCGTTGGGCAAATAAGAATAACCACTTCTCATAAACTTCTGGTCAATAACTTCAATGTTATTATCTTCACTCAGAACCAGTTTCATCGCCATGGCAACATTCCAGTTTCTATTTTGCTTGGCACAGGTGTCACTATACATTAAAACATTTTTCGCAGCTGAAGCCCCGTTTTCAATGTGCTTGACCAAACATGCACTAATTTCTTGGGAACTTTGTGATCCATTTATCTCATTACAACAATACATAAATCCTAATTTTGAGGAAAGCTCATGGCATCCCAAATTATAAACATTATTGCATTTGTAATAGGGCACTTGACATGATAGTTTAGGAAAAGGAAGAGACTTTTCCAAATCATAGGAAAATGTATAGTAAGAGCTATTATTAATGGAATGTTGAGTGCCCTCGTTCATGGCATTATGAGCTTTTTCTGTTGGCGAAGATGAATTCAGAATCTGCTGGAATACATTAATCACTTGCTCCAATATCTGCCAAAATGCTCGGCTCACTAACACTGCTCTCATCACTGCTCATAATGACACATCAAAACTAAAATCTTTTACATCTAGGTTATTAAAATGTTTTTTAGTTTACCTGGTTACAACATTTCTAGATGAGCAAAAAGTGGTTGAACTGCAAACAGTTACAGGCACAGTGGTGTATCTCCAATATACACCACTTTAGCTTTTACCCAACAGATGGCTGCATTGACTGCATAAACTAGTGCTGCTAACTATAAGGTTGTTAAGGGAACTAGAATTTACACCACGTGTGCTTTAAACAGAATGCAACTTGCTGAACACTTCTGAAACATTAACTCCAAAAAAAGCAAAAATTGGACTTACACCACTTGGGCTTTAAGGGGCTCGATTCATGTGGCAGGCTCGGATGTGACCACATCTTTCCCCCTGCCATATGTCTCGCCTCCTACATGAGGAAGACTAAAAAGTCGAAATATTGTGTACTTCTTTTGTTTTTGTGTTTTTACGTGTCTCGCCCTCCTGCCTTCATCTGTGGTAAGTGACGGGTAACTGTTTATTTTCCCTATCCTATCTTATTTTCAGTGCCTCGCGGCAGTTTCTTTGTTTCCTTTATCCAATTATATATATACACACACACACACACAGTAGTCTCGCTTAACTGACCTCCGTTTATCCGACATTCGGTGCCATCTGACTCATAAGACACACGCACACAGAGTGGCTTGCCCGTGATGACCTGTATGAAGTCACTGATGAAGTGGTTCCAAAATAACACACAACTAAGGCTTCAAAGCCCTTAAAACAACACTGAAATACATGGCACGACAAGAAGAAACCTCCAGCACTGAAGTGGTATTTCTACAGAGAATGTGTGACATAGTGGTGAGAAAAAGACACTCGGCAGGCAAGCAAAAGTCTATTACAAACCTTTTTAAACAAAATTGAATATATTAACCTCTTTTTCTGCTTTATAATTGTATTGCACAATGAAAGTAATTACTGTACTGTATCAGCTTTATCAGTAATAAGACACCAGCAACCATTTACGAAATTGTTGTTTCTTCTTTCCCTATTAACCGACATTCAAAGTAACCCGACATTCCCGCGGCCCGTTTGCATCGGATAAGCGACTCTACTGTATATACACTTGTTCTTGGCCTTTCTTATTACATTTGTTTACAAAGTTTAAAAAATAGATAAAAAAATATGGGGATAAAGTTCTGACAGAGCGAGACGCCTTCACAACAATAATCAAGGAGTAAGCCAACATTATTAAAACTGCAGAAAAAAAGGTTCCATAAATCACTGAAAAGAACATTCCAAAAAGTAGAAAATGGATGGCTCAAGTAAATAGCATTTGGAAATTCACAGTAACCTTTACAACAGCAATACCAGATGTATCACAGCAATTCAAAAGTCTTTAAACAACTGTCGATGATGATAATATATCAAAAGTTAGTTTCAGTTTAAACTGACAACTGCAAAGTATTGTAAAGGGATTACTATTCTAGAACAAAAACGGAACAATTTAAAGGCAACATTTGGTACAAAGAAAAAGAAAGTAACAATAAAAATTTTCCCACCTTTTCTTCATTGCCAGTAACATAATCCACATTTGTTGCAGATAAGATTTTTTCTATTTTTTCCTGGGCTGAGATGCATGCTGTGTATAATTCATATGAAGTATCCAACTTTATAAGACAACTCCGACATATTTTCCTGGGCTTGGGACCATCTTGACTGATCTAAGAAGTTCAATTAATTTTATTGACACATATACACAAAGGATCCAGCAACATTGTACAACTACAGAAGATTTATGACAAAATATTAACAAATACAGTATCACATAAAACATGTCGCTGATTTAATATGTATTGACTATATCTGGGTTATACCATGAAAAACATAACCAAAACGGATGTGAGAAACATGTAACATCACAGTGCTAATCATGTTAATACCATAGTGCTGCCTCACAACAGCTGTCTCTTCCCTGAAGCCAAAAGTCTTATGAAATGAAGATCAATAATACACCTTGGACCAGCACAAGACCATTAAATGTTTTTCAGAAAGTATATCTAGTGGTATCTTGTCTACAACCACTGCAGTATTATGACACCGATTCCTTGAGGAATCATGATCTCCAGTAATCCCAAAGAAGAGTTGTATAAACATTAAAGCTGTCAATGGGAAATCTCTTTTATGCTCAAAAGACAGAGCTCAAAGGCAATATCGACATTGATGACTTTGGAGATCCTGTTTTTGAGGACAGAATTTGATACAGCTTTGAATGACTTAAAAGCAAATAAGGCAGTTGAAATTGATGAGATTCCTGCAGAACTTCTTAAACCCCTAGGAGAAGAAGGAATCCAAAAATTATTCAACCTGATATCAAAAAATTATGAAAACAGGAGAAATTCCAACAGATTTCAATGAAAGTATCATCTTCATGCTTCTAAAAAAAGCACAAGCAGACAAATGTGAGAATTATCGCACCATAGGTCTAAATCGCATGCTTCAAAATTACTAAGCAGAATAATGGAAAGGGTAATAGAAGAGATAGTGGGTGAAGATCAGTCTGGTTTAGGAGAAACTGTGGTACTAGGGAAGAAATTCTGGCTTTAAGATTAATAGAGAACAAGAAAAACAAAGATACGTTTGTGGAGTTTGTTAATTTAGAAAAAGATAATGTTAGTAGTGACAAGCTCTTCAAAATTTTAAAGAAGTGTATAAAATATTGAGATAGAAGAATACTTTATAAACTATGTAAAAATCTGGTAATATCAAGATGGGGATACCGCTGCGGCCTCGCGTAGTAAACACACAGATCACGTGGTATATGACATCATTGTGACATATGGTCCAGGCTGCATTACAACATAAACTCAAATGGTGACTGACGAAATCATATTTTATAAATATGCGTTTCGGTCGTAATGCAGCCTGGACCAGAGTGAAACGTAACCATAATGTACTATATTGCAGATATCCAATTTTCAGATCATATCTATAGCTGTTACAGTGTTGGAATGAGCAGACTGAATACGTCACAATCATGTCATATACACTATGTTATCTATGTGTTTACTACACGAGGCCGCGACGGTATCCCCATCTTGATATTACCCTAAAAATCAAATGCTATAATAAAAGTAGAGAATCATGAGTCGGTTAAAAAGGGTGTGAGACAAGGTTGCAGTCTATCCCCATTAATATTCAACTTGGCTCTACTGGAGATTGCAATGCCGCTACATCATCATTCACTAATGACATCATAATACTGCTGTAGTCATCGCAAGACACTTTATTTTCAAGCCGTAATTCCATTGTTATACGCATGGAATACATCACAATCCCGTTCCTGTGATCACCTATAGAAATACTAACTTAATGCATGTGCAGAGGCGAGCAGTAGATAACAGGAAGGCCGCCATGCTTGGAGGAGCGGGTTTTGGGTGCTCCCCCAATTAAAAAAAAAAAAACATTGTTATACGGCATACACCATTATTTTCAAGAAGAAATTAGGCTGTAATACACTCTGGTCTGGCTTGACACTGTCAAATACTTCAGAAAGTATTTATAGGGTTGTATTGCATTTGGCTACTGCAGTATTATGACGCCAATTCCTTGTGGAATCGTGATATGTGGTAATCCCTCAACTTGTTTGTAGAAGCAGCAATAAAGGAAGTGAAAGAAAGATTATAACATGGTATAAGTGTTCAAGGAGAAAAAAATCAATATGCTACAATTTGCTGATGATACTGTCATGTTAGCAGAACAGGCTGATGATGCTAAGAAGTTACTGAATGTTAAAAACAAAATACCAAAGGAAGATTTTGGACTAAACATAAACCAAAGCAAGACAAATGTGTTGACATGTAACAGAAATGATATCAATAATAGTAGTATAAATATCAAAACAGAATCAGAGCGATAGGAGTAGCAAGTGAATTCCTCTAGTTCGGAAGTAAAATTACAACTGATGGCCAAAGCAGGAATGATGTTAAAAGCAGAACAGCACTAGCAAAAGGAGTCTTCATGAAAGACAAATATTTAGACAGATATTAGAATATATGAAGCAGATAATTGAGGACGTGGGTTGTAAGCGGTATGTTAAGATGAAGAGGAAGGAACAAGACAGGAAGTAATGTAAGATTGCAGCAAATTAGTCGAGACACCGATCACAGCAAAAAAAAAAAAAAAAAAAAAGACGTGCAGAAACTGAAAGATAAGAGTTAAAACAGTGCCATCACTTTTAGCTAAGCGATTAACTTACATGAACTGGAAGGCACGTCTCAATCTTCGTAATGATTTCCAGCCAAGGTCCATTGGAGGATCCAAAAATATCCATGCATTCTTTGTCAAATTTGGCACACAGTCTACAAAGATCTTTAAGCTCATTATTAACATCAAGCATCATTTTTCTTCCAACCTGACATTTACTTAACAGCTAAAAGCCATCTCCCATCAACCACAACACTTCCCGCCAGTGGTGAAATAACAACACACAATAGTATTGTCTCTGACACACAACAACTTCCACAATATTCACGTGCCACCAAAAGATAACGCGCGAACGTAGGCTAGATAGTACACCCCGTTCATCAATAAAATTATTTTTTTCCCAAAAACTGTTTTCTTTTCCCAGTTAATAATGTAAAATACATTCAAGTCTGAAATAAACGACATATTATTTCAATATAATTAATATATCAATCCCTCAACGAAGCGGTGGAAAGCAATCATTTGCACATTGGATATCAACTTCAAATTTTTCATCTTTGCCTGTATTTCTAATAACAGACATTCTGAAAGTTACCAAGCTGTCAAATTCGGTGATTGAGAATATACGATGAATTAATTATTAGCTTGTGTTATTATTAGGGATGTAACATATCCACATCCGCAAGTGCGGAACTATTCCGTGAAATCCTATACCCGCTTTCCCATCCGCGTTCGCAAATTTTTTATTGCGGATGTATAGCGGATGTTTTGTTTACATGGTAATATTATTATTCTTTTTCTTTATTCGCGATTCTGCCCATCGTCACTTAGCTAACAAAACAATGGTTATTTTCTGACAATCTTGCAATGAAAGTAACAATGAACTAAACGCTGTTATTACCCAAGCCAGTGGTACGCAATCTTTTCTATCTGGCGGCACACCATAAGGTTATCCATAGATCTCTCGGCACACCTTACCACACGGATAGTTGATTTAAAAAAAACTGGGTCCTCAGAACACGAATTTTTTTGCGTATACAGCCTCCAAACAAGTAAAAATATGGATGTAGTCTTCTCACCAGAAGATGGCGACGGAGGCTGAGATCGCCGAAATATCGTGTGGAAACAGGGCCGCCGTAAGCGGGCGTGCAAGGCGTGCACCGCACGCGGGCGGCACATCGAGGGGGCGGCAAAACGAGCGATCGACAGTCGCCGCCCTGCGATAGTTACCACTCGATTGTCGCCGCGACGAAATTTGCGGCGTATTATGTAGCCGGCGACCTTTTTTTTTTAGGTCAACAGCTGCTTCGGGCGGCCGGCGACACTTGGAATGGCAACAATGGGGGCGGCAAATAATGTGTTCAAAGGGCGGCAATCTCACAGTTTTTAGATCCTAAATCCACCACTGGCTGTAGTTAGACAAGGGGCGGCATAATCGGTATTGCACGCGGGCGCTCAAACAGCTAGCGGCGGGCCTGTGTGGAAACATCTTACTTACTCGGCTAGTTACCCGAGAAGACTACATCCATTCTCAACGCCGAGAAAGACTTCCTTCCTATATAAGTAAAAAATTATAGCTACAAACAGCGGTTGCATAAAATTAATAACCAGGCAGTTTTATATTACTATTACAGTAAATAATTGTACATGTACCTTCAATGTGACACCTGTGCCTGCTTAACTGCACACAGGTGGCTGATTCGTCGAGAAATCGTTGACAATACAAGCCTCATTTCTTCGTCGACGGATTTGAGTCTTTCCCTTTTGGATGTTTTAATCTCAGTCAACGTCGATAAGCCCAATTCACATAAATATGTAGTTGAAAATGGCAATGAAAACATTAACTGCCATGTCGGAGATAGCCGGATATTCATTCCTTATTGTTAGCCAAAATGTATCTAAAGGAACTTCGAGAAGCTTTAATTTCAAAGTTCTGTCAGCTTTAAAATCTGCGAGTTCCTCTTGAATATTTATTGGAAGATGTTCCGAATTTGCAACGAATGGATCACTAACCCGTCGAAATCTTCAACACTTTCTCCAAAACACTTTTTGAATCTCTGCTGCAAGCCTTCTAAATGTTATTTAATTAAGTCCATCACCATTTCATTACTGTCATCAAGTGACCATACAGTCGGGAACATCTCACACGACCCATTTTCAATCCTATGTAACCACAAATCCAGCTTGTTCTCAAATCCTTTAATCTTATCCATACTAACAAGAATATTTTCGTTCCTACCTTGCATTTTGATGTTCAGCTCATTCAAGTGTACAAAAATGTTGGAAAGATATGCCAACTTACCTACCCATTCGCCATCTGCGAATAAATCCGCGTACTTGTGTCTTTCAACAGTCAAAAATGCCTGGACCTCTCTAAGTTCAAATATTCGTTAACACTTTCCTCGTGACAGCCAACGTACTTCTGTATGTAGCAGGAATGTATGTGTTTCGAACCCATTTCTGACATAAAACGGAAAATAGTCTCGAATTTAGGGGCCGCGATTTTATGAAGTTCACGACTTTTACTACTTCGTCCAGCACATCTTTCAGAGAAGGTGGCAGAGACTTAGCAACAATGGCTTCGCGGTGAATGAGATAACATCATCGTACGTTGGGATTTACTTCGCGTACTTTAGCTGCAAATCCTTTCACTGGGCCTGTCATAGCAGCCGCTCCGTCTGTATAAACACTAACGCAATCCTTCCATGTTAATTCATTAAGGCGCAAATATTCATCAGTCAAACGAAATATTTCTTCACCGGTAGTATGCTCTGGAAGTTCTTTGCAAAAGAAGAAATTACTTACAATTTATTCCATCGATGTAGCGAATGTAAGCCAGAAGTTGTGCATGGCGACTAATATCTGTGGACTCGTCGATCTGAAGTGAGAACTTCTGACTTGTTGATTTTCTTCCTTATAATGTCTTCAATATCACGAGACATATCAATAACTCGGCGACTGATTGTGTCAGCAGAAAGAAGAATTTTTGAAATTTCACTAGCAGATTCTAAACCCAGAACTATTCTCACCATCTCTTTACAAACAGGCTTTAACAGCGTTTCACCTATTGTGTCGTTTCTTGGCCTTTACTATAAGTTCGGCTGCCTTATAACTAGCTTCCTGTAGTTTTCCGAAACACGTACTGTAGTGGTCATGAAAGTTTTTTATTTTTTCTTATTTTCCAACAACCCACGAAAATAATTGACATCTTTGTTTGACAGACAAGAATGTTTTGTTGACAAACGTCGTTTTAATTTACTGGGAACCATTGCAGCGTTGCTGAGTTTTTCACCACAAACGATACACTCGGGGATTGGGCACGTTTTTTCACCACACCAAGAAAACCCATAGGATAAGTAATTGTCACTATATTTTCGCTGCATTAACTTTTGTTTCCTTCTTTCTGACTCAACGCTTTCATCAGTTGCACTCATAGTCGGAACACTCCGTTCAAGGAATTTGTGCATCTTGAAGAAATAAAAGTCTGCTAATTGTAATAGAAAATATCAAGACGAACTACTAACACAGTTTTCAGACCACTTCAGAGCACAGCTATGATAGAACTGAAGTAATTGTAAGAAGCGGGATTTATACACTTCAAAGAAGTCACATATACCGTGCCGATTGTTTTTACAGTGATGTCTAACAATGCGCCGGTGCAACGGTACAGGAACAAAGTAGTATTGTTGGAGAAGCACCAACACCGAACACTTAATAAAATAAGGCTTGGAAAGTTCTGCTAATCCCATCAGTTTAGTCTGAGGGAAAAGCACAAACACAGAACATGCTGTAAATATAACAGAAACTCAAAGCGCAGCAATAGAGGCGAGGAATAAAAATATTTAATAAATGAATAAACAAAACTAATAGCAAGTGTGAGTAGATAAATAAATAACATTTAATTTATTAAAATACGACTATACGTAGCAATTCGCGGTACATGAAACTAAAATGTAATTAATAAAAAAATTGGCAATTAATTCCTTATAACTGGTAAAATTTCGCGGCACACCTTTCACCTTGTCGCGGCACACCGGTTGCGGACCACTGACCTAAGCGACGAATTTACAAGTTTGAACTTGTAAAGTAAAGGTCAGGTTACAATAGACCGCACCGAGCCCGCACTGTCACCGACCGACACTTTTCTTATTGTTGTCGCTCACTCGATTGAAGTGAGTTCAAACGAAACCGCACCGTGTGTCGGGCGTCATTAGTTTGTTTTAATTTTGTTGGTGCGGGCCGGTGTCAGGCTGGTCGATATGGAAAAGCGTATAAAAAGAGTTCAGAAATTTCTGGTCCTTTAGGACTAAATGTTGTTTTAGCATTACTGATTGCTTTAGAAACGTTTCCTGTTTTTCAGCCTTACTTTAGGTTGATCAGATGTTCGTGAAATGTAGGTAGAGTTCTCATTAACAAATCAAAGCTTTGGCAAACGTGAAGGTTGATTTTACGGCCTGTAAAAATTGCATCCGAGACCCGGATTTTGAAGCGGGGAACTTCCATACACAAGGGCGGATCCAGCATTCGGGTCAGGGGGGGGGGGGGGTCACGTAGTCGAGGTCCAGTTAGGACATGCTTCAAAATTACAATAGTATATATAAAAAAAAATTAATTTTTTGCATTATGTCAAATTAATTGTAATCAAATAACAAAATCAATTATTCTCTTTTGAACTTTCGGGAATCTTGTTACCACTTGAACGAGTACGGTTTTGTGAACGCGGAGAAGTGCCGGTCCAGTTAGGTGGTCTTTTGCCAATGATGCTCAAACTCAAGTTTTTAGCCTCCTGAGAGTAGAAAAAGATCTCTTCTGCCATAGCGACACTATCTGATAGTGTAGCAAGATTATACAAATACTTGTTTACGTTGGGATACATTTTAACATGACATTTTTCTATTAGATTAGACATAGATTGCGGAATATTCTGATTCCGTTGCAATTATACTATCCACAGCCAATATTCGCTTATAATGACTGATTTGTCTATTACCTGCTTATAGTTGAATTCGAGTTTTTTTTAACTGTTTCAATGTCTTCATTAGTGTAGGTATAATTGACTTTCGGGATAAAAACGACTAGTTGAAATAAAGTATTTCAGGTGACAGATGGTCTTATAGCTAGAAGTAGGATGTATACAAGGTACAGCCATACGGAAATACTGATTGAAGAGGTAGCTCTATATATTTATCTCGACACTGTTCTGGGGCATTAAATTTCCATCGCAAATTTCTGGGCAAATTCTTTTGCCTCTTCAAAAATTTCGGAAAACTATGTTCTCCTGTTCCACTTTTCATCTCAGAACACTCATTGTATCATCAGTAGCGTCAGTAGAACTTTTTAAGTCAACTGAGTTCGTCTGCGATACTCTGCTCAAGGATACAGTTATATGAGAAACTGAAAAATAAAATAAGATATATTTCGGTGTTGATGCGATGTAAACGTTAATTTAATTTGGATTTTTATTTTAAATACACGAATTTATAAAAGAAACTAATGAAATCTATCTACACTGTTATCAATCTGTGAGCAGCCAGCGTGTGTCTGATGGTTTTGAAATGTCATCACGCAAAAAATACTTCAGCAATTAAAATTTAAAGAGCTTATGTTCCAGCTTAAAATCTACGAAAACAGCTTGTGAATTGTATATACTGAGGAAAGGAGAACGAAATTATAACCGTTTCCAGAAAATAGAAATATGCCTACAGATCTTCACCTTCTTTTTTCTTCCAATGAATCCCATTCCAGCTCTTTTATCATGTCTGTTACTGATTGTGTTCTGCGGTAACAAATTTAGCAGCTCTTTTTTGCACTCTCTCCAGCTCCTGTATTTGATACTAAAAATTTGTGTCTCATATTATACTACCATATTCAAGCAATGGTCTGACCAAAGTTTTTTAACCCAATTGTAACCCAATTACTTATCTCGTACATCCTTTCATCACTCTTACCAACAAGTGCAGAATTTTGAAATATTTTCCTACTGCCTATCCAATTTGTCCTGCCCAGTTAAGCTTGCTATCAAATGTAATGCTAAGATATTTACATTTCTAATCTTCAACAAGCAAGTCTTTCCCCACCTTATAATCATAGTCAACTTTTAGTTTACAATCTTCGTATCTAATAAGCTGACTCTTCATTGCATTTATCTTCATCCCATGTTCACCAACTCAACTAGATATACTGTCCAGATCATCCTGCAGCTGTTTACAGTCCTCTACTGTTTTGATCCTTTTATATAGCATTATGTCATCTGCAAACAATTCATTTTCTGATAGTAAAGGCATCAACACAATTATTCATTAGAATAATGAATAGAAATGATCTCAATGCGCTACTCTGTGGCACTCACATTCTTACTTCCACTTCTTTTGATACTACATTTCCTACCTTAACTTATTGGTTTCCACCTTTCACAAATTCTGCTACCCAGTAAACCATTTTCCCATCCACTCGAATAGTTTTTACCTTATTTACTACCATTTTATGGCTCACTCTGTCAAAAGCCTTTGAAAGATATAATGCTACACTGTCAATTTGGCCTCCCCTGTCAATTTCATCTGAAATATCTTGAATATATCCCACCAACTGAGAATCGCATGAATAACCTTGCCTAAAGCCATGCTGCATACTTAAAAACCACTTACACTCCTCACATATATGTCTGATGTGGTTGCATATCAATCTTTCCATTAATTTACCTACCACTGATGTCAAACTGATTGGCCTGTAATTTTCGACTATTTCTTACCCCTGCTTTATGTACCGGCACTACTATCGCTCTTTTCCAGCCCTGTGGTAAGCAGCAAATATCCAGAATCTGTGTAAATAATATTCCAAGGTAAGGTGCAATGTTACATCGTGCTATCTTTAAGACATCTGTAGTAATATTATCTACACCAGTCCCTTTATGTTTTTTCATCTTTCTTAGTTCCTTCAAGATATTCTCAGGATGAATTTCAAATGTTTTGGTCTGCTCATTTCTAATTGTGTTTTTAAGCTCGTTATCCGATTTTTACCCTACCGTTTCTGATTCATTATCCCTAATAGTCTCACTTACTTAAAATCTCTGCCTTTTTCAAATCCTCAGTAACGTCTTCTCCATCCTTATCCATAAGCATTTCAACACCCTCCCTCCCCTTCAGTTTTCTAACATAGCCATAGAAATTTCTCGATGCATCGGTCAATGGCCACTCTGCACTGACAATACTTTTCATAAACCCATGTTTACCCACCTTCTTAGTTATTATTAAGTCGTTGTTTAATTGTTTTAAGTATTCCATACTACCCTGCTGTCTCTTAACTCTGTTATGTTCTCTTCTTACAAATCTCTTTAACATCCTCACCTCCCTGTTTCTCTTTCCCTCTCTAATTATTTCCTTGAACTTGTCCCATTTTGACTCTACTGCGCTCTGTGCATTCCTTCCATTTGCGCAAAATTTCTTAGAAATATCTCTCACATGTGCATCAATACATTTTCTGTATCGTGATCGAAAGTTAGTCGGTTAGAACTAATTACTTGCGGCTAAAATAATGACATCAGTAATATGGCTTCAGAGAAAGCATAGGAAATTAAAAATAAGTCTTGACGATGTTATGTGCAATCACGTAAGATTAGATTTTATCCACACAAATGTCTATAATAAAGCAGAAATAATTTATGTAATCAATATTTTGTCAAAATAAAACCAATATCG
The DNA here is from genome assembly GCA_031002005.1 of Vandiemenella viatica. Classification (NCBI taxonomy): domain Eukaryota; kingdom Metazoa; phylum Arthropoda; class Insecta; order Orthoptera; family Morabidae; genus Vandiemenella; species Vandiemenella viatica. Next base: position 108,863,370 of record CM061921.1, read on the forward strand.
AAACAGCAAATAATTTGACATGTTGGAGGATAAATATTTGGAATAGCTTTTTCGTTATAAGACGTGAATAAATTTTTATTATTGCAATGTTTATTAATATTATCGAAATTATTGTTAAAGAACACTCTTACACTATAACACACTTCCATGCATACGAAGTCGTGGGTAACCACTAGTAAGTTATTAAGTTTTTGTGTTTATGCATTATTACATACCTAAGGTAAGAAATAAAATATTTAGGTACCTATCTAAAACCCCGCTCAAGCAGATAGATAATATTATAAAGTCTGAATTGACCAACTTTTGCAGTAAGCAATGCGCCTCATTAGCAATTTTGTTGTCTTGCCAAGTTGAAATCTTTTCCAGAGCAGTACAAATTCTCAGTAAGTTGCCTCATGAAATTGTAGACGGCCATCATGCCTCTCAACCCAACGCGTCTCATAGATAGACTACCTTGCATTGTAGCTCCAAATTATTTTAAGAAAATTTGATGCCTTTTAGCGGATGAATTAGTAAATGCCACAACTTTTTTCATTGTGCCCGAGGTATTAACGGCAAGAAATGTCTGGATGGCATAGCTATCATGTTATTAAGAACATGATTGCTGCATGTACAGCATATCAAAATTTGAGACAGAGACTTTCAACTATTTTCGCAAGCTCGATATCGCCTAGACAGTTATCATCTAAGCGTATCGTAAGCATAACAGAAAGTCACAAAACTTCCTTTATTATACCATTGTGTATAGATCTAAATGAAATACTAAGCTGTGAGATATGTGTTATATTTGTTGTTTCATCGAATAAAATAGAAAATTATTTAGTTACATTCAAATTCAGTAAAATACTTTCCTAAATGATTTCCTTGCAAACATCAATCAACTATTTTTGCACAATTTTGCTGATATATGCTGCATTAGATATAGAAGTCACTAAATGGTGATGCTAAGGTGTGTCACGAGATTTTACACGGAATTTTAAAAGTGCTTCCTTCATCATCCACCATGCTGTCGTTACTTGCTTCTTTATCAAAAAATTTGTCATCATCGCGATGACCACCTATCGATATTTCCTGATGAACACAAAAAAATTATCGTTTTAGCAATTGGTCGTAAGCGTTCCTTATTTTCATTAATTTGTGTGATTTAGGTTTGCGAAAAGTTGTTAAAAAGTTTTTCTCTAGCTTCGACAACTACTTCGTGGTATTGATTTCGCTGGTGAGTTAGCAACGCGCCATTTTCACCAAGAAAATCACCGAAAGCTATTAATGGTTCTTTTATGAATCTTTTAGAGTTGTTTTTGACTATGTTCCAACTCAAGGGCGTTACTGTAAATAAAACATAATATTTGCGATAAAACAAGCCAATGAAACTTGTCAAGGTGTGATTTCTAACATATTTTTTTTCCTTGTTTGATTACAACACAGTGTGGGAAAATATAAATTTGAGAAGGCAACCAATGCTTTTCGATCAATATAGCTCTCCTTGAATAGTATAGGTTTTTCTTACAAACCATCCAGTATCTGAGGAAAATTTCGATTGAGAAAGCGAACATTTTATCTGTTCAGTACTGCAAGTCGACGTACACGAACGAAATCGGTAAGCAAACAACAGCTTCAGCAGGAGCAATATTTTCTTCTTCATCTAAGGTTAAGGTAGCTGTTGAAGCATCGCCAGCACACATATTATCACATGCATTAATGCTCAATATAGGTAAATGTTTTGGATGTTTATCAATCTCAAACCTAGGTGTCTTGGTAAAAGAATGAATCTATATTTCTAAATAAACCACTACATGCATTATGTTTAGTACCACCATCACCATCACCATCACCTTTTTCGCTGCATCCTGCAGTCAAAAACACCCGTGCGTGACTAAACAAAAATGACAGTATGTATATAAATACATCAAATGGTTTAGCGGCGAGGCGCGGTCGGAGCTACGTGGCTGTCACGTCACTGAACATCGGAGCGCAGCCGCAAACGAATGGGGCGACGGGCAGCGGGACGCGGCAAAATCAAAAAGTTACAATCGCGCACACAATATTAAATCCATAATGACCTAACGGGTACAACGCAATATTATAAAGAGCATACAGTCGCATTGTGACCGTCGTTAATGTTTTTGTTAGATCTGGCCACCTATCAATCAAAGTAATCTTATTTAATTAAAATCAATGAGATTAAAAATATAATCAGAGGTTGACCTAGGCCGAGCCGAGCCTCCCTTCCCATGACCTCCCCCCCCCCCCTAAGATCCGCGCTTGTCCATACCCGATTGTGGTTGTTGCTTTAGGGCGCGTCGACAACGATGTCATTAGTACCCTATCCATACCCGAATCACAAGCCGCAAGCATCTGAATTTAGAAGTACTGAAAAACATGTATTCAATCATATAAAAGTATATTTGTGTTTAAGGATAGCAAAAATAAATGATATAGTGATGAAGTACGTTGATTTTACTGTTTTGAATATTTATTTGTCATTACATCCAGATTTGCCTCTTGACTCAGATGGATAAATCGTACGATTGGGGTACTGAAAGTCCCTTGTTCAAATCCCTGTCTCAGCTGTAATTTTCATGGGTCTTAAAATTGACAGTCACCTTTGGTAAAGCTTTGATTTGTTAATGCTAAAATGCTGGGACGCTTCGTGGTTCGAATTTCACGTTAATCTGTAGGTCTCCTTTTAAAAATAAGTGACAACGATAGAGGTGCACTGAGCGGCTGACAAGAAACTCTGTGACTGGAATTTTTAGATCACACGAAACTATTATTTTACTGAATCTTTGCAATCTGTATTTAAATTAAAATTTATAATAATCATATTATTTTTTGTTAAAAAAATTGAGTGAATCGAAAGGAACCTGTAATTGCTTTCACGGACCATCAAGAGTTCTTTTATCGAAAATCGGATCTCGTAGGTCCTACAAGTTGTACTGTGAGTGTGCCACTAGAGCGGTGGGAATGTGGGTGGCGAACGTGGAACTGAGCGTGGCAGGTAGGCGGTAACGGCCAGGCCTCGCATTCAGGGGGGTACGCCGGTTCGAATCCCCGTTCGGGAATCCAGATTTTGGTTTTCCATGGCTTCCTCAAATCACTCCAGGCGAATGCTTCCTTTAAAAGAACATGGCAGAATTCCTTCCCGTTCCAAGACCAGATCTTGACACGCCTCTAATGACATCGAAGTCGAACAGGCTTATAGTTATAAGACCAAATAAAAGCTAGCCCAGAGATGCGCGGTGGCGTGGCCTTGTGCTTGACGCTTGAATTAGTCTAGCCACGAGCTCTGCAAAGTTCATATGACAAAGACTGGTTTTTAGACGCGTGCGTGATTATGTAAAGAATTTCATTCACTTGTGAAATCATCCCACATTTCTTGTTATTGAAAGACGAGGCAAAATAAATCAATATGGAAACATTATATGGAAATAAAATTTACTTATGAAAACAGATTGATTTTAAATTTATTTTTCATAAAATATTAAAATCTAAATAATTATTAATTTATTTTTCCACATCCGCTTCCGCAAAACATCCGCATCAGAGTATGTCAAGCACTGAAAATCCGCATCCGCATTTGCATCCGCAAAGATTACATCCGCAACAACCCTAGTTACTACCAAATTTTTTTATTTGCTTCGTCGACGACGGCCTAGTTAGAGGTGGGAAATGACCGGGGGGGATGGCAAGAAAAGGGCAGGAATTTGAAGGAACCATCTCATCATTCGCCTAGAGTGATTCGGGGAAACAATAGAAAACTAAAATCTGGATGGTCAGTTACAACATACAATAGAATACAATACAATACATACATACATTCATACATACAATACATTCATACATACAATACATTCATACATACAATACATTCATTTGCCACAGATCCCAATATAAGAGACTGACTCTGTATGATGTGGAAAGTTGTCACTTTACAGATAAATAATTGCATAACAAAATAATACATACAGTAGAAGATGTACAGTCATAACATACATGGTACAGTAAACAATTGTATAACAAAATAACACATATACCAAGAGATGTATACTCATAGCATACATGGTAAATTAATTATGTAAACTACATTTACACAGGCTACTGGCAGTTATTTTGTAGATACCTTAGAAATAAATTCTTCGACAGAGTAGAAGGAGTTGTCAATTAAATATTCTTTCAATTTTTTTCTGAATTTCTTCTTATCATCTGCTAGACATTTAATGTTTCTTGGGAGCTTATTGAAGATATGTATCCCTGAATATAGAACCCCTTTTTGAACAAATGACAGTGAATGTAATCCTTGTGAAGATCATTTTTACTTCTAGTGACATAATTGTGTATTTTACTATTTGTATCAAACAAAGGAAAAGAATGTGTATCTATACTCAGCCGCCAATGTTAAAATCCCTAACTTCTTGAACAGCTCTCTACATGAAGTTCTATTGCTAACCACACATAATTCTTATTACTCGCTTTTGGGCTATGAACACTTTGTCTTTATGGGTAGAATTGCCCCAGAATATTATTCCATATGATAATAAGGAGTGAAAATAAGCAAAATAAACTAGCTGCCTCATACGGAGATCACCTATAGCTGAAATTGTACGAATTGCAAATGTGGTGGTATCCAATCGCTTTAGTAGGTCAGAAACATGTACCTTCCAATTTAAATTATGATCAATATACAAACCTAGAAATTTCACACATTCTACCTCCTGAATGGACTGACCTGCAAATTTTATGTCTATATCTGGTGTTAATCTGTGTGATGTACTGAATTGCATATACTGAGTTTTATCAACGTTTAGAGACAAGCCATTAGCTGTAAACCATTTATTAATAACTTCAAAGACTTAATTTGAAATATATTCTGTACACAAATCTGGAGTATTTTTAATTCGTATGTTTGTATCATCTGCAAATTGGACAATTTTTTATTTTTTAGATGAAACACAGGGTAGATCTTTTATATATATTAAAAACAATAGTGGCTCCAATATAGAAACCTGAGGTACTCCACATCTGATTAGTATCCACTCAGAAAACAGTGGACCTCTTAATGCAGCATTAAAATTCTCCATTAACACTTTCTGTTTTCTATTTAGAAGGTAAGAATTAAGTCATTTACTAATAATGCCATCTATACCATAAAACTTTAATTTCTGTATCAGAATTTTATGATATACACAGTCAAATGCCTTAGGTAAGTCACAAAAAATTCCCACAGGAATTAATTTATCATTTATTCCTTCTAAAATATTGTCAATGAATGCAAATATAACTTGTTCTGTTGAATGACCCTTTTGAAAACCAAATTGTGATTTAGTTAGAATATTATTATTTTTAAGGTGTTCATAAACTCTATTGTACATTGCTTTATCAAAAACTTTGGAGAAGGCTTTTAGTAATGAAATTGGTCGGTAATTCGATCGGCTGCTTTATCTCCCCTTTTTATAGAGTTGTTTAACTACAGCATACTTAAGCCTTTCTGGAAAAGTACACTCAAGTAAAGATATATTAAACAGATAACTAATTAATCTGCTGGAAATCCCATCATAACCACTTGAGTATTTGCTCTTAAGGAATCTGATAATTTTTCTTATTTCTTCTGGAGTAGCTAATTTTACAGACATAGAGTTAAATTTTTCTTGGAAGCCTGTTTTGACAAAATCCATACTGTGTGTCACTGAGCTATTAGCAATCAATTTATCAGCAACAGATAAAAAATGTTTCTTAAATATATCAGCAATTGAAAATTAGATTCCACTGAATTTTCTTTGATAAAAATATCATTACTTGTTTGATTACTTTTTCCTATTTCCTTTTTTACAATGTCTCATATTGTCTTAATTTTATTTTCAGAATCATGAATTTTTTGTTTGTAGTACATACTTTTAGATTCTTTAATAACCTTTTTCAGTATTTTACAGTACTGTTTGTAATGTGTTTTAATATTAGCATTCTCACTGTTCCTAGAGGCAATATACAACTTGCTTTTATAAATGCATGATGTTCTAATGCCAATAGTTATCCATGGTTTTTGTTCTTTTCGAGAAGCATTATAATTTTTTCAAGGGGAAGCAACTTTCAAAGTAATTTAATTCCATGCTACTAAAAATGTTGTATTTTTCATGCATACCTTGTGCACTGTAAACATGTTCCCAGTTTGTATTATTGAGACACTTTCCAAAACAAGTAACTGACTCATCATTTATTGCACGATGAAGTTCAAAAACATTACTCTTAGTCAGAAGCATAGCGTGCCTTGGCGGGTCCCCGTATAAAAAAAATGTTTGGGGGCCCTTAGGAAGGGTTAAGATTTCTCACAAAAAAATGCATAAAATAAAAATAAATATTTATTCCTCATAATTATCTATCTGTCAGTTTTTCCAAAATTTTTACAAACAATTCAAATTTATATATATAAAAGAAAGTTGTGTTAGTTACACCATTTATAAATCGATAACAGCATGGAGCGATTTTTGGGATTTTTTTTTTTTTGATTCGTCTGTGCTCCGGATAACAGAATAACCATTAAAAAATTAAAAAACTTCATTAAAAAATAAGTTATGACCTTAATATTTTTATTCATACATTAAGTAATAAAGGGCCTTGTACGCCATCTTCATCGTTGCCATAGCAACTGTAATTATTTATGTACGGCGGATTACATTAATATCCATTTTTTTCTTTCAGTGTCAATTAGATCATAGTACGTCTTTCATTTATTGCCAAAAGGTTCAAAGAAACTTCAACCTTATCACCTCAACGTGCTTTCTTAGTTCATGATTGCTGTTAGGGAATGGGTTGCCTGATTTCAATGTTTTTTTTTTGTGAGGTAGGGGAGGGAAAGGGAGGCAGTCGTATCGACAGAACAGCGTCTGTCGGGTCCACTTGTTAAATATACACTCTCCTTGCCTTTTTTCGGCAAACTGATTTATTAAATCATTTATAGCTGATGATGACTTTAGTTTTTCTAAAGTTTCTGCCTCTGTGGACAATAGTGACAGGACTGACAGGCGTTCACGTCCCATCGAAGTTCTTAGGTAATTTTTTATTAGTTTTAATTTTGAAAAACTTCTTTCAGCAGTTGCGGTTGTAACTGGAAGGGTCAAGAATAAAAAGTATGCTGTTATTACCTCGGGAAAACTGGATGCAAGACTATTGAATTTTATCAGCAATAATTCAATGAGTTCCTTAATGGAACGAATTTTTTTAATTTCAGATTTTAAGCATGTTTTTAGAGCCTTTAATTGGTCATAAAGATTAACTGAGATGTCTTTACTGTATTTAGCCGACAGTTTTCCGGAAACGTTTAATATCTCTTCGTTTGAAGAAGACAGGAGTTTTTCCGGTTGTAATATTTCTAACATACTACTCAGGTTGCAAGGGCTCTGAAATCTTTGTTTAGTTTGAGAAATTAATATATCTAAACAGCAATAGTATACATTGACTTTGAAATAGGATTCCGGGTCTAAAATTCTCTTATCTTGTGATAACTCATCAAAAAAACGCTTCGTTATCTTTCGCCTTTTGTTTTTAAAAACAGTTGTTACCCTCCACTCTTTTGCTAAATCTTTGGACTCATTTAGCAAACTATTGAATGAATTTTGATTTCTTAATTCGCACAGTCTATTCAAAAGATTGCTTAATAAAATACTATAGTTTCCTGTAAGTCATTATTTTCATGCTGTAGGGCAGGTATGATCAACCTTTGCTTAGCTGAGGGCGTAATTTCGGGACTTAATCAGGCCGCGGGCCGTAGGTAAGAAATAAGTTGGTAGTCGTAAATAAAAAGGCGATAAAAATTAACACATTTTTTTATTTATTAGAATTACAATAGCATAATCAAACATTCAAAAAGCAAATTAACAAAAACAGAAAAATCAAATGAAAATGAATGGGAGATTTGAGTTTGAAGCTTATTTGAAATTTCTGAATCTCTCGCGGGCCGGATTGAAGCTAGTGGAGGGCCGGATCCGGCCCGGGGGCCGGGGGTTGCCCATATATGCTGTAGAGCTTTAGAAACAGGATTAATGATTTCAAATAGCGAAGAAAAAAATGTGACAAGCACTAAGAAATCATAACTCTCTAAAATGTTAATCATATTTTTACATTCTTCACGTTCGTCTTTTTTTTCGAAATTAAATTTAGTTGGTACAAAGTTTTCATGATTAATAAAATATAATTTGTCTTTACTGCTAATAAAGCGTCATTCCTTGAAGACCATCTGGTAGGACATACCTTTTTAAGGGTAATTAAATATTTTTCAGATGAATCGTCACATAACATTGCCTAGCGTTGTATAATATTGACAAAAAAAGTATATATTTTTTTCTAAATTATCGAATAAAGTCGACATTTCACGAACATGTTTCGCAGCATCGTTTAAAACTAAATTTAATGCGTGCGCAGCACAATGAAGATAATCGGCATTCGGAGCATGCTCTTTTATTAGGGTTTGTAATCCTCCATTAACACCCGATATAACATTTGCTCCATCGTAACCCTGTCCTCTACATTTAGTCAAATCAATTCCATATTGTTTAATCGTATTTAAAATTTCAGTTTTAAGTCCTTCAGCTCTGCAATCGGATACTGCTGTAAACCCCAAAAAGGACTCACAGATTTTTAATTCTTTAGGCACATTATCATTATTTTCTTTAATCGAGATGTATCTACAAACTACAGAAAGTTGGTCAATTTTTGAGAAGTCTTGTGTTGTATCTAGAATTATTGTCAGAAATGGAGCTTTTTTAATTTCTTAGATAATACTGTTCCTAACTGCGGTACCAAGCAAATTAATAATTTCATTTTGAATCGTAGGGCTTATATAATTTATTTTGCCTTTTGGTTTTAGAAGAAGTTCTTTTAAAGTTGCGTCATAATTAGATAGCAAACGTAAAATTGCCATAAAATTTTCAGAATCAGAATCATGGCCTCTTAAAGGTAGATTACAAGATGCTAAAATAATTATAACATTAATTATACGATGCAATAAATCTCTCCAGAATGTAATTTTACTATTGATTTCACTTTACAATAGAGTGTCGATGGTATTTCCTTGTAACCAATTATTATAAGATAGGGATGCATTAATATGCTGCTGTGACTTTTCATGGTCAAGTATAGTTTGCGTAAAATTGTTTCTAATGGAAACACCGTTAACCCATGCAGAGGAGTACGATTTGCTTTGACGATCTGCTAATAACCAACAGAAGTGGCAATACGGTTTGTTTAAAACGTTAGAATAACATAACCATGGTCTTGGAATTTTTATGCCTGCCTTATTGATATATGAATAATAGTAGACCGAAAAAGGTCGGCTACTTTCTGAATCTTTTGGAAACGGTCCTTGTGGTTTAAATGGACGCAATTTAAAAATTATTTTTCGTTCACATTCAGTTGGACTGTCACCAAAATTTCCTCTATCTGATGAAACTATATTACAATCTTTAGATATCTCAGAATCGTCGATTTGGGTTTATTCTATTTCCAGATGGAATCTGATGAAGAATGTGCTTCAGAATAATCTGAAAATATAATTGTTAATAAATAAAAGCAAATGTTTTGATAAATTTCAAAAATATATGTTAAATAAATTACTATACGTAAGGTTACGGTTAGAGAGTGTTCAGACGTACGCTGGCTCTACGCGGGTTGTGCGCGTGTTAGTACAAAATCACCTGCGCGCAGCCCATGCGTTACACCCGCGTGCGATCCGAATGTGGTGCGTGGCCATACAAAACAAACAGAACCCGAGCTCGGTATAACTGAATTTTGAGGCATCTAGAAAAACATTGTCTATAGCTGAGTGACTGTTATTCTTATTCTAG
>CM061921.1:108874202-109370108 GCA_031002005.1 Vandiemenella viatica
AGAAAGAAGCGTTAGGCGAGGACCTGAGCAAAACACCGAAAAGACTGCCGCGGGACAGAAAAGGTAATCAATCTTTCCCTTCAATGTTTTTTGAGCGTATTAAAAAATGGGGAAGTTCAAAAAGGGACTGCCTTGTATGGACAAAGAAAAGCAAGCATTGTACTCAAGGGCGTAGCCAGGTACGGGCAGGGGGGGGGGCAGCTGCCCCCCCCCTAGCTGGACGCGGGTTTGCTCGATCAGAGTTCTGCCGAACCGAAGAGTAAACAATGTTAAGTAACTTTCAAAAATTAATTCGGTTCGTTCGATTTAAATCTGCTTTCTACTGCTATTTGCGGGAAAACAGACGTTAGCGAGGGCGGGGCAGCACAACGGGCCACGTACGGCGCTGCTGACGACTCTTACATCGCTTACACACTGGGCGGTTTCGGCCGCGGCGGAAAGTTTTCCGTCGCCGTCACCGTCGTTCCAGTACTGGTGCGAGGGATCAAATGGGAGCTTTACACCCACGGCAGAGCTGCCGTCGACGGCAGGTATGCAGCCGTGCGCTGCCACTACATTCGACGGTAATTTGACCGCCCCAATCCAGACAGTGGCCCATGTGGTCAAATAGGCGCTTGCACACTCGGCGATTTTTTAACCGCTTGTGCGCTTTCAGTCTGTTAAAGTTAACATTTTTTGAATTTAAAAATCGTAATGTAAGTTAAGTGATGATGGATACTGATCTTCTCATTTCGTTAGCAGTTTTAAGAGACAAAACTATAGATTCTTTTAAAGATCGGAACGCTACCAGGAACGCTTGGAAAGAAGTGTGCCTTGAAATTAGGAATGATTTTGACGAAATGAAAAATGAGGAAAAATGCCTTTGGATAGTAAACTTTTGATCACGTATTACATAAATTTTTAGAGCTTCAACTAGAAGTTGAAAAATGTTGAATCACATTTTATAGAAAGATTTTGATGTTTAATACTATATAACTGTGTCCTTATATCTTAGACATTTGCCAAGGAAAACTTTCAACATTCGAAATTCTGTGGATCGACATTTTTTCCTCTTTTTTTCTTCTTCTTCTTTCTTCTAACACAGCAGTGACGAATACAGTGAGACAAGGTGTTCAGTAACTTCGGCATCATCTTCGCCATTTACTTTCGATTTTTCTTTGTAAAGTAATAGTTATTAAAACACTTAACAGATTACAATCTAATCACAAAAGTTTAACTAGTCGATTGTGCTTGTAAGTATAAAAGCAATATAAACTCAACACTGATAGTTGATTACACAGTGAAGTATATGTATTAGTTACAAATAAATGTAAGTCTTAGCCATTATATGGCATAGTGTATTTTTCAAACTTTTCTTGTACATCTATTCATATTCACCTCAAGAAGTTTTCACCCTAATTAACATAAAATAAATATAGCGGATTGGAATTATATGAAATTAAATGTTTATTTATAGTAGGCCCATGAGAAATCTGCTTACTTCAAGGAGATTGCCAGCATTTCCACACGTTAAATACAATTCATCAACTGGGTATTCCTCCTTTGAATGCCGTACTTAAGTTTCGCAAGCAACTGTCGAAATAAACATCCCAAAATAATTGAAAAACTTGGTGTCGTCGTTCCTCAAATATTCTGTTTTCCTTTGGCTTTTTTCCTATTCTATGGCTATGGAACCTTCAAAATAACAATTTTAAAACTTAACTACGAAGTAATAAACACCAAATTAATTAAATTAACTTCTAATTTCTCAAAATGAAACTCAGGTCATCAAAAGAAAGGTACTGACGTCCGACCACGTCATCTTTTACCAGCTCTTCATAGCAGCGAAAATTTTACCGCTGTAATAGCAGCAACAGTTCTACCGCCGAATATGTAAACACCTCAAATTCTGTAGGCGGCGACGGTTAAGTTTCCACTGCGGTGAAAACCGCACAGTGTGAACCGGCCTTAAGGGATTGTGCATAAACTACGTGGCTCGGTCTAGAGGGGGAGGGGTTGGCTGGAAAGCTACGCTGGGCTACTTAAAGGGGGGGGGATTTCCGAGCCAGGCCACGTAGCTTTTCTTTCATATTAAGATACAGAACATACAGAAGCATGTGAATAATTATTTCCGTCATTTTATTATCCCCGCTTGTAATTTATGATAGCCTGACAAGAGAAAACAGTACAAAAATGACTTCAGGAATCATTATGAGAAAAAGCTACGTGGGGGGGGGAGACAAAAGCCACGTTGGGCTACGTGGGGGAGGGAGGTTCACAGGAGGCCAAAATGGAGCTACGTGGTTTATGGACGGTCCCTAAGCTGCGTATCGAGTATGAGCGGCTGCTGCGCGAGCCATGTTCGAGCGCGCCAAACCGGTTATTTGCCGCGCGAACCATTTCTGTTGACGAGCGCGGCTTGCGGCAAACTATCCAGGCACTGTCTTTTTGTGAAGCCACCGTGGACATTTCACGTGCGCGAATAGCCGCAACTTTCACTGTGATCCGACACACTGTATACTAGAAACCTAAACGAAAAATGATTTGGTGGATATGGAAATTGTATTTTAATTGAATACAGTATGGCGAGAAACTCATGGAAGACATTAGATATGAAGCCATCGAGGATACAATAAACAAATTTTACGAGATTGACAATCGTAGAGTTTCTAAAATAATTAATTGAGCCAGTGCACTCAATTTCGGGAGGCATTTCAGTTACTGATAAACGCTGTGACTTCAAGATTTCTAGTAATTGGAGACTCGTGTACTAGCCTGCATTACCTTTTTCGAGTTTCAAAACAATCATTTATTTGAACAGTTTCAGATGTTTCTGACGCACTATGCGAAGCTCTGAAAGAATGGTCAAAGATAAGGTAATAGCACCCGTTTAATACTAATTTTTTTTATTGCTATTCAATTTTCTGTTGCCATTCTTAACGAGAACTTACTCCTTACTTAGGTAAAAGGTATTATGTTGATTCTGTCATTTGGCGATTCTATAGATTCGTTGATTGGAGTTTCAAGTGACGGTTGTGGTAGTGATGGAGGTGATACCATCTGAGTCTGATTAGGCTGCACATTTGCTATTACACAAAAAAATTTGGCACCGTACAATTGTATTAAAAGGCGGCCGTTTTTGTTATCCATGGCAACAAACTGTCGCTGTGCCGCGCGAGCCAACTCGAACAAAGACATCCCGTCTTAACTGCGATTAAATACCGATAGATTGCAGGCTCTCGACCCACCCCACAACGCATCCGATCGTTTATACTGTGATATAACCAGAGAGCGCGCTAATAATCTGTTCTTAAAAGTAATTAATTTGTATTTTCCATAAGGCTAACGATGGCTTTTAATATAGTATTACATACAGTACATACAAAAAGTACGACTTTTATTTAATAACTATAATTATCTGCATTCGTTTGTATTTTATTTATTTTTATTACTATCAAGCGATTGTGAAAAAGTCGATAGTGTAAGAGCTAATTTGTGACAAAATATTTATTACTCTTGACTTTACAGTATATTTGTCCTAGGTGCTCGGATATGAGTTGGGTCGGTCCAACGGTCAAGTTGTTTCTCATTCTGTGGTCGTACCTATACTGCTACATACTGTGTTACAGCCCAGCTGCTGGGTACCTTCCTGAAAATAAATTTTCTGTAGATGCTAAAGCCACTAATTTGAAATTAAAATTTAATCATTGTTGCTTGCAGACTTACTTGCCTCTGCTAGTATAGTCTAATTAATTTGTTACTCGAACTTTCTGTCACTTTAAAAATATCCATGAATATTGCAAAAACATGCTTCATCACATTATCATCAATCAGCAGCTAACGATGTTAAGAACTTCTTGGAGAAAATACCGGTCGCTGTAATGATGAATACTGCTCACCAGAAGGAAGTAGAAGACAATCGATAAATCGTGTCATCTATAATATCTTCGATTATTTTCTGTGTTACACCGTACAAATAACTTGCCTTGAAGATGTAAAGAGCAACATCAGGGTGTTCTTGAATACCTGCTGAAACTAAGAATTGATTCAAGTGTTCTGGTTTTGAAACAGCATATTGAAAAATTTAAGAAAAATGTCATGTATATCTCCCCACAGATTCAAAACGAAATCATTGCCCTGTGCGGCTTGGTCGTTAAAAATGAAATTGTGCAGGCCGCAAAGAAGGCTTATACTTATATTGTTGGCAGATGAGTCGTGTGATATAGCTGGGAAAGAACAGCTTTCCATAAAAATAGTTTTACTGACGAAGATAAAATACAATCCGCCAAAAATCTCTCAGATTCGTAGAACCGATGGATTTAAATGACAAATTATAGCATTAGAAATCGACAGGTTTTTAGAAAACGAAGGACATGGGCCTAATAGTTGTGTTAGCCAAGGATGTGAAGTGTGTTCTACATTGGCGGGTGATATTGATGGGGTTCAAAGTTTTTTAAAGAGAAATATAAAAAAGCCTTGTTTTCATTGTGAAAGCCACAGACAACATGGTTGTAAATAATTTAAATCAAATTACAGAAATATGGAACACAATTTGAACCACAGAGTACATCATAAACTTTTTACAGAGAAAGTACGTGCCAAATATTTCAGCTTTATACGAGACCCACTGGTCTCAAAAATATACGTGTTTTTTTAACAAGAATTTTGAAGACATTGTCAAAGGACTTTCGAATGTTTCTAGGGAAGAAAATGATGCGGCGAGGAAAGGTGCTTACCAGTTATAGTGCGCTGCTACTAAGTCAGAATTCATTATATGCGTTGGATTGAATACTCAGGATTACTGGAACCTGTTGCCACTGCGTAAAAATCAAAGACGATCGACATGGGAGTAATGTCTGTCATAAAAGATAATCGCAGCGACGCGGACACGGAGAGCTAAAATATTTTAAACACATCTACCAGTACTGCAGCTGCCATTGAAACCGATTTGAAAGTCCGGCGCATTGTATCTGTCCAACAACGTCGTCCCAATCACCCTGCTCAATCTCTATACGATTTTTGAAAGGAATCTATTTTCATACCTTATTTAAATTCCTTGATAGCTTCTCTGGAGTAGTGTTTTAGGATTATACATTGCGCTTTTACACGCTTTGTTTTAAATTTAACTCTAGTTATTTAGTAAATAGTCAATTATAGTAAGTATTTAGTTTTAGATCAATTTACATGTATCACAGAAAATCACGTCAGTTTGAAAAATAATCTGTTTATCTAATAAGCGCTGAAATTATCACTTTATTTGCAAAGAATTTCATATATAGCCAGCAGCCGAGAAAGCCCTTTCTGCCTCCTCATTCGTTGGTTTGATTGAAATGGTCATAAATAAAAAACTTTTTGAAAAACTTAACAACTTTCTGCACTTTTTTGAGATCATCATATCTGGGAATCACCTCAGTATGTGGAATATCCAGTGCTACGATCACGCTTTGTGCTTCAATTGTGGCTTCCAGGTCTTTGTGGTCTACGTCCGAGTGAAAGTTTTTTCTATGCTCTCAATTTCTTTCAGTGGTTTTTTTTGGGGGGAGGGGTATAAAACATCGACAACTGCCAATTGTGTGCTGTGTGAAAAGTACAATTGCAGGTACGAAGGCAGAACGTTTTCCATGACGCTTGTTCCATTAGATCTTTTGCCGATAACAGCAGTTTCAACAGCAACACCAAAGCCTGTCAGTCGTTCCTTGACCAAACTGATGCAATGCTCCGTGGTGCACGAACCCTGTATTCTAAGCAAGCTGATATTAAAATGTTTCTTTGCGGTGAACATAACCCCGGGTCCACACGCTTGGCACTTGCCGAAAACTCCAAACCTTTACAAACGCTTGGTTAATTGTGGGGAGCCGAACATTGACAGCCACACGCTTGCGAATGAGCTGGTATGTTTTGGAGAAGAAAGCGTGAGGGACGTCGATGTTGTGTTGGATATAAATTTTTGCTTAACCTATATTTATCATAAAAATTTAAACGAAAATGAAAATATAACGAGAAAGACGGCGAAGAAGATGGTGGATGTTAAAAATCCATAGAAACCGTTCCAGGTATAATTTCATTCATGTAACTATGTTTAGTATGTAGTTTCATGTATGTATTTCATTTAATATAATTAGGGGCCTATATAAATTATTGTTTTATAATTGAAATTGTATAATAATTATTGTTTTTACAGTATTATAATGTCTATATCAATTATTTTTGACTGCAGAGAATTTATGGAAAATAACTTTAATGAGCTACTTTATGACTTTTTATTTTGCTTATGGCTTTACGCCTTGTCAGCAACGAGGTCATTAGAGGCGGGAAAGGACATGGGGCAAGGAATGGGAAAGAATTCGGATTTGGCCTTTTTCTGAAGGAAGCATCCGGCATTCGTCTAGAGTGATTTGGAGAAACAATGGAAACCGCAAATCTCAATGCCCGGATGTCAACTTGAAGGATACAGTTAAACGGGGCGATACAACCGGCAAAGAACGAGTCGGACCGGAAAATGACGACAGGGAGACACGGTGACGAAGACTGAAACATGTTTTCATCCCATTTTACGGATTGCGGATCCGCTTAATTAGGTGCTGGATCCGCCAGACTGCCAAATGATGCCGGATCCCGAATTGCTGGATTACAGTCCCTAGCTACATCCCAGCTAAAGTTTAAGTAAGTCATTGGTTGATTAAAAAAAAAAAATCACGATGTTTCTGCCAATGCTACAACTTAAAATTGTTTGATTATGAAGTCGCACTATGGTATAAACTATGGAAGGACAAAGGTATGACAACAGAAAATCTTAGAGAACTAGACCTTATGAAAGAGTTAAATAAGATGGAAATATTCTAGAGATCCAACTGACCTGTCTGTGCATGCTTGGTGTACACAGAAAACTTTTACAAGAAAATTGTGATAAAATTGCACATGAGGTAGCTCGAAAATTATTATTAGTATAATTATAATACTAATTAATTAAATTATATTAATTAAAATAATAATAATTAATTAATTATTCATATAATAGAATATATATGTATTAATTAATAAACGTTTTTTAGCATATATATTATCAGTTTTCTCTTGCCTGCCCCCCCCTAAACAAAATCCTGGCTACGCCCTTGATTGTACTGCTTTGCTTGCCGATTGTTTTCGCAACGTTCGGATATTCTCTAAATCTGATTTGGCGTTAGGCTGCGGTTGGGGATTATCAAGAGGCTGGAAAAAACTGAACAGAAAGGGAGTGAACATGAGAGCAGCGCTGATCATAAAACGTCTACTTAGAATGGCGCAAATTAGAATATGCGCTAAATAGTAGTTCAGCCATAGAAAATCTTTTAGACCGAAATATTGCAAGAGAAGAACAGTATTGGACCGAAGTACTGCATCGCGTAATCGAAGCTATTCTTTTCCTTGCGGAAAGAGGTTTAGCTTTTAGAGGTGATAGTGACTTAGTCGGAGATCGTCAAAATGGCAATTTTTTGGGTGTCTTAGAGTTTTTGGGGAAATTTGATCCCATTATGAAAGAGCATTTAAGAAAAACTGAAGCGTCGCAACAAGGAGGAAAAACGTATGGTTCATTATCTGTCACATGATATTCAGAACGAATTTATCGAAATAGCTGGAGAGTTTGTTCGTCAAAACTATTTTAAGAGAGGTAAAACATAATAAATACTTTTCTGTTATAGTCGATGCAACTCCTGATGAAGCCCAAATAGAGCAAAATGTTTTTATACTGCGCTACATCGCCCTTGATGAAGAAAACGAATACAGAATTAGAGAGCGTTTTCTTGGCTTCGTTGATTGTGTAAAGAAGACTGGTCAGGCAATCGCCAGAATGATCTGCAATGAGCTGATACGGCATGGCTTAAAGCTTTCAGACTGTCGTGGGCAGGGTTATGACAACGGGAGCAATATGCGTGGCTCCTATCAGGGAGCTCAAGCACATATATTAAAAGAAAATACCCTGGCAATTTTTTCTCCTTGTGGCGCTCACTCATTAAATCTTTGTGGCGTCCATGCCGCGGAGGGTTGCGCAGATATAATCACTTTTTTTTTGGAATTGTTTCAAAAACGTATAATTTTTTTCATTCTAGTCCCAAAAGATGGAAAGTTTTGAAAGAAAATATTGGATATTCCCTTCACGGGCTATCGGAAACGAGATGGTCTGCGCGGATAGATGCCGTGCGTCCATTTGCTAAGCATTTGCCAGGATTACAAAGGGTGGTTGAACTTGCATTTAACTTTAATTTGGCTGCAGAGGCACGCACTGAACTAAAGGGCATTCAGAAGTACTTAAAATCATTTAAATGTATCGTCATGTCTACAATTTGGTACAAAGTATTAACTGCAATAAACATACGAAGCGTTGTGCTTCAAGCAAGGGAAGATACAGTCGATGTTGAAAGTGGCAATATTAAGAGTCTAGTAGAAGAATTAAATGAATTGAGAGACAGTTGGGATACCATTTACGCAGAAAGTTGCAAGGTAGCAGAAAATATTGGAATATCACCAGACTTCAATTTGACGATAAGCGGCACAGAGAAACGGAAAGGCAAAAGAAAACGCTTTGTAGACGAAACATCCGAAGATTTAAACCTGCACCCAGAGGATAGTTTTAAAGTAAATGTTTTTAATATTATTCTAGATACAGTTATAGGAAACTTAGCTATAAGGTATGCTGCCATAGAAAAAATGATGGACACATTTGGTTTCTTGTGGAACTACATAAGCATAGACCATTCTACACTATCAGAGCAGGTGGAATACATGGCATCTTTGTACGGTGTGGACGTTAATACGCAGGATTTAAAAGAAGAAATTTTGCAGTTAAAAAAGATTCATGTAGCTAATTTTGGATCCAAGCCACTTCCCCCTTTGCATCTTCTTAATGCTCTCCATAAATGCAATTTTAATTACATATTTCCCAATGTAATGGTAGCCTTACGTATTTTCTGCACTTTTCCTGTTACTGTTGCACAAGCAGAGCGGTCATTTAGCGTTCTTGCAAGAGTTAAGAATTGTTTGAGAACTACAATGGGAGAAGAACGGCTTGTTGGATTAGCTATGATAGCAATAGAATCAGAGTTAGCCCGCTCATTGGATTATACCGCGATTATAAAAGAATTCGCATCTAAAAAAGCTAGAAAGGAAGTATAATTTTGTAAAGTATAGAATTTATGTAAACTGAGAACATTAAAAAACTTTCTTAAAATGCATTACCTTTTTCTTTGCTTGAAATATTCTGAATTTATCCAAAAAAAAATATAATAAAAAAATGACGGGGGGGGGGGGCCTAAGAATGGTTAACAGGGCCCGAGAATCCTAGCGCCGACCCTGCAAAAATGTGGGTACCATACTACACCACCATATTCAAGCAATGGTCTGATTAAAGACGTATTACCCAAATCCTTTTTCATCCACTCCAGAAGTGTTAGCTTATTTACCACCATTCTATGGCTTGCTTTGTCAAAAGGCTTTGAATGGTCTAGTGCTACACTATCTATTTGGCCACCCCTGTCCATTTCATCCGAAATATCTTGCATATAACCTACTGAGATTTGCATGAATATCCTTGTCTAAAACCATGTTGTTGACTTGGAAACTACTTAAGCTGGGGATCCACTACGCGCGGCAAACCCTCGAACACTGGCTCGCGCGGCGATACCTGGCTTGGTGCCAGGTATCGCCGCGCGAGCCAGTGTTCGTGGGTTTCTGTTGACGAGCGCGGCTGCCGCGCGAGCCAACGCAACCCAGCCAGAGTCGCGCGGCAAGCAATGCAGGCACAGTCAGATTTCGCGACCATTTTTACTGAGACTTCCGCAAGTAGGAATATGAGTGGTGCTAAATTCTGTCCTGCAGGCTACCATATGGCTTATATTGTAGACATACATAGCACAAATCGATAAATTACACCGTGGGGATCATTATAAGTGTTAAATTAAATACTTTCCAGAACCAGTAATTAGACTTAGCTATTCTTGATCTTTCTCTTCTGTATGATGCCAGAAGCGTAGTCATCTTCTTCTTTAAGTCGGAAACGCGTAAGGGGGCATCCATAAATTCATAAATTACGTGAGTTGAAATAGGGGGGGGGGGGTCCAGAGTAATCTCACCAAGGGGGAGGGAGGATCAACGGAAATCTCACACCGAGCGTGGTGGTGTAACGGTTAGCGTTCTCGCCTCACATTCGGGAGGACGGCGGTTCGAATCCCCGTCCGGGCATCCAGATTTGGGTTTTCCATGGTTCCCCCAAATCACTCCAGGCAAATGCCGGGATGCTTCCTTCAAAAGGCCATGGCCGAATTCCTTCCCATTCCTTGCCCCCATCCTTTCCTGTCTCTAAAGACCTCGATGTTAAAAAGAGACATAAAGCAGTTAAAAAAAAAAGGAAATCTCACGTGAGATGTTTTAAAATTGGGTAGGACTGTAGAGCTAAAAAAAGGTCTACAAATGGCGCGAAAGTAGACTTTAGGGAGGGGGGGGTATTTCGTAGAAAAGTGTCGGTGAGACCTAAAAAAAAAAGTCTCAAAAAGCTGCGAAGACGATCTGTGGGAGGGGGGGGGGGGTGGTGTCTAACGGGAACAACCAGATCTCACCAGAAGGGGGGGGGGGGGGTCCGAAAATCCGGAAATACACCTCACGTAATTTATGGATGTCCCCTAAGCCCATTACTGAACTTACCTCCTTCAATGCATCGTCCCTCAGCGTTTTGTTGTGGTAATCTGCACATTTACTATTACACAAAAAAAATTTCGCACCATACAGCTGTATTAGAAATCGACACTTTTCGTTGTTCATGGCAGTAAACTGTCGCTGTGCCGCGCGAGCCAACTCCAAGAAAGACACTGCCGCACAGTGGTCCGGAATTAGAATATAGTGGACATTCGAATTAAAAAAAATTGCTTTAGATAGCTTTTTCTATGCTGATCAAATATTGTTATGTTCAATTTTTCATAGAAATGAGTGCTTCACACTTAAAATAAAAAAAATTATGGGTGGAAATCTATTTTTTTTTCACGGCCCTATATCAAAGTGTCAAAGTCAAACCTTATGCAATCATAAGTACCTATCCTACTTAATATTACAACATAAAAATTTCTTATGTATCCTTGCCGCTTTTACAACAGGGTGCGAGTGAATTTCGGCTATAAAATATAATGAACATTCGAACTAAAGTCATAATATCGATCCAAAAAAATTACTTTAGGTAGCATTTGCTGTGCTGATCAAAAATTGTTATGTTTAATTTTTGATAGAAATGAGTCCTTCATACTTAAATAAAAAATGTATGGGTGGAAATCTGTTTTATTTTTTTTAACGGCCCTATATCAAAGTGTAAAAGTCAAACCTTATGCAATCATAAGTACCTATCCTACTTAATATTACAACATAAAAATTTCTTATGTATCCTTGCCGCTTTTACAACAGGGTGCGAGTGAATTTCGGCTATAAAATATAACGAACATTCGAACTAAAGTCATAATATCGATCCAAAAAAATTACTTTAGTAGCATTTGCTGTGCTGATCAAAAATTGTTATGTTTAATTTTTGATAGAAATGAGTCCTTCATACTTAAAATAAAAAATGTATGTGTGGAAATATGTTTTTTTTTTTTTTTTTTAACGGCCTTATATCAAAGTGTCAAAGTCAAACCTTATGCAATCATAAGTACCTATCCTACTTAATATTACAACATAAAAATTTCTTGGATATCCTTGCCGCTTTGACTACAGGGCGCAAGTGAATTTCATGGTTAAAAAACAGTGGACATTCTTACAAAAGTCATCACATGGATCCAAAAAAGAAATTGAATATAGTAATTTTTGATCAGCACAGCAAATACTACCTAAAGAAATTTTTTTGTATTGATATTATTCGAATGTTCGTTATATTTTATCCCCGAAATTCACTTGCGCCCTGTTGTCGAAGCGGCAAGGATACGCAAAAATATTTTATGTTGTAATATTAAGTAGGATAGGTACTTATGATTGCATAAGGTTTGATTTTGACACTTTTATATAGGGTCGTGAAAAAAAACAACATATTTCCACCCATACATTTTTTTTATTTTAAGTGTCAAAGACTCATTTTTATCAAAAACTGAACATAACAATGTTTGATCAGCACAGCAAATGCTACCTAAAGCAATTTTTTTGGATCGATATTATGACTTTAGTTCGAATGTTTGTTATATTTTATCGCCGAAATTCACTTGCGCCCTGTTGTCAAAGCGGCAAGGATACGCAAGTAATTTTTATGTTGTAATATTAAGTAGGATAGGTACTTATGATTGCATAAGGTTTGACTTTGACACTTTAATATAGGGCCGTGAAAAAAAAATAGATTTCCACCCATACTTTTTTTTTATTTTAAGTGTGAAGCAATCATGTCTATCAAAAATTGAACATAACAATTTTTGATCAGCATAACAAATGCTATCTAAAGCAATTTTTTTGGATTCGAATGTCCACTATATTCCAATTCCGGACCACTGTGTGCCGTCCCAACTGCGCGCGAGCCAATTATTGCGGGTCCTTTGCCGCGCGCCTAGAGACCGACAGACGGCATGTTCGACCGCGCCAATGTTCGAGCTGGCTCGCGTGGCAACAGCGTATCCATTATGCGCGGCTGCCGCGCGAGCCAATGTTCGAGGGTTTGCCGCGCGTAGTGGATACGCAGCTTTATGTTCCTCACATACATTTCTGATGTGGTTACATATTAATCTCTCCATTAATTTACATACCACTTATGTCAAATTGATTGGCCTATAATTTTCTACTCTATTTGTCACCACTTCTCTATGTGTCGGTACTACTATCGCACTTTTCCAGTCCTCTGGTAAGCAGCAAGTATCCAGACGTTTGAAGAGAAGGTACTGTATAATGTTACCTCTTGGTATCTTTAAGACATCCGTAACAATATTTTCTATGCAAGCCACCTTATGCTTTTTCAACTTTCTTAGGTCATGACATCCTCAGAATGAAATTAATTTTTTTTGTCTGTTTATTTCTAATTGTGTGAATAGGCTCATTATCTGATTTAGACCCTCCCGTTCCTGAATTATTGTCCCTAATGATCACTAAACCAGTTACTTACAATCTCTGCCTTTTTCAAATCCTCAGTAACTTCTTCTCCATCCTTACCTATAATTGTCTCATCACCATTACTTTCCCTTAGTTTTCTAACATAACCTTTGAAATTTGTATATGCATTTGTTCGTGGTCCGTTTGCACCAATAATATTCTTCACAAACCCATCTTTAGCTACCTACTTTACTATTATTAATTCCTTGTTTAGTTGTTTCAAGTATTCCATATTGCCTTGCTGTCTCTTACCTCTGTCATGTTCTATTCTCACCAACTTCTTTCAGATCCTCCCATTCGTATTATAGTACATAGGTTCTATACTTTTCTTTATTTTCTGTTTTGGAATATATATTTCTTCACCCTTTTTTAATAGTTCCCTGATCTCACTTAGACTCCACTGTAACTGTGCCACCCTTCGATTGGCTCAAACATTCATTGGAATATTTGTTCGATTTCGAAATCTGTGCCTTTTTATAACTGTACCCATTTCCCCCTGGCCACTGGATTGCTGAATACTCTAATATCCGTCGATCTTCGGCCACCGTTACGATAAGTTCCACCTTCAATGTTAATTTAATTTAAAGTGTATAGATACCTTTTGTTCATCTTTGCAAATATTTTCTGTTTATCTGCAGCAGCAGTTAGTCGATCTTCGTCAACCGTTACGGTAAGTTCCGCCTTCAGTGTTAACTTAATTTAAAGTGTATAGATAGCTTTTGTTTTACCCTCAGCAGCTTGTTTGATCTTCAGAACCGTCGCGATGAGTGCCGCCATGTCTATTAATTTAAATTAAAGAGTTGTAGATCGCTTTTGTTGTATTTGTATTATTTGAGTTGTAGCAGCGTAAAGTAACCATGATCAGCTTTACAGTTTATCTGTAGGGACTTACATAGATTTTATTTGACCTTTGATGTATTGCTGTGGTTAGCTAACACATTTTACTGGCACGTCCTATTAACTACTAAGTACAGTATTTGACGTCTGGTCCAATCTTATAGTTATATCCATAGTTAGATTTCATTTAATCCGTGATTAGTGGTTGTTAGTTAGTAGTGAAATTGCTCTTTGCCCTTGAGGTTCATAACGGAGAACTGTTTGCTCTTTAGATCACTTGGAGAGTTCATTCTTTCATCCACTTCTCAGTTTTTGTTCAAAAAGGTAGTATATACAGGGACTGTGGTTGCTGTTTGCAGACGCCGGCTGAGTTGGCTGATCTGCGGACCCAGCTTGGTGCTTTGTTAACGAAAAATACACAGCTGGAAGCTGCAGTAAGTGATTGCAGCAGATGTGGTATGAGTGACCCTTTGCATCAAGGCTTCTCCCAGGTTCTCCTCTACAAATCATTGTACCTGCAGTCCAGGCAGATATTGAATTCTGTGCGGCGGTTGCCTGACGGTGACTGGCGTGTGGCTTTTGGACGTCATCGCCGCATGCGGGGGCAGTCGTACAAGCCTGAATTCCAGGAAGGTGAGTTTGTACCTCTGTCCAACCGGTTTGACGTATTGTCTGGAACTGATTCAAATTCGCAATCGCCATCGTGTGAGTTGGCAGCCTCCCAGCACGCTAGGTCTGAGGAACCGCAGACGGGGATTCTAATGGCAAGAAGCTACAACGTTAGGCGGTTTATTGACCACTCATGGAAATGGCGAATAGGTTGGGAATGAAATCCAACATCCATTCATTGAGTATTCCGGAAGGTCTGATCCAAGATGTGAACAGACAAGGGACTGGCTAGGGACTGTAGATAGTGCCGAGTTGAGGGTATATGAATTAGAGACTGCGGCATTTCTGCGATAATATTGGCTGCAGATTCCTCGATCTTCGCCCTGGGGTTGAGTCATGTAGGATTCCATTGAATGGATAAGGTGTGCATTACACACGTGAATCGGCTACACGGGTGGCAGCGTGGAGATATTTGAGAGAATTTTTTATGCTGAGGGAGGGAGTCCCAAACTGAAATCACAGTTATGGGCAGCCAAATTAAATTCAACGCCGCATGTTAGGAGTACCTTGAATGACTCTAGACCATTAAAACGTCTCTTGATTAACTGTAAAAGTGTTTGTAACAACCAGTCTGAACTAGAAAGTATCATTAGTAGCACAGAATCAGATTAGGTACAGAGAGCAAGTTAAAATCCGGATATAAGTTCAGCAGAAATTTTTAACAATAGCTTGAATGTTTTCCGTAAGGATAGGTAATGGAGGTGGTGTAATTATAGATGTGAGTAAACACATGTCGTGTAATGAAATAGATATCAATACAGTGCAAGACATTCATTTTCCTTTGATCCCAATATAAGAGACTGGCTCTGTGGAATGCGGAAAGTTGTCAATTTACAGATAAACAATTTCATCGATACGATCTTTGAAGTCTTATGGATTAAGCTCAACATAGCTAGGACAAAACTTGCGATAGGCTTTTTTATCGCCTACCAGATGCGGACGTAACTATTGTCGAAGCATTATGTAATAGTATAAGTCATAGGTGTCAAACTCAATTTTGCAGAGGGCCGTATATTAAATTTAGAATGTGTAGGCGGGTCAGATTCAAATAAAAAAATGTACTGAATTATTATAACATTTTATTTATTTAATTGTATAGTATACATGATTCTTCTTTCTGTGTCACATTGCTATCGCGGGCCGTATTGATAGGGCCCGGGGGCCGGATGCGGCCCACGAGCCGTATCTTTGACATCACTGGTGTAAGTAATATAACTTGTCAATTTCAGGATCATGCAATAATATTAGGAGGCGACTTCAACTTGCAGCATATCGACTGGACTAATTACGTTCACGTTACCGGTGGCAGTGATAAAGCAGCTGGTGAATTCATTCTTGACCTGTCCTCAGATCTTCATCTTGAGCAGCTCGTTATTGAGCCAACGCAGTGCCACAACGGTACCGAAAACATTTTACATATTCTCGTAACCAATAGACCTAAATTGTTCACGGACATTTCAAACACTTCAGGGAAGCGGTAATTGCCACAGTAAAATTAATATCTGAGCGCAAAAAGAAAAAAGGATCATTTACAGATTCGAAAAGGCTGCATAGGAGTGTTTTGGAGCGTAACCAAGGGATAATTACCTTACCTTCGGAGTGCCAAGTGCGACCGTTGAAGAGATGTGGCGTTGGTTTAGTTAAGCAAGGCATGGGCCTACATATACCGAAAGATTACTTAAAGGTTACTTAAAAAGCAATGAACGATACACGCATTACCAAGAAGGACTAGGTACCGCAGTGATTCAGAAAAGTTCGATGAGATGAGAGAACTTGTTAAACATGCGATGCGTGACTTTCGTTGTAATTCACTTTCCAAGCGACCCACCGAAAATTCAAAGAAATTTTGATCCTACACAAAAAAGTCAATTGTAGCGACAACAATATGCAAGTACTAATACAAGACGGTCGTGAAGTATACGACAACCACGACAAGGCTACCGAATTTAACACTGAATTAAAAAATTCATTCACAGACATGGAAAACATACCAGTTTTTCTAAATCGTGTGGAATTGGAGGTGGATTCCATACAAACTCATAGGGTAGCTTATGCAAAGCAATTAAAGCTCTTGAAGTGGGGGAAAGCGCCTGGTCCCGATGGTAAACCAGTACGAGTATGCGGAACCAATTTTGTCTGATATATTATGTAAATCTTGAGCTAAAAGTAACTTCCGACTGGAAAATTGCCTAGGTAATTCCTGTTTTCAAGAAAGGAGATCGGAGGGATTATAGAAATTATCGACCCATATGTTTAATATCTGTTTCCAGTAGTATTATGGAGCATGTTATATGCTCTTACATAATGAAGTTTCTAGAAGAAAACGAGTTATTTACAGCGAACCAACATGGATTTCGTAAGAACAGATTGTCAGTTGGCCCTCTTTTTCTCATTTTTTTTTTTTTTTTTTTTTTTTGTAACAGTTTAACGTCCCTTTTTAACAACGTGGTCTTTAGAGACGGGAAGGATGGGGGCAAGGAATGGGAAGGAATTCGGCAATGGCCTTTTGAAGGAAGCATCCCGGCATTCGCCTGGGGTGATTTGGGGAAACCATGGAAAACCCAAATCTGGATGCCCGGACGGGGATTCGAACCGCCGTCCTCCCGAATGCGAGGCCAGAACGTCTTTTCTCATGACGAAATGAAAGTTATTGCTGCAGGTTCAAGAGAGGCGACTACGATAGGGGCGGATTGCGCAGCCGATAAGAAACACTATCCCCAGGTCATTACGACCATACGAATTTAAGTTACATTGGTCATCTTCCAAGTTTGGTGTAGCTAAAGTGTGTATTTGGCCACATTAAGCTAGTGGCATCAGTCTTTCGAGGCAGGACATCTTCGGTTCGTCTTCGGACCCAACAGGAGAGGCACAGAAGTAGCAGCTTAGGGGCGACAGGGAGCAACTTCAGCAGACAGTGAGTCGTCGGAGAAGATAACCGCATTCCAAGCAGCTGAGATAACCGGAAAAGGGTTGCGGCAGCCGGGCGTAAACTTGTTGAATTTGATGAGTCTCAATTTTCGAGACCCACAGTTTATAGTGCTTTGATATGTATTCCTATTTAATTTGGTAGAACTTTTAATGAGTCATTCAAGAGTCTTTTTAAAAATTTTAAATATCTTGTCATTTGGTCATCTGTAGAGCAATAGGGACAAAATGAAGTTACTGAGCACAAAATTAGTTGGAGAAGTTTTCAATTTGTAGTTTATCAGATATCTGCAATTATTATAAAAAGTATGAGCGCCTTAAAGACTAACTTTTAAAAAGATTCTTCCAGATTTTATTAGGAGTTACGAAATTAATACGAAGAAGGCATTAAACACTTTGCAGATAAAATTAAAGTAATAAATAACAACACAATTTCTTAGAACATTGATAGAAATTGCGACATTGTTTCTCGGGACGAACTCAATTATGAGTCACTTGCATTTTATGTGGTTTTGGAGGTGAGATGGGAGAGTATTTCAACTTTTAAAAGCCAAAAAATTTGGAAAAAATTTTCAGCATCCTAAGACCTACAAAAAAGTAAAAAGTGGTAACAGAGAAAGGGCAGCTAGAGACGTTTAAAATACTATGCCACAGTTGGAATGTTATACGTCTTTCCGGTAGTGGCGCTATAGATCAAATGGGAGCTTACACGCTAGGCGGAGGGGAAAACCCGCGGCAGCGCTGCCGTCGACGGCAGGTATGCAGCCGCGCTGCCATATCATTCGACGATAGTTTGACCGCCCCAGTCCAGACAGTGGCTCATGTGACCAGATAGGCGTTTGCACACTCCGAGGATTTTTAACCGCTTTTGCGTTTTCAGTCTGTGTAAAGTTAACATTTTTTTAATTTAAAAATCGTAATATGAATGATGATAGATACTGATCTTCTCATTTCGTTAGCAGAAGCGAGACCAGTTTTAAGTTTGATTCTTTTAAAGATCAGGAAGCTACCAGGAAAGCTTGGAAAGAAGTATGCCTTGAAATTAGGAATGATTTGGACGAAATGGAAAATGAGGAAATGTGTTTTTGATAAAGTATTCACATAAATTTTTACAGCTTCAGCTAGAACTTGAAAAGTGTTGACTCACATTTTATAGAAACATTTTGATGTTTAATACTATATAACTGTGTCCTTATATCTTAGACATTTGCCAAAAAACACTTTCAACATTCGAAATTCTGTCAGTGACGAATACAGTGAGACAAGCTGTTCAGTAAATTCGGCATCATCTTCGCAATTTACTTTCGATTTTTCTTTGTAAAGAAATAATCATTAAAACATTCAACATATTACAATCTAACCAAAAAAGTTTAACTAGTCAATTATGCTTTTAAGTATAAAAGCAATATAAACTCAACCGTGATGAGTTGATTACACAGTGAAGTATATATATTAGCTACAAATAAATGTAAGTCTTAGCCATTATATGGCATAGTGTATTTTTTCAAACTTTTCTCTTACACCTATTCGTATTCACCTCAAGGAGTTTTCACTCTAATTAACATAAAATAAATATAGCTGATTGGAATTATATAAAATTACATGTTTACCTATAGTAGATCCAGGAGAAATCAGCTAACTTCAAGGCGATTGCCAGCATTTCCACACGTTAAATACAATTCATCAAATGGGTATTCCTCCTATGAATGCCGTACTTTAGTTTCGAAAGCAATTGTCGAAATAAAAATCCCAAAATAATTGAAAAACTTGGTGTAGTCGCTCCTCAAATATTCTGTTCTCCTTTGGTTTTTTTCTTTTCCTATTTCTATGGCTACAGAACCGTCAAAATAACAATTTTCATACATAACTACGAAGTAAAAAACACCAAATTAACTTCTAAATTCACAAAATGAAACTCAATTCATCAAAAGCAAGATACTGACGCCCGATCACGTCATCTTTTACCAACTATTCATAGCAGCGGAAGTTTTGCCGCTGAAATAGCAGCGGCAGTTCTACCGCTGAATGTGTAAACACCTCAAATTATGTAGGCGGCGACGGTTACGATTCCGCTGCGGTAAAAACCACCCAGGGCCCAGCCAGGATTACGCGGCAAACTATCCAAGCGCTTTCTTTGCGTGAAGCCACTGTGGTCATTTCACATGTACAAGTTGCTGAAAGTTTCAGTGGGATGCATCATACTGTATACTAGAAACCTAAACGAAAAGTGATTTGGTGGGTATGGAAATAGTATTTTAATAGAATACAGTATGGTGGGAAACTCATGTAAGACATGAGATATGAAAAAAAAGGTCGCGGCTAGTCTATAGCCTATGTGCGGGGCCCCCCTAGGAGGCGCAAGGCCCCCTAGAAGGCGCGAGGCCCCCTAGAAGGCGCGAGGTCCGTAGCATTTGCTACCTCCTGCTACATTGTTAATCCGGTACTAAGCTTCATATTAACTTCAGTCTTATGAATTAAATACAATGGTGTTGGAGAGAGATGCTAAAACGCTGCAGGGTACCTTCCCGAAATCTACAACTTTTCTGTAGATGCTGAAGCCACTAATTTGAAATGAAAATTTAATCACGGTTGCTTGCACACTTACATGCCTCTACTTAATTCTAATTCATTTGTTACTCGAACTTTCTGTCACTTTAAAAATATCCATGAATACTGTAGAAACGTGTTTCATCACATTATCATCAATCAGCAGCTAACGATGCTAAGAACTTCTCGAAAAAAGTACCAGTCACTGTAATGATGAATACTGTTCACCATAAGGAAGTAGAAGACAATCGATAAATTGTGTCATCTATAATATCTTCGATTATTTGCTGTGGTACACCGTACAAATGACTTGCGTTTAAGAAGTAAAGAGCAACATCAAGATGTTCTTGAAGACCTGCTGGAACTAAGAATTGATTCAAGTGTCTTAGTTTTGAAACAGCTTATTGAAAAGACAGTGAGCATAAGACCAAGTTGAATCATAAATATAGAATTTGCCTATTTTTGACGAGCATTAATGCATGGAATAAAAATAGTAGCATCTTATACTTAATGTATCTTCGAACCTTTATTATACAACAACACAATATTTACAATAACTTATGCATTTAACTAGTTTCATGAAATTTTAGTATTTTCGAGCACTACTATTACACTAATTTGCAGTATTAGTGATATATTAGAACAGTTAGTAACTTATATCTTATAATTTGTTACTAACAAAAATTCTGATGTATCTAAATTTTTATCGATTTTCGTGGTGACTACTTTTGAAGCTAAGTGATTGATTTTCTTTAATTTCACAAGTTGATTTGACAAATTAATTTGCTTTACTTTTATACTCGACTGTAAGGCTAACCTGGAACGTGTAGTTTACTTTTTATTTTATTTGAGTAATATTGCAATGAATAGTGGCCCAATATATCTACTGAATCATTGTCATGGCATCGTATAAGGACATATGATTGTTTGAAGGTGTAGGTAATGTAGAGGGCGTTTTAAATAAATATATTTATTTGGAAGAATTTGGGTTTTAATTAGAAGAAATATTTCGTAAAGTTAGTGGTACTTCAAGTCAGAATAGTATGCAAGCGCGATCGTCAGCAAGAGTTGTTTATTGGTAGAACGCTGACGGCTGACGAAGAGGTTATCGCTTTAATCAATGACGCAAAACCGAGCTTACTTGCGAGCACAGTTAGTCATACTCGGTCTCACTTTGTCATACCAACCAGTCAATGTGTGCTAATTGTTAGTTAGACCGGGTCTCGTTAGCTTGCCTTGCCACCATGCTTCCGTCATGTCAATTCACCATTCAATCAATAACTCAATATTTAGTAGCATTCAGTTTAATCAGCCTATATGCGTGCGGCAATTACTTATTTATAAAATTTATCGAGAGTTATCATTGCAGATCACGCTCTCAACTGTATCCTCGTGTAAGACAACTTGCTTTGCATTGGGATGGAGGCAAAAAGGCTTTGTCTTAACTCTGACCGTGTGAAAGCTTTGGATATGTCCAGTTATGACTTTATAATACCATGGTCGCTACTTAGCTTTATTTTAACCAAAAGCTAAGGAAAGGTAATAAGTAAATAATGGTTAAGAGTCCGTTGTTGTTGAAATCACTATATTCTTGAAATCTTACAAAGTCAATAACTGAATAGACAATCAGACAAAGTTACAGAAGGAAAGTTTACAAGTTCGATTAACCGACTCGAGCCAAACCACACCCCATATTTTACTGTATTATTGATTATTACTTGAAAGTATGTAAAAGTTCGTCACACGCTAATACTGTTACACTTGGTTAGCCAGTGACCGACACTTAAGAAATCACGAGGCCCCACTTGGCGAAATACTATTTCAAAACTGGATCGTTACTATCCCGACTGAAACTCTAAAACTTTGCGATGCCTCCATCTCGACCACACTATAGCACAGTAGTGCTGTAAATGAAAACTGACTACCCGACTGAGCTACATGGTATTCCTCTCACTGTTTCTGAACGACTGAGCTTACACCTTGACACGCTCACAGTTTCTGCACGACTGAGTGAGCTAGCTGCTAGTGTGAATAAGGAAAGTTCTGGTACTCACAGACCGTGGGAAAATCCCAAACATCCTTTTCACATGGGTAGTTTCTGGAAGGCTGATCAGATACCAAATCGCATGTCAGAAAAGTTTCATCATCAAATTTTACCTTGACAACAAAAATAATCCTATCTCTCTGAAATTTTACAGATCGCTAGATCTAATCGCAAACGTCAACTTTAGTTATTATAAAAAATTTCGTAACTTTAATAGTTTAACCGAAAATAAATAATTTAAATATGAACTTTCGCAATATTACTCCAGGCGAATGCTGAAAACTAATGCAATGCAAAATACTATCTCAACAACTGTAAACATCTGCTGTCTCGCTTGAATTATCATATAAACTGACTATAGAAATGAAATGCAATAGTATCCAATCTAACTCACGGTTCTGAGAATAAAATTTTGTCACGCAGTTACAAAATTTAATAGAGACCTGACACACGCAGTCTTCACTGATCAGTAAACGGAACTATTAAATCGATGGACACCTATTTATCAGGTAGATTCTCAAATAGCCACTTAGCAAAGTCTCATATTGCTTATTCTGGGCTGCTGAACTAATTAATTAGATAGTGTCAATTTATTCCAAACATTTAATTTTCTGAATCCCACAAGATATTACTTAAATCCGCATATATACCCGAAGATCAAGATACTTCAAGAAGTCAGAAGAAATTGCTTTAAGAAAGAATATAGCGCAAGATGGATTAAAAGACCTAGCAAAGGTCCTGAAGGTAGGCTAACTTCCGTTCTCATTCCACTAAAACCCACACAATTCACCGCCCATCCGGTCAGGCCATCTGATAACTGTAGAGTTTGACACAGTGGGTATAAGTCGGTCCTTTACGCAACATTTAATGGTCACTACGATTACTCTAGAATTCCTTCCGGTTTAATGATTGCACAACTTACTTTCCAAAGATTTTTGGAGTTTCAGGAAGGTTAAAATAATTTTCTACATTAGTTTATATAGAATGTTTAATTGTATTTTCTAAGTATGTCGACGAACATGTGAAGAGCTTGAGATGTGTATTTGAACTTTTTCAGAAGACGCATTAAAAATTTTCGCTTGAAAATAATTCTAGTGAAAAAGTGAAGCGAAACTCTTGCTTAATAAAATCAGTAACAGAATTTACAATATCTACTTGCGTTAAAGAATTATAATCTTTTCTTCGTCTTGCTAAATATTACAGGGAGATTATTGAAAATTATTTCCTTGAAGCCAAACCATTAACTAATTTACTAAGAAGACGCAGCATTTGAATGGTCATCTGACTGTGACTGAGCGATGAATATCTCACAATATATTCAGTTTTTTGTAAACCTTTCATTATTTCTTCTGATGCCAGTAATGTATCTCGGTCATAGACAGAAAATAATGATCAATTACTTATGCATCCCATTAGTTAAATAAAACAGAAACCAACAAGAGTGTCATGGAACATGAACGTTTATCAATTATATAGAATATTAACTTGTATTATTTCTATCATTATGGAAGATATTGCATCAAAGTAATAGATCATACAACATTAAAATAGATGTCAGCACCAAAATACCCTCTATACAACTAATACGTTGGAAGTTAAGATTAAGTGAGTTTGAGATTGATGTTGTTCATAAGCCTGGAAAATTACATGGGAACGCGGACGGCTTGGGCACAAAAGTTAAAATCCATGCAGGTTCAACATCCATCTTCATTAATAAAAAAATATAGTAAGTACAGAAAAAATAAATGATATGTGGTTCATGACAATGTATCGCATCGCGACACCTAGCACGGTGACTGAGTGGTTGTTTCAAAGTTACTACCTGAACCAATCATTAAGCTGTACCATGAAACCATTTTGTTAGGGCATTCCGAATTGTCTGGTGGCCAGATCATAAAAGAGATGACAGCAAATTTGTTTAAAGTTGGATGCAATATAATGGGAGAAAACCTTTTTTGAATAGTTGGATACAAGTTGTAAGAATTGACAGAAGTAAAAGAACGTTTTAATAGTTGATTTAGATGTAATACGTC
Source organism: Vandiemenella viatica (assembly GCA_031002005.1). Classification (NCBI taxonomy): domain Eukaryota; kingdom Metazoa; phylum Arthropoda; class Insecta; order Orthoptera; family Morabidae; genus Vandiemenella; species Vandiemenella viatica. The sequence continues at coordinate 108,898,314 of CM061921.1, forward strand.
ATATAAAGTGCACTACAACCTTCCAGTTATCTGTTTATGGTTATACTAAAATATCATACAGTGAAAAAAGTAGCACGACTTTTTATACTAGGTTAGGTATTAAAATTTTGTGTACCTGAGTCTACAGTTTTAGAGCAGGTATCTAATTTTATGCCAGTTTATGTTTTTCATTTAGGCTTGTCAATTATTAGGTAGCGAAAAACTGTGACTTCTAGTTCACACCCTCAAGGAAATGGTTGTACTGAGAGAGTCCACAGAACAGTTTTGAAAATGCTGTCATTATTTAAATAAATCATATTATTATTAGGATTCGTTACCCTACATAGATTCAGGTTACATTACAAAAGTTCATATTAGCACACACAAAAATTGTAATTATCTATGGTTGAGAGATAGTATCACCTTCCTAGTTATTAAAACCATGAAAGATAGAGATAATCCAGAAGTTAGTGGTATAGCATTTAAATTAAAGATGATGTGGACAGAGGTTCGCAGAAATAGTCATAATGCATTTTTGCCCCAAGTCAGACAGTGTAATAACACACTGAAACCATTAATGATTAGGACTTTGTAACATTAAGTACTCCATTTAAAAGGAAAGGTCAAACGTAAGAGTTCACTAAGAACTGGACAGGTCCATTTGAAGTCACAGAAATTCTCTCAGCAGTTATAGTAAACATTCAAATATTAGATCGACTGTTACTTATCCAAAAAAAGTGGACTCAGAATTATGAATTGGATCGGCAAAGTTATCGTGGATTCAGGTGAACAAGTTGCGAATGAACTACAACGTGGAGAACACCAAAAACAAATTCCAAATTCGGTCACACCACAAAATTCATATCCCTTACGAAAAAAGTTCGATTCAATCAGTTTATACGTCTTAGTAGCCATCAGTAAGACATAATTTGAACGTAGGAAGTAATTACAATAATTATAACAATATGCATTTTAATTTTCTTGTTGTTTGCTGAAACATCAAAGTCAAATTATGCCTTTCTGTCATTGAATTCTGATTTTAATTGCTTGGATTTTAAGTTTATTGATATTTTTTATTTTAATATATTGTTGTAAAGAGACTGGCACATATAGTGAGTATCGACCACCTAGCTGTGTCGCTTTGTAAATTCAGAAACATATAATAGAGTAATTAATTTTCAGCCATGGTGTGCGGAGGGGTGAGTCGCAACTAATACTCTATGTTAGCACTGATAATGGAGATCTGAAGCAACGTGTGTGAGCTTGGTTGTCTGGAATGGACCAGTTTTACACCGACTATTTACAATTTTGTGTTTAAGTTAGATTTTTTTATATTAACTATTACTTTTATTTCTGTTTGTTTAATTTATATAGAGCCTCTTAATAATGGATGATATTTTCAAAAGAATGCTAAGTTATTGTATAAAATAATTTTCGTATAGTAGTGATAGACATTGATTTAGGAACTGTAAGAGATGAATGCAATAACTATACCTTATCTTAATCACATTTGATCTTATCACCAAAGTAAATACAGGTAGGTCAAATGATGATACAGTAATACACTCGCTTTTCTTGCATAGTAAAGTAATGTAAATTGCTTTACAACATGAGTTTTAGAATATTAAAAAAATCTACCTTGTAGAATAAACAGAGTTATACGGTCATTTGTGTGTCTAGGAGCAAAAATTTTAAATTCGCTTTTTGAATTCTGAAGTTTTAGTACATTTACAGTCAGGAATAGACGATTTAAGAAGCTACAACTACAACTCATTCTTCTATCACAGCTGATTTTAATTTAATACATGGACATTAGTATTATTCATAGGCAATCGATAGAATTCTTAACAGATACTTTTATCTTGTAAGTTAGGGAGATATAGTCAGTAATAAGTCAGAACACTCACGAAGTAGTTATATATAATCAGTTTTTAAATGTAAATTTTTCGAGAACTAATAGTTGGATTAACCACTACATTTAGGAATAGCCTCTAAGTTCTAGTTGGAAGGTTAGTTCTTGGGTCCTAAAGTACTTTTAAGGTATTTACATTCGACTCAAAATCAGCTGGATTATTCAAATTTAATAATGTTTCAATGGGTGGTATATTAAGATTAGTTATTGATGGTCCTTTTAGCACACTTGATTTTGTTTCCAATTTACAGACGTGAAATAAATATACATGTCAGTTGGGCTCGAAGCGATACGAGCAAGTATTGGTTGTTCAAAATGACGTCACCGTAGGAGCAAACACAAGCAATGGATACAAGCGGCAAATGTACGGAGCGCGCACGTGTTCAAAACTATGTGTCTTACGCGTGCCAAAGAAATTAATTCAAAACAAATTTATAAGTACTTGCTAGTAAGATTCCCATATCTTCTTGTCTCGTTTTTTTTATCCATATTTGGAGCGCATTATGTGAGAAACTGAAGAAATTTTCTCTTCCGTGCAGTTTCGCATTCCATTTCTGTAAAATAATAAACATTGCTTTCCTTGCGTAATTTTATGAAATTCAGTGCCACACCTGAATACTCGTCGAATATTTTGCAACGAAGTAGGGTAGCAATATTCTTTTCATTTGACATTACCAACAAATAACAGTTCTTGGGAATAGCAGGTGATGTCACTGCTTTTCAGACAGCTTCCCTGCTCCATGTTTCTTTCCTATTACTAAACACTTAATGTGGTTTTTCGAAAATATGTACTTCAGTACCTTTGTAATCTTGCTGTGTACTAACTTATTTCTATTATTCTTAAGCGCTCTTTGTTTCCTGGAAGTTGCTCTCAATTCCTCTTGCAGATATTTGTTCATGATCTTCAAAGCTAAACACGTAGCTTCCAGTTCTTTAGTATTTGCTTTAAGATCCTCCACCTGTGTTATAGTAAACTAAATGATAAAAGATATGGGTTTGGAGTCACTGCAGGTTATAAGGTGGTTGAAAAGAATAGCAGTGAACATTTACAAGAAATATGCTGGCGATAAGGCCGGAATAAATATTGACTGAAGGTTTAGAAATGCAGATTGAAGATAATAGTGGATATTAATAATTAATTAGCCATTGGCGGCTCGCGTCAGGGTGTAGGAAAGTTTGAATTTACAGATTGAGGAGTGGAAGACTAGAACAAATTATATGAGGAGATGATTAGCGACATATGCACAGAATATGGGAATTTAAGATAAAAATACGTATAAATTGCAAGTAGAAAAGTTGCCACTGTTATCACTGGCGTACGATCTCCATTGTAATTAATAATAACAACTTTGTCAGTATCAATTATGGTCAAAGCGCACTGGTCCTTTTCTTTTGCAGGAGACACAGCTGTAAGGGTTACAATTGTCTGGTTTGATGTGTATCAGTTCTGCTACTTTGTTTTTGCTGGTGTTGGTCGATAAACTAGCATGACAAAAAGGTATGAAAAAAGCATTTCAGGAAACTAAACACTAGGCACAAAAACTATTTTAAATACTTTTTGGAAGGTAAATTCAGTAATTCCGCTTGCAAATCACGAACATAATCCTCTGGAACAACATTTTGTGAGCATGCAGTAGTTGTACTGAAATCGTCCACACAGTAACATTTATATGTCCATGTTTTCGTACATTGTAAATCCTTCGGAAATGATGACATATTATACCAATACCTTCCATTTTTTTCTGCTCGAAGATGTACAGCCAGTGACAGTACATTCAGGCATGTTAGTACAATTTACACGATGTTTTAATCAAAATGAGATTCACAATACGGCACGCGTCCATAAGCTCAAACGCCCCGGCGAAACACTGTGCAGAGCCAGCCAGAAAACTGAGCCCGGTCTGCGCATGCCAATCGGTGGAGTAAGGAAGTCCTCCATGGTTTGGATATGAAAGATAGAATCTCTTTGAGCAAAGATCATAACTAATATGTAATGCTTAACCAAAACGATCTGTAGAAATGTGAATCCAATGCAGTAGTCGAAGAATGCCCTCTAATGACTTTATATGACGTGTTAGGAGTTGTGAATCTGATAGGTAATTCTGAGAAAAGTTTGTATACTCTTACCGAAGAGAAGTCGTTGCTCTTGCCAAACCTTATTTTGCTTGATCTCAAAATAACTAGTTCTTTACTTTTTTTTTTTACTCCTTGTACTATTGGTATCACTTTTATATAGTCTCAAAAAGCCAGTAAATTATCAAAAGTTGATCGGGAATGTTTGTGAACACTAAAGATTGTGAAATAATTGGAAACTGTTTCAGAATACCTGCAATTAATAAAGTCTTATCCTGTGTATTATTTACCAAACTTTACAAAAGAAATTAATCAAGAACTTAAACTAATGGAACACAAACTAGGGATGAAACAAATAAGTATCTTAAAGCATCTGGCATGGAAAGATATTGCAATAGGTATGAAAAGTAGTGCATGGAAGGGAAAAGATGACCATGACCGCAAGCTGGCACTCGATTTCACGCACAAGGGTGTGGGAAGATTCTCTTTTTTAGGTAAGGGTGTCAGGGATTGGAATGAGTTACCAAGAGAAATGATGAGTAATTTACCGAAAACTTTGAAAGAATTTAAAGATAAAATTTGTAGAGGGCAAATGTAGGTAGGTGCAGGATAGGGGGAAGATGGGTGTGTAGGGAAATTGCCACCGGAGCCTGTGCTCCATTGCAATTAAATTAAATTAAATCTTGTGACACCATCAAATCTGATCAGAATGCTATCATTTGGGGTCAAAAATGAATTCTAGATATCGTCATATATTTTACTTCAAATAAAGTCTCGCAATCTCCTAACAATATAAGTGTCCAAATACTCCAAAGAGTAATGTATCAGGAGCAACACGTTTTGAAGAGGCAGGAGCTGTGAGGGAACGATTTGTACCAGTGAAATTTTCGTTCCATTCCTGTAAACCAGCGCCCTGTGACGACCGCGTGTTATGTGAGAGCTCGGAGCATGATGCCTACTTAACAATGCTTAACTGTAACGCTGCCTCTCAGACACTCGCATTTAGGACGGATCTGTGCGGTTATTACTAGTGCCGTACAAACAGTCCATTGTCCATACTCGCTCGGTTTAGAACTACCAGCGTGACCTCTGTTGGCCGAGTACTGGAAATACCAATACAGTGGACCTAGCATGGTCTACAAGGTCAGTGCTAGGATTCTCTGGCCCGGGTAAGTAATCTTTTGTTTAGCTCTACCACTGCTTGGGCGAATTCTGGGGCCGCGGGGCCCCTCCGGTATTCGCTTGCTACAATCGGCACAGGCATAGAGGCAGTGTTAAAACGATTATAGAACTGGCATTAACAAAGAATTAAGTAACTGAAAATTAAAGGGGAATATGTGTTGTTTCCAAATGATGAACAAATGAGGTCTAACTGAAAAGTGTAATGTGGCAGAAATCCCACGTAATATGTAATGCGGCAACAAATGATGCGGTAGGATTTGTACGATTTATTGCATGTGATGTAATTTTGATTTTTTTTTTTTCCCTTCTCTGAAATGCGTAGCTTACTGAGACATCAATGTAGAAAGCCTTTATGTATATAGTCAGACCAAATGTCCCAGTAGACGCCAAGAAAGACAAATGTGTGCCGAGGATTATTATCAATATTATAAAGTTGCAAAACGAGGATTTTTTCAGTTGGGTCAAGAGTTCATTGGTATCAAAACAAGGCCAAAGTACTTAAATATAAAATTAAATATATTATGGCACTAGCGTCTTTGCATTTTGTGTCTTTCTGGTTTAATCATCTTAAGGACTACTGCTCGCCTCTAGTGGTATGTTCTTTGGGAATAATTAAATTATTGTACTGTTTTCTCTATACTCTTGTTATTTTCTATGTGCTGTTGTATACATTTACAGAAAACTAAAGACAGAACAGCTTCACCAAATAAATGTGTGTTCAACACCATCATGCCTTGTGCTACATTAATTTCAGGCCTCCTTATCTATCCATAATATTATGCTGTAATGACAATTTAAATTCTATATAACCAATCTAAATATTAAGGGCAAACATCGGCCAAACTATCCGAACAGTAGAAAACCGGTGTGTAGAACATAAATGCCGCCTCCGCCTAGGGTAATATAGCAAATCAGCCATCACCGAGCACGTGTACGACCTTGGGTACAGGGTGGATTTTAATAAAGTTAGGCTACTGGCTAGGGCTTCACATTTTTGGGAATCAATAATCAAGAAAGCTATCGAGATTAGATTTACCGATATTTTCAATAGACAGTGGGCTAACTGTTAATAAAGTGTGGAAACCAGCCTCGGCAAAAATCTGCAGAGCGCCTTGTCGGTCTGTCCAGCAGCCGCCATAAAGGGCTCTACATTAGTGTCCGAGGGTCGCAACAAAGATCCACATGCCAACTGACATTGACAAAACTACCAATGGTAGTGTGGTCAAATTACACAGCCACTTCGGCAAACGACACGCACTTTAAAAAAAAAAAAAGCCATCCGCCGTGAGCGGGTCGCGGACAGAGCCAGAGCCATTGAGGGTAAATAAGGTAGCTCAGCAGCTCAGCCCAGGGCCGGCGCTAGAATTCACGGGCCCCGGGTAAGAGTTCTTAAGGTCCCCCTCTCCCGCCAATTTTTTTACTACAAACTTTGGTTTTGTGGATAAAGTCAGAATGTTTTAATGCAAAAAAGCAAGTAATGTCTTTATTAAGAAAGATTTTTAATATTCTAAGTTTACATAAAACTATAATTTACAAAATTATACTTCATTTCTAGCTTTTTTAGATGTGAATTCTTTTATAATCCCAGTATAATCTGATGACCAGGCTAACTGTAAATTCTATTGCTGTCGTAGCTAATCCAACAAGCCGCTCTTGCCCAACTGTAGTTCTCAAACAATTCTCAACTCTTACAAAAACGCTAAATGACCTCTCTGCCTGTGCAACAGTAACACGCAAGGTGCTGAAAATCCGTAAGGCTACCATTGGATTTGGAAATGTTATTAAAATCGCATGTATGGACAGCATCAAGAAGGCGCAGAGGGGTATGTGGCTTAGATCCAAAATTAGCTGCATGAATCTTTTTTTAACCACAAAATTTCTTCTTTAAAATCCTGCTTATCAACATCCACACTTTACAAAGATGCCATGTATTCTCCATGCTCTGATAGTGTAGAGTCGTCTAGGCTTATGTAGTGCCATAAGAAACCGAATGTCTCCATCATGTTGTCTATGGCAGCATACCTTATAGTTAGGTTTCCTATAACTGTACCTAGAATAATATTAAAAACATTTCCTTTAAAACTATCCACTTGGCATGTTTTAAATCTTCTGATGTTTCATCTACAATGCGTTTTCATTTGCCTTTCCTTTTCTCCATGCCACAAAAAGTCAAATTTAAGTCAGGTGATGTTCAAATATAATTTGTTACCTGCTTCTGCATAAATAGTATCCTTATTGTCTCTCGATTCACTTAATTCCTTCACTAGAGTCTTAATATTGCCACTTTCAACATCAAATACAGCTTTCCTTGTTTGAAGCACAACGCTACATATGTTTATTGCCGTTAATACTTTGTAGCAAATTGGAGACAAGACGATACATAGAAATTATTTAAAATACATCTGAATGCCGTTTACTTCAGTACGTGCCTCTGCAGTCAAATTAAAGTTGAAAGCAAGTTCAATTGTCCTTTGTAATCCTGGCAAATGGACGCACGGCATTGATGCGCACAGACCATCTCGTTTCCGATAGCCCCTGAAGGGAATATCCAATATTTTCTTTCATAACTTTCCATCTTATACAATACAATACATTCATTTTCCATTGATCACAATATAAGAGACTGGGTCTGTGGGATGTGGAAAATAGTCAATTTACAGAAAAACTATGTCACAACAAAATAATACATACACCAGAAGACGTACAGTCATATCATACATGGTCCATTAATTATGTCAACTACATATACACAAACTACTGACAGTTTATTTTGTAGATACCTTAGAAATAAATTCTTCGACAGAGTAGAAGTTGTCAATTAAAAATTCCTGAATTTATTCTTATCATCTGCTAGACATTTAATGTGTGTTGGGAGCTTATTGAAAATATGTATGCCTGAATTTTGGACCCTCTTTTGAACAAATAACTACAACTTGTAATCCTTGTGAAAATTATTTTTATTTCTAGAGCCATAGTTGTGTATTTACCATTTGTTTCAAACAAAGTATAATTTGTGACTACAGAGGACATTACTGTGTATATATACTCAGCCACCAATTTTAAAATCCCTAACTTCTTGAACAGCTCTCTAGATGAAGTTCTATTGCTAACCACACACATAATTCTTATTACTCGCTTTTGGGCTCTGAACACTTTGTCTGTATAGGTAGAATTGCCTCAGAATATTATTCTGTATGATATTAAGGAGTGAAAATAAACAAACCAGCTGCCTCATACGGAGATCACCTATAGCTGAAATTGTACGAATTGCAAATGTGGCTGCACCCAATCGCCTTAGTTAATCAGATACATGTACCTTCCAATTTAAATTATGATGCAAATCTATGAATTTCACGCACCTCTTGAATGGACTGGCCTGCAAATTTTATGTCTAACTTGGGAACCATCAGACCTGTTCAGAACGGATTTCGATCCCCCGAGTATATGTTGAAGGGTATGTACTCCTCATGTCTGTGTTACAATTATTTCTTCAAAATGAGCCCTAGGTATTGCGAAATTAACGCGGAAACATATGTGAATATCTTTTAAATACTAAAATTTTGGTACCTTCTTCAAGAGCTTCAGCGTGGTGTATGCGGTCAGACGCTTGCTTCCCATTTTGCGAACCCGGGTTCAAATCCCCATACTGCCAAATATTTTTATTTCTTTTTTTATGTGCAGTAATAATTGAGCATTGATTTTATTTCATTTAAAATTCATTTACGAATTTTTATTATGCGAAATAACAGACATTATGTTATTTTCAAACATTTACATGTTACCACCACTGCACGGAAATAAGTATAAGTGTGGTAAGGGGGAAAAAACCCGACCTTCTGGCTGTAATATATTTACTTTATGATATTAAATGTTGAGATACAAATATAGAAACAATGAATATGAAATATACCTGTTTCATTTAAAAAAAAAATACCACACATAAACTGTATACTTATCAACAATAAACAATGAAATAATGATTATCTAAAAAAAAAAAAAAAAAAAAAAATGTTGGAACTGTATATTCTGTAATATTTTGTTTTAAAAGTTATTTCGCATAATAAAAATTTTAAATGAAATAAAATCAATGCTCAATTATTACTGCACATAAAAAAGAAATAAAAATATTTGGCAGTATGAGGATTTGAACCCGGGTTCGCAAAATGGGAAGCAAGCGTCTTACCGCATACACCACGCTGAAGCTCTCGAAGAACGTACTAAAATTATAGTATTTAAAAGATATTCACATATGTTTCCGCGTTAATTTCGCGAAACCTAGGGCTCATTTTGAAGAAATAATTGTAACACAGACATGAGGAGTACATACCCTTCAACATATACTCGGGGGATCGAAATCCGTTCTGAACAGGTCTGATGGTCTCCAAGTAAGTCTGGTGTCAAACTGTGTGATGTCTGAATTGCACATATAGAGTTTTATCAATGTTTAGAGACAAGCCATTAGCTGTAAACCATTTGTTTATAAGGTCAAAGACATAATTTGAAATATATTCTGTAGATAAATCTGGAGTATTTTTAATTATTATGTTTGTGTCATCTGCAAATTGGAAAATTTGAGTTTTTAGATGCAACACAGGGTAGATCATTTATATATACAGGGCGTTCGCCGGAAAACGCAACCCTCCCAGTCTGTTGCCGTCGGCAACTTGCTCGGACAGCGGTGCCAGCAGTTTCCGCCACGCGGCACCGTGAATCACCGCACTGTTTAACACCTCCGCTGCCCCAACAGTGCAGTGCAGTGACCCTTACATTGTTAAGAACGGTTTCTTTGCATTGTAGCTAGTTTGTGACTTCAGTCTCTTATTAATCAGTGTTGTGAATAAACGTTTCTTTGCGGTTTGGCTGGTTTGGGGCTTCATACTCTTACTAATCTGTACCATGTTTGAGTGTGAGTAAAATTATGGTACGTTACAGTTTGCAACAAAGAATATTTCTCTACGATACATACGTGAAGAAGAAGTCGTTTAAAAAGTGTCGCAGTAAATTTCGTCACGAATATCCTGGCGCTTTACTGCCAGCTAAATCAACAATTCTGCGTCTGGTTAAAAAAGTAAGAGAAACGGGTTCATTTTTTAACAAAAAGAGACTGTCGGTCAACCGTATTCTCACAGAGGAGAAAATTGACGATATCGCTTTTCGACTAGAACAGTCACCCAAAAAATCATTAAGTCAGTTAGGGCAGCGTGTGTCTCGAAATATGTTCAGAAGATGTGAAATGTGCATTACACAAGAGTGTCAACACTTCCAGCATCTTTTATAAGGTAAGCTAATGAATTACGTCACATTTAAATGCTTAGCACATACAAGTTTATGAAATAGTCCGCGGCCGACGGTCGAACAATGCCGGGAGCTGAACGCTCGCTCGCCGCGAGCAGTTTCTTCCTTGTAGCGCTAACAGTGGGTTGCGTTTCCCGGCGAACGCCCTGTATTAAAAACAATAATGGCCCTAATATAGAACCCTGAGGAACTCTACATCTGATTAATTCATACTCTGAAAACAGTGGACCTCTTAAGGCAGCTTTAAAATACTCCATTGACACATTCTGTTTTCTATTAAAAGGTAAGAATCAAGCTATTTATTAATAATGCCATCTATACTTTAATTTCTGTATCAGAATTTTATGATTCTACACAGTCAAATGCCTCAGATAAGTCACAAAAAATTCACACAGGAATGCAAATATAGCTTGTTCTATTGAATGACCCTTTTGAAAACCAAATTGTGATTTAGTTAGAATATTATTATTTTTAAGGTGTTGATAAACTCTATTGTACATTGCTTTCTCAAAAAACTTTGGATAAGGCTGTTAGTAATGAAATAGGGCAGTATTTGATACAGATGAATTATCCCCTTTTTATAGAGCGGTTTAACTACAACACACTTAAGCCTTTCTGGAAAGGTACCCTCAAGTAAATATATATCAAACAGATAACTTAGTATATCGCTTAATTCTGTGCAGCACAGTTTAATTAATCTACTGGAAATCCCATCATAACCACTTGAGTATTTCTTCTTAAGAGACCTGATAATTTCTTATTTCTTCTGGAGTAGCTAAATTTACAGACATAGTGTTAAATTTATCTTGGAAGCCCGTTCTGGAAAAATCCATACTGTGTGTCACTCAGTTATTGGCAGTCAATTTATCAGCAACAGGTAAAAAATGTTTATTAAATATATCAGCAATTGAAAAATTAGATTCTGAGTTTTCTGTGATAAACATGTCAATATTGGTTTGATTATTTTTTCCTATTTCTTTTTTTACAATGTCCCATATTATCTTAATTTTATTTTCAGAATCATGATTTTTTCTGTTTGTAGTACATACTTTTAGATTCTTTAATAACCTTTCTCAGTATTTTCGAGTACTGCTTGTAATATGTTTTAACATTAACATTCTGACTGTTCCTAGAGGCAATATACAACTTCCTTTTACAAATGCATGATGTTCTAATGCCCACACTTATCCATGGGTTTTTTTCTTTCCGAGAAGGGGAAACAACTTTCAAATTAATTTAATACAATGCTACTAAAAATATTGTATTGAGGCACTTCCTAAAACAAGTAACTGTTTCATCATTTATTATATGCTGAAGTTTAAAAATATTACTCTTGGAGCTAGTTTCTATTGAAATGTTGATAGTTAATATCTAGGCAGCGTGATCCGAAAGTCCATTGACAGATGGCTTGATTGCATAACTGAACCTTGAGGTATCGAGGAAAACACTATCTACAGCTGAGTGACTACTATTCATTATTCTAGTTGGAAAATCAACTACCCGAGTTAAATTGAATAAACTGACTAATGATTCCAACACGAATTTGCAGGGCAAGTTATTTAAAAAATTCGACATTAAAATCAACACATACAACTATGTTAACTACTTTTCTGCTTAAAAATGTTAATAAGAGTTCAAATTGGTTCAGAAAAATAGAAAAGTTTCCCCAAGGGTGCTCTGTATACAGTTACTACTATGAAAATTTCATTATTGAATTTTAACCGTGTAGCACAGGCTTCAAAATGTTGATCAAGACAATACTCGCTAATACTTACATTCTCAAAACTATAACCATTTCTATTATAAGTTACAACTCATCCTTTCTCAATTATTTTTTTTTAACTGCTTTACGTCTCTCAACAGCGAGGTCTTTTAGAGACGGGAAAGGATTGGGGGCAAGGAATTCGGCCATGGCCTTTTTAAGGAAGCATCCCGGCATTTGCCTGGAGTGATTTGGGGAACCATGGAAAACCCAAATCTGGATGCCCGGACGGGGATTCGAACCGCCGTCCTCCCGAATGCGAGGCCAGAAAGCCTTTCTCCAAGTTTGTTCTACAATAATGAGAAGCTAAATTAAAGTCAGTTACATTTGGCATACCTATTCCTGTAGTTATATGGTGTTCAGACAAGCATAAAACATTAATTCTATTGATAGCAATTAATTCATTTATGTGAACTAGCAATTCATCCACTGTTTGATAAACCTCTAATATTCTGATGTAATAAATTAATCTGTACACAATTTTTAATTTTGGTATCTGAAAACTCATCATTGTTTAATCTAATTTCTTTTAAAACTCTCCGCCTAATACCTGACCCTAATCTAAAAAAGGAGCTTCCCTAACACCAATAACAACAGGAATCTTCATGTAAATTTGTGGCCCCAATTAATCGTTTTGCTATCAGATCTGAAAGAACCCCCTTCCCTCTACTACTGAGGTGTAGGCCATGCCTAGTATAACCCCCACCTATCAATAGCATCTACAGGAACCAAGCCCATGCCAGAGCCAATATTAGACATAAGAAACTGTTCCAGTTCCATATTTACTCGCCTCACAGCAGAGTTCATCTGTAGCCGATCATAGCGTCTCAGGACTGACATCATACTGACCCGACTGTGGCACGTTGCTTTTGCTATTTTCTCTAGTTCATCTCTGATATTATACGTATCATCCCTGCCCAAACTATTTCCTGCTCCTCCCACTATCACTACATGATCCTGATCTGTGAAATCCTTACACAAAGAACCTATATATTCTACTACCTGAGCCAGACTAGCACTAGGTTTGAAGAAACTCATGACCTGGAAACCTGATCCTAATTTTTCCTGCAACAATGGGCCAACACCTCGACCACGACTACTACCTAGCAGCATGACTTTCTTTTTCCCTAATCCCTGCCTACCAGACTTAACTACACAGCTTTTCCTAAAAGTCTGCTGCTTATTCCCTATATCTACAGTGACAGAAGGCTCATCCATGTCTAACTCTGTGAACAGGGCAAACCAATTTTGCACCCAACAACAAAAAAATCAGAAGCCCTTCTTGTTCTAATTGCCCTTTTCCCTGTTACCAGTTCCCAACCATCTCTGTTTCCATCCCTGCACAGCCTATCCAACTCCTTTCTAGCGTCTAACAGTTCAGCCTCAAGGGCACTAATCCTTACCTCCTGTTCTAATATTTTTCTACTTTTGAAACATTCTGTACATAACCATAGGAGAGCCTCCTCAATTTCCACGTTTTTGACGCCACTACAATTCCCTCCCCAATGAAACCATTTCTCACACCCATCGCAAAAAATTCCCACCCTCACTAATCTACGGCAATTTCCACAGTTTTCACTCATGTTTTACAAAAAAACGAAAAAAAAGTACAAAATGCAAGAGAGAAAATTTGTTGAACTTTAACCTTACAAAAAACTGCTAAAGTAATTCACAAGTAAGCTTTATCTTAAGAATCTACAAATCAGTACTTAAATTGACTTAACACTGCCTATGGAAAGATCACTGATAATATGAATACCAAAAACCAATGTAAATGATATTTACACTATGTAACAAAAATCTGAACCCAAGACTAGCGTTCAAAAATGTAAACAACACAGCACTAAATCACAAGAAAAATGTTGCACGAATGAAAACACTCGCCAACACTCACAGTAGTAAAATGTATTAGAATTCAGTGTTTCAAATTACTATAACAACAAAAACTAACTATTAACTATATTTATTTATAATTTATGGGACAAGAATGAAAAAATTATGTTTTCTAAACAATTAAAAAAAGTGAGTATATCTGTGCAACCCTCTGCAACATGGATGCCACAAAGATTTAATGAATGAGCACCACAAGGAGAAAAAATTGCCAGGGGATTTTAATATATGTGCTTGAGCTCCGTGATAGGTGCCACACATATTGCTCCCGTTGTCAGAACCCTGCCCACAACAGTCTGAAAGCTGTAAGCCATTATGTTTCAGCTCATCACAAATCATTCTAGCGATTGACTAACCAGTCTTCTCTTCACAGTCAACAAAGTCAAGAAAACGCACTCTAATTCTGTATTGGTTTTCTTCATCAAGGGTGGCATAGTTCAGCATAAAAACATTTTGCTCTGTTTGGGCGTCATCGGGGGTTGCATAGACTATAACCGAAAAAGTAAGTATGATGTTTTACCTCTCTTAACATAGTTTGGCAAACAAAGTCTAAAGCTATTTCAATAAATTTGTTCTGAATATCATGTGATGCTTCAATTTTTCTTAAATGATCTTTTATAATGGGCTCAAACTTCGCCAAAAACTGTAAGATACCCACAAAAGAATGCCATTGCAACAATCTCCGCTTATGTTACTATCCCCTCTTCCAGCAGGAAAAAAGAATGGCTTCGATTGCGCGGTGCAATACTTAGGTCCAGTACTGCTCTTTTCTTACAACATTTCGGTCTAAAATATTTTCTATGGCCATTTTCTAATTTGCATCATTCTAAGTATAGTGTTTTGTGATCAGCGCTGCTTTCATATTCTTTTACTTCTTTTTTCTTTGCAGCCTCTTCATAATACACAGCCATAGGCTGGAGCTAAATCGGACTTGAAGACAACCATGAGTCGCGATAACAATTGGCAAGCAAAGCAGTACTTTGTTCTGAACAAGACAGACCCTTTTTGGAAGATGTGCTCAAACATATCTGAAGGGAAAGGTTGATTACTTTTTGGCGTTTGTTCAGGTACTCGCCTAACAGCTTCTTCAATATCTAAACTACTGAAACGCTTTTTTTTTTTCACTCCACAGACCGATATCGAAATCTGAAAGCTTCTCATTCCCTGTCAATCTGGCATTAAAACACATTCACTTTCTGAAAAGATACTGTCCCTATCACTGTCACTTGTCCTAATACTATCACTTTTCGACAACTTAACGCAAATTCCACCCTTTCTATAGTCTTTCTCCTGATCGACGTGGTCCCATGTCTGCACTGCCGATATTACAGATGCTTGTGGACAACAACTTTCTTGCTTATCAACATCTGTGAAATGATAATTTTATTGGAAAGCTAAGAAAAATGGCACTAATTTTTGGACAAGGGAATTGTTCTTAGCTCTTAAACAGCTACACTTCAACAGCCATAATTAGTTATAAGTGAAACTGTCTAACTAACGACGTACCTTGTCTCTTATAATTCTGATTCTGCATGGTATCAATTGATCTCCGCCTCTTTCTGACTCTGACACTGCAGGCTTAGCGAGTGCCACAAAAAGTATTAATGTCACTTTTTCGTAACAATATCTTTTTCAGCCTTACGATTTCGTTTTTCAGAATCTGATGAAGCACTGTAACACTTCTTTCCAGTTGGGTCTCTCTCTTCCATTATAATTCTTAAAACTGTATGATGAAAGGATACAAAAACGTAAATTCCTACACAACCATGAAAAATCGAAGACCGTGCAGCAGGCTATATAGATCGACTTCTGAGCACTGCTTGTGAGTAAAGACAGGCCACAATAGGGGGGGGGGGGGGGTAAAAAATACAACAAAGAGGCAACATAGGTTGATTGTAGCTCAGCCGATCAACCACCTTCTGAAGTAAACAACAGTGGAAGCATGAACTGCTTTAAAGCTTCTTTTTATTATGGCTTTATGCCTTGTCGACTTCGGGTCATTAGTGGTGAGAAACGATGAGGGACAAGGAATGGGAAGGAATTCAGCCATGGCCTTTTTCAGGAAGCATCCCGGAAGTCACATGGAGTGGTTTGGGGAAACCATGGAAAACGAAAATCTGGATGCCAGGACGGGGATTCGAACTCACGTCCTCCCGAATGCGAGGTCAGAGCGTTAGCCGCTCACCCACCACACTCAGTAAGGCCAAAGTGTGAAGGTTTATATCTGTAATGTCGTTCTAATGCTTTAGAAGTTGAAAATCGTTTTAAAATGATGAAAAGATGAATATATAAAAATTGTATTTGAGAATTATCCGGCAGAACAACTGAGAAGAATTTTTATAATAAAAGTTGTAGATATCAATTTAACTTTATAAGTAATTAACACTTATCAGATGGGTAAATTAGAAGCTACCAAACACAAAAATTGTTTTAAGAAAATTAATTCTTTTACTAATGATTTTGCTTTGCATTATTATGATATGATAATATAGTACTAGTAAAGAAAGTTTTAAATTCATCAGAACGAGCTCCGAAGCTGTCAGTATGCGAAGCTAGAGCTTGACGAGGGATGTGAAGTACATGCATACTCGTACATATTGTGTAAAATATATGTTCGGTATGGCTAGAAATAAAATTATTTGACATTAAAAACAATGGCCAAACTTGGGTTAAAATATTATATTTTTCTTATACGAGATGTATTTTTTAAGTAAGTACCGTTTTGTCACACAGTGGCTGCAGCGCTACGGTCGGCGTTCCGCGCATGCGCACTGGGTACCTGCATCTCTTGCCTACGCACTGACGCCATTACAGTCTAATTTTTCCTTGTTCCTGAGTGTTTAAGATGCCTCCGATAATCGTGAGTCCCGCCGACTATGAAGTATGGGCTGTTATAAGATTTCTTTGTGCTAAAGGCCTAAAACCGATCAATATTCATCGTGAGATCTGTGCAGTTTATGGACAAAACATTTATGAGTGATGGAATGGTGAGAAAGTGGGTGAGAGCATTTAAAGATGGCCGCACAAATGTGTATGATGAACAACGGAGTGGGCGTCCTTCGGTCGTTAATGAAAGTTTGGTGCAGAAAGTGGACAATAAGGTGAGAGAAAACAGACACTTTACGATTTCCTCCTTGTGTGATGACTTTCCTAATGTTTCTCATAGTGTTTTGTATGGCATTGTGACCGAGCACTTGAATTACCAAAAATTGTGCTCATGTTGGGTACCGAAAATGTTACGGATGTGCACAAAACCAAACATTTAGGCAGGGCATTGACTTTCCTTGAGCGGTACCACAACGATGGTGATGATTTCTTAAGCCAAATTGATACGGGTGATGAGACATGGGTGGCCTATGTCACACCTGAATCAAAGCAACAGTCCATGGAATGGCGGCATTCAGATTCACCCAAAAAAGTGAAGTTCAAGCAAACGATTTCTGCCCGGAAAATCATGTGCACAGTTTTTTGGGACAGAAAAGGAGTATTTCTTGTGGAATTTCTACCTCGTAATGAGACAATCAATGTAGCAGCTTATTGAGAGACATTGAACAATCTGCGTCGTTCAATCCAGAACAAAAGACGTGGCAAGTTGAGGAAGGGCATCGTTTTGCTGCATGACAATGCCCGTCCACATGTGGCTAATCAAACCAAAGATCTCATCACATATTTTCAATGGGAAACTCTAGATCGTCCTCCGTACAGCCCTGATTAGGCGCCCAGTGACTACCATCTGTTCCTGCACTTGAAGAAACACTTGGGCGGTCAGCGTCTTGAAGACGATAACGAAGTCAAAACAGTTGTGATGCAGTGGTTAACAAGTCAGGCGGCAAACTTCTATGAGGAGGGTTTTCAAAAACGGGTACTACGTTATGACAAGTGCCTCAATATTGAAGGGAATTATGTAGAAAAGTAGAGTAAGGTACAGGCTTTCATGTAAAAATAAAATTAATGATATATATTTGCACGTCTTTTTTTAATTTCAAAACGATACTTACTTAAAAAACATGCCTCGTACTTTCATTAAAATCTCGTATCAATTAATGGAAATTAGAATACGTCTACAAATATTACAGCACTTGCACATATTCAATTTTAGCATTTGTGCGTTACAGCATTTTGCATGCGCATTAATTTAACCAAGAGTTATGTATATAGATGCTTCTTATTTAAAAAAACAATCCCGCAGATTAAGTAAGGGCTTCCAGGACTCTGGCCTTTTGTTCACAATCATAGGTGCAGATTTTAGAACTTGTGTTTGATTTCTATTTAGCTAGTTATGCACCCAGACCGGAGGGCTTGGGTCCAGAGTACTTTTGACCAGCTTAACCATCCCCCCCCCCCCACGCCAGCACTGCCTCAGCCACTCACCAGGATACGCCACCTGTTCCCGAACAAAGCTGCCTCTTGACAAAACCACCTGCAGAGTGACTACCACCAACCAAAGATTAGAATTGATCGAGCCCCCAAGGAAGCCTCAAGAATGAAGAAGTCTGCGGCAGTTATACAATGTTATTGCTGTCAAGGTTTCTGACTTCGATCGAATTACTGCACTACAAAAGGCTCGATGCATTCACTGCGGTGAGGGGCACAGCATATTAGTCTGCACGCGCACGTGTGAAGCCACTCCGACCTACACCAATTGTGGCGATGACCATGCCACTTGCTATGGTGCCTGCCCTGTTAGAAAGAAGGTCCAATCTTCCACTAACAGGTGCCATCCATCAGCTAGAAACACTTGCTCAGCAGAAGGAACGACGTGCCAACACAAGCTGGCAACGTATCATCACAGCTACCCAGTGCACCCGAACCATCAGGCACTAACCGAAGAAGATCACCTAAGCCACCGAAAGACAAGAATGCCTACAGATCAACTACATACTAGATGATGCTGCAGAAACGACTGCCGAGGAGAGCTGAGTCGTGAATATCAGTTGAGTAAAATCACCCAACTGCTCACGCAGCTAATCTTGAAGATGACATTCTGCAGGTAAATCTTGAAGACATCCTGCAGTTAGGCTCCTCAAATCTGATAGATGGGCTGACTAATCCCAAAGTAAAACCGGCGTCAGACTCCACCCCCTCTATGATACAAGAAGTATGGCCAAAACTGAAGATACACCTGGAATGAAGCTATGTTTTGTCAGAATTGATCTTGCAGTAAATGTCTAAGAACAATCACTCCCACCTTCTCTGCTCAAAGGAGCAGAAATCGGCTATAGTGTGAGCTGTCTCAGTATCTGTTAGTCAGCAGTCCTGTACAGATGTTTCCATACCCGAGGAAGACAAGGGAGCTAACCGTCGAAATATCATGTTTTTAAAACACAATCCAGCTGTACACTTGTGAAGATTTCATTGCAACAATAAACTTTCCTATCCAAAATCGTTACTGGTAATGACAAATGGTGTCTTTATGCTAGCATAAGGAAAAGAAATGGCTTAGCAAAAATAAAAAATAACTCCCCGCATGTATTGACGAAAGATAATGTCGCATTGACGAAAGATAATGTGCATCTGAAAGAACAGCGAGGGTGTACTGTACTACAAATTGCTTCCCCAAGGTGTAACCATCACTGCTAATATTTACTGCCACCATCTGAGACATCCTGCAGACGCAATACAAGATACCAATAAGACTGCGTTAGGTGACAGTAGGGTTGGGAAGTCATTCCACATCCACTTTACTCGCCTGACCTGATGCTGCGCCCTCAGGTTTTTACCATTCCCGATCTTTATTGAACATTCTTAAAGGAACTTCATTTATGGATGAAAATTCGCTCCAAAAAGGGTTGGACTTTCAAAATCAAAACCACAAAATTTGTACAGGCATGAAATAAAAATAGTACTCGAGCTTTGACAGGCTTGCAGATAGTGAAGAAGAATATATATCTGATGATTAACTTGACTCTCATCTGATGTGTTTAGTAAACTTATGAAAAAAAACGTTACGTATCTATTCACAAACCTAACACTTCTCTCTGTCAAGTTTTTTTCTACATATTTTACACATTGTCCGCGTCGAGGTCATTAAGAGGCAAAAAAGGACTGAAGACAAGGAACAGGAATAAATTCAGCCATGGCCTTTTGGAGGAACCAACTCGGCATTGACCTCAAGTGATTTCCCTTTCCATTCCATGTCCACAATCTTCTATCTCCAACAAACTTGACACTAGCCAGTTGCAATGCCTGTTGCAGAAAGAAATGGAAACAAAAATCTGGATGACCAGACATTTGAACCTATGACCTCCCAAATACCAGGCTTGAGTGTTATTGCTCGGACAAAACTCTACTCCCACGCCTTACTAACCAAGCCTCTTGCACATGTCACTGCCCTCAATCCTCTGTAGTGATGAACCTTTCCAACAATTCCTCTTACAGAACAGCATCATAAAAAATAAAGGTGTGTGTATGTTTCTACATCATCAAGCCTTCTACTACGTTAAGTAAAGGCCTCTATCTATTCTTAACATTATTATGCCAATACTCACATTTTACATTCTATATAACCCCATCTTAATATTAAAGTTTTTACGCTCAACAAAAAGAAGAAATAATGGGGATAGTAAACCCAAGAAAAGATGTACACATATTACACTAATTGGGTAGTAGACATTATTCAAGCGAGTAGACCAGGCAAGTGGCACACACCAATGATCACTCATGAATGAAATCCATAAAGCTGCTATGGACAGTGCAGGGGTGATGGTAGAGAAACTGAGTATGTAATCAAAACTATGCGGAAACACACAAAAAAGGAACAAAAATAAATTTAGCATTGTCACCCCTTATTTTATATATATGTACTTAAACGAAAAATTAATTTAACTACTCGTACAGTCCTACCAGAGGTTGAAGCAAGGTGAATGCCTGGTGTCAAGGATATGTTAGTAAGCTAGTTACAGAATTCAGAAGGGCTTCTAGTTTCTGAGAACACACTTGACAGCTATCACTGTGAAACATTTGTATCTGCTGTCAAAATTGTGGAACTTGGCATGAGCAGCCACTGGATGGTGTTGGTCACTGGTATAAACTGTTTGGCATGTGGCAATTATGATGGATAGTTGGTCAGGTCATAAATACAAACTGCTACAGTGGAGGCAGACGAGTTTGTATATGGGGGTGTGTTGTGGTACATATTGCATGTCCAATAAAGCGAAAAATTTCCACAGATAGGAGTATGTAGTGACAACCAGCTGCTTTCTGCAAGTTTTAATATTTACCTATAATTATCTACTAAGTATTTCCTGCTCCTCCACCATCTCCATTCACTGCGTCTTCACAGATTTCATTCGTGTGGTGAGTGTCAGGAAGTATCGTGTATTTGCAAGGATAAATTATTAAACTTTTATATAAATGAATCTAATTCTCCACTATATCTGTTATATGAACACCTATTGGTTTCTTAGTAATATACAAAATAAAATACAGAGGGCTGCTGTCATGATTAACAAATTCCACTGTAATTTATGATGATATAAAGTAAAAATTTGGGTAAGGATGTCGTTCACTAAAGAGGGTATTTACATGGTAACAATATGCACAACAATAGGCCAGTGACTGTTGGCCCTCATCTAAATAACCAATCTCCCTAATGATGATTGGGCACAGCAATAACAAATTGCCCTTATGTGCCAGCATGTTATATGTCTATTTTGTCTCAGCCATGGCATTACTGTGTATATAACAGCTTCTTCCAATGCATTCAACAAGATTAAACCACCAGACCTCTCCTTCCTACGAAATCTATTACAAATTGTGGGCATAAGGGAACATCTAATTTGTTTCTAGAAATTAGTTATTAAGAAAATGGGAATTCTAAATTGTCATATCATTAGCACCTATGGTGACATTTAAATGCACTCAAAAGTGTTCTTCACAATTTGCTACTCAATAACCTAATTTATTTGCATACATTTTCATATATAACATATTGTGGTGAACTAAGGATTTTAGGGAATTATTAGGAGGTATAGGATTTCACAGAGTACTACATCCAGCTAGGTAAGTTGCAACAGACGCTGTAAACAGTTGTGGCAGAAGGAATGTGTAAGCTCAGAAGGTGACGATCTGCTTAGTAGGACAAGAAGAGTCAACAATTGCATGGAAGTGCCGAAGAAATCAGCCCAAGATCACGGCATCAAGAAGTGATGCCGTTGTCTAGTCGATGCCCCACCAGGGAAAATGTGGCAAGAGGGGGGGGGGGGGGGTGGGAGGACCAAAACTGGACTGCAACGAATGTAGAGGGTCTATCTGGCAGGATGAAATCTGGAGGTCTTCGAGATCTAGCCCGGAGCAGGAGGACAGCGGCAGCAGTCAGAGCAGCAGCCGAAGGATGACAGCAGTCTTCGCCAATTGAACTGACCTGGTTGGAAAAAGGGAATTAGAGAGCAAAGGGGATTATTTATATGGTAATGATTGTACCATAGTTAATAAATGTAAATATTGTATATAACCAACTGGAGTATTATTTACTTGGTCTACTGCTTGCATCACACAGGGTCCAACCCACATATAAATGTTCCTCTCAAGGGTGGCAGAGAGAAAAAAATAGTAGCCAGTCAACCACAGAATAATTTTATTTAGTTGGTGTCAGATGGATGCAGAACAGGGTGCAGAAGGAGATGAAGGTGAGGAAGATGCTGGAGTAGACCAGGTGAATGGCACAGATACAAGGTCAAGGAACAAGGTACCCATAAGAAATATGGAATCATGTTTCAAGAAAATTCAGAGGATAACGTGTGTAAACCGAAGAAGGAACTGCGTGGAAAATCGACGACTTGTGGCAAAGAAGAAGTAAGTTGCTAAGGGCCAAGGACAACGACAGTGAATATGTTTATGATGAAATGAGTGTCATGTTGTGACAGTTTGAAGTTTCAAGTCTTATTGTTACTGTGTGAAAGACATAGATAGCAGACAATATATGCGACTGAAGGAGAAGATTGCGACTAGGAAGATGCATTGAGCTATTAATGGTGCAGAACAAGTGTCAGCTATAAAGAAATGTAAATATACAAAAGACGGTTAAATAAGTGTTTCAGGCAGAGAACAGCAGCAGCGGACAGAATAATCGACAGCAATGGAGAAGCAGTTTGAAGAATCACTCCTTTGGAGGATGCAGAACGAATTAGTCAGTAGCAGGAAATTGATTATGGCAGCTAAACCATTGTGTAACAAAAGGTTTTGAGTGTGTTAACAGGTAGCCGAAGGTCTATCACACAAGCAGAGCCAAGTGACCGTGATATGTCAATGTATGCCATCATGACAGTGAACAGCCTTGCTGATCAGCAAAATGTCACAGCCGATCTTGATTAACATGCGCCAGTGTAACATGCCTTGCCAAGCATGCCAGAGCCAAATGGGATCAGACATCCAGAAGACAAGAAAATTTGCGAGACACACACACACACACACACACACACACACACAGCTTCAATGTCTATAAATCAAAAACTTTTTTGTATAGGGAAAACTATATGAAGTACGAAACATTGTAACTAAGCGAGACAGATAAATATTAGATCTAAGAGTGAGTGGAACTGTCTTTACCCCAGATGGGTAGGTGTGGTGAACCAAGGTTTTTAGGGAATTACTGAAAAGTATAGGGTTTCACAGAGTACTATAGCAAGGTAGGCCAGATGCGACAGCAGCTGTAAATAGTTGCGGCAGAAGGAATGTGTAAGCTCAGAAGGCAACCGCCTGATTAGTAAGACAAGAAAAATCAGCAATTGCATGCACGTAGCGAAGAAGTCAGCCCAGGATAATGGCATCAAGAAGTGACACCGTTGGCTAGTCGATCCCCCATCAGGTAAAATGTAGTGGGGCGAGTGACAAAACTGGGCTGCAACAAGCAGAGAAGGTCTGTCTGGCAGGGAGAAATATGGAGGTCTTCGAGATCTAGCCCAGAGCAGGTGCAATGACAACCGGAACATCAGCCGAAGGAAGATAGTCTTCGCCGATTGAGACAGCACAGCGCCACAATCAATACAGGTGGGAAGGAGCCTGCATAGACGAAGTTAGATTGGGGCTGGTTAAGTCCAATGAAGTTCACGGGACGTCAAGATTTGGCATTAGTCGCAAGGATAACTGACCAGGTTCGATAAAGGGGATTAGAGAGAAAAAGGGATTATTTACTTGGTAATGATGTACCAAAGTTAATAAATGTAAATATTGTACAAAACCAACTGGAGTATTATTTACTTAGTTTACTGCTCACATGACATGGGGTCTTACTCGCATATAAATATTTCTCTGGGGTTGGCGGAGCGAAAAAAATAGCCGGCCTACCACAACATTCAATTATTTTATTTTTTAGTATGATCATGTGAATTTCCTTTGTTTTTAAATAGTTATAACACTTTTTTTACATTTAGTATGCTGGCCCTGAAATAGTTTAGGGTCTCTAGCTTACATCCAGTGCACATTGCGATCTTTTTACAGATAAGGATTTACACCCAACAATTCTATTTCTCTGTACAATTTTGATTATACAATATTCTCCTGCCACCTATGGTAAAAAATTGTCCTTTTCTGAATGCTTATTTAAATTTGCTACTTACCACATTAAATTCAGTACAGAATCAGATTGCTCAAGGGTATGATTTCTATAAATTCAGGAAGCTAAAATTAATTTTAAATGTATAATAACTGTATTTTATACAAATTAATTAATTTATAAAAAGGGTGGCTTGATATTTATTGATCACGGTAGAGAAACTTCATCATTGTCTTTTACATAATCTACTCCATTTTTTTCGACTGCCTCAAAACTTGGACAACACGGAAGAATATAAGTATAGGAATAATTTGGTTTAAAATGAATAAACAAGCATGGCTGAGTTGCAATTTAGCATATAATTCTTTGGATGAATAAAATAAAAATAACAATCGAATGTCAGTTCAAGATGACAATATACATGAGCAACCAAGGTAGCAGGAAGAAAAACCTGAATATCTGTTTTAACATATTATATCCACAGCTAAACACTAAAGGACGATAAGGTTAATCCACTTTTGTATTCAAAGCAATACAGAAATGAATATTTAGCATATATGAAATTAATTTATTACTTTATACACTATTAAACAGATTTTATGTTTATGGAAGATAAAAGCTTGTTAATAAGCCATTAAACACAAAGAAAATTGTAAATGTTCTGACATTTATGCAAATTTTGATATGTGAAACTTGCAACTGTTATGAAGTATCACTGTGACAATAAAAATATTAACCCTGTAATACAAAATATTCCACGGTACTATACAAATAACAACCTCAAATCAATAATCACAACATAATAATATTTCATATAAAAATAATGACTGGTGCGCCCAGGCAAAAAAAAGTTTAACAACTGGCAACGTTACCTTAAAGGCTACATATCCCATCAAAACATCATTTGTGCACTTCAGTATAGTTTTAGATGCAGTGACATATGTATAAACAAATACATTTCTTTTTTACACAGAAATTGTTAACAATAATATGTGTAAATTTCATACAACATAAAATCCTAGTAAACACCTCCTCCTGTAAAACTGAAAAAAAATTCAAGGGATATAATGAAAGGCTGAGCAGAACATTAGTTACTGTATTAGAAATCTTCAGGTAAGAGCTGGGTGTTAAGATTTAAAAATATACAAATGTCACACAAGCACAGAGAACAAACATAACATAAGACACGTAACCTGAAGAATGAACACAAATCACAATTGCAAACCCGTAAGAGGGTGGTTGATTCTAAGTAAAACATTATTTGCCTTGCTGACATACCTGTGAACAGCAGTTTTCAAAAATAACAGTTTATACACAATTCCAACAGCTTCAGCACTAACTTTAAATTACAATTAGTGGATGCTCTTTCAGAAAGTGACAGTTATGCTGAACTTTAAAGACAGAAACTATCACACCGACACACCTCCACCGCAAAAAGTCTTAACTTCAGACAGCACGACTGTCACCAATTTTCCATGTTAACACCCAACCATTACCAATGGCCTGGATCCTTTTCCATCTGTTTTGCATTATAGGAGTCACCCTCCATTTAAATACTGTTCCCCCCCCCCCAAAAAAAACTGTGCAATGGATAAGAAATCTTTACATGATCAAGGGCTTATCCTGAATAATTTTCTGTTTAATATTGTTCTCAAATGTTAACATTTAATATTATTTTATTAAACTGCAATGGAGCGCATGCTCCGGTGGCAATTTCCCTACACACCCATCTTCCCCCTTTCCTGCACCCATGTACATTTGCCCTCTACAAATTTTAACTTTTACATTCAGCTTTATTTAGCTGTGGCATAATTTTGTTTTATAGCAGTGCAAATATTTCTCATACTATTCATATTTTCTTTATGCAAGAATTATGGTATAAGAAACGGCCATTACAACATTGTGCCTCTCCAATAATTGTTCCCCTCTCTTGGATTAAATACTATAGACTAAACATATATTGAGAAACTAGGGAATGCAGAAATCATTCTTCGAGTTTGAACTCCAGACTATTTGTTGTTGGGGAATTTGAACTATAAGTTGTATACTGTGGAATAATTACAATTTGGCAAAATGTGATCATCACTTACATGCCAAACAGATATACATTTTCCGTAAGTGTACACATTTACCTAAGGAATACCCTGCAAGATGAGTAAAAAAAAGGGGGGGGGGGTGAACAGTCGTGAATTTAGCTAAGGCAGGTGATAGTTGGAACTGGTGACATACTAAATATATGTGTGGAAATGATGTGTTCCATATCACACTACCTTTTCACTGATGTATTTTGTCAAGGCAAGTAATTTGGAATGTTTTAGTGAAAAAGGAAGTACCAAAAGAAGATGTGAAAGATCTTGCTATGGAATTTGATTATCTACAATTCTTGGAAAACTTTTCCTAACAGAGCACCAGATGCTGAAGTAGAACGGAGTGTATATTCAGAGACTGAAATGTAGAGGGCCACAGATAGACCTATTGCTCCTGCCACAACAGTGTTCTTCTGCAGCACAATACATGTTGCCACACATAATCCAAGGTAGGTCAAGTAACGTGTCAAGTTGGCATGAAAATCGCGACGTGCTTCTGCTTCATCTGAAACAGAGGTTTACCAGTCATAATACCGATCCATGAATGCAATTAAAGTAATAAATTACATTAGTAACATCACTACAGTATGAAGAACAATGAAATTAATGTTAGATTATGAAACATAATGTAGTTTGTAATGGCTAAATGTTCCCTGTGGTGGGGGCAACATTTACTGTCATTAGCTTTAACTGTGGATTATGATGAATACATGATATTTCTGACACCTCAATCTGAAGATGCTGCTAGTTCATATTCTACATTTCGGTCGCTAATTTGTTTACTTTATAACCACAACAGATAACAGTGGAGAGGTTAAACATCCAAATAAAAAGTCACTGCTTGATAATCACTTTATATATTCTTTAAAAGTTGTTAAAATTAAACTGGTATCACATCGCATGTTTGCATTTTAAATCGGACACATGTGAATACTGCAGAATATTCTTCAAGTAATGCACACACTAGACAAAAGCATACGCTCCTGCAAGCATACTTCAAAATTGCAACTGCAAATTATAGTGAGCTTTGTTGAGCCGCTTTAATGTGTTCACGATAAGACGGGCCTTCTTATCCATACCACGCGGTATTTTCGTTCAGAGTGGAACTAGCCTGGTGACTTTAGTAAGCTATCTATCCACTCTAATTTAGGAAAGCTCATAATTTGTTCTTCAAAATTTAATAAAGGGAATTTGAACGCGTAAAGTCAGATTCACGCGGACAGACACAGACCAATTATATAAGAGTTTTGCGTTTTTTTAATCGAAAGTTATGCTAACTACTTGTG
This sequence comes from Vandiemenella viatica, assembly GCA_031002005.1. Classification (NCBI taxonomy): domain Eukaryota; kingdom Metazoa; phylum Arthropoda; class Insecta; order Orthoptera; family Morabidae; genus Vandiemenella; species Vandiemenella viatica. The sequence goes on from CM061921.1 coordinate 108,926,272, forward strand.
TTGAATAAGCAACGGATTGTGTAACTACTATATACTCTGTTCAGTGAATTTACCTATACATTCCCTTTGATAGAAATAAATGTTAAAAGTCCCCAAACATTTTCCGTGGTCTGGATTTTACACTTTCAGTAACTACATGTTTGAAATATCACTTACTACACATACTGATTGACTGTTAGATTAAGACTGCCAGTTTGAAAATTTTCCAAGTCTTTCCTGACACAACCTGATGCTGATATTACTTACAAACACCTGTCAGTCCAGACAATAGGGGAGTGGGTGCTTATAAACCGTATCGTGGGTACCAGTTTCTTTACCCACTAGCTTTATCAGATCCGACTGAAATTTAGGTATACTGTAGCCACAATTTTTCTGAGTGTTTTATTCTGTTACAACTTCTATCTTAAATCATATAGTTTTCTTATTATTAACGCAAGATTTTTTTTGATATCAGCAACTAACTTTTGAAATATTTATTCCCCACTTAGATCATTGTATTTATTAAAATTTTCCCTATCATCTGGTGTATGTTGTTTTACTAGGCTCATTTCACTTTGGGTATAATTTTTAATAAATGTCAACATGCCTCAAAATCCATTATTTCCTGCCTGAACTTTCTGAAATTTGTTTCATTAAAATTCAAGTGAAACCTCAATATAATTTTTTTTTTCATGTCCAATTTTGGGGATCTTATTTCAGTCCCTGCCTATGATTTTCTGCAAATTAAAATATTTGTGAACCTTAGTTTGCAATCTACTACAATATCACAATATCAAACTGAACTTGGAGACAGCATTGCAACATCACTGGAATTAGTGTGACGAGTAGATTTTGGGAGCATTTACCCTAAAATTCTGGTCTTTCAAAAAGAACACAAAAGTAACTATTTTTTAATGATATTTAATATTTATTCTCTCTATATTTTTGTGTTTGAATTTTCAATTTTTACATGCAAATTTTGAAAATACAGGAATTGATTATTCCTATATAGTTGTGCAATTCAATTTTCATTACTCCTTATGGCAAAGATTTTGCTATTTGTTTTATTCCAATATAACTTAATTTTCAATGCGAAATGGCAAAATTGTTAGTTGGCATACCCAACTTTGGGCAGCTATTGCAACCCCTAAATATGTATTTGTACAGATAAGAAAACAGTTAGCCTTAGATTTTAGTCTAATTTAAGATACAGGTATCTCAAAATTATTAAAATTTAAAATTTACATTTGGGGCACCTTTCACGTCAATGTAAACCAAGGTTCTGAGGAGGCTGTTTTGAGAGGAATGCATCCATATCCAGAAAGTTGTCCTGGCTGTGAGAGTAAGACCATGTGAAGTCAGGAATTAAATTTGTTGAGGAAGCTTAGAAGTTTGTTTTCCCTATACGTCAAAATCATATCCACATATTGTATTTCATATGGGCTTGGTCTAGGAGTAATCATTCTAGGTGAACTTAGTCCATACACGATGGGGAAGTGTGCAGTAATGTCACATCAGATGTCACCAAGATTGAGGTAATAGTTAGTCGTGAACAGAGATGTGCAAAATAGTTTTTAAAAAGTATTTAAATACAAAATGCAAATACTTTCTCGTTTTTCTATTTCAAATACAAAATATAAAATGGTTTCAAATGTTAGTATTTAAATATAAAATGCAAAACAGGTATTTTAAAAATAATTTTATTAAAATAGAATACTTTCTTGTTCATTTATTATGCATGTAATTTATTTCACTTAATTCATAGATTCTAACACCACTACTTATTCAGACAAGACATCCTTCATGCTCATTCTATGAGGCCTCAATATAATCCCATGTTCTACTAGAGCAGAACTTGCCAAATGTGTATTACTTTTTAGGAACACCTATTTTACTTTTGGATTTTTATTTCACAATTTAACAATTTTCTATAATTTGGAATCCAACTCATAATGTATGTCAACAATCAGTTCGCTACTTTATTACATGTACGAAATCCTTTTAAATCTCCAGCAAGAAAGTGTAGGAACTTTTCTTTTCAAACATGTTACAATATGTTAAACAGACACACCCAGATAGCATCCCTTGGATAAATACCAAATATCTGCCGTGTTGCATACAAAATCAGTCACTTTTACAGCTAGTTTTATATTTTACTTGTATTCCACAGACTCTTTGGCAATTTTTCTTATTTCAAGTGCGACGGCATATAATTTTTGGCGGGCTTGATAACTGCTGAATAACACCTGCAATTAGAGCCCTAAATGGATCGTTTTCCACAGTCCATGTGTGTGAAGAGTATCAACTACAAAATTCAAAACTAACTTGTCAAAATCAATTGAATTTGGTAAGATAGTTGCAAGAGGGGTATGTTTCATTTTTTCGAAGTGCCAACAACACAATTTCTCTTCTTTCTATGTTGAAATCTGAGCATACTCTTCTGAAATGTTAGCATGATCTTTACAACCAAAATAAATTCATAATTTGTACTTTCTTGCCACACTTTTTTTTTTACTACCAGCAAAACGGAATTAAATGAAAACAAATAAAATTCTTAACATGTTTAGCACATGTTCAGATCAGAATAACTTTTGGTACTGGTGCTACAAAACAAGAACAAGAAATTAATATAACCTACTGAATTGCTATTATATTATTCAAGAAGTTTGTATTAGCACTAACACTTCCCTTAAGAGTTTTTCTACACATCTTGCAAAATGTAGATAAGTGAACAAAACCGGCATACAAACAACTAACAAAATAATCACAACAGGTAAGTTGGCGACAGCATCATCAGATGAGTCAATATTGTCAAACCCATTGTTATTTGTGTAGGACCAATTTCTTATCTAACTTTTGTTTGTTAATGTTCCCAATAGTTTGAATAAGTTAATAAATCAATATTCATGAAATATACTGTCAAAATGAAATTAAAAATTATGAAAAACTAAGGAAAGTATTTTGTATTTTTCAAATAGAAAATATGTTTGAAAAAGTACTTCAAATAAAATACAAAAATGCTTTTTAAATGAAAGTATTTTAAATAAAAATAGGTATTTTGCATTTTGTATTTGTATTTGAAATACATGTATTTCAAATAATGCACATCTCTAGTCGTGAAGGGTCTGAAGCAAGACATCTAAGGAAGTTATCGGTATCATTTACATTGGAAGGAAGACAACTACCATAGGCTTGAATGGTTGGCCCAAAAGATGGAGATGGGTTCCATAGAAGATTGTAAGTACCATGATTGAGTTGTTGTCTGCTGACCGGATGATTACATTGCAGTGGATCTCCATTAACTTATTTCCCATTTTGAATCTCCCATCTTCAGTTTGCACCCCTCCTAAATATCTGACTTCCTCTTCCCACTGTCCCTCCCCTTTAAAATTTTCAATAGTTTTCCATCTCCTCCCTTGCCCCAAAAGGAGTCACCAATTACCAGAGATGATGTTACTAACACTCAAATTATACATATTATGAAGATGCTTATTTCCTTACATCAATTTCATCATCATCATCTCCAATACTTATTTCCTAATCCATTCACCGTGCAAAGTTAAGAGTATATTCATGTCAATATTTAAACTCATTCCATTTCCTTTGTTTTTCCAATTCTAAACTCACTTACACCCTCTTAGTTGCCACAATTAGCTGCAGTTTGTCCTGGACTCCCAATATGCCTCACCATCTTCTTCAGTGAAGGGAATGAAAACTAGCAGCAACTATTACTGCACAGTATGGGAAACAACTCACAAAACCAAGCTGCGGAAATAGGGCCAATTTTTGGCCGAGTTGTGTGTGCTGTGTGAATGTGATGCAATCCAGGAACCCAGCCACCTCCAGATTGCCCTAAATTACAGGTTCCTTGCTCATTTGGGGACTTCTTACTGTCTAACAACAAGGCTATCACAGTTACTAATGTTTGGAAACAAGAACAGCCCAAAAATATCAGAACACATGTGGTAAGTGATAGTTCCTTCCCCAAATTTACTTTATTTTAATTTTCTGACAAATACATTTTGTTTGCATCTAATCAATATATATTTTATACACTCCTATTTATTAATTCAGTTATTTTCTCTTCTATACTTAACCTTATCCTTTTTCTTACTTCTTTGTTGATGCTGCTTTAATCCTTTCCATCCACCCTTCCACCTGCTACAATGATTAGTTTCAGTTCTTCCTGGATTCCCAGAGTCATCATCTGACAAAGTAGTTATACCTTCGAATTTTACAGAAGGAACCATGCCCGGAGTGATTTGGGGAAACCATGGAAAACACAAATTTGTATGGCCAGACAGGGATTCAAACCCACATCCTCCTGAATGTGAGGCCAGAGAGTTACCACTCACCCACCATGCTCGGTTTTGTCTCCACACTAATATCTAAAGCACTTTTTGTTTCCACCAAATCAAAAAGTTGTCGTTTCAGTATCATCTAATTAAAATAAAGGATTCTAACTAACAAGTATGTTTCTTCTTCTTTCATTGGTGGCTTCTTTCAGTTATTCTAATATTCATACAGAAAGGGTAGAGAAAGTAACTCTACTGTAAGGGCTGTAAGGGTCATATCGAACCTTAGGGTTTTTAGGTAGATGTAATAAACTATGCAGATTTTTTTTTTTTTGGGGGGGGGGGGGTGTCTGGTTGGTAGACACACAGCCAAAGCATAGCATGTTTGTGCATAAAAACACTACACGTTAAACCAGATTGTAGATTTTTGGTGTCAATACAAGTTTGACTCACGGCTCCTCACACTCTGTCTCACTTTGCCAGTAGCTTTTAACCAGTCACTATGGGTTAACTACCAGCTAAAATCATCTCTTTCCATTGAATCAAATAGCTTGCCATTCAAACAATCAGTCATTCGGTATATTCATTCAGTTTATCAGATGCAGTAATTTATGTTTCTACAGATGCTATATTGAGAGGATCCTTGCAGATCATGTTTTGACTGTTTTAGCACTTTTCAGTATTCAACAAATAGGATTTTTTTTACCAGTTAGTTGCCTATATCATATACACAGGATAGTCTATATTAGTCAGCATCCTCTCAGATTCTAGCTCTTTATCCTCAGTTCTCCAACAATACTAAATGGAGTAATGTCAGATCCTGACTTAATAACACCAATATTCATCCCACAGAATGGAAGATATCAAGATGCAAGACAGAAGATATCCAAGATATTAGAAGAGCTAGTAAGTCTCAAAAGTTAGTCCTCCACCACACTAAATATCCGAAAACCAACCACCTAACCATTCGATCCTGACACTATCAATTACCAAAGCAGAAGGTAGGAATACTGCAGAGACAAACACAAAAATACATTATTTCATATGATTCCTTAATCATATATGAAGAGAAGGAACCACATGGACAGGTCAATGCATGTGCACAAAGTAACACTTATCACTCGGATAAAAACATTCTTAATGTGGACTGTTTGGTAAAAAGCAGAAGAGAAGGAGACCAAATACCAGATGATGTGTTTCGGCAGGAATTTTGTTACTGGAAGTGGTTATCAAGTTTAGGAAGAAGGGTGATGAGTGTGAGGAAGTGAGGAGCAGTTGGAATAGGGAATTTTGGAAGCCAAGATGGGGCTAATTGGGGTGGAAGTAGAAACTGTTGAAGACTCAAACACCAGTCACTTGCTTGTACAGGTTACAGCACACACACTGTCCTAATCCAATTAAGGGGGTGAGCACAATTGACTTTTTTTTTTAGTAAGGACTTTGTCTCCATAGCCATCCAGCCTTTGAATCTGGCAAGTGATGCCTTCAAAATATGGGTTTACTTACAATAACCTTTCAATAATTATATTGCCCGCTTCCTGCTACATTATTGTACAATTTTGAATAATATTCGGTATAAACGTAACTGAGAACAATCAAGTAAAATGTATATACCTGCTCACAATAGTAATATGACAGTTCAATTTAACTTTTAAGCAATTTACTATAATATTCATATGGGAAATTGCCAACTGAAGAATTCCAGTTTTAAACATTTCTTACCAATACAAATGTTATCCTCCAGCTTATAACCTTTGCCACACCTTATACAGAGATCTGGGCCATCGCCATGACATCCATCACAAGCTCTATCACACTCTGAAACAAATTCATAATTGATACAGTGCTGAATACATTTAATGAATAAACTTTATGTAAAGAACAATGCTTAAAATTATGTATGGTATTCCCATTAACATAACAATTTTAAAAGTCTAGTGATCAAACAGAAAATTCTTGAGCTACCATACGATTATCAAGAAACTATATATATATATATATATACACCCTACACTCATCATAGATGAAGGGAGGAGGGCAGCAGCAACAAAAAATAACACACAACACAAAAAGCACAATATTTTAGGCAAAATCCTTTGTCAAGGACATAGAGATATGTGGCTGTGCTTGCACCAGTTGGCTGCCAGCTTCCACCATGCAGCCACCTCAATTCTATTGCTGAAGAAGAGCTATAAACCTTAAAATTTTATGCCCTTTATGTGTAAGAGTTTTTTTACGTGTCTCGACTGCGCAGGAATCTTCCTCTACGGTAAGCGGTTTTTCTTCTATCCAAATATTTAATGTATCAGCTTTTTAGCACCTTTGTTTCCTAACAATCTATATATATTTACTGGTCATAAGGCGTCCTGCAATTTCAGGGCTTTGGCTTTGAGATGAAACAGAGAAAAACAACACAAAACTACAATATAGTCTTTAAAGGTTTGCAGCAGATAAAAAGATGTTCCAATGACGTGCTTTCTCATCTTTGTCATGTGTTATCTGCTGCTCGAAAATACCAAAGGCACGTTGATAGTCATAGTTGCAGATAGATTTTTTCAATGCCTCCACTGTCACTTCTGGTTGACTGCAAAAGCAGTCTGCTGCCAGTCAATCAATGGGAATCATGGTTCTGTACAAGGTTTAGACCGCTGTTTCATGCAGCCCTACTCATGATCATCCTGCTACCACTGCCAGCCTTAAAGTTGTTGCATTCCTGTCTAAGGATTGATAGCAACAGTTTCCATGCACTTGTAAGGGTTAACTCTATTTATTAGAAAACTGAGTATATTTTTTAATCACTTTTTCATTCATATAGCGACACAGTTGAGAGCTTGCCGGGGAACGTTCAGCACTAGGACAGATAACACAACTTACACAGTTCATATTACACCTCACACAGACTTGAATGTGGCACTTAGAAACAGGATACAGGATTCAAATTTCACACGCATGTGGGGTCTGCTTCATGTAAGAAACTGTGGTTCATGGTTATAACTGTCCACAACCAGTACAGTTTTGAAGCTTCCATGCACCAGATGTAACCAGGAAAGCTCTATGCTCTTGCCAACAGCATACTAATTACATAGATGTCACAAGCCATATTCATTAGCAATTAGCTAATGCAGTCATGGTAGCTTCTGGAGCACTCTGTTTGCATTGCTCCATTATCATTAAAACAGCACCATGCCATATTACCCCTCTCCTTCCCAATAGAAAAACAGATGCATACTGCTTGAATGATGTAGAATGCTCACTGTTGTGTGTAGTTCCAGCTACCTTGGTAAGGCATGCCAATAATCCATTTCCCCCATTACTTGCTTTAATCCTCAAGCATTTCTTTGCTTTATTCGGTTACTGCAGTTATATTAGGAACATTGAATGGTTTAATACTTAACTATTTCTTAAACTGTTTTGGATAGGACTTGTGTTATTCATAGATATGCTATGTTTCTTCCACAATTCATTGCAAATGTAGGAGGATTGGCAGATTAGAACATGTAAAGTTTTGTTATAAACAGAGTTTACTATATCTTGTGTCATGTTTTAAAAATAATTAACAATCTAGGTCAAAGAAGCCATATTTGCCCTTCATAATAATTTTTTTCCTTGTGTCTTTACGCCTTCTCAATATCAAGGTCATTAGAGGCGGAATGGGACTGGGGACAAGGAATGGGAAGGAATTCAGCCATGGCCTTTCGAAGGAATCATCCTGGCATTCACCTGAAGTGAATTGGGGAAACCATGGAAACCCCAAATCTGGATACCCAGACACGAATTTGAACCGGCATCCTCCCAAATGCGAGGTCAGAGCGATCATCAGCATTCTCCAGCTCCAGTCTCCCAGGTGCTGGTCATGAGCACTCTCCACTGCTTTCTGTCCATGAATAGCTGATGTTCATGAACAGTCCTCCAATCACGCCCTGTCTTCAGATCCTTCTTGATTTTATCCATCTATTTCTTTTTGGGCCTTCCTACATGTATTTTCCTTTTGAAGTTCATATTAAAGAAGGCCTTTGATTTTCTTTCCTACTCCATCCTTTGAACCATACCATCTCAGGTGAGACCACTGTAAGGACTTTGCCACACTGATGTTTATACTGGCTTCTGAACGATTGATTTCATACCTTAATATGTACTTTCGTGTTGTCTGAAGCAGAGTATGCACAAATTTCATTTCAGACGCTTTCAGTCTACTTCCGTTTCTTCTGCATAGGGTACATGTTTCTAGTGTGTAAGTCAATATGGGGATGGAATAAATTTTGAATAATGTCTGTTTGCACTTTCTGGGCACTTTGTTGTCCCACAACAGAGTTCTCACTTGGTTATAAAAGACTGCTGCATTATTATTTCGGTTTGTAATATCACATTTACTGGTGATGCCTTTACTCAGAGTGCTGCCAAGATATTTGAATTGCTCAACATTTCAAAGTTGTCATTTGTTTAGGTAAATATTCACATTGGAAGTCCCTGTACCTGTTGCCATGACCACCATCTTACTCTGGCTGATTTTCAGTCCATACTCTTCAAACAACTTGTTCCAAGCCCCCATTTCTCCTGCACTTTCACCCCAAATCATGACGCAAGCAAAGATTAGGGCTCATTTTGTGATGCTACAAGACTTTTTAAATTATAATTAGGAACTTTAAAGGGTAGAATTTAATTAGAATAGGAATGGCATTAAGTAATTTCAATTATGTAGCGAGAGTGAGACACAGAGATTTTATTTGAGATTTTCAGTGGGCTGCAGGCTGCCATCATGGCAGCAAAACTGCAGTAAACCTAAATCAACCCCTTCCCACCCACTACGTTGGTGCGCAGAGCTGACCACTGTGGTACCAACCCTCCGATGTGAAAAGGTTTTTCTGGGGTGGGGTGAAATCTGTGGAGCCCTGTGCTTTCGCTCATAAAGCAGAGAGGTTACACAGGGGCAATTAAAGTTCTAAAGCCAATGTTGGAAGCGCTTCTCCCTGAAGGATGCCTGCCCAAGGAAATACAGTTAGCCGGGTACTACTTAAAGCCCCAACGAGAGGATAGCACTCAGTCTTATGCAGTTCTGGTCAGTTTTGCTCAGTGGCAGAGTTGAAGTTTGCAGATCCGCTCTGTGTGATTGCTCTGATGTAAGTCCATTCCATAGTTTCCTCTCTCTCTGTGCCTCTGGTGATCTCACTCTTGCTACAGGATTATAGTGACGAAACTAAGAACATTAGAAGTAAATATATAATTGGCTTATAACTATGATGATTTGAGGACTGAATAGGTGTCTGAAGAGAAAGTCGATTGTGTATCAGCGTACAAATTGAACAGAATACAATTTTAATTTTGTGCGATTCAAAATATCCACTTATTTTATTTCTTTGTGACTCCCCTCGCCTTTTTTTTTACCTGGTGATTAGCTAGTAGTCATAGAGGAAAAGAATGCAGTCAATCTTCGGCAAAGAGGTCCGATAATAAATCATTAATAAAGTAGCCGAGAATAATTAAAAGGAGGGGGTGGGAGCTTTACAGTTTCTTTTCCATGTAATATTTAGGAAATACTATCTAAATGCAGTTACAAGCATTCTGCTCAAAAAATCTCTATAGGGCCAGGAAAATAACTTACCACCTATTGGCAACTGCACAGTACAGGCATAACCCACATTTCCTACCCATCAAAGATTAGCAGTGACTTAAGGATGAAATATAAAGTTTCTGCCAATGTGTTTAGTGATGTATATGCTTGGATCCAGTGGCAGATCCAGGGAAGGGGCAAATGGGCTCAAGGCCCCCCCCCCCCTCAAAAAAAGCTTGTAAGTCCCACCCCAACATCATAATTTTGTAGACTTTTTTTTAGCTCTATTACTCTTTTAAGGTCAGCAATCTGAAATAAATGTTGACATGAGATTTCTGTCATTGATCCCCCCTCCCCTTTTCCATTAGCCGAGGAGACTGTAAAGCCTACCCTCGCCTGTATCAAGCCTCGCTCCCCCCAACCAAAATCCTGGATCTGCCACTGCTTGGTTCCATTCTTAAAGGGTTGTGTAAAAGTACAGGTTAAGTGGCCCCAGCAGAGTTTACTTGAACTTAATTTCATATTGAAGTAGAACACCTCACCTCACACCCAACAACCCTTATAAGTCACTCAGATAAAGTTGTGTTAAGATTTTAAATAAGCCCACCTATGCCAGTTACTAATACTGTACCTCTGGTATTTTCAAACAATAGATACATACCTGGTGAATATGACAGAGAATGTTGTTCATTCTGTTTATGTAACACCAATGGATGAAAACCTGTGAGAACTACATCCCATTGACAAGTTGGGAAAATCTTAATTCACATACAACACACAATTAATTTACAAGCCACTGGTCTTAAAATATTTTACATACTAGGACACTTGCAAGTGATCAATGGTAAACAATGATATTATGTAAAAGTATAAACAAGAATGATGGCTAAAATCTACACAGACGGAAAAAAAAATCCCAACACCAAGAAAGACTTGTGTTAGATAAACGAAATTTGGTAGGCATGTTTATACATCTGAAAGATGACATCGATTCAAATTTCGCGCTTCGCGCATAAGTGTGGCGCTAGTAGCGCTACTCAGAGCTTGCAAATCAGGTTTGCTTTAAATACGCGCTGTAAAGTTTGTGAACGTTATTTACCGCTGAGATTTGACATAGTGAGTTGATGTTAGCCAAGAATGCCTTTAAGAAGACGAAGAAGCCATTATCAACAGCTCACCGAGTTTGAACGAGGTCGTGTAATAGGGCTACGAGAAGGTGGATTTTCTTTTCGCGATATTGCAGAAAGACTTGGCCGGAATGTATCCACTGTGCATGATTGTTGGGTGCAGTGGTCAAGGGATGGTACTGCCTCAAGAAGACCGGGTTCCGGGAGGCCAGGTGGCACTACTGAGAGGGAAGACCGCCGTATTCGGCGTACAGCTGTGGCGCATCGTACTGCGTCTGCGGCAGAAATTCGAGCTGCAGTTGGTACCACAGTGACACAACGAACTGTTAGAAATCGGTTACTTCAAGGACAGCTCCGAGCCAGGCGCCCTGTAGCGTGCATTCCACTGACTACAAGCCATCGCCGTTTGCGACTCCAGTGGTGTCAAGCCAGAGCTCATTGGAGGACGGAGTGGAGATCTGTTGTGTTTTCTGATGAAAGCAGGTTCTGCCTTGGTGCCAGTGATGGCCGAGTGTTGGTCAGAAGGAGGCCAGGGGAACGCCTGCAACCAAACTGTCTGCGGCCTAGACACACTGGACCTACACCTGGAGTCATGGTCTGGGGAGCAATTTCCTATGACAGCAGGAGCACTCTTGTGGTTATACCAAACACACTGACTGCAAATTTGTACGTCAGTCTGGTAATTCAACCTGTAGTGCTGCCATTCATGAACAGCATTCAAGGGGGAGTTTTTCAACAGGATAACGCTCGCCCTCATACCGCTGTTGTCTCGCAACGTGCTCTACAGAGTGTCGACATGTTACCTTGGCCTGCGAGATCACCAGATCTGTCTCCAATTGAACACGTATGGGATATCATTGGACGACAACTCCAGCATCATCCACAGCCAGCACTGACCGTCCCAGTATTGACAGCACAAGTACAACAAGCATGGAACTCCATACCACAAAGTGACATTCGAAACCTGTATGACACAATGCATTCACGTTTGCAGGCTTGCATTCAAAATTCTGGAGGTTACACCGGCTATTAATTTAACAGTATTTCACATTTGAAATGCATTTTCTTGAGCTTAAATTAACCTGTGATCTTGAAAATTTAATCAATTAAACATGTTAACTTGACAAATGCATTGTCCAAATTTCATTACTCTACAATAATTTTTTCTTGGTGTTGGGATTTTTTTTTCCGTCTGTGTATAATAAAGAATTACAAAAATAAGGGTAAAAGGAAGTGGTCTTACTAATTCTGGATAGAATAAAGGCCCCTGCTTACCACCTAGATAATAAGGCAACATCAGAAAACTTTACAAGATATTGACATATCCTACATCACACCAAACCACATGTGTTCTAAACAACAATGGAAATATAGGGCAGATTGTCAGATTGGCCTGCAACCAATCGGTTTGATTTGTAATCTTGCCAAGTGATAACTTCATCAAAATAAATATCGAATCAAATGTTTTCTCTTCCTTTGAAGAAGCCATCAAAAACAAATTTCAAGAAAGAGAAGTAAAGCGTTTCAGCAAAAGGCCAATATAACAAATGATTTCAATGATCTGCCAAGGTGGCTCATTGTACTGAAGCACCACACACTGGATCGGGGAGGTACAATGAGGCCGGGCAGAAGACCAGACCCTTACGTACCAGTCATCCCGACTGCAGTTTTTTATGCGGTTTTTGCAGCCATCAAGGCAAATGTAGGAAAGGATCCAAATCTCCTCCTCATAAATTACATGTTCATAAACAAAAAAATACACTTATCACACATAGAACATAGTTACACCTTTCACATACACGTGGCAACACTTAACTTCCTCCATTAGTATATAGTGCGGCTTGGCAGTAGGTACAAAATACTTGGCATCCACAACAGCATGCAGCTGTAAAACCAAAGCTCAAAATTTGACCTTGCCAAGGATAAGAAAAAAAACTCAAAGGCAGCTGATCCCTAATACTGAGAAAAGATGGTAAAGAAGAAAAAACAACAGCAAACTATTTCCATAAATCAAAAAAAATGTGATAAGTTCCAGCAACAAATAACTTTATAGTGCTACAAGAAAGATTAATCAAAAGGAAAAATAAACCAATGTTAGTTGAATCATGTGACAGCATAAGTTGAGACATGATGTAATCGCACAAAACAATTTTCAGGTTTCTGCCCCCCCCCCCTTTATGGTTTTACCCCTCATTGACGTAGAGGTCATTAGAGACGGGAAAGGACCAGGGACAAGGAACGGGGAGGAGTTCGGCCACGACCTTTTGAAGGAAGCACCCAGGCATTCACCTGGAGTGATTTGGGGCAACCATGGAAAACCCAAATCCAGATGCCTGGATGGGTATTCGTACCCGCATCCTGCCAAATGTGAGGCTAGACAATTTTCAGGTCAAGTCCTTAATCATTAACAGGATTGTGCACCACATACTGGTTTTGTGGCTGGAATGAATTGAAAAGATTTATGCAAGTGTCAATATGTAAAAATTAGTGGCATGAAGGGAGTGATGTTAAGAGGAGAATCTCAAGTAGTGTAATCAAGGTGATAATGCTGAAACGAGCTGAAAAGGAGCTCAAGAGTGAAAGATTCTTTGGGATGTGATTACAAGGTATAAAGGATTATCTGAAGTCTAGGCCTATGTGTCTAATGTCTACATCAATACTACATAGTTTAAAAAACTGCAGGAAGCACACAGCTCCTCACACAAATGTTTAAGTATTTCCCTTTGAGTGCCCTGACTGTATAGAGAAAGAAAGAAAAGAATGTCTTGAAGACATTTAAATGGCTTATTATCTTATCTTCATTTCCTAGATAAGTCTGTGGTTGTATTCCACTGCAGTCCAAATTGAAAATTAAGAATCACTTGCTGATCAACAGCTTCATTTTAAAATAATGTCTTCTAGTTCAGTGTTTCCTAAATGGTGGTTCCGCGGAACCTTGGGGTTCCGTGGAAGGGTCACAAGGGTTCAGTGTTCCATCCAAGAATTAAATAAAATGTTCGTTGAAAAAGAGTCATAATCGCGCCGTGAGAAGGCTATCATGGTTCTGCTTCCGTTTGTGACAATTTACCAATGCGAGACTGGTTTTCAGCTTACAGTTATAAAAAATGGGGATCCGCCAAAATATATATGAGCAATTAGGGTTCCGTGGCAAAAAAAAAAAAAAAAAAAAAAATTCGGAACCACTGTTCTAGTTGCTAAGCTGTCCTGTTAACTGCTGTATTTAATTTATAAAAAAAGCCCTTCCTTGTGCCTACTCTATTTTCTCAATCGGTCCCTTCTGATGTGTATCGCAGACGCTGCAACATTCAATGTCATCGTAACAGTTTTTCTGCATTATAAAGAAAGTAGAATAAAACTATCATGTTTTAAGATCTGCATTGCCTACAATAGTTTATATGTTGATAAAACTCAAATTTATTTGGTATCATTCCCCCGAGCATTTACTGTTTTAACTACTGAACCACTTGACTAATGTCATACAGTATTGGGTTATTCCTTTTAATCAGACATTATGTGTCACATTTTAATCTAAAGTTGGCATTAAAATATAACTTCCAAATAGCATGAAGAGCTTCCTTTTTTTACTTGTGGCTTTACACCTCATCAACGTCAAGGTCATTAAAGGGACAAGGAATGGGAAGGAATTCAGCCATGGCCTTTTGAAGAAAGCATCCTCGCCTGGACTGACTTGGGGAAACCATGGAAAACCCATATCTGGATGCCCGGATGGGGATTCGAACCCGCATCTTCCCGAATGCGAGGCCAGAACGTTAACCCTTCACCCATCATGCTCGGTAATAGCATGAAGATATCACTGAATGTTTTAAATGTTATGTACATTTTATTTTTCTGCACATAATAGCATAATTTGGAAATAATTTCCATTTTAAAGTTATCTGCGAGATATTTCACAAAAATGGGTCTATTACACATGCCTATGGGTCTTCAGATGTTACTGTTTATGAAGACTTACTGGAACCACCCACCTTAAAAGTCATCAACATAATCACAAACTGGTTCTGTATAATTGTATCTTTGGTAAAAGGTGGTGGTGGGACCTTGTAAAAATGCTTTCCGGAAAATTAAGAATATGGTACCAACCTGTGTCACAGCATCAATAGGTATCTCAAACATGATGTGTACTGAGGTTCCAATAGAGTTGATGTTATCACCATTTTTACAAATGGGAAGAATTGCAGAAAATTGGAGAGAACAGTGTCATTACTGGGTTTTCACCATTCCTTTGAGACTGGTTAGAGTTTCAAAGACAATATCTCATGTTTTTCTGTATTATGAATGTATACTGTCAATATTGTGTTTGAACCTTAGGGATTTATTGTATAATTATAGATTTTAATAAAAATAATATTCGATGCAGTTAGAGGCAGCTAAGCTAGGTTGTAAGCTGCCACCTCAGCATGGGCTTGTTATTCACAAAACCTGCTCATGTGCAGAGTCAATCATCAGCACCGATTTGAACTGGCCAATAATGCCAATAGAGTCTACCTCCAAAGTAAAGACATATTTCTTGCTCTCATTCTGCGAGTAACATTCATCGAATCATTATGGGTAACTAACATCTAGGTAGACACTCTTTAAGTTTCAGTCTGTACACCATGTAGACCTTCGTAATATCATAGGGCCAGGCATCCCATCTAGCCATTCAGTGTCCATTCAACCAACCATTAATTCTTCAATCATTCAGTCTGTCTTCAATTAGATGCAGAGGCATCGTTCATAGGTGTAGCCGGACAGATAATGATCTGCAAGGATCAAGTGTATTGTCTACAGTCTTCAATGATAATTAAATTAGATTCTATAAACTGTTAGCCGCCTTGTCAGGTATCTTATAAATGCTGTAACTGCGTAACAAAATTTGTTCTCAGAACCACGAGTTAAGTTGAATGGAATTGAATATCATTTTAAAGTCAGTTACCAAGTTAATTCAAGCTAGAAATCAGGTGTTTATAGTTTTTAAGATAGTATTTTGCATTGCAACATTCTCAAGCATTCGATAGGAGTAATATTTTGAAAATTCGTAATAAATTGAAGAAGGTAGTTGGAGACTTCAAGTTTGTTACAAAACCATTTTTAAATATGTAGATTTGATTAAAGTTACTTTCAAATTGATAGCTTCAATAACTTCTGATTAGTTAGATTCTGTTTTTGGATTATGATTTTTATTTCCCCTTTTGATAATAGTAAACATGCTTTGTTTAATAGTAAACGAAAGAGTAGCTATTTAGAAGTAAAATAAAATTTATTTAAGTTTAGTAACAACAAAATTGTGAAAGTTATTAACAGGTTTTAAGAATCACATTAAAACAATTTTTTATGACGAAACTATCAAAGTTACAGAATTTTTCATAAGGATTAAAGTTGACTTTTTCTCCACAATATCTAGCAATTCTCAAAATTTCAAAACGATAGGATTACTTTAGTTCTCAAGGTCAAGATATCTGATACTAGCCTTCGGGGGTGAGATGCTAATCTGATCAGTTTTCCAGCATATTCTCATGAGAGACCAGGAAGCCCGGCGTTCCCACGGTAAGATTCGATAAATATTAGCCCAAAATTGTCCTCATCCTCCCACAGTTGGCAAGCAAGTTTCATTTCGAGCACTACCATGCTACCGTGTTGGCACAGTGAATGCTCAATCAGTTTTAAAGTTTCAGTTAGAATATAACAATGTAGTTTTGAAACCATGTGGTGCGTTGGTATAACCTAAGTGTCAATCATTGGCAAAAAGTTGAACTTTATAAGAGAGTGTTGAAATTTTACTTGCTTTCACAAATAAGTTAGGTGAACTTTGAATAATGGGGTTTGGTCTGGCTTGAATCAGCTAATCGAACTTGCAAGTTTATCTATCAGAAAATTAGTCTGATGCAATTTTAGTTTGTCTCTTTGCAAAAATCTTCAAGAATATATTGTATATCTACCAGCAATAGACTTGTGACTTTTATTTTGACTACCTTTCTTAGTTTGTGGTTTTTTTTTATTTTAAAAACTAAGTGGCGACCACGTTACGTTTGCAAAGCTAAAGCTGAAAATATCCACAGTTATCCACGGTCGTAGTTGAGATAGAATGTTATGGTTAACCCCCCATCAACGTTTAGGCCTCACAGCCTGTTATTTTTCAGCATAGATTCTCAACTAGTCACTTAACATGAGATAGTCTTCCTTATCCTGGGTTGCTGAAATCATAAATCAGATGGTGTCAAACTAATCCCGACTTATCATCTTTAGTAGCCCACTAGACTGGACAGAAAATTTATGAATCAAGATACAAGAGATTTCCTCAGCTACACAAACGCTACGAGGTTAGTAAACTCTCCTCTAGATTCAAACATCAAAAATTCACAAATCACCCAAATCAACCACTCGGCTACCCTTTCAGTGATGTCACTTAGACAGGACTCGTACAATACAGCTTGCTTTTTCAATAACATTCTCTTAAATTCCTGTGTGCAATGCACTGCTGTAATATTTCAACTAGTTATGTATGAGACTGTTCTGTATGTCATCCATGAGCATAGATAGCAATAACAATAGCAATTGTGAAATATGAAAGTTCATGAAAACTCAGTTAACATTCTATAAAGACAAACAAGTTACGCCTGTC
Organism: Vandiemenella viatica; assembly: GCA_031002005.1. Taxonomy (NCBI): domain Eukaryota; kingdom Metazoa; phylum Arthropoda; class Insecta; order Orthoptera; family Morabidae; genus Vandiemenella; species Vandiemenella viatica. Next base: position 108,943,843 of record CM061921.1, read on the forward strand.
AGTTTTGTCAGTAAATTTAGTTACTTCCTTAATTATTTCAATAAAGTAGTGCCAAAACCCTTCTAAAGTGACGGAAGCTGTTGCAATAGCGTGGTAACAACACAAAAGTAATTAAGATTATGGAGAATATACTATCGCAAAACGTATAAAAATCAGTAGTACCTGAAGCTCATAAAAATCGTTGGAACAATTCGCCTACCAAACAGAAATTAATATTTTTAAACAAGGAAATGTGTTATAACAGAATTGAGGATTTTTTTTCTTTTTAGACAATACAATGAAAATATTAGAATTAACATAATTAGCAATGGGGTGTAAATACATAGTGAAGTTCCTCCGAACAAATCAATGAAGAATTATTCAAATGATTCCTTCGCTCTCAAAAGAACAGAAAAGTAAAAAGCTGATATGGTGTAAACACAGAATTGATTAAAAATGTGGAACTCTCCCTGACGTAATGTTAAACACAAATAATTTAAAGCAGTAATGTAACAGTAGGTATGAAGGGATAAGGCCATTGGGCCAACTTTTTTCCATCCTTCTGGCATTACATCATTAACATTGAGGTCATTAAAGGCTTAAAATGGTGAGGGATAAGAAATTGGAAAGAATTTAGTCATGGCCTTTGGAAGGAACCATCCTGGCATTCACCTGGAGTGATTTTACAGAAAATCTGGATGGCCAGAGGGGAATTCGTGCTCTTGTTCTGTTGAATTCAAGGCCATAGCATTACCACTCACCCACCATGCTTGGTTTGCCATTGGAGCATATGCTCCACTGCAAATAAATGCATGGTGCTAACCTAACCTAACGTAATCCTTCATCGTGGGCATGACTTCCTACGTTTCTTCCCCAGGATGCACACCATTCTCCATAAAATCCTACCCACTGTCCCACGCACATTTTAGCAGCCCACCAAATCTAAAAAATATCTTGGTTCATAAGCACTCACCCAGTAATTCCCTCAAACTACCACAGGGATCATTCCCGTGCAACAGACCCCACTGTAAAACGTGCAGCATGCATCCATCTACTACCACTTACTACAATCCTACCATAAGGGAAACATTCCCCATCATTGGTCATGCTACTTGCATTACAATACACTCATATATCAACTTACATGCCTCCATTGCTCCAGCTCATATATAGGCCTCACAACTAACCCACTTGCTTTCAGAATGAATGGCCACAGGCAGACAGTGTATACTAACAATGAGGCCCATTCAGTGGCAAAACATGCCAGTTCCAACAAACAGAATAATTTGAACATCTGTTTCTCAGTTAGGGCGATCTGAGTTTTCCCTGATAACACAACCTCCTCTGAACAACGTAGATGGGAACTAGCCTATCAGAATACCCTGGCTTCAATCTCCAATAAATCCCTCCCACCAGACCCAGCACTTATTATCACTAATATTTATATTGCTTATATTTTATTTTTCATACTTACAGTTTTTCAAAATATGATTTACATGTACATCGTCACTCAGTTATTATGTTGGTCTATCACTTTCAATGATAATATACCTTCAATATTATCGATTATCGATCTAGTATTTGCACTCCCCTCCTCCCCCTCTCCTATGCTACCACCTGTGCCGGCCACGCCATTTACCAGACAGCGTCTGGCTGTCGTCGTGTACACATCTGGCTCTGTCTGGTGTCTGACTTGTGCAAGAATAAGGCTATACCGAAATATTCCACGTTTCTGGTGTTTGTTCTTTTTTGTGTTCGTTGTTCCCAGTGCCTTAATCTGTGATAAGTGTTGTTTCATATTTCCCTATCCTTATATATATACATATATATATATATATGTGAATATCAACCGCTTACCAAAGATGAAGGTTGCTGTGGCATCAGAATATGGAATTTTTGGGCTCATGATCCTTCTTTAACAAGAAAGTGAGGTAGCTGCCTTGATGGAGGTTAGTAGCTAACTGGTGGCACCGATCAAAGGTCGGTGGATTGTAGTGGGAGAAAAATCAACATGGTGGCTACTGTGTGTCAAGGTTTAGAAGGGGTGAATGTAGAATTGTAAACATATCATGAGAAAAAAGTCAGACACATTAGCGTTTGCTCAGACTTCTCATCTAAGTGAAGCTTCCAGCTAAAAAACATTTGATGTTGCTGGAGATTTCCTGCTATCCGAAAGTGGTAAAACAATTGTATGGTTTTCTAGGAATGGTATTTTTTTATGTAAAATTTAATGGCAATATGAACTGATGACTAGAGGTATAGAGGAAACAGATACATTCAGTATTAGATTGTAACTATATGGTATTACTACGGGCCAACTACATTATAATGCGAGATGATACCAATACCAAAAAAAAGGCACTAGAGCATTAGAGCGTACACAAGGCATTAGAGTTTTAGAGGCATTAATCTAGAATGTTCACTAATCTTCAGTTCTTATTTTTATTTTGTCTTCTACAGGGTACTTGTCGACCTAAAAATAATGGAATGGCTTAAAATTTATAGTAGCAAAGCAGTACAAATTACCAAGGCACGTATATGACCCTTCGTTGTTGATGCAAAACTGGTTTTTGTGGCATGCCTGGTCCACAGACAAGCATTCATTAATGTCAGTGCAGCCCTTCTCAGCATCCCTCAGCCATCCTTCTTTGCAGGCAGCACAACCTGTGTGCACATAGGAAAAGAACAAGAAAGAAATTTTAGCGCTGAAATGATGTAATGCTTTACAAGTATACATGTGCTCTTCAGTAAAAATTAAGAACAAAGTAAATGAATAATAACACAGTAGCTTTTGGAGATAAGTCTGATGAGTCCCATGTGGAAAAGGAAAAACTCTTTTAGATCTGAAGAGAACTAAACATCTAACAAGGCGATTCTAAAGGCCAGTGAGAAATGACTGAAGTAATCGAGCACCAGGTGAAAAAAGACAATTTCCAAAATTTGTTTAACATGTAGGACTTTCTTCTTTGAGAACTGTCAAAACATTTCCAGAAGCACTTAAAACTTAGATACCACGCCAGGAAAAAATAAAATTATAATAAATGTGAGCAAAAGGACAGTAATCAAAATTTTGATTAAAAATGTATTGTTACGTTGAATCATGATTTCTAATTTTCAAACAGCTTGCAACTAAACTTATATACGAACCTTAATGTCTCTATGGTAAAAACTACAGGTCAGGATCTACATTTTATGCCTTACTCATACTCTCAATACCTGTCACTGGTATTTACTTCAGAGGATGAAATTTTCACAACATGCACACTGTAATCATATTTATACCACCACATTATGTCCTGCATTTGTTAATTTTCATTTCAGCAACATAATTTCCTAAGATCTTTTATTCCCATTTATACTTTGCCTGCTGCCTTGTAATACCCCTAAGAGCCAGTTCCTAGTAATTAACTGTTTGTATCAGAGAACAAGTGATTGACTGTAAATATGTATAACTAGCTGATACCCACTACTTCATATGCGTGGATTAAGAATTTCTTTTCCAGAATTGAATATAGAAAGTTGTTGTTAGCGAAGGATTGGTCCCAAACACCGTATCGGTATAATATGACTGGAAAGCCATCACTATATCATTCTACTATCGAACCTGTCTCTGGAAGAGAATCAATTTCCAATATATTTAAAAATAGAAAAACAAATGAAAGTGAGGGAATGTGGGAGGAGGGTGTTAACTAAGGGCAGCTTTATTTCAGCTTGTACTTTTCTTCTTTCTTCAGCATGAGCATCCGATTCTTGGGTTCTAATAACTTGAGCTGCTCGTGCTCTGCTAGAGCTCCAACTTAGGCCAGTTTACGCCCGCAAGGAATGTAAAAAAAAAAAATAATAATAATAATAAAAAAATAAACTGGTGCCAGAAACATTCAAGCAGACACAAAGTAAAAGGACAGAAAAAAAACGAAATCTATACTAAATAATACATTTTTTCTCTAAACGAAATTTATTAACAAATTATACACTAACATAATGCGTAAGAAGCATAGCTTGAGCAAGCGACATAACAAATTACAGACTAACTCACACATCCGTCTCTCTGTTACCATTTGATAAGTTCACAAAATTTCATGACTACAACTGTTAATCACCGAAAAAAAATGTCCTATGCCCTCCCTACAGATTTTCTTGTCAAATTCCGCCAATATCGGTATAGACATTTAGTTGTCAAAATGTAACAAAAGACAGACTTACTTCCGCATTTACAGTATTATTACTGCATATCACACACACACTGACTGTGAATCACCACTGAGGGATCAATGTAACGTAAAAAAGTATACACCTACAGCATTGTAAGACTACCTACAATTTGCCTCGCTTTGCACCCCTAACTTTGTGATATCTACAGTTTAACATTCAATCTGAATAACCGACGGCCCAAGCGTGACTCTTACGATCAAAATTTTTTTAAAAAAGTCTTAGCCTGTACGGGGCTTTGAACCGGAGACCACAATGCAAACATTAGTAAGCAAGCCCTTTAACCACTGAGCTAATTTACCGCTACGAGGAAGAACAGTACAGAGACCTCCATATCAAACGCGTCTGTTTATCACCGTTAAGTAATATTTCGAAATTATACGACAACATTTATACAAATAATTTTTCAACAAAATGTAGACAGTATTTTTCTCCTTGTTTCAAAGGATATGTGTGCAAAGTTTAATCGAGATCAGATGAAAACTGTGGATTTGTATGAAAAACAAACAAACACATACATTCATCTTTATACAGGGTGGTCAGAAATTCACTCATCGGCGGGTAAGGGCAGTGTTCGGGACGTTGCACTAACCAAAATAATACAAAAAAAAATCTAGTAAAAGTCGTACCGTTTTTTAGTTATATGCAGCTAAAGTTGGCCAATAAGAGAGCTGCGCGGGCGAATTCAAACAGCCTTCCACAGGCGCTGTTGCCAAGCGTACTCGAGCCATGCGACCGCCAAACAAAACGAAAAGAAAAACTCTCTTAGGAAGTGTGGATCGAACCCGCAACCTTCAGATTGAGAGTTTGCCGTCTTACTGACTACGCTGCAAAGGCACTAGAATTTCCTTGTTTTTAGAAGCCACTAGAGCGGACTGTTTGTTCGTAATTGGAATTGATCGGTAATCCGCGACATTTTTCGGGAAGTCGGTGGTGGGGCTAGAGGATTCTTTTTTATGGGAATTGTTTTTTAATTAGTTGATCTGCTTGCTAGATTAATCTTTAATTTTTGTACAAAAATCGTTTAGTTACTGGCACACACAAAAAGAAATTCTGCAAACTTAATTTATTCATTGCAAAGAAGCTTCTTTTATTCCATGTAATCGTATTTCACTAGATTTTGATCACAACATTTTTATTGATTAACGTGAATATCCTTGCTACTATTTTGCAACAATAAAACAAAAAAACAATAAACTTTTGGAAAAAAGAACATTAAACCCATTCTATCGTTTGTAACATAACTTTCTCTGCTGCAAAAAGTCTGTTCTTATTCAAACAAGTTGTACATTTTGGTAACGTGTATCAACTCACTAACGCGTGGCAAGCCGCAAATGGTAAACAAGCTGTTACTCATTGAAAGCCCTTTTGTCACTGATACAAAAACAAAATTACTGTACAGTAGTTTCATTTCAACTTGACGTTATCAGTCGCAACATTGAAAGCCAACAGGGATTTACTTACAATAAGCGTCAACCCGCAACAGTAACCGTAGTAAAAATGTATCCCAATAAACAACAATAACAAAAAAATACGGGTCCTTACATTTTACAGCAACTGCTCAAAATGTCCTCCCTCAACTGCAATACCGGCATGACAACACTGAGTTACTGAATTTGCGAGTCTTCCAAAATTGTAACTTTCTCTAATTTCATCAAAAGCTGGAATTATCCTGGCCAAAAGGTCTTCCTCTGTCTGTACTTCAGTCTCATAAACAATGGCCTTGACAGCTCCCCAGAGATAAAAATCCAATGGGTTGTTGTCTGGTGACCGAGCTTGCCAGTGAATTGGGCCTCCTCGAGCAATCCACCTGTTAGGATAGAATGCATCTAAGTGTTGACGTACCGGTACTGCAAAATTCGGCGGCGCGCCGTCATGTTGAAACTACATGTCATTACGAATTGCCAACTGGGGCGTAGCTACTATGGGGCTAGGCGGTACAGTGCACCGGGGCCCCTACGCTCAGGGGGCCCCAAGCATACCTCAGGGGGCCCCCAAGCCCACGGGCGTTTCACGGCAAACCGTTTTTTTTTTTTTTTTTGCTCTACTGTCATCTGGGGGGTCCCTGAGACACAGGGAGCCCTCTCACTAAGAGACCTTCACTGCTCAGGGGGCCCCAACCACTGCTCAGTGGGGCCCCAAGCACAACTCAGGGGCCCCCAGCACAGCTCAGGGGGCCCCTACCAGCAACACAGTGCAAACAAAAGGTCGCCCATCTGGCCTGAGGGCCCAAAATAATTTTTTTGCACCGGGGCCCTTGTTGACCAAGCTACGCCACTAATTGCCAAAGGAACGTCTTCTAAGTACAACAGAAGGACGTTTTCATGAAATGCTAAATAAGAAGCGCCATTTAAACATTGCAGAAGTAGAACAGCGCCTAGTATAAACTCGCCCAAAATACCCGCCCAAATGTTAACACTAAATTTGTGTTGGTATGACTTGACAAAAATTGCATGTGGATTTTCGACATCCCAGATGTGGCTGTTTCGGCTATTAAAACACTTCTCCCTGGTATAGCACGCCTCATCCGTCCACAGCACCTTCCTTTCAAAGTTTGGATAATCGTTACATTGCTGCAGGTACCACTGTGAAAACTGAACTCGAAGTGTAAAATCGTCTTCCTCCAAATCTTGAACCTTTTGAAAGTGAAAGGGATGTAACCCTTCGTCGTGAAGGACGTCCAAAACAGTGGCATGTGAGGCCTGGTAATTAAAAAACAACAAAAATGATCATATTGAAAGGCTGCATTTAAACAGAGAATTTGAGGGATCACTTAGACTGGACGTAACTGCAATACGTTGGCAATGACCCTACAGCTTGTCCTCGGATTATCAGCAATCATTTCCAGGACATTGTCTTCAAATCCTACACTCCGCCTGAACCGATTTCGTCCGGCGTCGGGCCTGTGGACAACAATACTTCCCATCTCCCTCAACCTTCTGGCAACCAACACAATAGTGTTGGCCGATGGAATCACACAGTTAGGAAATCGAGTCGTGTAAATCTTAACTGCTTCGTCCCTGTTTTGTCCAGCAGCGCCATACGCCAAATGCATATCGGCGTACTCTTCAAACGAAAATTGATGACGTTGCATGATGACAGTGTCTTTATCAGTAAGGTGCGTTTGACTGTGAGACTTCTTCTGGCATGGTCATTTAGCCCCACCACCGACTTCCCGCCCTACTGACTTCTCAAAACAAGGAAATTCTACTGCCTTGGCAGCGTAGTCGGTAAGACGGCAAACTCTCAATCTGAAGGTTGCGGGTTCGATCCCCCCTTCCAAAGAAAATTTTTCTTTTCGTTTTCTGTGGCGGTCACATGCCTCGAGTACGCTTGGCAACACTGCCGGTGGAAGGCTGTTTGAATTCGCCCGCGCAGCGCTCTTATTGGACAACTTTAGCTGCGAAGAACTCAAAAACGGTATGACTTTTACCAGATTTTTTTTGTATTTATTTCGTTAGTGCAACATCCCTAACACTGCCCTTACCCGCCAATGAGTGAATTTCTGACCACCCTGTATATATAGATTAAGATATAAATGTGTGTTGATTTCATGTGTGAAAATGCTTTAAATGAATCAAATAACTGTTTTAAACGCATTTAAGTGCATCGCACATGAATTAAAAGACTAACTGGGAGTACTGTGTTAGAAAATATGTTTTACGTGATATTTTGACTATTTGGAATTGTTTAATTTTGTTAGTCTGATGCTTCACAACCATGCTAGTTGACACAGAATAAAACTACCATGGCGCTGTCATTTTTTCAATGTAATGCAAATTCTTCAGATGAAGTCTGAAGAAATTTTTTTCAAATATGAATGAAACTAAAAGGTTGTGTTTTTGTAAACCAAATGTAGATAGTATTTCTCTTTTTTTAAAGCACATGTCTTCAGAGTTTATAATATTTAATTAAATTGCAATGAAGTGCATGTTCCGATGGCAATTACCCTACACACCCATCTTCCCCCTTTCCTGCACCCACTTATATTTGGCCTCTACAAATTTTAACTTTAAATTCTTTCAACGTTTTTAGTAAATTAGTCATCATTTCTCTTGGTAACTTATTCCAATCCCTGAAACCCTTGCCTAAAAACAGAGAATCTTCCTAAACCCTTGTGCCTGAAATAGAGTGCCAGCTTGTGGTCATGGTCATCTTTTCCCTTCCATGCATTACTTTTAATTATTACACCAATATCTTTCTATGCCCCATCACCAACATATGCCTTGTACACTCTCATGACCCTCTTCAACCTCCTCCTGTCTTCCAATGAATCCCATTCCAGCTCTTATCATATCTGTTACAGATTGCATTCTGCGATAATTTCCAGAAACAAATCTAGCAGCCCTTCTTTGCACCTTCTCCAACTCCTGTATTTGATACTCAAAATGTGGGTCCCATACTACACCATCATATTCAAGCAATGGTCTAACCAAAGTTTTGTAACCCAATTCCTTTACTTCTCTCGTACACTTTTTCCAACAAGTGCAGATTTTTTAAACATTTTCCTACTATAGCTACACATATTTTATTGTGGGTTTGAATTCCTCCTTTTATTCCTTGAAATGCATATCCTCTCTAAAATTCTTCCCACTATCCCCACCCTCCTTCCCCATGCAACTTTCAATAGAATGCCCAATCTTAGAAACACTTTTGTCAACAAACACTTTACACAGATGAATCTTCCCCTGCAACAGACCAAGCTGCAAATCCGGCACGATGAGCAACCTTTTTTTTTTTTAAGCTCTTCTTAAGCTTTACTATTGCCCCGGACAGAGAAAACCAGGAGCCCCTTCACATTTGCTACGGGTCCAATACTGTTTTAATCCGGCCCTGATCCCATCACCTTTGAAACCTTTCTAATTATTGGCCATGCCACATGCACCACAACACATCTCATATTAACCTACCTGCCTCCACTGCCTTAGTTCATACACAATTTCTTTTGCTTGTGGCTTTACGCCTTCTCAACGTCGAGGACATTCCAGGCGGGAAGGAACAGGGAGGCAAGGAATGGAAAGGAATATGGCCATGGCCTTTTGAAGGAACCATCCCAGCATTTGCTTGGAGTGATTTGGGGAAACCATGGAAAATCCATTGTTAAATGGGGATTTGAATCCATGTCCTCCCAAATGTGAGGCCAGAGCATTACATCTCACCCACCACATTCGGTAATTCGTATAGAGGCCTCACCACCGACCCTCCATCAGGATGAATGACCACATGCAAACTGTTTAATCCATTAACCTAAACCACCAAGTAAGCTGCCCAAGCACTGATCCACAAGTCCAATAACCTTACAGCAGCGTCATTGTGAGAGCTTGTTACGAAGTAATAAAAGTAACGCCTTAGTGTTAGTAACGCCCAAGTGTTAATACGGTGCAATGGGTGGCAAAGAGAGCCAACAGTGAACGTGTGTGAGGATAAGGATGCATCAGATAGAGGGCTGCGTGGCGCGTGGGTGACGAAATACGGGAGTAAGCTTCTAGAAGGCACGCGCAGGGCAGCGGAGTGTGTCACGCGCGGCTATAAAAAGAGACCCGCCTCCAAGGGAGGGGACTACTACTCCAGACTTCTCCGATCGACTTCTCCGACAGCCACCACGAGTACGGAGCGCAAGAGTACAGCGGAAAGACAACGTGTATTCAGCTACTGTAGTCGCCGCCGTTGTAATACTCAGCTTCTTTCAAGTTTTATGGATCTTTGGCAGAGGGAACTGCTATTAGTTGATCCAGACGGAGAGGTAATAACCTATCAATCCTTTTTGGAGTGCCTGTGGTGGGTGAACTTCTTCCACCGACGGTTTGGGTGGACCGACACGACTATTGAAGACGTTGTCGAAATGTTAATGCTGAGTCAGGACCCGTTGGAATAGGTACCTCTCGTAATTTCTGAGTATTCTCAGTGAGAGTTTGTCGGCTTCGTGAGTCACAAGTGTGTTCCTCATAACCTCTTGTGTTCTTCAATTTATTTCTCCTAAACTTATCCTATCCCGAGTTCCCGAATTGTAAAAATCGATACCCACTTGTTTCAGTTTCTTGAATCTTTTCAGCTCTCTGTTGCGCAAGTTCTTCGACGGGACACAACAGAGACCTTATTTTCTTGGTGTCAGGTGTGGGTTTGGCCTGGGAAAGCTACGAGAGTTAGGCCGGAAAAGCCACAAAACCAGTGAGACGACTGACAAAATTTTAGCCAACCTTGGCCCAAAGGTCAGTACGCTACAGCGATTACAGGCTGCAGTTCGAGGAATAGGAGTAGGGTTTTCAGAGATTCTCAGCCCGAAGTCAGGAAAAGACTGACGGCTTTGAGCACGAAGCTGACTAGTAAGATTGCACAACGAGGCGTCATCAGAAGAGGATCCATTGGTCATCTACGAGGAACAGCCGGGGAGCGACACGCGACACCACGCGGGACGCCGATCGATAGACACAGCTGGGAAGCCATCGCCAACAGCGTATCAATACCGGCGGGGAGCAACAGGTAGCAGCCATTGTCAGCAGCCGGCGGCCGATCGATACCAGCACAGCAGAACTTCGCCATCGAGTGGACAGCGCGCGTCAACACGCTAACGACGTCACGTCGGGAGCAACGCCACATCTCATCGCTACACAGCAGTTGATTTCAGCAGGTGAGAAAACAAAATTGTAAGCATGCCTAACGAAGCAGTGTCAGGCAGTCAGGGCGCGCAGTCGTCAAACCACAGGCAGTACATTAGTTTGAATGAAGTGATAAAATTGATCCCAGATTCTTTTGACGGAGAAAAGACGAGATTAAATGAGTGGTTGGATAATGTAGATTCAGCATTCGAATTAATTGTACCGGAACAAAAAGAAATTTTATTAAAGTTTGTGAAGGCTAAAATTGTGGGGGCACCTAGGAGTAAACTTCTTGTCAGAGATCTGACTACCACTTGGCCGGCAGTTCGTGCAATCTTGTTAGAAAATTATGGCAGTAAGAGGACTCTTGATTTTTATGCATGTAAAATGTTTGCTAGTAGGCAAGAGTCGTGGGAGAGTATTGCGCAATGGGGTTCGCGTATAGATGCTCTCCAACATCAATTCAGAGAAGCGATAAAAAATGTAATGACGGAAGAGGAGCTGATGGGAAGCATAGCTCTAGTTTTAAAGCTAGGAAGGGCCGTATTTACTCAAGGGTTGTATGATGACTGGATAAAAACTATTGTGCGAGCTAGGGGAGAAACTATTACACTTTCTGAAGCTGTAGAGATCGCAGCTACTGAGGAAAGTGCGATAGCCTCAGCAAAGGAAAAACCGGTAGCGCGCTATTCCTTCAGGAATCCAAAGGTAGAAGGAAAAAACCCCCCATTTTGTTTCAATTGCAAAAAGTCTGGGCATACAGCCAAGGATTGTCGGGCGCAAAGGCGTGTAAGAATAATTAATAAAGAGGATGAGCTGGACAAAAGGGCGATAAATATAGTGCTTGCCAAGTTAGACAAGATGGAGAAAGAAAACGCCGTCAGAATGATGGAAACGCGGCGGGAAACGAGAAGTAGCGCTAGGCAAGCGGCCCAAACAGCACCCTTTAAGAAAAAGGTACCGTATGCAAGTGAAATTACGTGCTATAAGTGCAACAGAAAAGGGCATTATGCGCGGGATTGCCGAGAAAATGCATGGTCGGGAAAGGAAAAAGATCGAAAATCGGTAAACTGTTAGGTGGCGTAATGGAGCGGTCACATTGCGCCATATCACACAAAGTGTATCAAGTAGACTGCACGGATAGGAACGAATATGTGACCATGAAATGTGATGATGCAAGGTGCAACCCAGTGAAATTCTTGATTGACAGCGGAGCGCAAATTAGTTTATTGAAAAGTGATAGCTTACGCGAATCCTTAAAGGGTAATACGGCAGAGAGAATCAGGATAAAAGGAATTGGCAACAATATAGTGAAAACCGAAGCTTCCGTAGTAATGATGCTGCAAGCCGTGGGAAATCTAAGGTTAAGACAAAAATTCCACGTTATAGGCACAAATGTGGATTTACCGTTTGATGGGCTGCTAGGAAGGGATTTTCTAGCAAAGAACAGGGCCGTAATAGATTACGGAGAAAGAGCTATGAATATTCGTGGAAGACGAATTGTGTTGCAAACCGTGCAAGAAGGGCCGTGTATGACGCAACGTGGGACGCGTTGTGATAAGAAAGTAGGTGTTGCAGGGATTGCGACATCAGATGAAAGACGCACGCTCACTAACGGAACTGTGAGGCGTGGCGTTAGGCAAGGTGTTGCAGGGATTGCGACATCGGATGAAAGACGCACGCTCACTAACGGACTTGTGAAACGAAGTGGTAAGAAGGGTGTCGTAAGAATTGCGACATCAGGTGAAGTATGCCCGCTTGCTAACGGACCTGCAAGACGGGATGGGAAGAAGCGTATCGTAGAGAATGCGATGCGTGGTATGTGTTCGCCCGCTAACGGACCTGCGGGATGGAACGGGAATTTCCCGAGGACAGTAGGCGCTGCCTCGAGAAATGTCGTAGGGATTACGACGCAAAATGGTGTTTGTCCGTCCACTAAAGGAATTGTGAGACGTGACGGAAGGTATCCGAGAGCAGCCGAGTCTGCCTCGAAGACGGTAAGCCCCGTAGAAAGGCGGTATGTTGAATCCAAAGCGAGACGCATCGATTCGTTGGCAACGGGAGTGGCGCAATTATCGGCAAGCAAACCAAATATGGTTGCAAGAGGCCGTGGGAAGCCCACTTACGCAAAAGTGGTGCAACGTGGTGGTAACCGTAGTGGAGGAGCCAGGGGTGCTCAACACTATGAGGTAACAGTAGGCCCGCGCAAAGAAAAGATTGTAAAGGTAAGGATTACCTTAAGGAATGTATCAGAGGCGATAATTCCGAAACAAGAAATACGGCCAGGTTTATATGTACCAGAAGCGCTGGTGACAGTTAAGGATGGAATGTGTATAACGAGCTTGTTAAACACTACAGGAGGGAGAGTCAAATTAGAAAATCTCGTAATAGAAGCCGAAAAAGTGCCCGAGTTTAAAGAAGGTAGGGTGAGAAGAATTAAAATTGAGCGACCTGAGAAAAGGTCGAGATTAAGTAAGCTGAAAGAAAATCTCCGGGTTGATCACTTGAACAAGGAACAGCGGGAAGCTCTGCTAGAGATGTGTGCAGCGTATAATGATATATTCCATTTGCCAGGGGATCATTTGGGATATACAGAAGCGGTTAAGCACGAGATTAAACTTACTCCCGAAGCAGAAGGTAAGATAATTCGGTTGAGGTCCTATCGTATACCGGAAGCGCAAAAAGAAACTTTGCAAGCCGAAATCGAGAAGCTTCTAGAAGATGACATAGTGGTGCCGAGTGATAGTGCGTGGAATTCGCCGGTATTAATATTACCGAAGAAAATGGATGCAAGCGGCAAGCAAAAATGGCGTGTAGTAGTAGACTACAGGAAGTTAAATGACCTAACCGTTAATAATGTGTTCCCACTACCCAGAATAGATGAAATACTAGATGGTCTAGGCAAGGCAAAGTATTTCAGCACGCTTGATCTAGCGAAAGGCTATTATCAGGTGTTAATAGATGAAAAAGATCAAGAGAAGACAGCGTTTAGTACGCCTTATGGACATTACGAATTCAAAAGAATGCCAATGGGATTGAAGACGGCACCGAATACCTTCCAAAAATTGATGAATTCTGTATTAACAGGACTACAGGGCGAGAAGGTGTTCATATATTTGGATGATGTTATAATTTTTGGGTCGTCATTGGAAGAACATAATGCCAGATTAGAAGAAGTTTTTGAAAGATTGCGCAAGTATAACCTGAAGTTACAGGTGGATAAGTGTGAATTTCTAAGAAAAGAAGTGACATTTCTAGGGCATGTACTCACTGAAAGGGGGCTGAAACCTGATCCGAAAAAGGTAGAAGCCGTGAGACAATACCCGCAACCAGGTAATACTACCCAGTTGAAGGCATTCTTGGGTTTAAGTGGATATTATAGAAGATTCATTAGCAACTACAGTAAAATTGCGAAACCGCTGTATGACCTAATAAAGAATGGCGTTGAATATAAATGGGGAGTAGAGCAGGAAGAAGCGTTCCAGCAACTGAAGGAAAAATTGCTAAACCCTCCCATCTTACAGTATCCCGATTTCTCCCAAAGTTTTATAGTTACTTCAGACGCGAGTCAAAATGCAATAGGAGCAGTGTTAAGTCAAGGTAAAATTGGTAAGGATTTGCCTGTAGCGTACGTGTCTAGAACCTTGAATAAGGCAGAGAAGAATTACAGTACGATAGAGCGGGAAATGTTGGCCATTTGTTGGGCAGTAAAGCAATTTAGGCCATATTTATTCGGTAGGAAATTTACGGTATGCACTGACCATAAACCGTTGATGTGGGTAAACAGCATTACGGATCCGTCGTCTAGACTAATGAAGTTCCGCTTAAAGCTTGAAGAGTACGATTACGAAATCATATACAAGAGCGGAAAGAGAAATCAAGTAGCAGATGCTCTTTCGCGAATAAGAACCGTAAAGGAAGCGGAGGAAAATGATAATGTAGAGACAGCTGAGAGTGTATCAGCTGATAAGGAAGAAGAGGTAGGACTTACACAGGAAGAGAAGATGAAGATCCTAAAGCAATATCATGAATCCCCGCAAGGTATGCATCAGGGCATAGGTAGGACCTATGCGAGAATTAAGAAATACTGTAGTTGGGAAGGAATGAAGGCCGATATTGAGAAGTATATCTGTCAATGCGAAAGTTGTCAGAAGAATAAGATTACCCAGATCAAAACGAAAATGTCAATGGAAATTACAAGGACACCTGAGCATGTGTTTGAAAGATGCGATATAGATATCGTAGGCCCACTACCACAGACAGAAATGGAAATAAATACATACTTACATTTCAAGATGCTCTGACGAAGTTCTTAGTGGCTGAGCCCATAGAACAGCAAGATGCTAATACGGTAGCAAGAGTGTTAGTGGAGAGAATAATTCTGAGATTTGGTATACCGTCAATTTTGCTAAGCGATTTGGGTAGTAATCTTGTGGGCGACGTAATGAAGCGTGTGTGTAGATTATTACGAATAGAGAAAATCCATACCACTAGTTATCACCCACAAAGTAATGGGGCTTTGGAACGAACGCACCGTACACTAACAGAAATGCTTCGTCATTACGTAAATAGGGAGCAAACCAATTGGGATACCTGGATCCCGTATGCAGTATTTGTTTTCAATACAACACCGCATAGTGCCACAGGATATACGCCGCATGAATTATTCTTTGGTCGAATATGTAATTTACCGGGAATATTACAAAAGAAACCGGAGGAAGTAGTATATAACTATGATGACTATGTAATTGAACTAAAGGAAAGGTTACGGGCTATGCATCAGTGTGCGCGAGAAGCGACAGCACAAGCAAAAGAGAAAAGTAAAGAAAACTATGACAGAACGCAAAAACCGGTAGTCTTTAAGCCAGGAGATAAAGTATTACTGCATGATGAGAGTGTACGAAGGGGTCGTTCAAAGAAGCTGGACAGTCAATGGAGAGGCCCTTATACGGTAGTGGAAACTAAGGGACCAAACGTTGTGATAGAATTAAAGAGAAATAAATTTACAAAAGTACATGCCAATAGGCTAAAAGAATTCTTCTGAATTGCAGGAAAGATGGCAACAGCTTGGATGATAGCAGTGATTCGTCTTGATGATAGGTGGTACATCGGCAATGGAACAGCAGGATTTAGAAATAACGAAGTTTCGGTCATCACCAGGTCTGTACTACGATCATAAGGGAACAGTGAGTTTGTATACGGTCACTTGGAAAGTAGTGAGTTATTTTAACTTAGATGACTTAAAAACATAAGTTTGAAGCTACGCATGATGCAGCGTTGAAAGCAGTAGACTATTGTCAGCAAAGGCTTAAAGAAATAAACACAAGTGTTGCAGAATGTAAAACTATGAAGCAGGCGGTAGATTATTATATAAGTAGGATAGAAACCTCTCAACGCCTAATTGGGCAGCTAGCTAAACATGAGCAGAGTAGACGAAAGAGAGGAATCCTAAATTTTGTTGGAGAAATAAGTAAAGTCTTGTTTGGGACGTTAGATGAAGATGATGCATCATATTTCAAATCAAAAATAAATCTATTAGAGCAGGAACAGAAGGAATTATTGAAGTTGTCAAAAGAGCAAGTCACTATTGTAAGGGCAACGTTGACTAGTTTCAATCATACTGTCGATTCAATAGAGAGAAATGAACGGGTAATTACATCCGGAATACTCAAACTAAATGAACACATACATCAATATGAAACTAGTACGGATAAGAGAATAAATAGACTCGGTATATGGGTAACGTTGAATGAACAGTTAATACAGTTGACAACAATCTTCAGTGAATTAGAGAAGGAATATGATGTAATCATTACTGCCATAGTAAATGCACAAAAAGGCATTCTTCAACCTCATTTAGGTTAGTCCAGAACAAGTTGTTAAATACCTAGAGCTAATAAAAGACGAGATTAAAGACAAAAGATTGCCAATAAAACTGACGGAAGCCGGAGGGTATCAGTTACTGAAGGTGGTCGACCTGGATGTCTTCATCTCGGGAAACATTCTAAGTTATGTGCTGAATATTCCACTAGTGGACAGTGAAACTTATAATATTTATAAATTATGGCCTCTACCAGTTGAGGTAAGCCACCAGAAACGGTTGTTTACATATATAGCTCCGGAAAAAGAATTCTTGTTAATGGATGACGCCAAAAGGCGATATGTTAAAATAAATGGTGATCAATTGGAGTGTAAAAAGCTGGAGGTTATTCATAGTGTGTGTAAGCAAACCTTTGTGCTGCTTTCAACTTATGACCATGAAGTTTGCGAAGCTAGAATGCTTCAACCTATAGTCAAAATCCCCGATGATTGTATTCAAAAATTTATTGTATTGAATGAAAGCGTATGGACACAGATTAGAGGAAATGAATGGTTATTTGTAGCACCAAAGGGAGAAGGGCTCACAGTATTATGTAATGACAGTAAGCCCACAGATGTAGTAATTAATGGTACAGGGAAACTTAAGTTTCTGAGTAAATGCAAGGGTTACGGTGCACAAGTACTAATTCAATCCGAACATATCATTAGATCGATGGCACTGATTAATGATATAGTCCCAAACTTAAATATGGAGGTAGATTGCTGTCTAATAGACAGGAAAAAGAAAAATATAACCGAAATCCCTCTTTATTTGCCAATCGAACCAGTGGTCCGTCAGTTAGATGACCTTAAAGCCGCAGGACATAAGTTAGACGAGCTAGAGGACGCAATAGCGTACCAGCAAAGGACTGTGTTCAATATGTTTTCATTGGATTCGATACCCATATGGAGTTATTTTGGAGCAGGAATAGTTATGATAATAGTAGTATGCTGCATATGCAGATATTGCAAATGTTGTAAGGATTGTTTTAAATTCTTCCGTAAAACAATGGGTGATGACTGCTGCCCCAGAATATGTGTAAAGAATAAAATTGTAAACCAGTACCCTGACACTGGTATAGTTAGGTATCATCCTGCTGGAATGAACAGTGATGAAAGTGAACAAATTAACTTTTGGTTCTGTAAGGAATAGGTATGTGACTGAAGCAGAAGGTGCGGTGCTTAGTGAGCGAATACTAACACCGGAAAAGAGTGTTTAGTATGAACCAAGTGCACCAGTAATGTTTTACTATAAAGCGGATAAGCGCTAAGACGAACTGATATGGTCACAGTGATTATGTTTGTAAAAATATAAGATTGTAATGTAAGAAAGAAGATATTCTGTTACATGAAAAGAATTTGTAAAATTATAAGAATGATGTATTTTAAAAATAGACTTTACTTTATAAGAGAGTTTAAGATAAGTTTTAAGGAGAGAAAGGTAATGTTAAAAAGACTTTTAAAGTTAACAAAAATAACATACTATGAGAAAGTATTGTGAAGAAAAATTAAAGTAAGAAGGAAAAGATATTATAAGAAATAAAAAGTAGTAAACTGAGAGAAAAATTCTCAAACAAGGTAATGTAAAAGAAAATAATTAGAGCATTGAAAAAGATTTTTAAGATTAAGAAAAACAATGTGTTGTAGAAGAAATACTTATTATAAAGAAAATGATGTATTGTAATTGAAGTTTTCTCTTTCAGGGTATTATAAGTAAAAGAAATTTTGGTAAATAATAAAAGACAAGTTAGAGGATAAGTAATGAAATAAAAATTGTGAACCATTGTAGTTTGTGATGAGAAAGTAATAAAAAGGAGACTCGCATAGCCGACATAGAACTTAAAAATTTTGCACTCTCAAGAGAGATTGCAAAATTTTCCCCAAGGGGGGGAGGTGTTACGAAGTAATAAAAGTAACGCCTGAGTGTTAGTAACGCCCAAGTGTTAATATGGTGCAATGGGTGGCAAAGAGAGCCAACAGTGAACGTGTGTGAGGATAAGGTTGCATCAGATAGAGGGCTGCGTGGCGCGTGGGTGACGAAATACGGGAGTAAGCTTCTAGAAGGACGCGCAGGGCAGCGGAGTGCGTCACGCGCGGCTATAAAAAGAGACCCGCCTCCAAGGGAGGGGACTACTACTCCAGACTTCTCTGATCGACTTCTCCGACAGCCACCACGAGTATGGAGCGCAAGAGTACAGCGGAAAGACAACGTGTATTCAGCTACTGTAGTCGCCGTTGTAATACTCAGCTTCTTCAAGTTTTATGGATCTTTGGCAGAGGGAACTGCTATTAGTTGATCCAGACGGAGAGGTAATAACCTATCAATCCTTTTTGGAGTGCCTGTGGTGGGTGAACTTCTTCCACCGACGGTTTGGGTGGACCGACACGACTATTGAAGACGTTGTCGAAATGTTAATGCTGAGTCAGGACCCGTTGGAATAGGTACCTCTCGTAATTTCTGAGTATTCTCAGTGAGAGTTTGTCGGCTTCGTGAGTCACAAGTGTGTTCCTCATAACCTCTTGTGTTCTTCAATTTATTTCTCCTGAACTTTTCCTATCCCGAGTTCCCGAATTGTAAAAATCGATACCCACTTGTTTCAGTTTCTGAATCTTTTCAGCTCTCTGTTGCGCAAGTTCTTCGACGGGACACAACAAGCTGTCAGTATCTTTTCAGAAAATAGCACAACTTCTGAACTCCATAGATATGAATATATTCTTGCCACTAGACAATTTCTTGACCTCAATTACAGTTACTACTCAACTACTAATAAATCCATAACTTATTCACATCTTTGTTCCTTAATATGATTTATTTTTTTATGTATCTTATTTATTACTTATCCCTCTTTCACTTATTTATCACACAACTATTTTTACTAATTTTTTTATCTCTATTTTTAAGTATGTTTTAAATGCCTATTTTTACTTATTTATTAGATCCCTATTTTTCTTTTACTATCCCGTAACTGGAGAGGCTGGTGTACAGTGCAATTTGAAACAGGCGGCGTATGGAGAATGCCAGATGATTTTTCATTCTCTCCTTATTAATTCCACCTATTTTTCTAGTTTTTATACATTAAAATGTCCAGGAACCATAATAGAAAGGAATTAAGAAAATTAATTAAAGGAAAAAAACAACAATAGCTTTAGAATCGCAGCTTCTTATGGTTTTGAAGGTGGGGTTTCGTCAAGGAAGTCGCTAGATTTTTCAAAAAATATCTTTGGAACTTGGACGATGCATCAGGTTTGGAGAAATTCAAGAGCACTTGGAAATTTATAACCACATTTTGCAGTTCATAAAAAAAAAATTGGATTCGCCGAGTGATGCGTGCATGAGAAAGTTTATGGAGGAAGGCAGAAGCCAGATTGAATGGATCAGATAGGCGCATTGTACTCTTGGAATGTTCCTAGAAGATGTAATTGGTGGATGAGTATTTAGGAAGGGGTAGTCTGCTATTCACAGCCAGAAATAACTCATTGGTGTGTTCTGTACACCAGCCCCTCCACTTGAGGGTTAAAATCACCATTTCCTCTGATATTACATGCCCACAGATAATATTTTTATTCCTTCACCAATCCCACCTTCACGATGTCTTCAACAGTTGTTTTCTGCTATTCACATGGTAGAGTTGATGAGTGCACAGACTTGAATTTCATCATGCTTCATCATCACTGGGAATTCTTCCAAATTATTTTAATTGTGTTTGTCTTCTCTCTTTGCAGCTCTCCTGCCTCCTACTTTGGTATGTTATGGATGTACTTTACATACACTTTTATGGTTTCAAACTGCTACAAAGCATCTTCTTTTGATTTTTTGATGTAACTAATATGATACTCATAAAGCTTGAAGTATCTTTTAACACAGATCAGAGAAAACACAGATAATGAAAACAAAATTCTCATCTGAAAATCCGACACAATTTTTATACAACTTTTGTACAGATAAAACATAGGAAAACCAACCTTTTGGTCCAGCTTGAGAGCAACCAGACAAACAGGACACATGACAGGGGGAACACAGAAGTTTGTGTTCATCATGATATGCCTCATAACTTGTTTCATTACACCGATCACAAATTTCACCACTGTAACCAGGGTCACAAATACACTTTCCATTGCCTTTTCGTGTTCCTGCACCCTGAAATAATATTCATATACAATAAACAATTTTTTATTAAATATTGTAATAAAATTAAAAGTTCAAGTAACATTAAATTTTAAATTTCCTAGTAAATATTCCTTTTCACACCAAACTGTAATCATAAAAGATTCTCATTTGTGGGATATCAATCTCAGGATACTGATACAACTGTTAGCCTTGTCACCCAGTTGTCAATTCATCTCAGCCAAACCATATGATGCAAAAGCAATAGCCAGTGGCAGGATTAGTGAAGGTGGTGGCAAAAGAGTGCATTTTTCAAGCTTTACAATTTGGTCCATTGTAAGAGGAGCTATCGAATTGACTAACAAAAATGAGACCAACAGACACGTTTCCGCTGTTGAATGATGTATGGCTTGTTCATTTTAAACCAATAATATATATATCCACTGAACTGCACAGATGATAATTAGCCTACCAGAATATCCTTGACACCAGACATCCTCCAGGCCTAAATCCCAGTAGACCCAGCACTTATTACTACTGTTCAAATTTTGTAGATCTTGTGTGTTTCCTACTTAATGTTTTTTAATATTTATATCTTCACACATGTTGGCGATGTTCAACCACTTCCAATGATAGTATAACCCTAGCTTTATTGATTATCGATTCAGACTTTCTAATTGCTGCTAATTGTTATATATATTGAAAGTATCCCCATCACATATCAAAGAAGTCAAGAGGGCAGCAACAACACAAAGCAACCAAGGTGAATATAGTTCACGACAGTCACATAGTGAGACTGTGTGTACACTTCTGTCCTCTTTACTAAGCATCTCACTTTTCTTCCGCATGACTAAGGTTTAACTCAGGATATTGTGAACTGCATTCATCTTTTTTGTGTCACTGCTGCCCTCCTGCCTGTTATGTGATGGCTTTACATTTCCTAGTATATGTCATATTACCTAAAAATCATTTTCCACATCATTATCATAAACTAATAAACATTTAGATAAAAATATTAAACATTAGTTGCACCTAAAATGGGTGGTCTCAAAGAGAAAAATGAAGGAGAAGGTATAGAGTGTTGGAGACCATAGTAATTGGGAAGACCAATGAGAACTATGTCCACAGTTATGCAGCAGGCACGGAGAAATGGAAATGTTCTGCTCTTAACAAATGGCATTTTCTAACCATTTTTCCATTTCATCCTTTCAATCGTAACAATCTTCTTTCCACAAACACCAATAACTAAACTTAAAAACTCAAAAAGGTTTAATTCCCAGCAAAACTTGTGGCATGCTCCTAGTTTTCGCCACCCACTTAAACCTCACTATTTGGGGCCTTAAAAATGCTCTGAACAGGCCACATGCAGCACCAGAAACATTTACCCAATCATTTATAATCACTGCTCTGTAACCCAAGGATGTTTAACAGCAAACAAGCCCTCCTAAACAGAAACAAAACAATAAATTAGCATAACCCTTTACCCCCTAGATGCTTTTCATGAACTGCTACAATGTTTCAATGTTCATTTTATTGTATGGATGGTACAGATAAAATCAGACACTAGACCATTTACGAAGCAAGTCCGATAAGTACTTAGCCTCTCTTCCCGATGGAGCCACTGTCACCAGAGAAATTTATTATGGTTTAGTACATTATCTTAGATGGCTATTGTTAAAATTTCAGCCACATCAGACTCATAGTTTTGTTTTGATCACATGTGAAAGTGGGTGTGTCCGCCGATTTTAGAAAAATGGAAAAAGAGCAATATCGGTCAGTGATTCGATTCTTGTTTTTGGAAGGAAAATCACGCAGCGAAATCAAAGAGCGCTTGGATGCTATGTACGGTGACTCTTCTCCTTAGATGGTGACTGTCGAAAATTAGTTCAACGAGTTTGAACATGGTCGCACATTGATTTTTGATGAGCCATGCCCATGTGTGCCGAAAACAGTTACCATGGAGGAAAACGTGACAAAAATCCATGATCTCGAATTGGCAGACTGCCGATTGAAGGTGTGCGAGATTGCTGGGACAGTAGGCATCTCAATATACCATGTGGATCATATCTTGCATGAAATTTTGGGCATGAGAATGCTGTCGGTGCTATGGGTGCCGCGTCTGCTCACTACGGACAACAAGCACAACCGTGAGACCACTTCACAGCAGTGTTTGACACTGTTTAAGCGCAATCCGAAGGAGTTTCTGCGTCGTTATGTGACCGTCGATGAAACATGGATCCACTGGTACACACCAGAGATTAAGGAACAGTCAAAACAGTGGACTTTACCCGGCGAACATGCTCCAAAAAAGGTGAAGACTGTCCCATCGGCTGAAAGGTGATGGCAACCGTTTTCTGGGATTTACAAGGTGTGATCTACACCGACTACCTGGAGAAGGGCAAAATGATCACAGGGCTTTACTATGCCAAATTATTGGGCCGATCTGACGCTGAATTGCAGATAAAACGGCCCCATTTGGCGAAGAAAAAAGTGCTCTTCCACCATGACAACACATTGGCTCACACCTCCGCAGTTGCCATGGCCAAATTGGTCGAATTGGGCTACAAACCGTTGCCCCAGGCACCATATTCTCCATATTTGGCCCCGTGCAACTTCTTTTTGTTTCCAAACTTGAAGAATACACTCGCCGGGCAGAAATTTGAGTCAAATGAGGAGGTTATCGCTGCCAAAGAGGCCTACTTTGCAGATCTCCAGAAAAAGTATTTTTCAGACAGGTTAAAGAAGTTGGAGCATCACTGGATCAAGTGTATCGAGGTAAAGGAGACTATGTTGAGAAATAAATCGCCACTTTTCCAAAATTTTCTTTTGTAGGCTAAGTACTTATCAGACCGCCCTCGTATATGCTGCAACAGATTTTAGGCACTAAACATTCAACAAACCCAAAAATCAGATTGTCTCCTCACCCCAACACTTTATCCTTTCATACTGCCACACCTGAAGAAAAGTATCACCAGTTTTTAGTTTCTTTCACATATTTTCAAAGCTTGCATGTATAGCCTTCCAATATGCCATACACAAGAAAGTGAAGCAGTTACGCTATGAGCACACATCCAGTACCAGCTCCATAGTATCTCATTACCAATCAGTAAACCTATACACAATATCTGGTTCTAAAAAAATGTGTTCAGTATGTACTACCTACATCTGTATTTTTAAGCTTTTCATCCATACTAAATGGCAATTTTTTTTTAATATAAATACCATGCTTTAGGATTCTCTCTCTATTTGTTTAGAGAGCTATCTCTTAGTATGAAGGATGGGGGGCTGCTTTAACCAAACTCAATACATTTAATGCTAAGGGAAACAGCTTCAGTTTATATGCAAAGCTATTTTGTTGTTTACAGTGTCCCAATAAGACTTCAATATTAGTTTTATAAGTTCTGTGACATTCCTGTTCCAGTTAATTGTTACGAAGTGTTTTGAGAGTTTTTGCTGTAAAAACTCTATACAAGACGAGTGTTTCTCAGAGATTGTAAAGAAGCTTAGTGCAATCCTCAGTCATAACAATGCATCTAATATGTCAACAGTTCATAGGCTTATCAGGAAACTCAAGGTAACCAAATTAACTGCTAACATTAAAAATCCTGAGTGCTTTCATTCCAGCTGGTCTCAAGAGAAAATAACAATTGTGCTGGACACTGTTGTCACGCACGAGTCCAGCAAAATACATTAATCATCATTCACAACTGTTCCACATTGTCAGAAGTTACTTCCACTAAATCCTGTGGACGTTCTGCACATGCATGCCTCCAAAATTCAGTTAATCCAAGAACTGAAATCAACATTTTCAACAGAGGCAGTTTTTTAATTGTTTTTTTAAGAGGAAACCTGCGGATAATGTATTTCTAGAAAAACTTAGCTTGGGAGACAATATGCATTTTCAGCTAAATGGCTTTGTAAGCAAACAAAACTATCTCATAAAGAGTGCATAAAATCCTCGAAAAATCAATAAAAGGGCAATCCATTCTCAGTAAGTCACTGTTTGGCATGGATGGTGGAGTTGTGATGTGATCTGCTCTTACTTCAATCAAAATGATGAATAAAATATAACAACAGTGAATGGATAATGTTATCACAATATTGTTATGCCGGTAGCCTTATTTGGATGTGATAGATATTGAAGTATTGTGGCTCCAGCAAGTTTGGGCTCCCTACCACAGTTCTCATAAGACAAATGCCCTACAAAACAATTTCCAGGCCCAGTCATCTCTGACAATCCCAATGAAAGCTGACCTAAAACACTGAGGGTGTCAGAATTTCAATCACTATGAAAACAGTCTCCAAACAATACATAAATGTAGAAGGAAATATAGTTGTCACTAAACAAATTGAGGAACAGTCTAGAAGTTATCACAAATTTCATTAATAGAGTAACTATATACAGAGAAAGTTGTGGGCAGCATATGGCAAAAAATGTTATTTCCACAAACTAAAACTATTTCTTCACATTAATAAACCCAGTGTTGTTATTGGCTCACTATTTATTTAGCATCAAAACTGAGTTCAGATGATAAAGTTCCCACATTAACAACCCCTTCTAAAGCAAAAAACTGGTAGAGGGAAGAGGAAAGGAGAAAGACAGGCGTGAAGGGAGATTGCCATCGGAGTGTGCGCTAGATTACAATTTTATCAATTATTATTAAAAAGGTATTTACTGTATGCATTTAAAGCAATTCAAAAACTCAAATTTATTCATTACTAATTTTTAGTGTGGCTGGATAAAGAGACACCCATTTTCAGGATTTTTCCACAATGTCTCACTGACCTTACCTGAAAAAGTAATAAAATTTTGATAGCGAATTCAGTAAGAACATTTGTGACACTGCATAAAAGTAAACTTAGAGGATCAACAATGTATGAAGAACACAGCATCTATACATGCTTTATCTCAAGCTTCAAATTACAGTACAGCAACCGATAATCTGTATGCACATCAACCATAACATTGGATAAAAGGAAAAAAATAATTATCTGTTCTGAAGGAACTGAAAAATTTGAACTTCCTTTCCTAAACTACATTAAAAGTAAACTTTTATCCCATTTTTTCCTTCAAATTTTTAAACAAATCCAGCACTGTTTTGTGTTATCTTATTTGTAAGGCATGTGCTACCCAATTCGGTAAACTACAGTACATATACTGTACGCAGTTTTGTGTTTAATATGTATCAGTTTCTTAGATTCATGTGTAATCCATGACAATGGTGCAAATTTGTTCATTAGTGATTTGTCATCTGAGAAAACAGTTATCCAAGCCACTCCAATCCCCAAATTGTTCAGATAATCAATGCCCCACTGTATTTCACACAACAAACATAATAAAAATTCATAATCAGAGCATCATTACTCCTTTGATAATAATGTAACAAAAAATAATAAATACAAAGAACTCCAAAACCACCATCGCATCAGAACTTTGGAGATGGAAATTTGCATACCAAAATATCCCCCCCCCCCCCCCCCCCACACACACACACACACATTCGAGCCAATTCCACACATGTTCTATCACTGACCATGGGAGTACCTCAACATCACATAGATAGTTCTTTGAAAGGTGTGCCATTTGTGGAAGAGCATTGTCTTGCTGAAAAATGGCACCACAATACTGGCACATGAGAGGCAACCCATGAGGAAGCAGGATGTCTATGACATATCCTTGTGCCATCAGAGTTCCCTCAATCACTATCTGTCATGACCTTAAGTCATACCCGATGGCTACCCACATCATGACGCCAGGAGTAACAATACTGTGGCTCTACAATATATTGGAAGAATGAGATATCTCCTCAAGTCGCCACCATACTTGCCAACGATGGTCATCCGAGGTAGTGCACACAATGAATGGCATCGCATTGTGTTCAGTGAAGAATTTTGGTTCACCGCTAACTCAGATGACCATATGTGAGTATGGCTGCGACCTGGGGAGAGTTCCCATTCTTCCAATATTTTGGAGAGGCACAGTGGTGTTACTCCTTATGTCATGGTGTGGGGGAACCGTGGGGTATGGCTGCAGGTCATTGGCACAATGGTAGGTCATGGACACTGTCCCCTTTCATGTAACGAACGGTATCATGGTGCCATTTTCAAAACAATGCTTTTCCACACATGGCATGTCTCCATCAACTGCCTGCATGATGTTGAGATAATCCCATGGCCAGCAAGATATCCATATGTCCCCAAAAGAGCATGTGTGGGACCAGCTCCTTCCCAGTGCCATTATCCAGGATATCAAGGACCAGTTGCAAAAGTTGTGGGCAAACTTGCTTCAAGAGAGGATACAATGGCTTTATGAAAACCCTTCCCAACTGATTCAGTGCATGTATGTCAGAAAGGCTGCAATGTCATAGTGATAAGTGGGCTCATAATGCCAAGTTCTTTGTAAGCTTAACTCAGTTTTGTAACCACTGAAATAACATCTCACACACTCATCCTGTGACATGTCATTTCATTTCCTCCTTCCTTTCTGGATGCTTCACTTTTTGTTTCAAGGATTTTAAATTAAACATATACAGGTGGTACCTAACTGACTTTCCACACAGATTAAGTTATGTATGGTATTAATGCAGCTATCATTAAGGATTTTCCCGTATTGCACACAATTCTTGATTTTTTTTTTTTTGATCTAACACATTACCAGTTTCAGTTACATTAAAATCCTTAAATTTGTTACACAAGTTCCTTAGGCTTACAAAAAAAACCATATTACTGTTTTATCTCAGACAAAATCTTTAATATTGAAGAACAACAACACCGAGGATTTCAATATTGCCTATTTAGTAACTACTACTTTTATTTAACACTGTTTCTGCTTGAACTGTAAGTGACTGTGAAGTAATACCTTGTAGTAACAAAGTGAAAAAGGTATAGCACATCTCTTATAAACAGTAAAGTTACAGTAATAACAAGAAGGAACCTGTTTTATGTAACATGAAAATAAAGAAGGATGTGGAAAGCAAATGACCCACTTACCAAAGATAAAGGTAGAACAGAGACAAACACATGTAAGACAAACCCAATTGACAACATTCTGGTATATACTGTATTCGCACAAAGAGATGAGATGTTTGGTAAGGCGGATCAGATGCACCAAGACTCAGCACATGATTAAAACTGTGACGAGTCTCATTCCTTTGCATGAACAAGGTTCATAACGAAATACTGCAAACTATATTTATCTCTTTTGTATTCCTTCTATCTTCCTACCTTCATTTCCGGTAAATGATGGGTATATTTTCCCTATTCTTCCTTGTTTACAAACATTACAGTGCATTATATGACCTTCCTAATAAATATTTTTGGTTTCTTCTGAACCAATCATCATGAGCTTTATAACGAGTTTGTAAACATTCCTGAAGTAAAAATGTACATCAGTTTTAACAAGGAATGTCTTTAAATTATCTCAGTTCCACCATCCAGCCAATATTACAATGAAAGAGAGTATTTTCTTAGGTATCCTGTATTGTACCAGAACAAAGTAAATAAAAGGAGACAGAAACCTCAATAGACATGACCATCTAAAGCTATTGCCATAATTTAACATGATACAATATAGCATTTTTCTTTAGTATTTAAATACAAAACTTTAACACCATCTGAAAACAATGCTTCAAATATCTGTGTTAATACAAGATGATGGCTAAGTCAAAACACAACCTCATAACCCAAATGGCTTCTACTACCATGCTTTAAAATATTAAGTTTCAAAACTCATCAGAATGTGGCAGCCTGTCTAGGCCCTCACGTCAGATGTCTTCCTTTCTCTTTTACATTCAATGACGTATGGGTATAAGAACGGATACTTTCCCAGCATACAATTTCAATTAAGTCTTCACGGGTGAGCCGCGGGAATGTGTTTTGAAAAACAAGATATTTCGACGACTAGCTCCGCCATCTTCCTTGGGCATCCCGAGATACTCGGTATCTGTCAGTGAGCTGACCTACACAGATGTCTCCACACCTGAGGAAGACAGCAGAGCTATTTGTCAAAATATCGTTTTCAAAACGCAATACGGTAGTAAACTGGTGAAGACATTTTTGAAGTATGGGTACTTAAGCACAAATCAGAATTTGTATTGCCATATATTTTCTGATTGCTCATAAATTAATTTCCACACGACACATATTTCTGAATCCAATGCAAAGAAATCTAAAGTGATATGTTTCCTCTAGTGATGAAGTCATGCAAGCAAGCCAATAGATATCACAAATCTGCTCCAAATGATTAACATAATGTGTAAAACTAGAACAAGAATCTGAAACATCTGACAGTCAACAAATGGTTAAGATCTTGATAAAAGTAGTAAATGATAACTACCTTACATTTTCCATTTCCACTGCAAATTCTATCAGGGTAGCCAGGACAAGGCACACATTCACTACCAAAATGATTCTCTGGGCAACAAAACTTCAGTTTTTCAATACATAGCCAGTTATATAGATCTGGTTTTTCTTTCTCTGTAAATGCCCACCATTCTTCAATCAGTTGCTCTGACTCTTCAGCAAGTGAATGGCACTGAAACAAAATTATACAATGTTTCGTAATCTCCCAGCTAGGTGGCCCGTGCAAAATTTTTATAAATGATATATAATGAACAGTGAGGTTGGTAGTTTGTAATAGGAATAAACAACACTTAGCTCATTTGTAGCAATTCTTTGTCAGATGAAATAGGTATGTAGCAAAACACAATGTCTAACAAAACAAACAGAAATAATGAAATGTTTAAAACAGAAACAAAAATATCCAAAAAGCTGCTTACTCCGGATAACACACACACTGTTTACGAATACCTCTGATACGTGCTGCTGCTATCAGTGTATCGACGCTAGCGAAGCCTAGCAAAATACTGCTTACCCGTGACCTCTATTGTTCATAATTTTGCCATTTATGAGTTGAATTTTGAAAATTCCATTTTAATCAATGATGTTGCCAAAGTGGAGAACTTAATCTTTAAAATGATCTCATTTATAACCTTAGTTTAAGTATGAAAGGAGAAATATGGCTCATAGAAAAAAACTTTTAGAGGTAATATATATGATGAGGAATACAAAATGCTGTTTCAAGTGACTGCCACAACAATATCAGTTACAGGATGAGGGGGTAGTGAATTTACAATGTAGCATTAATTTCAGCTTATTTATGAAGTGCAAAGGTGACATAGCGAAACTCCAGCTGTTCTGACCTCCATGGCAAGCGGGTCCACTTCTTCAAAACTATTGGCTCATTCTAATGCATAAAATTTTCATCAAATGAACTTTTACATACTTTCATAGTGAACATTAACCTTTCCTTAGCTTTTGGTTTAAACAAGCTATGTGGCGACCGCTCGGCTTTACAGCTGAATTATCCAGGCTTAGATATGGTAATTCAAATTTATTAATGCAAACTTAGTAGAACTTTCAGCAAGTCAGAAGT
Organism: Vandiemenella viatica; assembly: GCA_031002005.1. Lineage (NCBI taxonomy): Eukaryota > Metazoa > Arthropoda > Insecta > Orthoptera > Morabidae > Vandiemenella > Vandiemenella viatica. The sequence goes on from CM061921.1 coordinate 108,974,024, forward strand.
GAGTTCAGGTAACTAAACAGATACTCCACCCCGGTATACTGGTTTGATCCCTTACAACATACTAATCAGGTGGTGTCTATCCAGGTGTAATTCATATCAATAGGTAAATTTCATAAGATCTCCACTTGGGAGTCTTCACCATGCTAAACACCCACAAAATACTAGCCCACAGCTTGGCACCTCAGACAGATAAAATGGGTTCAATCACTGTGGTTAAAGACAATTCACAAACACCACTACCTAATGACCACACATAGCAGATTCCTAACCTTCAAGGTTTCCTACGATGCCTCTAAGCATACTTAATTTCCCTCCTCAATCCAGTCCCTTACTTCCACAATGCACATGCATACCAATTAGTTTAACATACCTTTCCCCCCTCTCACGTGATTTATGGTACACTAAAAATACTGTGAAGAATTCATGGCAAAGGGGGCATTATTTGAGACTGAGGCCAGGAACATAAGTATGCTAAAAAAGTCTTTGTATGCCAATTCTTACCTGTATAGCCAAGGCTTCAGGGAGGGCTCTCAGTTACTGTGGCCAAGCAAGTTTGGAAGCTATCATTGGCAGCAGCTGGTTGGCCTGGGTTTTGAAAGTCATCTTTCTATTCATTACCAATTACGAGGGTGGTCTGAAAAGTTTCCGACCTAACAAAGATACAAGACATTTTTCCTGAATTTTTATGTTTTTATTTTTCAACATAGTCTCCTTGCAACTCTACACACTTCTCCCAGCGATGCTCCCATCTCTGTAACCCGTCCAAATTGTACTCGGCTTTTTTCTCTGCAAAATAATTGTTCACGAAGGTGATTGCCTCTTCATTTGATGAAAATCTCTGTCCTCCAAGTGCAATTTTTAGATGAGGGAACAAAAATAAGTCGCTTGGGGCTAGATCTGGCAAGTAAGGTGGATGGTCAAGCAGTTCAAACCATAATTCGTGAATTTTCGTCATGGCAACCACTGAGGTGTGAGACGGTGCGTTGTCTTGGTAAAACAGGATTTTCTTTTTCTGCAAATGTGGCCGTTTTTCCACAAGTTCTGCCTTCAGCTTGTCAAGTAATGATGCTTAGTATGCATCTGTTAATGGTTTTTCCTTTTTGAAGGTAATCGATTAAAATAACTCCATGACTATCCCAAAAAACAGTTTTTGCTTTTTTCGGAGCCGGTTCCCCTTTGCAGTCCACTGCTTGGACTGTATTTTTGTTTCGGGCATATAATGGTGTATCCAAGTTTCATCTACAGTAATTAATCGGCACTAAAACTTGCATTTATTGCACCTAAACTGCGCCAACAGAGTGTTGGAAATGTTCATTCGAACACGTTTTTGGTCTAATGTGAGCAAACGTGGCACCCAATGCGTGGACAGCTTTCTCATACCTAAATGTTGATTTAATATGTAACAAACACGTTCTTTTGAAATGTTCATAACCTCTGCTATCTCTCTCAATTTAATTCGGCGGTCGTCTAGCACCAATTGGTGAACTTTGGCAATGTTTTCATCGGTAGTTGAAGTTTTTTGACGTCCTGAACATTCATCATCTCCCAAGCTCTTACGGCCACTTTTAAATTCAGCTGCCCAAAATTTCACTGTGGTAAGTGTGGTGCAGAGTTCCCATACACAGAATCCAACTCATCTTTGATTTGCGTAGGCGTATTGCCTTTCAAAAACAAACATCTAATGACAGCTCGATACTCGATTTTGTCCATTTTCCCAAAAACATTCACCTCAACTCACTCAAACGACTGTTACATAATAACTGCACGTCCAAAATAGCTGAAATTTTGGTTAGTAACTGTCAACAGACAAACAACGAAATTCACTAGCTTTTATTTATGAATGCTGTCATCTTCATGTTGAGGTCGGAAACTTTTCAGACCACCATCGTATTTACATCCTAGCTGAGTTAGAGACCAATCATAAATCCCTTGCCAAAACATTACAGCCCACAGTTATCCACCCTGAATTGCTCGTTCAGCTGTTTTGTAACAAATCCAACACAAAGTGCCTGCCATGCACTACCCAAAACTAATTTATCTCACCTTCCTTATCTATTTATCATCTAGTGTTGAATTGTGGTACAGAGCTAGTTCACTTTCACATGGGGCACCATGGTGTAAGGATGTAAACTGATACTGGGGTTAGGATATCAGGTCGTACCCTTAACTAAACTACGAAAGTCCATCCTTCACTTTATCTGAAAAAGAAAATTTAAAAAAAATGTTCTATCTATTGAGATGCTCATAAACCGTGGTGAATTTTTAGATATTACCAACTGCACAATTAAGACGGCCGCCACAATCCTAAATTTTGACCTTAGGAGAGAAAGGTACTATTATAGGTTTCAATGTTCAGATCACGAAAATACTGTATTCTACTAAAGTTCAATTGATTTCACATGTTACAGTTGGTACAAACATCTGACTATTCTTCACACAAAAATGACAGATTATGAAGCTAGAACAGACCGAACAAACCCCAAGTAGAAAAAGTCACATCATGGATATTTCACATGCGCGCCAACTCTCTTAACCCAATATGGCGGTTACAACATGAGGTATGGTTCAATTCCTTGTCCAACTACCCAAGAGGCAAAGCACCTAAGCCGCGAGAATTCAAGCTATACGTCCGAACACATCAAGTTTCCCCGGCGAAAAGATATTGAGTCAGGCCTGCAGGCTCTTTTGTGGATTAGCATCTTAACCACGCATGTCAAAAAGGGTTAAATGAAAATATTACCACAGATTCCTCAAAAATTCACAGTATATAGAGTGACTCCTTAGGAATGTTTCTTGTTATGAGGACTATGGCACTAAAGTTTCTCAAATCACCATAAAACATTTAATCTCGTAAGTGAAATTGTGCCAGCATTTTGACCAGCATCACTGTCTCCTGTGTCGTGTGTAAATGATTTTAAAGAATTTTTGAATATCTTATTTAAACTATTTTCAGATTGTTCCAACATTTCTGCACTTTCCGAAATGCTATTTAGAATTTTGATACATTCAGTACTTCAAAAGTTATTGCTCTTTGAAATTCTGAGGTGATGGGATTGCAACTGGTAAAAATTCCAAAATATTATTTTTTTATTTACAGTTTATATCAAAGAGATGCCGGTTTCAGAATGATTTCCCAATTTTATTATTCATTTTAAAAGTGATTTTATTTACTTAGGTGGTCTTAGAAACTCATAATTTACTTTGGAGGTTGGCAAATTTTCCTTCACAACGCAATTTTGTTTGAAACTAATTTAGTGTTTATTAAACTGTGTGTAATGATTTAAAACTTTTATGTGCAATGCAGTGTTCCTTATTATTACTTAAATTTTACTTGTTAACTCCGAGAATTATTGAAATCGTGTTATTATGGTGTGTCAACAGTGCAAGTATCTTCAATGAAGTTTTAAAATTACGTTTTCTTTATTTATATGGCCTGAAACTATTGGTTTTTAGTGAATTTTACTTTCTATTGGTTAGTTATTAATATAAAAATACTTTACTGCATCAAAAAGTGTTGCAAAATAACGATATAATCACCTAACCAAACCCGATTGTTTACAATTTGGATAGCTAAGTATTTCATCGATTTAGGTAAGTTAACTAGTGGTTACTATTATGAATGTTTACTTGTGGCTATTATTACGTGTTTAATGACTTTTCTGCCTTTAAAACATTTTCTGTTCTGAGACGAGTTGCAGTATCAGCTTCTATATGAATCGTTCCTCACCTATGCCGTAGTTACAAGGTTAAAGATTTTACAATTTCTAGAAGTTTTACCCCCTTCTCTATGCCTTACAGTAAAAAAAAAAAATAATTTAACCAAATTCTAAGGTGCTAAGAATGGGTGACACTAAGTGAACTAGCACATTGGTCACCAAATAATCAGTGGAAACATATCCTGGCATACATCACAGTATAATAAATTCCTCCAGAACAAGTGCGAGATTGCAGACAAACTTGCAACTAGCCTTGATATATCTCGTCACCAAAGGTGGATGGAAACCGTGAAATACACGAATTTTAAAACATCAAGTTACAAAGTATGGTCCCTGTGGTCAGGAAACTCAGTGGTGAAGAAAAGATTGAAAATGCCAACTCACCAATCTTGCCAAACAAAATAGCTTCCCATATAGTGCAAACATAGAGCCCCATGTGACAATGAACATACAAAAAAGTTGAAAGTAGAACCCAGGTATCTTAAGAGCTAATACTGCATAATAAAATACATACACAAAGGAGATCACAGGAGTGATCAGGGAGATGAAGCATCTGGTTGATTTTAATGGGATATACCCTGAATACTCAATTCATTTTTGTAATTTTGCTGATAGCTCGATGACCCATTTCTCGTCAGATATACTCTTTGCAGGGTTCATACCACTCAAGAGAAACATGCAAAAGCAATTGCTCTATTGAAACCAGGCAAGTCAAATAACCAAACAAAGAACTAAATACCTACAGCTCTTCTCAGTGTGACTTTCAAGTTACTAGAGACTTATATACAACAGAATAGTCAAAAAAATTCTGGAAAGTATACCAACAGTACAGGCTCGGTTCTAACCAAACCAGGGTTGCAGTTATCAAATTCTTTTATTTGCCACATTTTTCAAGACTGAAGTTGAGAAAAAATTAAAAACTTCTGCTGCATTCCCAGACCTCTCAGCAGCACATTAAACTGTATGGAGGCAGGGTTAAATTTGTAAACTTGCACACTAAATACCCTCCTGGCAATTAATAACAGTTATTCAATATGCTTGCAGAAAGACCCTACCAGGCAGTGACGGGGAACACCAAAAGTGGAGTTAAAAAATTAAACACCAGACTCCCTCAGGGCTCTGCACAGGCCCCACTTTTGTTCAGCCTCTACATATTGGACTTACTAGAAACAACTTCATCTAAGTCTGGCTACACAGACAACTGAACCCTCACTTGCCAACACACCAAGGCAGGAGAGAACTCCAATATGACTTAGAAATATCGAAAATTATTCTTTTGAGAAAAGGGGAGCATGGTACAAAAAAGTTTGGGAGAGGCTATACTAGCCTTTTCCAACCAAATGTCAATCTCTCCTTCACGTGGTGCACCCTGTTTGCACGGACGAGGCTCTGGCGACTGAAAGATTCCCGGTATAAGGAGTCACCACCCACTGCTTGCCAACGGCCTCCGAAAGGAAGGCGGAAGAGTGGGGAGTGGTTCAGGGTACCCTCTTGCCCTTGGGGTTGGAAACAGCCCCTAAAGGCGGATAAATCAGAAATGATCAACGGCATGGGGATGCAGAAGGCAACGGGAAACCACTGCATTAAAGACCCAAAGGGTATCCCGAGGACATGTAATCCTCTCAAATTACATATATCATGATGGCTTCTTCCTGGGTAAAATAGTCCCCCAATCAGATCTCCGGGTGGAGACTGCTCAGGGAGGAGTCACCAGAATGGATAGAAACATTCTACGAGTCGGAGCATGGAATGTTAGAAGTCTGAATAGGGCAGGTAGGTTAGAAAACTTAAAAAGGGAGATGGAACAACTTAAGTTAGATGTTGTTGGGAGTAGTGAGATTAAATGGAAGGACGCACAGGATTTCTGGTCTGGGGAACACGGGATAATTAGCACACAAGCTGTCAATGGAGTCACTGGTGTAGGGTTTGTAATGAACAAGAAAGTAGGGAAAAGGGTGAGTTATTATGAACAGATGAGGTTAGAAACTAAGCCCGTCCCAACCACATTAATACACGTGTATATGCAAACGTCACAGGAAGATGATGAAGAAATACAAAAAATATAAACAGAAATTGAAGAATTAATCCAATATGTGAAGGGGGAGGAAAATCTAATAATCATGGGTGATTGGAATGCAATACTGGGAGACGGAAAAGAGGGGAATACTGTATGAAGTTTTGGTCTTGGAGAAAGAAATGAGCGAGGAAGCAGATTGCTAGAATTTTGTGAAAGATATAAGCTAGTAGTGGCAAACACACTGTTTAAGAACCATGCAAAAAGAATATACACCTGGAAACGTCCTGGGGATACAGGCAGATATCAGCTAGATTATATCATGGTCAAACAGCAATTCAGGAATCAAGTTCTAGACTGTAACACATACCCAGGAGTAGACATAGACTCTGACCATAATTTGATAATAATGAAGTGCAGGCTGAAATTTAAGCGAATAAGGAAGCAGTATAAACAGAACAGACTGGAAGTGAATAAACTGAAACAATCTAGCACAAGAGAAAAGTTTGCAGAAATGGTAGACTTAGGTCTAAGAAGTAACTCTTAAACGAGTTCAACCGAGGACGAATGGAATAAATTAAAGACCGAAATAATGAAAGCTGGTAAAGAAACACTAGGCTTTAGGGAACAAGCTGCCCGAAAACCTTGGATCGCAGAAGAAATTTTGGAGCTGATGGATTAGAGGAGAAAGTACAAAAATGCTCAGGATGAAACAGGAAGAGAGCAGTACAGGCAATTTCGAAATCAAATAAATAGGAAATGCAAAATAGCAAAAGAAAAATGGCTACAAGAAAAATGTGAAGAAGTAGAAAAGGAAATGGGCATAGATAAAGTAGATGTTGCATATCGAAAGATCAAACAGAATTTTGGAGAAATGAAGAAAAGAGGTATGAGCATTAAAGCTGCTGATGGGAAACCTCTTTTAAGCTCAGAAGATAGAGCTAACCGATGGAAAGAATACATTGAGAAACTGTATGTTGGGGACAACTTCAACAATAGTGTAATGGAAAAGGAAGACAATGTCGACATTGATGACTTAGGAGATCCTGTTATAAGGACAGAATTTAATAAAGCTCTGAATGACTTGAAAGCAAATAAGGCAGTTGGAATTGATGAGATCCCTGCAGAACTTCTTAAATCCCTAGGAGAGGAAGGAATCAAAAGATTATTCAAGCTGATATCAAAAAGTTATGAAACAGGAGAAATTCCAACAGATTTTAATAAAAAATATCATCCTCACACATCCAAATAAAGCACAAGCTGACAAATGTGAGAATTATTGCACCATTAGTCTAACAACACATGCTTCAAAATTATTGACCAGAATAATATACAGAAGCATGGAAAGGGTAGTAGAAGAGATAGTAGGTGAAGATCAGTTTGAGTTTAGGAAAAATCGCGGTACAAGGGAAGCAATTCTGTCTAAGATTAATACTTGAAGGGCGAATCAAGAGAAACAAAGATACTTTTATGACATTTGTTGACTTAGAAAAAGCTTTTGATAATGTTAGGTGGGACAAGATGTTCAAAATTTTAAAGAAGTCAGGTCTAAAATATAGAGATAGAAGAGTACTTTATAAACTATATAAGAATCAAGTGGCTGTAATAAAAGTAGAGAATCACGAGAGACTTGCATCAGTTAAAAAGGTCGTCTATCCCCGTTAATATTCAACTTGTATGTAGAAGAAGCAATGAAGAAAGTTAAAGAAAAATTTCCATGTGGCACAAGTTATCAGGGAGAAAAAATCAGTATGTTACGATTTGCTGACGACATTGTCCTGTTAGCAGAGAGGGCTGAGGATATTGAGAAGTTACTGAATTGCATGAACAAAATACTGAAGGGAGATTTTGGACTGAATATAAATCAAAGCAAGACAAAAGTGATGAAATGTAGCAGATATGATACCAATACTAGTGGATTAAATATAAAAATACGATCGGATGCAATAGGAGAAGTAAGAGAATTCTGTTACTTGGGAAGTAAAATTACAACCGATGGCCGAAACAGGAATGATGTTAAAAGCAGAATAGCACTAGCAACAAGAGCCTTCATGAAAAAGAGAAACCTTTTAGTTTCAAATATTGATCTAGGAATTAGAAAGAACTTTTTAAAACTCTTTGTGTGGAGCACAGCACTTTATGGTAGCGAAACATGGACTTTAGGAATACCGGAAATAAATAAAATTGAAGCATTTGAAATGTGGTGCTACAGAAGAATGCTGAAAATTAAGTGGACAGACAAAGTAAGAAATGAACGAGTTTTGGAAAAGGTGGGTGAGAAAAGAAGTTTGTGGAAGAAGCTTACAGAAAGAAGAGTATTTTGAGACATGCAGGATTGGCTAATTTGTTAGTGGAGGGAACAGTCGAAGGTAAGAAATGCAGAGGAAGACAGAGATTAGAATATATGAAGCAGATAATTGAGGATGTTGGCTGTATGGGGTATGTAGAAATGAAGAGGTTAGCACAGGATAGGAAAGGATGGAGGATTGTATCAAACCAGTCGAAAGACTGACGACAGCAAAAAAAAAAACAAAAAAACGAATAGCTCTTTTTTACTTCAATAAATTTAGTAACAAACACCACCACTGTGGTAATTATTTATTTACATTTATTTATTTACCCCTGTTTCCAACAATATTACTTTCCCACTGAAAACATCTATGCTTCCTGAGTCATGATTCATTCACATGGTTGGGTATACAACCTCACCATGTGTTTCAATTTCTTTCTCACAAGGTTGAGGGATCCAACAAATATTAATTATAAAAAATTCTGCAATTATGTTGTTTTTCATGTTTAATCCTGCTCTCAACTTTGACAAATAAGGGAGCTTACAATTTTAACATCTCCTCCTCTTCTGCCTCAATTATAACTTGAATTTGAGTGCCCAAACATAATAATATACTGGTCCCTTGTTTCTCTCTTACATAAAGGCACAAACTCCTATCAGCCCATTTTAAAACTTGTTTAATTACTTTTTTGGTTTTCTCTTTTCCTTATTAGGAAATCTCACTTAGTAGCTCTTTCTCTCCTTTCCATTTTCATCACCTCAATCCTCGTCTCGGCTATAAATGGGTTCTCAATTTCCAATCTTTCATTTAATGTTGCCCTTTTTCTTGTTCATCATCTCCTCCTGCTGTATCAATTATCACATCACTTAAATCACCATCCCAAGTAACTTCTGTGCTTCTAATACCACTGCTCTTTCCTCGATTTCCATTTTTACTTCATTCGTCTAATGTTCCATTGATGTTAGACCATACACTTTATCTCCAAAATCCTCAATCACTTAATTAGCCATGCTATTTTCACATTTATTTGCCATAATCATTTCCACCATCTTAATGGTTCACTCATTTCTAGAACCGTCACTGATTTGTCATATTCCTACAAGTCACCACAGCTAGCTTGCCCAATTTTTCATTGTGTAATACCCTATCTTTATTTTTCTGATGTACTATTTTTTCATCTTTCCCTGTAGGCTCCATACAGCAATTCACTTCCTTCCTCAATGATGCATCAGCCGATTTCAGTTCAACTGTTTCTCCCACACCATATTATACTTCTTGTTTTTAATGTGATAACTGAGACATTTGGTATCTTTATCCCTTAATTACTTCACGTCTTGTACTCTTTCCAACATTTTCCAAAATATTTGACACTTTCTTCTCACTAATTAGTCCCCTTTTTCATTCAATTAATTTCAAGCTACTATTACACTGTTTTGAAAATCACCCACTTCTACAGAAAACAAACGCATGTCCCCTTCTTGAATAGTATTCGAGTACTATGAATTTCTTTGCTTGTGAACAGATCTCTTCATAAGCCGAGTCTAACTTCCCTGCAATGACTTTATTATACCCATGTGCTCCCCACATATCTTCTCTCTCTATAATCGTTTTGATTTTTTTCTCCTATTTCCAAATCTCAGTTCTCGATTAAATCTCCTTTCCTGCATTGCCAGATCTGGGAAAAAAGGTCCATGACAGAGAGCAGTAAGATTATGTTTGAAGGGGGCGACAATCTCAAAGTTTTTGTGCCGGCTCTAAAAGTTTGCACATCCGTCACTGTGGGCTGCACTTGACCTTTCTTGAAAATCGAATCCAGGTCGCACCATATCAATCAATTAGAAATTATTTTCGAACCTTTGTGATCCAGATTTTAAATATTTGTTTATTTATTGGATCTAAAACTAAAAAATTTCAAATTGGGTGTTAGTTTTTGTGCAATTTTCAAAAAATAAACAAGCACGACATTGCCTTGACATTCTTTTAACAGCTGTAGCCTGAAAACTATTTGACCTACACCTCTGAAATTGGTGTTATTCTCTTCTGTTCTAAATGTGCTTTAATACGATATGTAAAAAGATTGATTTTTTTTTTTTTTGTAATTTTCCAAAAAAAGCACAATTCCAAAATGCCAACATCTCAGAAATCTGGCATTCTTATTATGCAATTTCTCAAAATGCCTTACTAGTTGGAACATTTCTTCCCCATAGAGATAAGAGATGTGTGAACAGAGATTTTCCCAGCGTGTCAATGCAAAATAGTCTTTGCAGGTTTGCAGCCCGATGGCGTCATAAAAAGACAAAATTATGAAATTTATTCTCTGTCATCTTCATCAGATATCTGCTGTTCAGAAATTCAGAAGTTCACTGTTAGTCAGTGGGCAGATGGGGCTTTTTTAACAATCCCTCCATCACCACCATTGTACACCAGCTAGCCAATGGGCATTGCGGTTCTATTCAAGACCCACTTTGTCACTCCATGCTGCTCTGTTCATGGTTGCATCATTACTGCTGCCAGCATTAAACTTACCGTGCTCCTGTCTAAGGATTGTAAGCACCAGTTTCCAAGCATCACTCAGTTTCCTGTATCTTGGTAAATGGTGTCATCATCAAGTCTTTATTTTGACAGCTTCTTTCATGACCGATTCCCAAAAGTACAAACTGGGGTCAGCATCTTCACAGTTTCATTTATTTTTTATTTTTTTTTTACACTTATGGCTTTATGCCTCATCGAGAACATACTGCACCACACAAGGTTGAATGTTTTTTCTGTCATCCAGTTCATCCATACTATGACACCCAAATGTGTAACTTTGAGAGAGGTCAGAGAATTGGTGTGTTTGAAATGTGTGCATCATATCGTGAAATCTCCCAAAGGAGTGGCCATAGTGCAATGTCAGTATACAGACTTGTTATTTTCTGGATGAAAGAAGGCTCTAGTACTCCTAGAGCAGGCACTGGAGAAGCACATGAAGATTGCAAAATTGTGTTGGTGAATGTTGGTGGCAGACGGGTAACTGCAGGCCAGATCCAAGCAGTGTTTACAGTGTAACACCTCCCCCCCCCACTCCGCATGATTGTAAACCAATTGCTTGAGCTGGGTTACTCTCTCTGATCCCTATGAATCATGTTCCATTGACCCAATTTCATTACCAGCATCGTCTAACCTGGTGTTATGCAAAACGCAAATGGACACGTGAATGGCATACATTTATGCTTAGAGACGATGTTTCTGTCTGTGGCAAAGTGATACTCGACAACATGTGCACAGGCATTACCCTGTTGCAATTTCAGAATGTCCCACAGGTCCAGCCACTGGTGTCTTGGTTTGGTGGCAACAGCAGGACTGAGCAGGGTTGTTATTGAAGGCACAATGACAGCTCACCACTATGTGGACAGGGTGCTGCATCCTATTGTGATACCCTTCATGTCCATCATCCAAATTGTATCTTCAAACAAGATAATGTCTATCTTTATACTGTGACCATTGCAACAAAAGCTTTGCAAAAGGCTACGATCACAATTTAGATCAAACAGTCCCTAGATTTGTCCCATATATAGCATGTCTGGGATGCCAGGAGTAGACACATTAGATCACATGGTCACCCGGCACAAACTGTGCAACAACTATTGCGCAATACATGCAGGCATAGAAAGGCATGCTACAAGAAGATATCTACACACTTACTGATTCAATGCTGGCAAGGATCCACGAATGAATTGGTGCTCAAGGTAGGTGCACTTCTTACTGACAACTGTATCTGAAGTTAATAAACTTAGCCTGATCCATTTCAATTTATCATCATTTCTTCTGGGTATGACGCTGGATATATCTAAAAAGTTTCCTAAAATTCCACCATTCCTGTCTGGGTGTTCCACTTTTAATACCTGCCAGTGTATATCAATTGACTTGGTTAGTAATCGTGATTGTTTTAGTAAGTCATAAATTATCTTAACTTTAGGATTTGGATGTTCCTTCCCTCCAATAGGTATATTCCAAAGGACTCCTAGGTGCCCAACCAAGTTTAAAATATGAAACTTTTTGATGAAATTAAAAATAGGAATTAAATGGTTACAGTGGGATCAAGAACTTGGTTTCGTCCAATAGGAAACACTTCAAGGTTTAAAAGCTAGTAAAAAGATGTGTCTTCTACCAATACTAACTTACGAAAATACAATCCTGAGTAAAATAGCAGCATTGTAGCAGGCAAATAATGTAACTAGGCACTAAACAGCTCTATTGATTTAAAGTAAAAAATGCAGATCAAAGTCAGAAAACAATAATCAGTTTGACTGTTCTTTTACAGTTATGATGTATAAACACTGCAAAAGTCAAAGGGAAAGCCAAGATGGTATAATGTTTTCCTTATGACTTTACCCCTCATCAACATCGATGTTGATGTCATTGGAGGCAGGAGAGGACTGGGGACAAGGAATGGGAAAGAATTCAGCCATGGCCTTTTGAAATCATCCCAGCATTTGCATGGTGTGATTTTGGGGGAAAAAAATAAAAAATCTGGATGGCCAGACAGGGGTTTGAGCCCATGTTTTCTGAAATGCCAGCCCCAAGCAATACCACTCACTCACAGGGCTCAGTGGTAGTATAACTGCATATAATATTCTTCTGTCGTTGAAAAGTTTACACACGCAAGTTTAATTGTTTTTGATGCCTGCAGGATTTTGTGAATTTATACCAACCTGATACACCTGTAAGAAGTAACTGTTCCTTTCCTTGCCAATAATTTTAATTAATAATTCAAACCATGGCATGGATAAAAGACACAGAGAATCTAAATAATTGTATGTTGCCTTAATAACATCACAAATATTGAAATTTATATGCCTTCTGCACGTGTCATGACTTCGTCTGACATGGTGAGCCTACTAGGAAAAAAAGGCACCTCCTATTTTACAACGAAACATGTCACAGAGCCATATACAAAACAAGAATTGTTGGAACTAGCTATGTACAGGGCCTTCGGAAATTCTGTCTGCAACCTAAATCTAGCTAGAAACCTGCCTGTGGATGCAGGAAAGATCACTAAGCTATCAAACCTCAAAGTGACATAGAAATAAAATCATCAACAGACTTGTTTACAGCCCTAAGAATGTGTTCTAAAAACAACCTAAAGATAGTGGTGAATAGCTGATGCTAAGCAACACAGGGTGGACACTGTAAACGATGTAGTAAATTTGAAACACAGAAGAACCTTAAACATATTTACATTCAGACATGCTGAAGGATAGGTAAAAATAAATAAAATGTGTAGCAATACAATAAACAGAATAAATAGACAACTGAGTGAATGCATTTTTTTTTTAAAAGTGTGGAAAAAAGAATAAAGATAAATTTACTTTGTGTATCATTTTAAATATGAATATGGAAACATTGAAAATTCATTCCAAGAAATAATTTCAACACCAAATAAAAAAACCACTATCAACTTGCAAACAAAACAGCTTATCATTGAACTCGCACAATTTTCCTTCCCGCAACCCCACAAAGGCATATAAATACAAGCATTATCAAGTAGGTCATTTTCTATTTACCTGATCCTTGCCCTGTTCAATATCTGAACAAAGCTCTTCTTGGATTTCAATAAGGCGCAGCTCACTATTTGCGTAGCTACCCAGCTTTTCTTCTTCCCAGGCAGCATCTCCCCCTTCAAATTTTCCCCTTGATGTCCTCCCTATTCCCTGGAACCAGAAAGAAAAAATAATCACAACTCAGTTTAAAAATAGAAAAAAAACTTAGAATAATGTACAAGAAACACTAATAAAATTAGCCCATCTGTAAATGAAGGAAATGTTTTAAACTGAGCAATACCAAGACCCTGGCATTAAAAAGAAATATTGCTACAGTTAACCAGCACAAAATTGGAACAACTATTATGGTCTTGAATAAACAGTTGTATATTGTTGAATATGGTATTGTGTATATATCATTTGGAAAGCAACAATCATAACAACGAATTTAAAAACTTGCATATAAGTTCACGTTATCAATGACATTACTTGTTATTGGAAAGATATACAACATGGAAGGGGGAAAAATTAAAACAATTTACTTGTACGAGTTTAAACTTGGTACTGTAAAACATTGATGCAAGTTTTGGCAAAAGCACTCCAATGTAACAAATATGTTTTCTTCAGGAGATGCACATATCTATAACCTGTAACACAGCCATTTAAGTTCTGTTGCTGATGACTTTTATAGGAAAGAGTCATGGATTCTCTACAACAGTCCATGTTCTGACAGTGGTTGGATCCAGGAGAGCTGCTGAAACACATGCCAAAACAAAACCTCTATCCAAACAATATTATGGTTTATATATGTTTCATAAGTACAAGAATTGTTAATTATTCATTCCAAAACCAGGACACGCTACAAATATACGCCCAAAAAAACTGGTATTATCATAGGAAACTGTGTAGGCAGCAACCGGCAAATTCCATCATAAATAAAATACTCTTACTGCACAACAATGACAATTCCTAACCACAGAAAAATTGCGAGAACTAAAAGTCTTTTCCCAATACCCAAAATGCTGCAAAGGACATGCTTCGTAATGGAAATGTTAACAGATTGCTACATCAAACTGATATGAATTTAACTACTGGGTACTCCCCACTGTTCTGGGGCACCTTCAATCCCTTGGCCTAATTTATTGCTTCACTCCACGTGACTAAAAATTAGCCAATGACCACTCTTGTGAAACTATGACACAATAGATACAAAGTAGGGCATTTCCTTGTAGCCATTTCAGCACTTTGAATTTTCTGTTTCTGAAATTATGTTTTTATCTTGCCCCTAACTTCTCCAAATTAATACAAAACAGTTTTATCATCTCAGATTTCAGAAATAACCTTTCTTTTCCTCAATTTTGCATTGTGACATTTTGTCCTTGTTTTGTCATGAAAATCTCTTACTTTCAAACTAACCCTTTAAAATGACATATACCTAATGAAACAATATTAATTAATAAACTTTTATTACCTCTGGTTTCTGCATATGCCTTTCCTTTTCTCTTCAACATCCTTAATACATAAATATGAGACGCTTTCAAAATCACTCCATTATGTTACATCATTTTCATATTTAAAACACCTTACTTTCTGTATTTTCTCATCATTAAGCTATTAAGTTAATGCTTCTTTGTATTTCTATTATACTAAACTTTCACCTATTGTACTTTAGTTAACTGGAATAAAACTTTTAATACTGTGTTGTAACCATCCCATTGTCTCACCACAAACGGCCATTTCACTAGACCCTATAACTCCCAAAACAAAATTCCTAATTAACTGAACCAACCTCAAAACATTCCTTTATACCCAAATAAATAGTGAAAATGTTAGTAAAGTTTTATTCGTATTTTTGGCATTACTTTATCACCCAATAGCGGCCCATACACTAGCGGTCCAAGCGAGGGGCGAGGGATGGTAGCACCTCATTCCTGGGCGCTCGCACGCCTACCCTCCCGTTGCCCACACACACGAGGGGAACTTCAAGGTCACAGCCGCTCACTTCCCCGTTACGGACCGGGCCTTCGTGTGTATGGCGCAAAACCGTTGCTATACCTGCACGCTGGCGGGGCCCCTTGGAATTTCAGCAGGGCGAAATTCCTACCTGCCGCTTGAAGGGGCAGTTGTCAGCTATGAGCTCCAAAAGGCAGGTTGTGCTGTGTGCAGCTAGTTATATTTTATTGAAGAAAAAGTTAAAACGTAAATCACGTTCAGTTTGGTGCAAAGATTGGTTAAAGAACAAGGAAGTTTTCAGTCATTTGCCTCTTTTACAAGAGTTAAGGGCAAATGAGCCAGGTGATTTTAAGAATTACCTTCGTATGGATGAGACACTTTTTAGCAAATTATTAAGTATAGTTCAACCTCGAATGACAAAACGTAACACTCGAATGAGAGAATGCATCCCGCCGTATGAACGTCTTGTTGCAACACTGAGATTTCTGGCTACTGGAAGGTCATATGAAGATCTTAAATTTTCAACTGGAATTTCAGCTCAATCTTTGGGACATATTATACCTGAAACCTGCAGAATATTGTACGAGGAACTCAGGAATGATTATCTGAAGGTAAATTATATGTAAACATGACTGGATATTTTGGGCCATTTCCTCAATTGCAAGTTAATCAATTTTTTATAAAGGTGAATAACACGCCAATGCAATTGAATTTTGTTTTATTTTGGTGTCGTACGCGTTTTGCTCTATATCAAGAGCATCATCAGCGACATCTGTTAGATATTTATTCATTTATTTAGTTACATTTGGTTTACAAAACAATATAAACTTGAGGTGAAATTAAATTTACTTACATGTTACTTTTTTACTTTTTTCTCATGATCAGGGTTAGCTTCTGTGTGTATGTATTGTAGAATTTGCTGAAGGTATGAAGGTATGAAATTTGGTCAGTGCAGTGTAGAGCTTCATACCTTCAGCAAATTCTACAAAACATACACACAGAAGCTAACCCTGATCATGAGAAAAAAGTAACATGTAAGTAAATTTAATTTCACCACAACTTTATATTGTTTTGTAAACCAAATGTAACTAAATAAATGAATAAATATCTAACAGATGTCGCTGATGATGCTCTTGATATAGAGCGAAACGCGTACGACACCAAAATAAAACAAAATTCAATTGCATTGGCGTGTTATTCACCTTTATAAAAAATTGATATATGTAAACACTTTCGCGTGTGTATAAATATATAAATGGATTTTGGTATCTGACAAAAAAAAAATTAAAATAAACAGAACCTTTTCCACCCCTTAGTTTTTATCCGATTTCGAGGCAACTTTTAACACTTATACTTTAAAACAAAGAAAAAATACTGTATACATTTGGTTTTCTGCTTTGCAGATACCCAACCCCTCTTCCCCTTTCAAATCCCTTAATTTTTTGCCACTGTATACATATATGTTCATGCATATAACTTTATATGTACTTCTTCAAAAAAAAAAATTATTATTTATTGATTTTAAGGAGGGGAAAATGGAATTTGACATGGGTTGTAACTTTTGTTATTGCAAAATATATTCCCATGAAAGCAATTTTTAAAATCTATTTATTTCCATATTGGTATATACATTACAAAACATTCAATTAATTTCTCTAACTGTTACATCTAGTTATTAGAAGGTTCTATTCTGGTACAATTTGCAGGATTATTCTCCTGGTTGCTGCTTAGTACTGTACACTGTGATTGTATACTAGTTGATGCATACGAAGTAGACGAATTGTTCGATACACTACGTTCTTCTAGAGCTGTTTCTCTTGTTAATTCATTTAACAGAGCTTTCGTTAAAACTTGTTGTATTAAAGATTCAGCCAAAATTCTCTGCTGGAAAGTAACTTGTCTAAGTTTAGCAGCTACATTTTTACCTACATAAGTTTGTTCATCATCAATGTCTTCTTTACTCAACACTGAAATACAAGTCTTGAAAAACTCTTCTTCCAAATTTCTTTTTCTTTTTTTTTTTTTTTTTTGCTTCCTTGGGTGATATTTTATCCTGAAAAACGAAATACTCTAAAAAATACTTATTTATGAACATTAGAAATTATTTTAAATACTAATTACAACAGTTAAGACAGTAAATTTTTTTGTTTCAGTTCCCTAAATCCAAAGAAGATTGGAAAACCATCGCAGATGGTTTTAACCATCGTTTTCAGTTTATTAATTGTGGTGGAGCTTTAGACGGAAAACATATTCGCATCAAACCACCACCTAATTCGGGTGCAAAATACTACAACTACAAACAGTTTTATAGCATTATTTTGATGGCACTTGTCAATTCCAACTATGAGTTTATATATGTTGACGTAGGGAAACAGGGTCGGTTATCAGATAGTGGCGCTCTGGAGTGGACAAGATTTTATCAACTGTTAAAGTCAGGAAAACTAAATTTTCCCGCAAAGGAAGACAACACAGCTGGTCTCAATTTTGTTATTGTTGGTGATGAAGGATTTGCCCTACATTCGCATGTTCTGAGGCCATTCAGTAAAAGAGAATTGAATTACCGAAGGAGAATTTTTAATTATCGATTACGGAGAGCCCGAAATGTGGTTGAAGATGCATTTGGCATTTTAGCAGCCCGATTTAGAATTTTGCTTACAACTATTAGTATTACAGACGAACAAAATATGCAATATATTGTTTTGGCTTGCTGTGTATTGCACAATTTTCTTAGAAGAAGTAGTAGAACCTATTTACAACAGTCAAACAGCACAGAAACTGATGGTGATACCACACTTCTCACAGCACTGGAAGCAAATTCTGCCAGAAACGCTACTGAAGATGCAAAATTGAATAGAGAGCGATATTGCGAATATTTTAACACGGAAGGACAAATAAATTGGCAAGACGAAATGATTGATCAAGCAAGAGCTTAATTTTATTGTTCATGTGTAACGGTGGTTTAATTTTGATTGCATGAAAAGACATTAAATTTATAAGCATTTTACGTATATTATTCATCTTTCATACTGTTCATTTCATTTATGTATCAAGGTAATAATTTTATATATTTAATTACTTACAGTTTTTGTTTTCTCCGACTCTGGATTAGTAATAACTGAACATTCTTCCGCGTAAGAAAATTCTTCTGTAGAGTTTATAATACTTTGATCAGTAGAGTCTGTAATGATAAAAAAAATTGCTCGTTTGTAATTATTGTTTACATCTGAAATAAATATTTTAACTTAATATTTGTACTATTTACTTTACCTCACATCAGTAATAATATTACAGAGACCGTCATGAGTATTAAATTTATATCAATAATGTCAATGTAGTAATGTCATAAATTAATTGATATTGCTTACCTTGTTCTACAGTCTCAATGCTTTCCTCTGGTATGTCTTGATCTTTCGTAAATAACAGTAACTTGAAATACCACAAGGAAGGTTCATAGATATCCTCTACTCCTTTTCCGCTCCTTTTGCTCATTTCCACTTTGCGCATTTCTTTACGGAAACTATTACGCATAGTCTGAATTTTGGTTTTAATAAACTTCACGTCCGCATCCGGAAAATGCGGTTTGAAAAAACATAGTAATTTTTCGTATGCGTCATTCTTTAAATTTTTGTTTAAATAGTCTCTACTTTTCAATTTCCATAAACACGGGAAGGTTTCATACAGCTTAATAAAGTCAGTTAAGACATCTTTCCCGAAAACAAACCGAGCGTCCATCGCAGCACAATACACGTCAGTCCAGGACGGTCTGTCAGACGGTGTGTTAGTGGCGATCGAGGGATGGCAGGCTGACGCTTGGAATTGTGGCGGGGAAACCCTGGCTTGTCGGTCGCCCACTAACTAGAAGTATTTGCGACGGGGGCGTCCCACCGCATTCCGAGACTGCCTGTTTTCCCGCTGGTGTATGGGCCGCTAATATGGTTGCTTATATTCCTAGCTAACGCCATGACGGCATCCATTGCTACATTACAAACCTTGTAGTAATACGCTTCATATAAAATAATAATTGTAACAGATAAGGAGAGTAATTATACATTAAAACAAAACAAAATTTAGCTCAATGCCTCAAAGAATAAAAAATAATTGAAATCAAAACCAATGGTCATATTAGTTGCAAATATTGACATTTAGCAGAAAGCCCAACAAAACTAAGGCACATTAAAAGACAAAATAAACATTATTATTCAATGTGTGAACGAAAACTTTCCTGGGGTATTGCTGATATGTAATCTTAACGGGTTACCCACTGTTACAACACTATCCGGTGGAGAACCCGTGAAGATTACATATCAATATTATTCAATCCTATGAACCTCGATTTGGATACTTAAAGGAAATTAAGAGCTGGTGTAAATAAATATGATGTGTAATAAATGATCTGACATTACAAAGTAGTCAGTTGGCGTATAATAAATTATCTTGAGTGCAGTTGACAACCACAGATAATTCTAGCCAAGCACATCTACTTGAAAATCACAACTGAAGAAAATATTCTAAATTTCACACACAAGACTAATTCACATCCATTACTTCAAAGTGAAAATATTCAGAAAATTTACCACAGTTACATCCACAAGTTCACACATGTTAGAGGAGAAGAAAATATTTATTATTAGAATGCTACCACAGTCAATATATCAGAATAAAACAGTTACTATTGCTGGAAACTTCATAAATATGTTATTTTTATTGGTCTAAGGAACAGAAAAGGTGATTTCATTAACATTACTTGTTTCGAGAATATATGCAGTCACTTATCTTAAGGTGCTCAAATTCTCATATTATCTTCAACATCTCTGTTACAGTAACATGTTTTAGAGATTAGGAAGTCTGTCCTATGTACAAAATTCTATAGAAAATATTGAAAAAAAAGTCCTAAACCACTAGTCAAAATTTGAATCAGTGTAAAATGCCAGCAACTGACGAAAGCATTATGATTACAAATACAACATATTTTTTATTGGATAGTGTTAATTGTGACACTAAAGAAAGAAAATACTTATTTCATTATATGATCCAACTTCAGATAGGGAGAAATGTAGCTTATCAAAGATGTTACAGATGTGCCAATGAAAACTTGTCAAAATTATGTCATGTACTGGGACATATGAGAAGTTATGTTTTAAATTGGTTATGATAACCTGTGTACAAGTGTGCTATCTCCACATCATGTTGTGTCTGTGCGAGACAAAAATGGAAAAGCGGAGATCCTGAAGACGGGGAAGTTGAAGTGGAGGCTGAAAATAGGCGGGATGGAATTGTCAGGTGCACACTGCTTCTTACGTAAGCAGTTCAAAGAAGCTGGTATTTGGGATAATCGCCGCCACCACCACCACCGTCACCTGCATTATCCCCACCCTTCACTGGTGACAAGCATGGCTTGGCATGGAGCTAGTATGCATGTGTAAAACTATGAGAGCCTAGCTAAAAATTTATTCAGATACGTGTGTAATAACACTAGCTAACTACGTATGGTATCATTACTGTTATTAATACTTATACAAGTGCTTCTATGGAACATGTATCAAATACACTACAGTTTTTACCCATTTGCCTTTGGGGGCATCCATTAATTACTTGAGGCGTTTTTCCTGAATTTTGGTCACGTCACGTACATACATATTGCAAGTATATAGTGTATCTAGAATACGGAGATAATTAAATGGCAGAAATAAATATCTACATCATGTTGTGTATTCTGTACCCAATTTTAATTGTGACAAAAAAAAAAAAGAATTAAAAGCTACGTAGACTGGCTCAGACCCCTTTCACTGTGTAGCCCAGTGTAGCTTTCTACCCAACACCACCCTCTCAACCAAACCACTTAGTTTATGGGCGATCCGTAGGTGCTTTTGGAAATGCAATGTACTTTGAGTATAACTAGATTTAAAACTTATATTAAAAAGTTGAAAAGTAATATTTTACCTTATTAAATGACCCAACAAGATTTTTGCATGCCTGACAAGGTGGCAATTTCATAGCATGCAACTTCTCAGTTTTTATTTTATTCACTTTATCTTCAGATGTAACTAATAACAGTTTTAGGCTAAAGACAAGAAATACTGCTTGAAGTTGCATGTCCTTCTACACCTGCAACAATAGCAATAATGTTCAGACAATATATCACAATTTGCAAATTAACAATCAAAAATCTGCCTTAACAGTGTCCCCCTCCCTAGCTTGTTGAAGCCAGTAGAGCCAGAAGAGGATAGGGCGTCGGGAGGGGGAGCAAGGATCGGGCAGGAATTTTGGCCCCATTTCCTCTTGAGAATTTGGCAATGGTCTTTGGAAGGAACCGTCTCAGCATTTGTCTGGAGGACTATGAGAAACTGTGAAAAACTGAAATCTGGATGGCCGAATGGGGATTTGAACCTGTGTCTTACCAAGTGCAAGGCCAGAGAATTACCATTCACCCACAACAATCAGCAAGAATGCCCCAGTTAGGTTTGCAACAAGACTATATTTAAATTCTGAAACTTAGGGTCAAACAAGTAGCATAGTATGCTGGCAGGCGAAATATTTTTTTATTTATTATTTATTTTCCTTATGTTTCTTAAAGATCTAATATCCTATAAGACTTTCACATATTTTTTAATAAGAATGGAAAATTAAGTTAATAGATGAAAAGTGCAACAGCCCTGAATTCCGTTAAATTTGGCACTGAGGTAGTTTTCAAATCTATAAGTAAAATCCCAAATATTATCAAATTATATTAACTCATTCTGGAAATATGGCTATATACAGTTTAACCACAAAACAGCCAAACTCACAACAACAGCTAAATTATAAAGTGCAGTTGCTGTGCTCCTAATTTACCAAGTAACATGGAAGAGGTCCCCTTTTCTTGGCATTTTAGATGCCTTTTTTGAAAAACATACAACAGATTGGGGATGTTCAAAAAAGATTTATCAAAATTTTGTTTTTAATTATCCAAAATATTCAAATATTTGCAAAATACCAATTATAGTTTACATTATTAATAATGTGTTTGAAAAGTTTGGTGGTAGGATGGCAATGGCTTCATATCTCATTGAAATTAGAAAAAATTATGTTTAACAAAACACACTAGGTATGTCTGATACATAAAATACTAAAACTGATAGGGCATTTATTGGAACCAATACAAATTACTCACTCTAGGATAACTTTGTTTTATTGACTTCCTGGTCTTAGTTGATATAAAGTTTTTTTAAGGTGGGATGATTATTTCTTAATAATTTAATTTACAATTTCTGGCCAAATGATGACAAAGAACCATCATTTCTTTAAATTAAATTACTTTTAGTAAAATTATTTATACCTACAACAAAAATTATCTTTCAATCATAGTCAGACAATAGCTGGTGATCTTGGGACAAATGTCACAAACTGTCTGTCAACTTCTCATGTTTCAACAAATCAATTCAGTTTCTACTGTGGAAACCACAGGGAAAATTGTAGCATTACAAAAGTCAAAGAAAATAATGAATTAATTGATTATAAATATCAAAAAATATTAGCTGCTAGTCATAAAATTCATCAATTTTATATATACAATTATTTACAACAGATTTTTTAAATTACATTCCATAAAATTCCTCCATTTCATATATAATTATTTATAAAAGATGTTTTAATTTCTTAAACATGTTAACTGAAGGTAACCTCATGCTTTTCGGGTTGGCATTGAAAAGTTACATACAGTGAAAAGTTTTCTGAATGAGACTGTATTCACACCTGAAGGTCTCAAGTTTTCTATATTCCTAATATTACTATAGGGCATATTTACAATTAACACGTAACTGTTCTCAGTTGTAATAGTTTTCCTTAGGTTCAATCTGATTATACATGAATTGTCTGCTGAAGGCAGAAGATATAGATATTTCGACATTTAATTTTATGACAGTAGTAGGATAACCAATCAATGAAACCCAATTCCCCAATAACAGATATAGTGCTACAGCTACATAAAAGCAGACTCATTTGTAATTTAATAATCAAAGGTTTGTTTATATTTTAATCATAAGCAAACCAGTCTCCTATCACATAGTGCAAATTTCTCAACCGATCGGCTGACCAGCAAACTTAGGGATTACTGGAGATCGGTGTCATAATACTACAGTAATCAAACACAAGACATGGATAAAAATACTTTCCAAACTACATTTAGTGGAGTCATGCTGGTCTGGGGCATTTTACAACCTAATTTCTGCTTGAAAATAATGGTACACGATGTATTACAACTGAATTACTGCTTGAAAACAATATATTTTGTGATTGACTACCGCATTACTATGACATTAGTTAATATTGTTGTAGTGGAATCGTGAGCTCCGGTAGACCACAAATTTGTACACCCAGGCACATGGCAGATATTTCTACCTCACAAATTTATTCCCCTGTTCACAGCAGAAAAATTGTTTCCATAAGCCACTTTACAAGTTCACATTTCGGAACCGCACAAAAACATGCTTAGAATAACAAGCAATCATAAACAAAAACAATTTGTGTCATTTCCATGCAAAACATTGCGTTCTACCTCAAGTAACATATTGATCTTGTAAGACTACAATATGCCAAACCACATGATAGCCTACATGATAGTTATTTCATCATGAAACATCATTCTGATTTACAATCAATTTGCTGCACCTACTTATTAGCCTACATTGCAATATGCTTGGCGAAAGCCACGTTATGACACTGACATACCAACATCATCATTTGAAAATGTAATTACAGTGGCTTTTGATATTGGACTTCGTGAATGCAAAAGTGATTCAGAATGTGATAATGTGGCTTTAGTGAGGTGTGCACCTTGTTCTCTTACACTTTGTTTCAACCACTTCATGAAAATCCCGCATCAGCATGTTGATGACTAATATAAGCATTATGAGGTCTGTGGTACTGCTGTATATGTGTGTTTTGCACTATATTAAGTATGAGTGATTGAACTGGTATGCAAAAAACAAACATGGTTTTAGGAAAGCACTCATGTGAATATCAGTGGACTGTGTGATATATTGCAGATTAAATCAACAGGGCCAAGTTGATAGTGTAGCACTGAATTTCTCCAAAGCATATGACAGAGTGAGCCATAAAATAGTGGTAGATAAGACAAAAACTACTGGAGTGGATGGTAAAGTGACTTGCTGAGAGGTAGGAATACTTCAAAGGCAATAAGCAAAGAGTTAGGGTGGGAAATGCAGCTTCAAAAAGAGAAGGAAGTAAATAAGGAAGTGCTAAAGGGTACTGTATTGAGCCCACTGCTGCTCATTGTTCTAAAGAATAATTGTGTTGATGGGTTGAAACAGAAGTTGGATTGTTTGCAGACGGCAATAATGTAACTAACTTAGTACACAACCTGAAGTTTGGTTGGATCCTCCTGTAGGAAGCCATTGTGTCAGAAGGAGGACAGCAAACCCATTTCCTCTGGGACCTACAGTTTTATGTGGCATCTGAACCACACAATGATCTGGCTTAGCAAATATGATCAAACACAATTCTTAAAAATGCCTCTCCCCACAGGGATTTGAACCTGGGACCAGGCACCAAACTTTTGAAAGCAAGCACTTTCACCACTGAACTACCAGACCACTCAACAATGTTACATAATAGAATTAAAACTGGACCTTTTTTTTTTAAGCTGCTTAACGTCTCTCTAACAGTGAGGTCTTTAGAGACGGGAAAGGGTGGGGGGCAAGGAATGGGAAGGAATTCAGCCATGGCCTTTTGAAGAAAGAATCCCAGCAAAAAAAAAAAAAAAAAAAAAAAAAACTGGACCAACATGGTTTTGTACCGAGCCTGCTGATGAGAGCTGATAGCCTCCAAATACCAGTCCATTGAATATGTCTTCTGTAAATGCAATGAGACAGAGTGCCACATCTTGGACCATCAGGCGTGAGCAATCACAGACAGTGATAGTCTTCAAGACGAGCTAAAGCAGCTTTGGCAGGTTTTCAGACAAAATGATTACTTCCAGGAGCAAATTAAACTGGTATTTCTTCTCAGCCTATCGAGAGTGACAGCCAAACAAGAACCATCAAGAGCCCAAGCAGTGCTACCATATGCTGCGAATATTTCTGAAAGATAGGAAGAATTTTCACATATCATGATATAAGGAGGGAGAGACTATATTAGCCTTTTCCAACCAAATGTCAACCTCTCCTTCACATGGTGTAGCCTGTTTGTACGGACGAGGCTCTGGCAACTGGAAGATTCCCAGTATAAGGAATAACTCACTGCTTGCAAACGGCCTCCGAAAGGAGGGCGGAAGAGCGGGGAGCGGTCCAGGGCACCCTCTTGCCCTTGGTGTTGGAAACGGCACCTAAAGGCAGATGAATCAGAAATGATCAACGGCATGTGGATGCAGAAAGCAATGGAAAACCATTGCATTAAAGACTCAAATGGTATCCCAAGGACATGTAATCATCTCAAATTACATATATCATGATGGCTTCTTCCTGGGTAAAATATTCCGGGGGTAAAATAGTCACCCAATCGATCTCCGGGTAGAGATTGCTCAGGGAGTTGTCATCAGAATGGATGGAAACATTCTACATCTACATCTATACTCTGCAAATCACAAATACTGTGGGTGGCAGAGGGTGCTAAGCACCAATCCTAATTCTGCGCATTCCAATCCCGAACAGATCGAGGAAAGAAGGAATACATAAATGAATCAGTACGGCATCTTATTTCTCTAATCTTATCCCTCCTGTCATTGCGACCTAAATAGGTTGGCGGAAGAAGTATTTCGTTGCACTCGTAACTTAAAGATTTTCGCATATTCTCCAGCAAATTCAAACGAAAACGACAGTCGTCTGTCCGCCAAACAATCCCAGCCCAACCCACGAATTAGCTCTGTGACACTTACGTAAGGACTGTAACTAGCAGTCACGAATCGAGCGGCTCTTCTCTGTACTTTCTCTAATGTGTCAATCAATCCCTTGCGATACGGATCCCAAATTCCACAACAGTATTCCAAATGCGGACGCACTAGTGTTTTGTACGCTATTTCCTTTGTATGAGCATTACAACTTCTCAAAATACGTCCTATGAATCGTAGTTTGGAATTAGCTTTTCCTACAACGGAAGTTATGTGCAAGTCCCATTTCATGTTGCTTTGTACTGTTACGCCTAGATACTTCAGGGAATCTACAGTGTCAACAACTGAATTGTTAACTTTGTACTCCAGAGCAAGCGGGGTCTTTTTATTACTTATGTGCATTGCCTTGCACTTTTTACAGTTAAGTGTAAGCTGCCATTCATGGCACCATTCCGAAATAACATCCAGATCGCGCTGAATTTCTAAGCAATCGTCGGAGCACCTCACTTCCCTATAAATAAGTGCATCATCAGCAAAAAATCGCATCCTGCAATTAACGTTGTCACCGAGATCGTTTATAAAAATTAAGAAAAGAAGTGGTCCTATTACACTTCCTTGAGGAACGCCCGAAGTAACATCTAGTTTAGAAGAGGCTTCCCCGTCTACAACGACATACTGTGACCGACCAGTTAGAAAATCGCGTATCCATTCGCAAATCTGATCAGATATACCGTACGCTCGGATCTTCGCTAAGAGTCGGTTGTGTGGTACAGAGTCAAAAGCTTTCTGAAAATCCAAGAAAATAGCATCAACTTGTGATCCCGCATCAATAACTTTCATTACATCATGCGAAAATAGAGCCAGTTGCGTTTCACATGATCGGTTCTTCCGAAATCCGTGTTGGTATGCTGTAAGTAGCTCGTCTTCATCTAGAAACTTCATAACGTTAGAGCATATGACATGCTCCAGAATTCTACTGCAAACAGATGTTAGCGATATCGGACGATAATTCCTAGGATCTCTCCGATCTCCTTTCTTGAAAACGGGAATCACCTGCGCAATTTTCCAGTCAAGCTCTAAAGATTTACGAAATATATCTGACAGAAATGGTTCTATTTCTTCCGCGTATTCCGAAAATACTCTTACTGGTACACCATCGGGACCCGGCGCTTTCCCCCACTTCAGGAGCTTTAATTGCTTTATGATACCTACACTATCAATTTGTACTGGATCCATTTCAAATTCAACACGCCGTGGAAAAACGGGAACGTTTTCCATGTTTTCGTCAGTGAAGGAATTTTTAAATTCGGCGTTAAATACGGTAGCCTTGTCGCGGCTGTCATCAACTTCCCGACCGTCTTTTAGTAGAACTGGCATATTGTTGTCACAACCACCTATTTTTTTTTACATACGACCAAAATTTCTTTGGATTTTCAATGAGGCTCTTGGAAAGTGAGTTGCATCGAAAGTCATTGAAGGCTTCGCGCATCGCATTCTTGACCTGTCCTCTTGTCTCAGCTAGTTTTTCTAAATCACTCCTATACATCGTCCTTCTTGAGCAGTGCATGAATCTTCCTTTGCTTTTTAAGTAACCTTTTGACTTCACGCGTATACCACGGGGGATCGTTCCCGTCCCTGATTGTCCATTTTCGGTATATGTAAGTCCATACCTTCCCTGACTATATTTATGAATCGAAGCCACATCTCTTCAACCGAGCCTCTTCCTTCTACAAAGGTAATGTATTTATCCCTCAAAAACGTTCTTAAACTCTCCTTTGGGGCCTTTTCGAACCTGTAAACGACCCTTTCTTTTTTCTTTTTGCGCTCGACTGTTAATTTTACTGTAGCAATTACAGCTTTATGATCACTTATTCCCGTGGTGGTAGAAATGTCCGTAAATAATTCAGGCCTATTTGTAACGAGAATATCTAAAATGTTTTCGTTTTCGTTGTCACACCGCGTTGGTTCAGTGACGAGCTGCTCAAGATTAAGATCTGAGAAAAGGTCGAGAATAATCTCACAGGATATTTTATCCCTGCCACCAGTAACGTGGGCGTAATTACTCCAGTCAATATACGGCAAGTTGAAGTCGCCTCCTAGTATTATTCCATGATCCGGAAATTGACGAGCTATATTACTTACTGTTATTTCTTAAGGCCTCAGCAACACCTACATCTGCATCTGGTGGACGATAGAAAGACCCTATTACAAGTTTTGTCCTAGCTACTTTTAGTCTAATCCATAGGATTTCACAGACCGTATCAATATTTATTTCGTTACACGACAGGTGTTTACGAACAGCTATAAATACACCACCTCCATTAGAATGTAACCTATCCTTACGGAAAACATTCATGCTATGGTTAAAAATTTCTGCTGAACTTATATCCGGTTTTAACCAGCTTTCAGTACCTAATACTATATCAGCTTCTGTGCTACTAATAACGCTTTCAAGCTCAGGCTGCTTATTACAAACACTTCTACAGTTTATAACGAGTACTTTTAACGGTCGAGATTGATTTTCGCTACTCCTAACATATGGTGCCGAATTTAATTGGGCTGCCCGTGACTGTAATCCCAGTTTCGGGTCTTCCTCCCTCAGCCTAAAAAATCCCCCAATGCACTCCACTACGGCCCCTGCCACCCGTGTAGCCGATTCACGTGTGTAGTGCACACCTGATCTATCCAAGGGAACCCTACACGATTCGACCCCAGGGTGAAGATCAAGGAATCTGCAGCCATGATTATCGCAGAAACGACGCAGTCTCTGGTTCAGACCCTCGACTCGGCTCTGAACCAGAGGTCCACAGTCAGTTCTATCGACAATACTGCAGATGGTTAGCTCAGCCGAAATCTTGCGGTCATCAACCACAGAGCTCACCTGTATGAGCAAGCCGCCGGAAGGAAGAGAGGATACCCTCCGACCCAAGGCGGCAAGCATCATTGGTGCCGACATGAGCTACAATCCGCAGCTGGCTACACCTCGTCCGCTCAATGGCATCCGGGATGGCCTGTTCCACATCATGGATCAGACCGCCCGGAATGCACAAAGAATGGACATTGGACTTCATCCCAGACCTGTTCGCCATGTCCCTAAGGGGCTCAATGAAACGCCTAACGTTGGAGCTACCTATCACCAGAATCCCCTTCTGTGATCGCCCAGACCTAGCGGGCGGGGGGGCTGGCAACTCGCTGATTGACGATTGTGGATCTGAATCAGATCCAGACAACACATCAAACCTATTGGACAGTGGTACAGGCTTGCCCTCCTGGGATTCAGACCTGTACTCCTGCCCCCGCATGCGGCGTCGACGTCCGGAAACCACGCACCATCAGGTGACTGCCGCACAGGCCCCGAAGTCTCAGCCTGGACTGCAGGTACGATATTTGGCAGGGGAGAACCTGTGACAACACCTGCTTCGTCAGGGTCACCCCTTCCACATCTGCTGCAGTCACCTGCGGCAGCTTCCAGCCTCGTAACTTTAGTTAGCAAAGCTGCAAGCTGAGCACGAAGATCAGCCACCTCAACCCGCGTCTGCACACAGCAGTCACAGTCCCTACACATATTACTTTTAAAGCAAGAACTACGGAGAGGATTAAAGTTGAACTAACTGAGTAATCCAAATTAACTGTTCACACTTTACTACCAACCACTACACAACCTAAAGAGAACCTCCTGAGGAATTGAATTTAGACCAGACGACTGCACTTAGTAGTTAATAGGACGTACTGATGAACGGTGTTAGCCAACCAATGTACTAAATAAAAAACAAATAAGCTCTATATACTTCCCTATAGAAAAAGCAAATAAATGCGATCACGATTGGAGCACGCTGTTATAATTCAATTAACGCAAATAAATCAAACGCTACCACAACACTTTAAATTATGTAAACAGACGGCGACACTCATTACGACGGTTGCTGGGGACCAACTAGCTACTGCTCAGCGACGACAGAGGATATTCAAACATAAAATCTACCTACAACACTTTAAAATAAAATACTCAGAAAAGGCGGCACTTGACTCAACGGTTGCTGGACTCAACTAGCACCTCCTCTGCGACAACAGAAGATATTCAAAGATAAAATCTACCTACAACACTTTAAAATAAAATACACAGAAAATGCGGCACTTGACTCGACGGTTGCTGGAACTCAACTAGCCCCTCCTCTGCGTCGACAGAAGATATTCAAAGATAAAATCTACGAGTCGGAGCGTGGAATGTTATAAATCTGAATAGGGCAGGTAGGTTAGAAAACTTAAAAAGGGAGATGTTGTTGGGATTAGTGAGAATAAATGGAAGGATTTCTGGTCTGGGGAACACAGGATAATTAGCACAAAAGCTATCAATGGAGTCACAGGTGTAGGATTTGTAATGAATAGGAGAGTAGGGAAACGGGTGAGTTTTTATGAACAATCTAGCGACAGGATTAGTTCGATGAGGTTAGAAACTAAGCCCGCCCCAACCACAGTGGTAGAAGTGTATATGCCGACATCACAGGAAAATGGCAAAGAAATAGAGAACATATATGCCGAAATTGAAGAATTAATCCAAAACGTAAAGGGAGTGGAAAATCTAATAATCATGGGTGATTGAAATGCAATAGTGGGAAAAGGAAAAGGGGAATACTGTATGAAGTTTTGGTCTAGGAGAAAGAAATGAACGAGGACGCTGGTTGTTAGAATTTTGTGAAAGATATAAACTAGTTGTGGCAAACACACTATTTAAGAACCATGCAAGAAGGATATACACCAGGAAACGTCCTGGGGATACAGGCAGATATCAGCTAGATAATATGGTCAAACAGAGATTCAGGAATAAAGTTCTAGACTGTAAAGTGTACCCAGGAGCAGACATAGACTCTGACCATAATTTGATAGTAATGAAGTACAGGCTGAAATTCAAGCGATTAAGGAATCAGTATAAGCAGAACAGACTGGAAGTGAATAGAAGTAACTCTTAAAGTAGCTCATCTGAGGATGAATGGAATGCATTAAAGACTGAAGTAATTAAAGCTTGGCTTTAGGGAACCAACTGCTAGAAAATCTTGGATCACAGAAGAAATTTTGGAGCTAATGGATCACAGGAGAAGTTACAAAAATGCTCAGGATGAAGCAGAAAGAGGGCAATACATGCAATTTAGAAATCATATAAACAGGAAATGCAAAAAAGCAAAAGAAAAATGGCTACAAAAAAAGTGTGAAGAGTAGAAAAGGAAATGGTCATAGGTAAAGCAGATGTTGCATATAGGGAGATCAAATAGAATTTTGGAGACATGAAGAAAAGAGGTGTGAACATTAAAGCTGCCGATGGGAAACCTCTTTAAAGTTCAGACGATAGAGCTAACCGATGGAAGGAATACATTGAGAAACTGTATGATGGGGACGACTTTAACAATAGTGTAATGGAAAATGAAGGCGATGTAGACATTGATGACTTGGGAGATCCTGTTTTGAGGACAGAATTTAATAGAGCTCTGAATGACTTGAAAGCAAATAAGGCAGTTGGAATTGATGAGATCCCTGCAGAAATTCTTAAATCCCTAAGAAAAGAATGAATCTAAAGATTATTCATGATGATATCAAAATGTTATGAAACAGGAGAAATTCCAACTGATTTTAATAAAAATATGATCTTCACACTTCCAAAGAAAGCACAAGCTGACAAATGTGAGAATTATCACACCATTAGTCTAACATCACATGCTTCAAAATTACTGACCACAATAATATACAGAATAATGTTCAAAATTCTGTATCGAGGTAGAAGAATACTTTATAAACAATATAAGAATCAAGTGGCTATAATATAAGTAGAGAATCAGGAGAGACATGCATCAGTTGAAAAGGGTGTGAGACAAGGTTGTACTCTAACCCCATTAATATTCAACTTGAATGTAGAGAAAACAATAAAGGAAGTAAAAGAAAAATTTGAATGTGGCAATAGTGTTCAAGGAGAAAAAAATCAGTATGCTACGATCTGCTGATGGCATTATCTTGTTAGCAGAACAGGATGAGGATATTGGGAAGTTACTGAATGGCATGAAAAAAATACTGAAGGAAGATCTTGAACTGAATATAAATCAAAGCAAGACAGAAGTGATGAAATGTAGCAGAAATGATACCAATCACAGTAAATTAAATATAAAAATAGGATCGGATGCGATAGAAGAAGTAAGTGAACTCTGATACTTGGGAAGCAAAATTACAACCGATGGCAGAAGCAGGAATTATGTTAAAAGCAGAATAGCACTAGCAAAAAAGCGTTCCTGAAAAAGAGAAATTTCTAAACATTGATCTAGGAATTAGAAAGAACTTAGGAGCACAGCACTTTATGGTAGCAAAACATGGACTTATGAATACTGGAAAGAAAGAAAATTGAAGCATTTGAAATGTGGTACTACAGGAGCATGCTGGAAAATTAAGTGGACAGACAAAGTAAGAAATGAATGAGTTTTGGAAATGATGGGTGAGGAAAGAAATTTGTGGAAGAAGCTTACAGATAGAGACAGACTGGTAGGTCATATTCTGAGCCATGCAGGATTGGTTATTTTTTTAGTGGAGGGAACAGTCGCAGGTAAGAACTGTAGAGGAAAACAGATTAGAATATATGAAGCAGATAATTGAGGATGTGGGTTGTAAGGGATATGTAGAGATGAAGAGGTTAGCACAGGATAGGAAGGGAGAGAGGACTGCATCAAACCAGTCAAAAGACTGATGACAGGAAAAAAAAGGATGATGTTTCAACTGCCAGCAACGATTCAAGATATGATGCACACTGTGAATGTCGACCTTGGCGTATGAATTCCTGGAGTTTATTTGATCTCGCTGTGAATGTGGCAAAATATACATTGGCTAAATAACCCGAACCATAGAGGAACTCTAGGAATGCCGTATTGAGCACCAGCAACACCTGTTCTCACTACAGCTTGACATGTCCAGGTTACCTGAACAAGCTGTAGAAAATTTCCACAGAATAAACTTAAACAGGATTGAAATTTTGACTTGGACCTTGCATTTCTGAAATTCGATAATTAGAGAATTGCCGGAGATAAGACTGAGTGGCAACAACATGAACAGAGATGGTTGTCTCATATTTAGTGAAGTGTGGAAACCCATCATCTATGATCTGCAACAGCAGCACATAAGACATGCATGCTGGAATGGCTCTAGCAGATGTCGAGATGCAATGTTCAAAGCAGGCCTAGTATGAGGCTGCACCATGGGAGTGTAGTTTCTGCTGCAGGCTTCATGAGTCCACTAGCCACTATCAGTACTTATATCAGCCAGAATCGCAAAGCAATCACATTCGCCTACATGTTATTGCAGTAACCACTTAATACTTACCATTTCAACTGATAAAGACAGCGAAGTTGGCTGTAGAAACGTAGTGTATTGCAGAACTTATTTTTAGAAGCTGTACACTGGGAGAGACTATTCTCAAAAAAGGTTTTCTAAGAATAGAGAGTAGGGAAGATATTACTTGTTGAAGATTCTAAGTGTAAACATCATAGCATAACATCTGACAGTAAACTTAACTTGGGCAGGACACACTGGGCAGGTGGTAGGAAGACGTTTCTAAATCCTTCATTCATTGGATCGGCTGATGAGGGGATGTATCAGGAAAGTGAGGGAAATGGGTTACAAAACCTTGGTCAGACCACTGCTTGTATGTGGTGGGGGTGGTGTGCGACCCACATTCTTGGTATTTCAGTAGTTGGAAGAGGTGCAAAGGAGGGGAGCTAGATTTTTTGTGTGAAAATTACCACATAAAGCAATCAGTAATTGACATGATTGAGAGTCATTGGAAGATAGAAGTCTGGTAAAGAGTGCATTGGATTTACAAGGTTTATAATGGTATTGGTAGAAGGTTAGGAAGTAGTACATAGAAGAGATGGCCATGACCTGTAAGATGGCACTTGAT
The DNA here is from genome assembly GCA_031002005.1 of Vandiemenella viatica. NCBI lineage: Eukaryota > Metazoa > Arthropoda > Insecta > Orthoptera > Morabidae > Vandiemenella > Vandiemenella viatica. The sequence goes on from CM061921.1 coordinate 109,008,269, forward strand.
TTCAGGTGAATTTTTTTTTTTTTTTGCATGTAAGGGAGTCAGAGAATGGTATAAATTAGCAAGGGAAATGATGAACAATCAACTAGAATAACTGGAGGAGTTTAAAGCTGGAATTCATAAAGGGTAAAAGTAGGTAGAGAGAGAGAGAGAGAGAGAGAGAGAGAGAGAGAGAGAGAGAGAGTGTGTGTGTGTGTGTTTTTTTTCCATCACAACAAATAAAATGTTTCTTTGTTGGCCATTCAGTACAATTTAGAATAATCATATCAAACAATTTGTTCATGCAGTAATGAGATACCCCTATAATCAGATTTTTTTCATTACTTTTATTCGAGATTTTTATACTTATTCCTATCACCAAACACATCTCTGTCACTTATATTTGCTATACTACAATTTATCATGAACATTGTTCAGTAAACACTGTTTCTTTGCCATCAAACATTTTACACATTAAAATTCAACTATTATTACTATCTGAGTGCTTTAATAGTTTTGTTAACCTGCAGTGTCTTGCCACGACTGGTGGGGATTGTCTATCTCTGTGCCTTTTTCCTACAAAAAACATTCATGTTATCTATGCAATTTTAAACGATCCAGCTACGTTCTAGTGTTCCAAGTCTAATTATCAATTTCCTTCCTCTTTGTTATACCTGACCTGGCACTTCTCACCTCACATTCTCTATTTGTTGCTGCAAACATCCTACATACTACTCACCGAGGGTGGTGGGTGAACGGTTAACGTTCTGGCCTTGCATTCGGGAGGATGCGGGTTCGAATCCCCGTCCAGGCATCCAGATTTGGGTTTTCCATGGTTTCCCCAAATCACTCCAGGCGAATGCTGAGATGCTTCCTTCAAAAAGGCCATGGCCAAATTCCTTCCCGTTCCTTGTCCCCAGTCCCATCCTGCCTCTAATGACCTTAGCTGTCGACGAGGTATAAAGCAATGAGTAAAAAAAAAAAAAAGTACATACTACCAATACTTCCTCGATCACATTCTTTCACCTTCTCCCATTTCATCTACATTTGTCTGAAATCCAACCCCCTTTTCCTGCATTGGATAGACTGATATTATCCCCATACCAATAATGTGATGTTATTACAAATGATTCAAAAAATCAGCGTAACTGCTACAATTGAGATCAAAACAAGAATCTTGGTTTATTATCTAGAAGAACTCACAACTTATTTTTCTTTCATGTATCCTCATTGTGCCCTTTGTCACTCTGCAAACATCTGTATGGTAGTCCATTTCACTCCACACGATACAGCATGTCAGCAGGGATATTTAAAATTGCAGCTCCGATACACGCTTTCAGATCAGGAATAATAATAAGCCTAAGCAGAGGTGGAATAAAGACTTCATTCCTGATGTAACCCTGCAGATAAAAGTCACATGGTGTTAAAGCCTGGCTAACAAGGTGGACAAGGCAATAGCATCTGATCACTGCCAACCCCCAGTCCAGTCCATTGCTAGTTTAAAAATGCTCGATATGGAAATGAGGAGGTTACTGAACAAAACTAGGAACAGCTCTACCCATCCATAAAATAACTGCAGTTGTGAGTAATAAATTCACTCAACCTTGACAATCATTTGTAATAACCCTTTCATGGTATGGATTCGAAAAACAATTTTATTTTTGTGATCATAGGTTTTCCCGATGAATCTGATCCTTGATTTCTCTGGCATGCGGCCGGAGCAATTGATCATAGTACAACGAATTTTTAACCATGTAACGCACCATCATCTTTAGGTTGCGACTGCTGACCGCCATGAGGAACGTAGTGCAGTACGCGAATGCTTGGCGGTATTTATACCCTTCGACCCATCCCCTCCACTTGCAACGTGGCGCTCTGATAGCGGTGGTGGGGTTGGTATGCTCCAATGCGATGAGCAGTGATATTCAGTCTGTATTCCCCCGACGTCGCGCACTGTGCCTTGGCTCTGCTGTTTGCGGAGCCGCTTCAGTGCTAACGGGATCCAACTTAGTCAAGCTTGGAACCCAGCACTGAAGCGCAAACACCAGAGCCAAGGCACAGTGTATGACGGAGGTGGAATGCAGACAGAAGATCATTGCTCGACACGTCTGAGCATACCACCCCCACCACCGCCAAACACTTTTAGTGAATCGCGGAGTAATTGTAATAGTAATAGAGTGGAGGGTCGAAGGATATAAATACCGCCCCAGCATGTCCAGCCCAGCGTCATGTCCTGGACTGCACTACCTCACAGCGGTCAGCAGACGCAACCTGGTGATGACGGCATGTTACACCATCAAAAATTCGTTGTACTACGATCAATTGATCCAGCTACATGTCCGAGAAATCTTGAAGCAATTTTTTTTTTTTACTTATGGCTGTACGACTTGTCAACGTCGAGCTCATTAGAGGTGGGATGGGATTTGGGACAAGGAACAGGAAGGAATTCAGCCATGGCCGTTTGAAGGAAACATTCATCAGGAGTGATTTGAGGAAACCATGGAAAACCCAAATCTGGATGCCCGGACGGGGATTCGAACCGGTGTCCTCCAGAATGCGAGGCCAGAGCTTTACCTCTCACCCACCACTCTGAGAAAAACATCGAGTTTATTATTTTCATTCATAGAATTGGTAATCTTGAGGAATGTTATTGTCCAAAAGCATTGACATGGAAGAGTAGTTATGGCTGTATTATATCTTTCCTATGATAACTGTTTCCCTGATCTGTATAAAAGTAAAGCTTCACAAATTCTTACTACTCCTAAATTTAACATTATTTGATGAAAATACAGCAGCTATTGTCTGGTAAAGTTAATAATACAAAAACAATATTTGCAGTTCCACATGGTAGCCAACCACACACATGAAGCACTACTAACAAGGCATTATTCCTTCGTATCCCCGTAAATGATTACATGAATACTACTGGTCCGTTTATCTCTAACCTAGCCCCTGTTTGGCTGAACAGTACAGGTTTCTGAGTGGTGTGGTGTTATTTTGAGTGGAAATGCTGTCATTGTAGTGCAATAACTGACTAGAAAAATTTACATTTTCTTAACTTTTCTGTGACACGTTCTTTTTACATTTGAGATTGGAAACCATGTGCAAAATTACAAACATTGTACTTGTCTCAGTTCTACAGGTATGTTGTCACTGAACAAACTCACATTTTCTTCCATAATGATTAAACATTCTACAACAAAGAATTAGCACATACAAATTCCCTTTTACTACCAATCCAATGTTCAGGTATTTTTCACCAACATAATAATCCTCCCTTCCAATTAACTGCAGACAGATTCTCCAGCTAAGATACTGCTGTTTCTCCTTCTAACCACAGAATATACACTTCTGTCCTTCATGAACAAACTATCATGTTCTGACTACTAACAGCAGTAAGCATACTTTCCCTTTCCGGACATCTAAATCTCGCCCTAATAAACAGGCACATGTAGCAACAGAATTGTTCTGGCAGCTACAATTCAGAAGTAAGAAAACCCAGTTTTTTTATGTTCATGATGCTGACCGTACTATTTTCCCAAGCGTAAATGCTAATGTAATGAGAATTGATGCACTGTTGTTTGTCTAAGATTTGTTCTTCAAATTAGTATAAAAAAATAAATATGTTATACCAAAAAAGAACTACAATATTTAAGTTAAAATATTCATACTGTAATAATTTGGATAGAAAAATTCTGTATTTATAATGCCTTTCCAACTGCTGCATGAGCTTTTATACAGAATTCTACTATCTTTGTCCAGAAGCATTGCCACAGAAAAATGTATTTGTGGCAGTGTTGTAGAGTTTGATATTTCTTCCACGCCAATGCTTTCAGATAAGAAACTTAGTAATTCCACATGATAATCAACAAAGTAGATGTAAAGACACTAAAAAACATGCAATTTTTCGTATCCAAACTGTTACTATATGAAAATTATTGATCCAAGAATCATATCAATCACTTTTTGCTTAAATATTACAATTCTACATATGATATCGGCTTTTATATTTATTTTTATTCCTTAACTTCAAAAATAAATAATATAAAACAACATATCTTTAATACTTATTACATCAATACTTCTACTCCACTCCAGCCAGTCACAAAACTTTCCAATGACTAACTATTATTGACAATACAATCTATCAACATCGCACATCCAATTTTATCTCATTAAACATTTCATAATGTAGCAGCTATGACTGGCAGATATAATCATTCACTCTAACCATAAATTTGGTTTACTTTCAAGACAAACCTTTTAATATGGGTTTACTACAACGCTACAAGCGTTTCTCTAGACAGAATGACACCTTAAACCAAGCCATAAAGAGAGTTTTAAAAGCGAGCATTTGAAAATATCTCCATTAAACCATTTCTGAAATATAAACAGGGTTGTGTAAATTGAGCTCCTGTATTCTCAAAAAAAATTTCCCATGTTCCTCCACATTGTTAATATTATTGAATTCAGATAATATTTTACATCTAGTATTGCAATAATTCCTTAACTAAGATTTCAATGCACAAACAGCAATATTAAATTTTCTCAAAGTTTACGATAGTGTGTAAACTAAACAGGCAAAAAGATGAAGAACGTATTTCAATGTAACAATTCATGAACATCAATTAACTGCAATGCTACGGTAAGGCACTGACTACTTACCTCCAAATTATCGTTCTTTCACATGAATGGAAACGAATGTAACATGCCACCGCAGTTACGGTAGCATTAGGAAAAGCCAAGTAATTCACTGAAACCGTCTCAAACTAAAGTGACGAAGAACATAGCAGTATAGCACTGAACGTTGTTTGGAGTCAATATTCTTCTCACACTACACCACACCAATTGTCACACGTAGCTACCACATACTACCGGCGAGATTGTTGCCACCTGACACTGACCAAAGATTTAGAAAAAATAAACCATATTCTTCACAGGTACTGCTGACGTTATTTTCTTTGTATTCACTTATTTTAATAGCCCAATAGAGATAGTAAAAACCTTTTTTTTTTTGATTGTCTAATTTTTTATTTAAAAAAAGATGGTTACCAGACATTGTATCAATAAACAAAAATATCAACAATCGGAAAGCCACATTTAACGTATCAATACTATTAAATTAACCATCTAAAAGTTTAAGTTTGCAAAATACAATGCCGAATAACTTCTGAGAACAATTTTTTGGTATTTTTCGGTTCTCATTTGTGTTCAGTGTACAGAACTTCACAATTCCGTAGGATTACTAATGAACAGCCGCTTGAGTAGCGTAAATAGATGTTCACTGAAAATCATTCAAATGTAATTAAGATTTTAATTAGACATGTTTGCTTTGATCCCAGGTGCGAACAGTATAGGGAATGTAGAATAGTACTATAATTATTTTAAAAAAACAATATCGCCAATTACCGACGGAAAGTAACAATGGAGAATTTTATGACTGCCTTAAGTGGTCCACTGTTTTCTGAGTGGGAATTACTCAGATGTGGAGTGCCTCAGGGTTCAATATTGGGGCCAGTATTGTTTTTCACGTTTATATAAATGATCTACCCTGTGATGCATCTTAAAACTCAAAATTTGTCCAATTTGCAGATGACACACACATAGGAATAAAAAATACTCCAGATTTATTGACAGAATATATTTCAAATTATGTCTTTGACCTTATTCACAAATGGTTTGCAGCTAATGGCATGTCTTCAAATTTTGATAAAACTCATTATATGCAATTCAGTACATCACACAGATTAACACTAGATACAGACATAAAATTTACAGACGAGTCCATTCAAGAGGTAGAGTGCGTAAAATACCTAGGTTTGCATATTGAACATAATTTAAATTGAAAGGTATGTGTATCTGATTTACTAAAGCGATTGGGTGCAGCCACATTTGCAATTCGTGCAATTTCAGCTATAGGTGATTTCCGTATGAGGCAACTAGTTTTTTTTGTGTTTATTTTCACTCCTTAACATCATACGGAATAATATTCTGGGGCAATTCTACCCATAGAGACAAAGTGTTTACAGAACAAAGGCGAGTAATAACAATCATTTGTGGGGTTAGCAATAGAAATTCATGTAGAGAGCTGTTCAAGAAGTTAGGGATTTTAACATTGGTGGCTGAGTATATATACACATTAATGTCCTTTGTAGTCACAAATTATACTTTGTTCGAAGCAAATAGTGGCAACAATTTGGGCGGAAAGTAGCAAATTTATACACTGATCAGCCCGAAAATTATGACTACCTACCTACTATCGACATAAACCCGTCTAGGCGAGAAATGGCTGCTAGTCAGACACACGCACGATGCATGTAGTATCAATGAGCGTGCTATCCCTGTTTGGAATAACAAAGGAACGCGATCTATCTGTGTTTGACCGAGGACAGATTGTGATGGCCTGGAGGCTCAGCACGAGCATTTCGGAAACTGCATGACGTCCGGTGTTCGATGAGTGCTGTGGCGAGAGTCTTCAACAAGTGGCGAAACCAAATTGAAACTACGTCCAAACGTGAATGGGTTGGGCGGCCACCCCTCAACAGAGATGTCGTACGTCGTAGGTTGGGCAGACTAGTAAAACAGGACAGGGGCGAACTGTAGCGGAATTAACATGGGCCTCCGCAGACGACACCCCTTGCATGTTAACACGGCGACATCGGCAACTACTACTGAAATGAGCACGTGACCATCGTCACTGGACGTTGGAGCATGGGCAGAGCGCTCCATGGCCTGATGAATCCCGATACCATTTTCATCATGTCGATGGGAGGGTGCGAATCCGTCGTTTTCCAGGGGAACAGCTTCTTGACACCTATACTGTGGGACGGAGACAAGCTGGCGGAATCTCAATTGTGCTCTGGTTAACATTCACGTGGGTATCCATAGGTGCAGTGGAATTCGTGCAAGGCACCGCAGTGGCCAATAAGTGTCGTAGACTGGTTGCAGACCACGTACACCTATTCATGATGACCATGTTTCCCAACGGTAGTGGCATTTTTCAAAAAGATAAAGCGCCATGTCACAAGGTCAGGAGTGTGATGGAGTGGTTCGAGGAACACAGACGCGAGTTGCAATTGATGTACTGGCCCGCCAACTTGCCAGATCTGAATCCGATCGAACACATCTGGGAAATTAGGTGTCTTGTGTGTGCAGACGTGGTGCCAACTCCCTCCAGCAACCTAACAATGCCTCATTGTTCCATGCAAAGACGCGTCGCCGCTGTTAACCGTGCCAAAGGTGGACACACCGGCTATTAGAAAGATGGTCATAATGTTCTTGCTGCTCAGGGTATCTATTAGCAGCCAGAACATATATATATATATATATATTAATCCACTAATTAAAAAGTTAGCTGCGATTATCGTTAAAGCGTAACATTTTTACAAATTTAACTCAAACACAGGTATCCATTACAAGTTAACCATCAACAATATGTCTAGCAACGGTCCCTCTGTAAATTGAGTTCTTACTGGGATTGATAGTTTTAATCAGCTTCTCAACTGTATCAGATTCTTCAACATGTAGTGGAATCATGTTGGCAACGAAAAAAATTCACAACGCATTGGTCGACACCAACTTGAGATACACCGCTGCCTGTAAATACGATGCCAAAATATTCACCAATGCTTTATTGACGCAAGCTTTTATTAGCACATGGAGATAAAATTTTTTTTTGCTGCTCTCTACGCCAGAATGCACAGCACGTGAAGGCTTTGAATTGTTTTTCCTTACCCCACGAGTTGACCCTGCTTCTACTATTTTTTTAAAGTGAAAATATTTGCTCTATGCTGCCATGTGTTGTTTAAGATTATTAAGGCTAAAAAAGTGAGTCATGGTTGATGAAAATTTAGGCAAACACAGTTTAAATTCCTAAAACAATTGTTCTCCCAATCTTTATTTAAATGCAATATAATTGCATAAATATCGTCAAGGATTTTTAATCTTCTCATTGCTATTGCGTTTCAAATTTCATTAACAGTTTCTAGATCTTCAGTTTCTATGATTTTATGATGTGACGAATGTCAAGTTAATTTATTTCACAAAAAACTCCAAACCAACACAATCTACAAAGTGGAACTATATTCCTCATAATAAAAAGTTGTAAAAATATCAAAATCACTGATCCAATTTTGAAACGTGTAGTGATTTGCAGAAGTAAAATACAACCCCTCCACTACTCTAGCGTTCCTGCTTACCACCACGCAAATGCTAGACAGCACGTATGTAAGCATCACACTAGCCCTTCGCATTACCTACATCCTTCGCTACTTGACTTATCGAACGTACCAACATGCCCTGGCGTGCAGTTCAAATATACGAAATAACGTTAACAACAAATGTAACGGAATAAAGTTAACGAAACTCCAAACTAACGGAAGTTAAGAAGAACGTTTTCAGTTAACTTAAAAAAGTTACATTTTAGCAATTTGTTAACTTCGTCAGTTAACTAATGACGGTTATCTGCCAAGCTGTGAGAGTGCTTAGTATCTTGTCAATCAAGGAGCAATGTTGCAGTTGCAGGTCAGATACTTCGAGAACGATAATTACAATGTGACTTACTTAAAACGCTATTCCAGATTTTTCCTATCTCGTCTGTTTGTGCAACCAAATACGTCACAACTTGGCATTATAGAAAACTTTAGAATATTAGAAAGTGAAATATTCTCAGCAGCTGACACAGTGCAAACAGCCCAATGTTTTGGTACTCCTACGATGTCCGCCACGCAAGCGCAGTTTTTTCACGAGGTTTCACGGATTTAGCGTTATCTCGTCTCCATATATTCCTTCCTCCATGGCATGAGCAAAGAGCAGTGTGTTACAAGAACATCTTTGGCGGAGAAAGAAGAAGAAGCGAGTCCAGAGATAAAAATGATGGTGGGCGAAGGCATCATGGAGGATATATTCCTTCCTCCATGGAAGGCATCATGGAGGAAGGAATATCCTCCATGGAAGGCATGAATTGGTTTCCTCGCTCGAATAGTAATCGACATAATAAGAGAAAATATTGAATTTTTAATGATTTGTTGAATGTGTAATTTGTGAAGCAAATGATGAGTGAAATATATAGAAAAGTGAAATGAAGTTCTCCTTAGTTTATTGTATGTTGTTTGAATCATACAGACCAATTAAGTAACAAGAAACTGCAAGATAATATTCCATGGATTCTGTGGTGAGTAATATCCTTTCGAGGCAAATCTAGGAATCATAATAACGGTCAGTTTCTTACATGTGGCAAACGTGACGAGAACGCAGAACTAAGTAATTAGTTCGGTAATTGAAGAGCCAGCAATCTTCGGGATACGAAACAAAAAGTTAGGATCAAGAACAAATCAATTTAAAATACACACACAAGAGACGTAGTAAAAAAAAAGAGTTAAATAAGTTATATAAACAGATTTAATCACATAAAGTTAAACACAAAAGTTTAGTAAAGTGGAATAGTAATTGGTGATAAGACAGCAAAAGGTTGACTGTAAGTTTAAATTAAACTGGTGCATTTAAAGTGCAAGTAATAGTATCGTTTGGTTACGAAAATTGTTACCACGCAAATCTAGGAATCATAATAAAGAGCAGTTTCTTACAATATTCATGTAAGCCATCAGTTATTTCTCATGTAAATAAATATGTAATTGCCTATTACTGAAATTTATCCTAGCTTTCTCTGTCATTCCACTATAAATATCTGCATGTACTGAGCCATACAACTTGTCAGATATTGCAGTAGGGACCTATAATGAATATTCACATCAGGACCATGGTCGACTTGTGGTTCGACCCTTCTCCGCAGCTCCAGCAGTAGTTTACCCTGTTCGCTCTTGCCACTCGGCTCACTACGAATACGAAACAACCTTTCCACATGTAAACAGTCTCTAAGGCACACATCAAAGAGATATCCAAAATATTACACATGCTAACATCACAAAACTATTTCCATTTCAATAATAAGTAATATACCCAAAATGAGTGTTTTCTATGGGCTCTGCAGTTTCGGGCATTATGGCAAATATTTTCACGGACCACACGAAAACCATGTATTCACAAACAATAAATACAAGGTAATTTACTGGTACAGATATGTGGATGACATGGATCAACCAGAACACAAAGATATTAATATCATCCACAGTAACATACAATTTAACATAGAGAAGGAAACAAATAAGACACTGAACTTCCTTGACATAGCAATAAACAAAAAAATGTTCATAACACTTCATTAGCATATAAAGTAAAAAAAAACAAAAAAAAAACCACACACACACAATACACATCTAACTATCCTAACAATCACAAAAAGGCAGTATTCAGACAAATGCTAAACCCCCATCTAAGGAAGAATACCCTACAGAATACAACACTATCATAGAAACAGCAAATAATAATGGGCACACTGAAAAAATGATTGAACAACTTCATAACAAAATCAAAAACAAAACAAAGAACAGACACCACTCATAGGATACAACACACCCAGCACCCTGAACCAAACTAAAAACCGAGCATGGTGGGTGTGCGGTTAACGCTCTGGCCTCGTATTCGGGAGGACGACAGTTTCGAATCCCCATCCGGGCATTCAGATTTGGGATTTCCATGGTTTCCCCAAATCACTCCAGGCAAATGTTGGGATTATTCCTTCAAAAGGCCATGGGTAAATTCCTTCCCATTCCTTGTCCCCGGTCCCATCCTGACTCTAATGACTTTGAAGTCAATGACGCTTAAAGCCATTAATTAAAAAAATCTAAAAAAAAATTGTATACCATGACTTACAACAATAAAACACACACAGAATCAGCAAACAAGAAACGAGGATTAAAAACTGCATTCAGGACAAATAACACAGTACACAAGCATTTGAACACCAATACTGAAAGTGACCTGCACCAACAATCAGGAATATATCAACTGACATGCTAAAAGTGCCAATAAATATACACAGGCCAGACATCTACGAACTTCAACATAAGATATAAGCAACATATCACAGCAATAACATGCATAAACCATTATACACATGCCAAGAATTTTTTAGACCATAACCATCACCACACAAACAGAAAAATATTAAGAATTAACAACCAGAATATGCATCAACTAATAGTTTAAGAAAGCTACCAGATACACAGGAATGAGAAAAACAATATTAAACTGATTCACCAGTTTAATAAATAAATACGTACTCGACACACTTAAAACTACCACTACACAGGAAAACTAATACAGATGCTCTCATAATAATCACAAACATTAAGTCAATTACAATGGCTGACAGAAACAAAGAAATGGTTTAACAGAAGATAAACACAGACAAAACAAAACTAGGTTGGCACCATGGAGGAAGGAAATATATGGAGACGACGCAAGAGACCTTCACCACGCACTGAAGTGAAGCCGGGTGGAGGAGGAGTGGGGGGCTAGGCCGATCCCATACAGACGCGGGGTATTTGTACAAAAACCTCAAGGGGACTCTAGGATAAACGTAACGCTGCAATCTGCTGATGGATTATTATGTAACTCGATGAGACAAATAAAAAATGAAGAATAAAATTTTTTGATATCATGCTTAGTTTTCGAGATATTCTGCCTCAAACGTGAAATGTTTTTGGTTGAAATACAGTAGAAAAAATTGGTTAAAGTCAAATCTGATGACGGATTCTTATTTAAAAAGACGAGACAAATAAAGAATAAAAATTTTCGATATCTCGCCTAGTTCTTGAGATATACTGTATCAAAAGTGAGGTGTCTTGAGTTGAAATGCAGAAGAAAAATTTCGCAAAAGTCAAATTTAATAATCGATTCTTATGTAACACGACGAGACAAACCGAAAATAAAGAATAAAATTTTTCGATATCTTGCTTAGTTTTTGGGATATACTGGGATTTGGTTGATATGCGGCCTGGACACACCCATTTAAATCTCATTTTCAACACTCGTTAAAAGCAACGTATGCTGATTTTCTACACTACACCAACAAAAATTTGAGAACAAAGTCATCCCATTGAGAGCTATGACTAAATATTTATAGACAGGCATCGAAGTTTGCAATTCATACCGCCCTCTTCAACAACGATAATTAGAATTCAACTTACTTATGAAATGATATTCCAGGTTCTTTCCTCTCTTGCCTATTTGTGCAACCGTATGCAACACAAGATGGCATTATAAAACACTTACACACATTACAAAATGAAATAATTACAGCATCTAACACAATGTGAACATCGTTTTTGTTTGGGATCGCAATATCGCCGCTGTCTCCACTGCGCATGCGCAAGAGTTAAGAGCCTGCTTCACAGATTTAACGTCACTTCTCCTTCATACATTTCCTTTCTCCATGGTTGGCACTGCTGCACTCCCAATTGCAATACTGGTGAAACAAAAACGATGTAGTATTTGGCAAATGGCAACAAGTAAAGGATTGTAAAGTAACACTTCGCAGAATATTTGACAAACATTAAAACATGGTTCTGTAAATTAAACATCTGGATAGGAGAATAACCACCGCTTACCTAAGTTGAAGGTTGCCGCAGTGATGAAACACTGAAACACACAAAGCATTGAAATTTCCGGGCTTATCGACGCAGCGGTATCGCCATCTCGAATTAAACTGCTAGATTATGGAGGCTGACAGCTAAATGAATGGTAGGGATATAAGCCTGACAATTTCAATACTTTATGTCTGTCCGTGTTTTGTCGCTACGGCAAACTTCAACTTTGACATGCAGTGGTTATTCTCCTATGCAAATATTTAAAATATATATAATAACGTACATTTATAGCGACTGATGATGCCCCACACTATAAGGATGAAACACATCTGTGAAATAAAAACATTCATAACAACAGTTGCTTGCAGACGGCATTTTATTTATATTTAAAACTATGTTGGGAAAGCTCTTGTGTGGATGAAGAACAGTAGATGAGAGGACATTTGAATCCAATTATTGTCTAGTATGAGAAGGTGATTCCCACTTACAAAAACGGTTACAAAACAACAAGCATAGTTCTTATTACACATAAAGCATTTAAATCTTATTATTAATACTGAAACTCAGTCGTAGTTTGAACAAAACAACTGAATTAACAGTTCCAAATTTAGTTTTCAGTCTTGGGAAGACATTTTTTTTTCTTTTAGAGGTGGGATGGGACTGGGGACAAGGAATGGGAAGGAATTCAGCCATGGCCTTTTGAAGGAAGCATCCCAGCATTTGCCTGGAGTGATTTGAGGAAACCACGGAAAGCCCAAATCTGGATGTCCAGACAGGGATTCAAATTGGCGTCCTCCCGAATGTGAGGCTAGAGCATTAACCGCTCACCCACCACGGCTAGACACAGTAATCATTTATTAACAGTGGTCTTAATAATACTCAGTAACAAGGAATTGAAGGACGGTTGTATGAGCTATCAAAGGTATTTGATACTGTATCACATAGTACTTGAAAGCTTAGATCTTTATGGTTTGATCAAGACACCATTCTACTTATATAGTTATATCAAAGACAGTGTACAGTATAGTCTCACTAATCAATCAAGGTTCTTCATGGGTTTGTCTTGGGACTTATTCTATTTGTAATGTACAGTATATTAATGAACTAGTGTATAATATCTGTGGTCCATTCATTAGTAGATACCTGTTTGCAGATGCTCATGAATTAAATCATAAAAATTTAAATATTTCCCACAATGTACAGAAATGACACACAGGTGATTCACTTTGAATAAATTAAGATAAAATTAACAAATTATATTTCTCTTTGGACAATGATAAACACACAAATGAAAAGTTTATAAATTTTATTGGTTTCAATACTGACCCTCAATTGTGCTGCAATAATTCAGGCAACAGGTAGTAAAGCTGGCAGAAGGATTTATTTGCTAAGAAAATTACACTCTTGTATTAGTGTAGATGTGTTCACAGGTAGTATAATTTGCTAAGGAAAAACCCATCTGTCAACTTACACACTGTTGTGATGAAACCAATCTTCAGCTAAGAGATTAAAACTGCAGAAAAGAAAAGTGGTTAGACTGATACACAACCTTTCTTACCAGTCACTATAGGACTATCTCTGCAAGACTGGGGTTTATGACAGCATGCCTTGTACATTTTTTCAGTCTCTATTGCATACGGAGCAAATTTTTTTAATTTATTATGTGTGGCAAGTGGAGTGACAACTATAGCATTAGAAAAGGGACGATTTAGTTTTTTTCCATATATTGGATAATATACAAAATATAATTAGGTAAGAAAATTAACAAGTCTATCTGCTATAAATAAAAAAAACCTTGCATAAATAATACTCACAATTATATGTCGTATAAAATGACCAATTCTTTCACTCTAATGCTCACTTACTGCAGTTCCCCAAAGACAAAATATTAGTGATTTTACGTTAATAGGACCTAAAATAAATCTCCCCTTAATGATGATCAAAGCAGAGCAACAGTAAACAAAATAAACACACAGTCAGACTGTGTTCTTAATCACAGAAAGCAGATACACAGCAATTACATACTGATGTGTAAATTCATGTTTGTGTTAAATTGAGGCATTATTACTAAGCCTAATCTCAATTGCCTCCTTCACAACACTGTCCCAGAAGTTTTGTATAACAAAGCGATGTCATTTTGTCAAAGCGTGGTTCGTGCCCGTTGTCAATGGCATGTTCGGCTATAGCAGATTTTCTTTTTGTCCGAGTTTAATAGAAGGCGGTAATTGGATCATAGCAAAGCATGTGGGATCGAGCCACATTAGGGGATAGAAGTGATCCAATCATGACATCACAAAGTGAGCAGGGTCCAACTAGACCACCCCTTCACACTCTTTCCCTCCTGCTCCTGATTGGGAGCCCTATATAATAGACTACCCTGTGGCAGACTTCAGTTATGTTAAGCGGGGCTTGACAATGGAAGTGGTGCAAGCTTCTGAAAAGTAACCAGATGATTAAATTATAATGCGGTTTGAATCCCAAGAAGTTTTTATACATGTGTATAGATGGTTTGCATCACATGCATCCTTGGCACACAAATAGCAGCTAACCACATCTAAAGAATAACAGTTCTGTTTGCTAACATTTTGTACTTATGAATGCTGGTGGGCAACAACTTCAATGGGTGGAAAAGAAGTAAGCAGAATACAGTTTGAATATACGAGGGTCGTTCCATAAATCCATGGAAAAAGGAAGAAAAACAAATAATTTTCTGTTGATTTTATTTTTTCAGTGTAATCTCCTTTTAGTTAAATACACTTTTCCAAATGCTTCTTAAACTTCTCCATGTCCTCCAAAATGTAAGATTTTATAAGCTCTGCAAAATGGGCAACTGTTTGGGTGATGAGGGCCTTGTTTGACATGAACCGTTGTCCACAGAGACATTTTTTTTAAAGTTTGGAAATAGAAAAAAAGTCACCGGAGAGCAAATATGGTGGCTGCTGTAATAATTCGAACTTTAATTCCACAATTTTGACCAATGAAACTGTACAAGTGTGCACCTGTGCTTTGTCCTTATTGAAGAGGATCTTTCTTTTCCAAATGAGGATTTTTTTATCGATTTCGTCACCTAACGGGTGCAATAATGACTTAGAAAGCTCGAGTTATTGTTTGTCTTACTTCCAAGTAATCGATGTAGATGATTCAGTGTTTATCCCAAAAAAAAAAAAAAAAAAAAAAAAAAAAAAAAAACTGTGACCAATCACCTTGCTGGCCAATTTCACCATCTTCAGACACTGTTCGCCTTCAAAAACATACTCTTTCAACTGTTATTTAGTTTCTGTAGTATAGTAGTGTATCCATATTTCATTCACAGCTATGTATCTATGCAGAAACTGGGTAGGGTTATGACAGAGAAGTGCCAAAATAGCCTCAGTTTTGACTGCACGATTGCACTTATCCTTCAATGTGAGCTAATGAATCATTATCTTGCCAAAAAAAAAAATTTTTTTCACACCTAATTTTTTGTGCAAAATTGAATATACCATACCTTGCGATGAGCCTGTGGCTTCTACGATTTTGCGCACTTTGATTTGTCGATTGCTTAAAATGATATTGTGGATTTTGGCAACGATTTCAGGATAGTCACTTCCACTGGACATCCCAAACATTGTTTATTTTGTGTGTATGTTCGACCATGTTTAAACTCATTTACCCAAATGTAAACATTTTCAAATGCAGGAGCAGATGTAACACGAACTTAATTCAGCTCAGCTTTGATCTCTTTCAGTTTTAAGCCTTTTAAATAAAAGTGTTTAATCACCACTCGAAACTGATTTTTCCATTTTTCTCAATGAATAACAGTTGTCTGCTTCAATCGACAATAACAATGAAACCACATGACAGAGGTAGCTTAGATTTTATCTGCCACCTAATGAGTAATGATGCTTACTAATAAAAAAATAGTTCTTGACACGTCACGCTCCACCTCTTGAATTTTCTAAGGACTTATTGAACGACCCTCGTACACTGTAATATTACAAACATCCAAAGTAATTCTCATGTAAACAGTAATATAACAAATAGTCATCTGCATTGAGACCACTGTTATCAGTATTTATATACCTGTAAAACTACATGTAAGAATTAAGTTTTCAGAGATAATTCATTACAGGTCAACAGAAAGCCAATAAAAATTGTATTCATCATATGCTCCACCAACCACACAGAACTATTCCAACTTTCTCAAAGTTACTTAAAACTGACGCTCAGATGTTTGCTAGTAATCTTTTGAAGATTTTAAAGATGACCTATGTTAGAAAGTGCAAGTGCAGCCATCTGTTCATGAACCTGCATGTTTTTAACTTCAATTTGTTGTTTTACTGTGTATTTTGAGGCAGAAATTAGGAACCACATCAGCATTATTTGCCTGTAGGATGGAGAATACTCCTTAAAACCCACATGGCATAGCAATGCTCTGAATTTCATCAGCTATGCCTTCCAAGATCAATCAGAGAACAGCTATTTACAATGAAAACTAAATGTGACAAACGTGACCACTTCAGTTTGCTACAATCAGGTCAGTTTGGATATCATTGATGCTATGTTGTTACACTGAAGATAATGTTTAACATTGCATGCTGGAACTATAGTTAGGACAGGATATATGTACTATAGAAAAACATGATTTACTTGCTTTATTAATAAACAGTCCACAAACAACCTGTATTTTTCAACAATAACAATGCCAGATAATTTTTTAATTCCAAACAATAAGAATTAACATAGAAAAATGAACATACAGTAACTGGCCCCCTTGAACCAACTGATAGAATTATATTTTAGTCATATAGAAAGCATACATTAAACAGAAAACTCTTAGTCATAATGAACTACACGAATTTTTAAACAAGTTAAAAGCTTTAAAAATTATTTTTATTAACAGAGCAATTCACTGAAGTAATATAATTTTTAGTGATTGAATTTCCACTCAGGATAACTTTCATGCCATTATGTGTAAGTAGTATTTCTGTTTTGTTGAGCAGAACATGATGGAAGTATGCCTTCAAACCTGCTAATAAATTTATGACGACTTATGAAGAGGGCCAAACTGGTGCCACTGCTGTAAACTGGAATCCAAATCCAGAATTAACTGTGTCATACTACTAAAAGCAACACAACACAGAAAAAACTTACAAAAAACAGGAACCATAGACAGCAGCAACTCTGGTAGAAAATACAGTTGTAACAATTATCACAGATAAAATTCAAATGCCTGAAAACTGATAATTTTATAAATAATGTGGTCGTAAGGCACGATCTACATCTATAGTGATCTCTGAGTATTTTCTGCAAAACAAGTGCAGACTTTTTAAATGTCAGTCTTCAGTATCAGTACCTATTTTATCACAAGAAACTATATACGGAGAAATGTTTTATAAAAAGCAGAAAATGTTAGGGGAGGGGGTGAAGAGTCTTCTCCACTGACCTGAATAATTGATTTAGCGTAAAGGAATTAAACTATATCACTGTGGGCCTTATGTTACTAAAACATAAATTAAATGCCACTTTAAAGTATAAAGTTTTAAATAAGTAGTCTTAGAAGTGGCATATGCTGGGCTGCAAAAAATAAAATACCTGCAGTGAATTCACAATGAATTAAGAAAGAAAACAGAAGATTGCCATTAGAAAAATATTTAATCAATTCCATAACATAAACTGATAAGTTTCTATTTACTATCTACAGTTTAAATACAAATAATGTTTATCACAGAGTATCATGAGAACATTGTATGTAGATATCTCAAAAGTATGTAAACATTGTAATAGATTGCAAATCACAAGAGCTGCTTCACTTCTTGATTATCACGGCTGTGCAGCAACTCGTCTAGCATACAATTTAATAAATATTTTGCATTTCAACATGGGAAGTCAAATGCACTTAATGTGTGTTTGCATGCTCACATAACTGCTTGCCTGTTTTGGATGAAATTTTTGCACCTTATTTGAGAGGATACCAAACAAAAATATATGCATATATGTATATTCATACAAATATCTTATTTCTGAGCATACAATAAAATTTTTTGCTTAAATCACTAATACAGCAGTTAAAATCAAATTTTCAAGAGGCACACACTAAAAACAACTAAGTGTAGTGTCACAACAGATCAGCAGTTATGGCAACTGTAATGACACTTGCTTGGAAGAGGGAAAGAAATGGCACTTAAATGAAATTTACAGTTAACACTACCCTGAGAGTAATTGCTGCTAATACCATAAGGGAAAGCAAAATACTCTATAGCTTAAAATCATGTAACAGAACTTATTTGACAATACATGTATCAATAACATTTCATACAAAATCTTGGGAAGTCTCAGGAACTTTTCTGTGTGAACTGTTATCACCAACATTTTGGCATGAAGTCCTAACAGTCTTTCAAGGAAAGTGCTGCGTTCTGTGAACTAATGTGCTAATAAATCTAGATGGTGCACAAACGCTGTGGGTTCAGTCACCAACAAACATAAATATTAGAGCCAACTGTGCTAAACAACTAACAAAAATGATATCTAAATTATTCAAGATATTTTTCTCATGGTAAAGGAAAACAATGAAATTATCTTAAAAAATCTTAAAAATTCAGAATAAAAATAATTAAAAATCAAAACAAACCAAAACTTTGAAGTAATACTTTAGATTCAATGTCGAATAATTTAAGTAGTTTGATGAAAGGGCAAAATATTTAAAAATTTAGGCCCACATTAAGCCTGCCTGATGAAGACCTCTCTCATATTATTAAATAAAAAAAACTCAAATAAAGATAAGTACTAGCACAATTCCTGATGAACAATGGGCAGCTGATAAAAGGCACAGGCAACTATACAAAATTTCCCACAACTTTACACACTATTAAGAAAGTACATCAAGACGCTGCTTACAAAAATTAATGTTGGGCAGTGTAGCCTATCAAAACTGTTACTGTAACAGTAGTTCTATCCATGTCACTTGAACATGCAAACAGAATAGAGGAAATAAATGAAATACTGATATAGTGTATCAGTCACTGCATAAATACATCTTTATGCACTGAACACATTATAGCTTGTACATGAATATTCTGCTCCAAGCTCCAATTTGCATATGCTTTCTATCCCACACTTGTTACATGACTTAGAAAAGATACATAACTTCCAATATCTAACAATACTTTTAAAACATAAAACTAGCAAAAAACTTGTCGGTTCTGTAACATGTATTACCAATAATTTATACTGCAAAAAGAAAATTAACACTGAGATAAACAAAATGCGAAAGTAGCAAAACATTGACAGTTGTATAACAATTTATGACCACTATTTTGTGAAAGAAAACATTTAACATAGAGATGAAAAACATTCAACCACACAATATAATATGAACTGCATCAACTTATCACAACTTGTACATAGGTGTTATTTGTAACTGAAACACTTCACTGCATCAATCTTTAACATTATGAAACTGCAAATGAATGGAAGTACAGGACGGGGAAGTTCTTCACATTACAAACACCATATTCATCCCATACATGGCCAATACAATGCAGAAATATAGTAGCAGTGAAATACGTATATCCCTGATTCTATTATTCTCAAGTTTCTGAAAGCACCAGCTTATAAACTTCCAAAACCATTTGGCATCACACTAGCAATACTCAATACTCTCTCTCTCTCTTTCTTTCTCTCTCTCTCTCTCTCTTTCTTTCTTTCTCTCTCTCTCTTTCTTTCCGTCTCTCTCTATCTCCTCAAAATACGCGCGCGCACACACACGCGCACACACACACACACACACACAGAGAGAGAGAGAGAGAGAGAGAGAGAGAGAGAATTCGCCAAGTCTGCCAGCCCCCCCAATGACTAGCATACCACAACTGATGGTGAAAACAAGTGAAAAATGTCAGACTGGAGAAGCACAAGATCATCTAATTTGTTACATTTTATTGTAGAGATGACGGTTCCAAAAAGCAAGAGAAACTCGCCCTAGTCTATGATAGTGTACGGTAATATATGAAGTAGTTCCCCCTTGTGAGTTGTTTGAGTTACACATTCATGCCATTCTTTGAAATGCCCATCTTGGGAGACATTCCCAGTAACACCATCTATTTGACCACCAATTAGATCCATTGGCTGATAATGTTTCTGTGCTGGTGGTGGGGTATCCTCCCAACGTAATGAGTCATAGTCCACAGGAGGCAATCGGGACATAATTTCTGCAATTTCCTGATCAACAGGATCACAGTCATTTGATTCATTAACAGAAATGTTTTGATATGAAGCAGGTTCCATAACTGGTGATGGAGAGGTTGATGGAGAAGACGTTTTATGTACAGTTTGAAATGCAGGCCCAGGGGTAATTTCAGGCCTAGAAACTCTCAAGTTCTTCGAAGAAATTAGTTGCACTGTATTACTCGCACTGTCATCTTCCACAAGTGTCGGCGTCGATGGGCGTATTGAAGGAGATACACTTGGAGACCGAGTTATCATTTCCGATGATGAAGTGGGTGTAACACTTCGATAAGGCTGGCTTGCTACTTGATGCAGCACTGCAGGAGAGAGGGGAGGACGCAAGGCAGGCGAGGTCGGCTTTCGCGAGGCTGGGGAGGCCGGCGTTCGCAGGGCAGGAGAGATAGGTGTTCGCAGTGCGGGAGAAGCCGGCGCTCGCACAGCGGGCGAGGCAGGGGTTCGCAAGGTGGGAGAGGCGGGTGTTCGTAGGGCAGGTGAAGCTGCAGTTCGCAGTGCGGGTGAGGCTGGGGTTCGCATGGCAGGAGAAACTTGTGTTCGCACGGCAGGCGAGGCTGGTGTCCGCACGACGTGAGATGCCGACGTTCGTAAAGATGGAGAAGAAGGGCCATGCGATGACTGAGAGGCACCCGAGCGCATGGCAGGGGAGGAAGGCGCACGTAAAGTTGGAGAGATAGGTGGCCGCACAGCTGGAGAGAGAGATCGGTGAACGACAGGTGAAACGGGAGGTCTCACAGCAGGAGAGACAGCTCGTCTCAATGCTGGCGAAACCTGAGGACGCACTGTTGACAATACTGGAGTTCGTGCTGCTTGAGTTACTGGAGGCTGCACAATTGACCGCACAGCTGGAGAGAGTGGTGGTCGAACTACAGGGGAAGTGGGAGTCCTCACAACAGGAGAGAGAGGTGTCCGCACAATGGGAGAAGACGGTCTCGAAGTGGAACTCGAATTCTGAGGCGGTGCATACGCTCCCGTACTAGTGCACGAACTTAACCCGGCTAGTAGTTCCTGAGTCGTCTTAACACGGGGTGTCCGAGCTGCCGATGCGAGCTTCTCTTTCACAATGTCATCTGCACGGCTATTAGTGGGACGATGTGCACGCCTCCGTCTACCAGTTGGTCCACTATTGTCTGTTGTGCTACGGCCAATGTCTGATGGACTGTCCACTTCTATACCACCGTTAGCTTGTCTAGGAATTTTGACTGGCGGTTCTTCACTGTCAGCATCATCCTTCCGCAAACGCTTGTTGGCAGCAATGGTCCTCGGTACAGGGTCAGCATGGTGTGGAGGCCGACCAGGGGAGCCTGCGGGAGAATGTGGCCCCGGACTAGCTCCGTGTCCAGGGGTTGGTCCTCCTTGTGCTGGGCTTGCTCCTGCACTGGCACATACCCCCACACTGGTGCCATTGATGCCGTGTGCAGGACTCTGTCTTTCGGGCATGATCAGGTGACGCCACTGGCGAACCAGATCCTTAGCTCGTTTTGCCAAAAGTCCATCTGTTGTTTTCTTCCGCAACTCATTGACATAACGGCCCAGTCGTGTTGTCTGAAAACAAAAAAAAAACAAAAAATATTTGAAATACTTGAATCCTGTATGGAAGAGGAGCAACAGAAAAAAATGAGGTTGGCTGATGCCATTTAGGATTTAGGGTATGTTCATTGCTCAGTAATTGGTGTCCTATCAGAAAAATGACAGCAAAAGCTTGATTGTAAAGGGCATAGTCAACCTTCAAACAAGTTAAATACATTCCACTAAAATCTGCAACTCAATGTAAAAAAAATCCCTCCAGACAAAGAAACTATACCAGCTATAACATCCAGTCCATGGTACACAAACAAAATGAGTTGACTCCCTGTATAAAATAAACATAAAAAATGTTTAGCCCAGTGTATAAAAATTAAGAAACCTTACACTATATTTTAGGAAAAGTGAACATAACACAAAAATCAAACTTATTACTCTGCCATAATCACAGAATACAGTTGTTTTAAACTGTCGTGTTCCATAAAAGGACATTACAATTATTGCATTTGTGTGTGATCTTTCGTTGAAGGTGTCTATGTGCAAGAGAGCAGAGACTGATATAAAAACAGGTGATGAGAATTTCATCCCTAAATAATGGATGTAAGGTGTTCCTCCACTGCTGTTCAACTTTTAGTCACTGTCACAGCCAGACATCATGAATCACACCTCCTAACATTAAGGCAAGCACTGAACTTTCAGCATTTATGAATCAGTTGCAAACATGTTACTACTAACTCAGCAGATTGCATCTGCTATCTTATTCTCAGATTCCCACATGACCATGAATTCAACATCCATCCCAAAGAACAAAGTAGAGAAGATTTAAGGACAACAAACTCTGTTAGCATGTATGGATCCACTGCTGTAAAGAAGAATACAAAACACTTTTTTTACACGTCACTCAATGAAATTGAAATTATCTTTAATTCTTCTAACCCTGAAGAATTATTGGCTAATATGTACAAGTCTTAAGTTCATTTATACAGGTCAAATAGTGCCATTGACCTAAAAAAGAAAAAAAAACTATTATTGATGATTTTATAAAATTTACAACACAAGAATATGAACAATTTTAATGCAATTTTTAACACAGATATCCAGCCAAGTTACTCACGAATTAAGTCCATTCATTCCCAGTGGGTTTAGCGCACTTCACATGCAACCGTTTTACAGTGGATAGCGATATTAGTAAGAATTTTCCTAAATTTTTAAGATGAAGGAAAGAAACCTCTATCAAACAAACTACATCAATACGTGTTCAAATTCTACGGAAGCAGAATGAGACCCAGAAATGGCTCTGTGTGTTACAGAACCAAATTCAGCAGTTAATATATAGACCCAAGTGTGCAAGGCAAAGAAAACATGAGGCATTAGAGCAGGTTTCATTTAAAGCCATGAACTAAAGTAAATTGTATTTAAAATGATAAAATATCAGCTATTGTTTTGTGATAACGATATGAGTTTACTATTACAATTACATTACTAAGGACAGGAACAACTCATAGACAAACAACAATTTAATAATTAAACATACCAACAATATGATGAAAGTATGGCTAAACTGAAAAACTTGGCAAACTAATGAATGAATAAGCTGATCTAATACTCAAGTATATAGGTACACTGCAGTAGAAGAGTGAAAAGGAGGATGTTTTAAACTAGGACAAAGGAGTGAGGAGTTGACTAGTCAGAATTCTGTATAATAAACAACTAGCCAAGGCAATTACAGACAGTAATTAAAGAATGTAGTGCTACTGGAAACATGACATGTCATCAAAATTCTACGATAGTCACTTTATATAAACAGTTTTTTTAATGTTGTGTAAAATTATCACAATACAAAATAGTGCAAATAATTCAAGTCAAAAACTTTACATTTCAGTACTCTCCACGTACATTAAAAAACATACATGAAAATATTCACGTGGCACAGTAAGATATCTGCTGACAAATGTTATGATTAAAAGCAGATTAGACTATGAAATATATTCAGTTGCAATTTGATAATCATGAACAAGATTGAAGTACCTAAACAAAAAACTATTACAATGGAAGTGGTTGTACTTAAAACCTGCCATGAAACAAATTTGCAGAAACTGTAAATGCCAGACTAAATAAGTGACACAGTAAAGGTATGCAACTGAAAGAGAATCGAATACACAGAGTAAAGAAAGGGAGCTGATAAAAGAACACTGGGATGGTGATAAAAGAGAAAAAACAGCTTGGGTCACAGAGGAGTTACTAAAATTGTTGTATCATAGTGTTAAGCATATACCAACAGAGCTAAGAAGGGACACAGTTGTGCTAATATATTTCATTTTTTCTTTTCAAAACAAAAGAAACCAAAACTGCAAGAAAGCCAAAGAAAAATGGACGCAAAAGAAGTCTAACGAAGAAAAAGAAGCGGTCATAGGTGCAATAACATATTAACAAAACACTGATGTTGAAATGAGTTGAATGTGGACTAATATTGTGTAGTTACACAAAGTTCAAAAAAGGAAAAAGAACAAATATACAGAAACTCTGCATACAGAACAAGTTAGACATCAAACAAATTTTTGTCCCAATGGTTAGGAGGACCAACAAGAACAGGATAAAATTCTCTTATCTCTGGAGGAACAAGGTTTAAAGAAATTGTTCAAACCAATATCAAGATATTATTAGAAAGGAAAGGTCTTGACATTTTATTCCAAAGCATTATCCTCAGAATCCCAAAAACAGCATAAAGTGATAAGCAAGGAAACTATTGCACATTAGTCTGACACCACATCTGTCATTAGAGCTAAACAAAAATGATTATTTAAAACCAATGACAGACAATGAAGCTATTCATCGACAAATCTGAGACAAAAGAGATCAGTCGAAGTCCAAAAAGAAATTTAAAAAAAAAATGATATTCGCAAATCAGCAGAAAAACATTAACCAAAGGCATAAAACCAGAAGGATTGGTAAAGTTAAACCCATCATTTACTGAAGATATAGGCAGTGGGGCTGGAAAGACAGAGAGGGAGAAACTACATGATATTTCATGTAACCTTTTGTAAGAGGCACGTCAATTGCATGGTAAAGCCAATGGATACAAGTGTGTGAAACATTCCCTTGTGAATGGATTGAGATAGTTGTTAACTGTTGGAGTCAAAGCAAATGTTGCAAGACGAGACCACAAAGTGAGAAAAGAACTGAAAACCAAATTAACAATAAAAGATAAATAATTACTTTAACATAAGCATTAAAAAAATAAATAGTGAAGGATTTATTAGTGAGGTTAGAAAGATATCTGGTCTCAATAATATGTTGGTAAGCTAATTACGAAGCATGGTGGGTGAGCAATAACACTGGCTTCGCATTAAGGAGGATGCGGGTTGAAATCCATGTCTGGCCATCCAGATTTGGGTTTTCCGTGGTTCCCCAAATCACTCCAGCAGAATGCCGGGATGGTTCCTTCAAAAGGCAATTGCCTTTGCCATTTTCCTTTCCATTCCTGGCTCCCAGTTTTTTACGGACTCTAATGACCTCAATGAAGTGCAGAGCCAGAAGCAGGTAAGCTAATTTCTAAGTACGAGTTCAGAAAAGGTGGTAGGACTCAAGACATTTAAAATTAGCAGACGTTTGATAAGATTATTACCACTCATCCACCAGTCTCAGTAGATAACTTTCTAAAAAAAATTCCCAGAAAGAAGGTTATACCAGGTGACAAGAATGTACTTTTAACCAACTTCCACACCCACTACTGCAAACTGAGAGGACAGATGGCATGTGCAACTGCTACATGGTCAAGATTTTGGATGAATATTGTCCACAACCATTCATCCTGATATGTAACCGACTTAAAGATCTATAGAGAACATGGAACAGTTGTTTCAAGTTGGAGTATAGATATTACGAAGCAGCTGCGTGAAACTAAAAAATAAATAAGTTGCATCTACTTGTTTTCATGGATCAATAACTTTCCAATAATTGAGAAAATATGATCATTTCTTTTGGAACTGGATGTTGGTTTGGTATAATTAATTTGTTTGTCTGGGAATTTCATTACATTCGAGCAAGAAATACTCCAGAACTCTGCTACAGAGAGGCATTGGAGAGGGTGATAGGCACGAGGCATATTTTTTGAGGTAAGTTTTGTCATCAATTATTGCCGTTGCAACACTATGATTATTGTTTTGCGCATGTGCATTCAGTTCTCCAGTTGCTAAACAACTTGTACACACAGTTTAAGATTGCTGGTCCTTGTGTGTGGTTCATGTTGAGCAATTGACATGTTCAAGGAAATTGACCAAGCCTGCTGAATGTGAAATATGGTCTGTTATCCATTTCTTGAATGCGAGAAATGTTAAACCAGCTGACATTCATCGCCATGAGATATATGGTGAAGGTGCCATGTGTGACGGAATGTTCAGGAGATGGATAAGGAAGTTCAACGAGGACCACCACTCTGTGCATGATTAACAGCCTAAGCGTTGGCAGTCTTTGGTCAATGAAGATTTGTAGAGTGCAGTAGAAGCAAAAATTCGTGAGGACAGGAGGTTCACAATTTCTGCATTTCCCACAAATTTTACGGAGTCTTCTTTACAACATTGTGACAGATCAATTACAGTTTCCAAAATTGTGCTCACGATGGGTGCCCAAGTTGCTTACCGAGGAACACAAAACCAAACGGGTTTCCAGCACGTTGTACTTTATCACACGTGAGAAACGCAATAAGTTCCTGGACCATATTGTGACATGTGACAAGACTTGGGTGTGGCACGTAACACCTGAATCGAAGCAGAAGTCCATGGAATGGAGGCATACTTCATCACCAACAAAAAGAAATTCAAATAAACCATGCCAACGCGATCCACAATATTTCACAGTCGGC
Organism: Vandiemenella viatica; assembly: GCA_031002005.1. Taxonomy (NCBI): domain Eukaryota; kingdom Metazoa; phylum Arthropoda; class Insecta; order Orthoptera; family Morabidae; genus Vandiemenella; species Vandiemenella viatica. The sequence continues at coordinate 109,035,335 of CM061921.1, forward strand.
AGGTCGTCAATTACCTTGAACATTTCAAACACTCACCAAGAACCACACAGAAGGACTAGCAATCATACACTACGTGTACAAGTAGCTTAGCAACTGCAGAACTGAATGCGCATGCTTGCAATGACAATCACAGCATTGCAATGAAAACAATCGATAACCAAAGTTACTTTGAAAATATGTCTTGTAGTTGTTGGCATCACATCAATTTCCTTTCTTGAAAAATAGAGTTATTTGAGCGATTTTCCAAACAAAGTGCGTTTCTTTTTCTCTTCTAAGAAAGGATTTGACTTCTGTTGCATACTCACAGTACTATTACTGTGATACCATCAAGACCTGGTGCTTTCACCCATTACAGAAGATCCAGTTCTGTTACAAATAGACCCGGCAGGTATTGTGTCAAATCCATTTTAGAATCACTATAATGTGGAAAAGTAGGTACGACATCTGTATTTTCTTTAACTAACAAATTTTTACATTCAGTGTTGAGAATACAATTCTTCTCATTACTTCAATTAATAATTGTGGAATAGTATTGGCATTGCAACTCACTTTTATTATGTACAGCCAAAATTTCTTTGGATTTTTTGTGAGGTTTGTAGTAAGCAAATTGCAGTCGAAGTCATTAAAAGCCTCATGCATCACATTTTTAACTTGTCCCCTTAAATCAATTAAGTTTTGCAAGTCTGTTCGCTCTAAGCCATCGAACAGTGCGGATCGTTTCCTTGTTTACGCGTGCGCCGTTCCAAGTGGTGTGAGCAAGCTATTGGATTTCGTGGCAAGACAGTGCTAGTGCTACTTCAATTTCAAGTTACCGTTCCGGATTAACAACACAACAGGTGGAAGATAGCGAGTGAACAGTGAAAGAGGCGTAAGCCCACGGGCTTACAAAATGCAAGAGGACTCGGAGGGATGTACAATCGAGGAGACGGCCGAAGCTATAGCCTCAACCCTAAAAGCGTGCTATGCGCCGATCGAAGTCGATCCTGTAAGTACGCCGCCCATTGCACATTCAGACCGTGATAAGACAACAACCATCAAGAAACGTAAGCTACTTGCGTATGCCGACCTAGAACATTTTTTTTTTAACTGCTTTACGTCTCTCAACAGCTAGGTCTTTAGAGACGGGAAAGGATGGGGGCAAGGAATGTGAAGGAATTCGGCCATGGCCTTTTTAAGGAAGCATCCCAGCATTTGCCTGGAGTGATTTGGGAAACCATGGAAAACCCAAATCTGGATGCCCGGACGGGGATTCGAACCGCCGTCCTCCTGAATGCGAGGCCAGAACGCTATCTGTTACACCACCACGCTCGGTGACCTAGAACAGACTTCTTGCATAAGTACCAGATTTGAAGGAACCCCAACTGGGGAAATTGACCTAAATATAAATATCGATAGAGTTCCATCTACGCCTAATAACCCCACAATTTCCACATGCCTTACAGCAAGTGAAGAGACAGCCCAATCAGAAATGTCAATAACAACTTATACTAGCAATTGCAACCAAAATGCCATAGTTAAGGGATCCAGGGATCTACCAACAGATGATTCAACAAATGCTCAAGCAGCTACTCTATTAAGACAAGAGAAATTCATGTATTCAGAATGCGATTCTGGTCCATTCATAGTTTATGCAGAACAGACAAATTCGGAAAACCACCCAAATAGAGGTGCCCTCTGACGTCTACACCCCATGTCTGTTGGTAAATTTATTAGGAACTCGATCCCAGAAATGAAGCATTCGATACTTAACATATCAGCTAAGGGAAAGAACCGTGTCCAGATCGAATTCAACAACTATAAGGCAGCAAACAGCTTGTCATCAGTCACCAACCACCGCCAGAATATAAAATTCTTTATACTGCGCTATCGCACCATTAAACAGGGGATAATAAGAGGGGTAGATACAAGATTAACTGATAAGGAAACACTAAATGTAGTAGATTCAGATAACGAAGTAATAGGAGCCAGAAGACTAAAACGTAAGATCATAATTGACGGAAACTACCAGTGGATCCTGCGCCAAATGGTATGCATTACTTTCAAAGGACAGAGCCTTCCACCACACGTTTTCATCCATTACACTAGATGCCAAGTCGAACCACATGTGCAAAAAGTTACTCAGTGTTATAAATGCTTGAGATATGGTCATGTCAACAAGCACTGTCGCAGCAATGCTCGATGTGACGGAGTCACCCACGAAACATCTGGATGTAACAAAACCGATAACTTTCACTGTGCAGTATGTAGAGGAGACCATATACATCAAGCTCCAGCTCAGAGTTTGTGAAATAAAAGCGCATCAAGGCCCTTATGGCCTACAATAACCTCATATTAGAACAAGCCTGAACACTAGAAAACCCAACCTCTTACGCCAAACAAGCTGCCAGCCCCTCCTTTACCCCAGATCCAGCCATATTTCCTCCAATGTGGACGCCTAAATCCGGAAGGCTAACAACCACTCCCACACAAGCACAGACAATGGCTAAACCTACCCCTACTCTGCAAGAACGACTCCATAAGCAAGCCAGAGCTGAGCCTTCACCCAAGCAGCAACAAACTAGATGTCAACATGTAAAGATTCCATCAGAACTGTACTTTGATCACGGACCTTCCACATCTGCTCCGATAAGCTACAACCCTCACAGGCCCCTGAGTGTCGAAAAGGAAGATCCCCTCATAGACAAAGTGGTCTCCATTGTCTCCTCGCTTTTGAAGATGGCAAGTTCAGGCGTTATGCCAGACATTAGAGATTTTATCAGAAAATCCTTAGTGCCCAACAATAATGGGGAGATGAAATAACTTCATACAGTGGAACATCCGGTCAATCCGGTCTAACAAAGAAAACCTAGTATACCTTTTCCAAGAAAACTCCATTGCAGTTGCAGGACTAATGGAAACATGGTTGAAACCGGAGTGCCAATTCTTTTGTACAGGATGCAAAGTGATTCGGTCGGATTGAATAGATGGATACGGAGGGTGGCCCTTTTGATCAAAAACGGAATACAGTACGAGGAAATACAGCTCAACATGCAGGGCTCGCGTCTACAAGCCTGCGCAGCTAACATAGAATATGACAGCAGAAACCACAGAAAAATAGCAGTTGCCTCAATCTATAGATCCCCTCAAACTCCAGTCTCTAAAAGAGAAATTCTTCAGGTAATAAAGCAATTAACCCCTCCAATGCTAATCATGGCGGATCTTAACGCCCACCACCAACAGTGTGGAAGCGAATCCAACTGTGCAGTGCTAATGGAGCTACTGGAAGAAATGAACTTGGTCCTACTGAACGACGGATCAGAAACGAGGTACCATAGACCCACAGAACGTAAATCGGCAGTGGATATATCACTCTTCTCCCCGGATCTGGCCTTCGACATAGGTTGGCAGATCTTCACCGACACATCAGGATCGGATCATTTTCCCATTATAATGACACCTCCAAATCAGATATTCGAGGGCACACATTAACAACAGCGATATAATCGCCATACCGCTGGAAGGTAACTAACGCGGATTGGTTGAAGTACGATACAGAAATAACAAGAAATCTTGAGGGCTTCGAATTCTCGGATGACGTAGTAGCCGACTACCAATCCCTTATGACAGCCATCGAAAAGGCGGCAATGAAAGCTTTCCCTGAGATTAGATCGCACACCTACCATAGAAAATCACCCCCTTGGTGGGATAAAGACTGTCACCTAGCAATAAAAGAAAGACAGATGGCCCTCAGGAGATACAAAGACTCGGCAACAGAAGAGAACTATATATATCTCCGGAAGATAGAAGCAAGGACCAAAAAGAGTATTAAAGTAGAAAAAACGCCAAGGTTGGACCGACTTCTGTAATTCTCTCAACAGAACGTTGCCAATAAAAGAGGTTTGGAGAAAAATAAAAGGCTTCCAGAATGCGACGGGAACGACACATAATACTTCTCCACCTATACTGGTTGTGGAGGACATTTTACGCAACCTTACCCCAGCCACAGTTTCGGAGGAGGTGGTGAACACAGAAGATGGGAGGCAATATGACACTCTGTTAGCACCCTTCACGGAAGAGGAATTTAATGCAGCACTTAAACACAACAACAACAGTGCCCCTGGCCCAGATAACATCCATTATAGCATGATCTCATTCCTCCCAAGCCAAGCGAAGAACATACTTTTAAGACTGATGAACGCCGTGTGGAGCAAACGCGTGAATGTACCGGAGATGAAGCGCGTAAGAGTAGTGCCAATTTTGAAACATGGCAAAGACCTAACACTCGCCTCGTCATACAGACCAATATCGCTGTTATCCTGTAGCCTCAAAACTCTTGAACGAATGGTTAAACACTGTCTGGAGTGGTATCTAGAAAACAACAGCCTACTTCCATGGCAGCAAATGGGCTTCAGGAAAGGCAAGGGTACCATAGAGGTAGTAGCACACCTCATGACATATCTACGAATGCTACCGCTCTAACGCGTATCTCATAACCTTGTATGTGGATCTAACGCATGCTTATGACAATGTGGTGCCATCAGTCCTCTAGGAAGCTATTGGACATGGGACTACCTAGCGAATTTGTAGCTAACCTAATCTCATTGCAAACAGGGAGGTCACTAGAGATTCCCATCAATGGTACAATAGTCGGCCCTCTAATAGCAACTCGAGGTCTCCCTCAAGGCTCCACGCTCTCCCCGTTGCTTTTAACATCTATACCAGTGACCTCGGATGACTGGTAATAGGAAAGGTAATGATACTCCAGTACGCAGATGACTTATGCTTCTATGTAATGATGAACGAGTTAGTTGATTGCAAGAAGGCCCTAGAAGACGTGGTCGAGCGACTACGGCAATGGCTTATACATATCACAAACCAAGTCAGCGGTGTCAATTTACAGCAGACGTAGAATCCCTGATATGGACGAGGTACACCTTGGATCTTTCTGCTTCCCGTATCGACTAGTTGTTAAATACCTGGGAGTCACAATGGATAACAAGCTTAACTGGAAACATCAAATCAAAGACATCTCAAGCAAATGTGAGACGGCACTTAATGTCGTGAAAGCAACCACAAAACCTTGGTGGGGTACAGACCCGAAAGTTGCCCTGACTTTATACCGATCACTCATCAGACCACGTTTTGACTACGCAAGCATGTTCTACGGATCAGCAGCGGATAACACCCTTCGAAGCCTCGACAGATTGCAGTACAAAGCACTAAGAATATGCACAGGGGCTATGACGTCAACACCCACTAATGTGCTACTGGTAGAAGCAGTAGAGCCACCTCTCTATATACGACGTATGCAACTTTGTAAACAGTTCCTACTTAAACAAAAGAAGATTAATAACAACACCCTCATCTGGAAAATTGAGGCCCTTGGAAACCAACTGACTTGCAGAAGATACTGGTCATGCAAAAAGACCCCAATACTCATAACCGCACTAAAAGAAATCAACAGATACAACAACAACATAATGTCGTCATACCTCCTGCCAGACTTTGGTATGCCATATGAAGCAACCGTTACACCACTCAACGTGAGAACCGACATCAATCTGGAAGACCCCAGACATGGCAGTACCGCTAAGTTGACTGAATTCCTTGCGCAATGGCCAAACACATCCCACATCTACACAGATGGGCTGAAACCCCATTCATCAGTTGGCTGTGCATACTTGGATCTTAAGAGGAAGTGATATGATATGTTCAAACTACCCGGAGAAGCATCCGTCTTCACAGCGGAAATGGTGGCAATTCAGAAGGCAATTGAGTATGCTGAGGCTTCGCTGGACACAACATCAGTCATAATACCAGACTCCTGCTCGTCGTTGACCAGCCTGCAAGGACACACGCAAGTTGCCAACAAAGCCAGTATTTTATGCAACATCTTGGAAGCAGCATACCTTGTGAAACAAAAAGGCAAAATGCTTGTGTTCATGTGGGTGAAAGCCCACAGCGGCCTAGAAGGAAACGAATGGGTGGACCAGCTGGCGAAGCTAGCATGCGAGAGGAAGACAGTGCCTATCCGTTTGTAACTGTGAGGGACCTAATGACAACCGCAAAAAAAGAAGCAAGAGAATCATGGAACAGAGAGTGGGAAGAGTAACAACTGGTCAAAGGAAAACACTATGGACAGATCCACCCCATCATCCCTAGACAGCATTGGTACCAACAACTCAAGATCCCAAGAAAAAATATCGTAACCATCTCCAGACTAAAGTTCAACCATGGCTGTTTCCACGCACACCTGAACAGAAAAAACATAGCTCAAACCCCCTTATGCGGATGCGACGAGACGAGCATAGGAGACATGGACCATATCCTCTTTGGCTGCAAGGACAGATACAACAACACCACAGACCTAATAAAACAACTGGCAAAACTAGGTCACGGCCAACCATCAAAAGTGTCACACCTTCTCGCGACGCCAGGATCTTCACATTGCTATGCAGATTTCTAAAAGACTAAGATGGACATATGAACCTACAGATAGATGCCTATAAACATTAGTGTTTCCAACTCTTAGTAGATATCTTATAACTGAATTATGTACTTATTAATAGATATCAGATGTTGTATGGTAATAGTGATCATGTACTATTTGTGATAGATACTTAAGAATTGTGTTATGGACATATTTGTGAAAAAATACTCATAAGCTGTAGTATGGCTGTATAACAATAAAAAAAAGTTTTACTAGTCTTTAATATTTACAGTCCTTCTGGGATGTACATGTATTCTCCTTTGCTTCTTGGAAAAAATTTTCACTTCACACTTTTAGCACAGTGTACCTTCTACGATGTCCACTTTAGAATGCAAGTGTCAATAATTCCCCTCATTATACACATAAAGTCTTAAGTAGTATCTCAAGTTACTTTAAAGGACTGGTACCTATCTTATAGGTGTTTTCTAATAGATTATTCTGAAGTTTATTCAAATCTGTAAAGAGATCTTTCTTGTTTCTTTGTACGCACATCTGTTGACTGTGCGGTTGCACTTACACCTTTATGAACCTCAGTCATTTAAATATATTCAATTAAGTCTGGCATATTTTTCACTATAAGATGCGAAGTGTTTTCATTGCTGTTAATATAAATAGTTCAGTAACCAGCTGTTTGAAATGATAATCGAACAACAGTTTGACAATGATTACACAATATGTTTTGTCCCCACCACCAATTCTGTAAGTCAGATTAAAGTGCTATTATTGCCATGTTATCCAGAAGCAATCTGACTTCATTAATTACATTATTACTCAGTGCCTCTGAGATATTTATATGGGAATCTAGAGAACAGTGGAAGGAATATCATAAACTTTGTGATAGTAACTTTAAGTTTAATTAAATTTGATTTTGCATTCCGACTTTTTTTTTTCCCCAGCTTTGTGCCTTGTTGAGGTCATTTGTGGCAGGAAAGGACAAGGGGGCAATGAACTAGAAGGAATTCAGCCACATACTTTCAAAGGAATCATCCCAGCATTTGACTGGAGTGATTTTGGGAAACTGTCAGAGTTGGTATCTACTTCATTACAAGTAATGTTTTACTTATGACTATAAATACACCACCTCAGGGGATTCCAACCTATCCATTCAGGAAACTTTCATGCTGTTACTAAAAATTTATGCAGAACATTTATCTGGTTTCATTCAACTTTCGGTATGATGCAGCTAACTAAGTACTTTGAACCACTGATTCCCACAATCTAAGCTTTGCACACGACAGAGAATTTATCTGTGTTTCCTACGACCATATTTTAACCCCTACCTCAGCCTTAAAAAAATAAAAATAGATCACTGCACTCCACATGGCCTGTGCTATTTGTTTAGCCAATTATTATGTGTAGTGCACCCCTGACCTGCTCAAGGGAATCCTAGATGTCTCAACCCTATGATGAAGATCAATGAATCCACAGTCAAGATCCTGGCTTCTAAGCAGAAGTGTTGCACTCCTATTCAGACCCTCTATTTAGCTCTGAACTACAGGTCCACAGTTTGTTCTCTCGATGATGATGCGGATTATTTGCTCTGCTGATTTCTGGCAGGTCACAGATATATGAGAGGATAAACTTAGATCCCAGATGACATCATTGATGTCAACATGCACCACAATCTACAGATGGTTATGCCCCACCCATTCAATGACATCCGGGATGGTCTCTTCCCCTAAGAGGCTCCATACCCCAACTAACATTGGAGCTTCCCCTTCCGTGTTTACGCAGACTTTGCAGGATGAGGGGCAGCTAACTTGCGGAATAAAGGCCGTGGAACCAGATCAGTCCCCGACAGTAAGAAAAAGTGGTTGCACTGTGACTGTGAGCTAATGTGACTGTCCCTGAATGCAACTTGAGTTCCAGATACCATAAACCAGCCACTAACAAGTGACTGTCACAGAACAGCCTCACTGTCCACCTGACATGCAGGTTTGACTGTTCTCAGGGGTGAACATGTGAGCGTCCTGGCTTCCTCAGGGTCACGTTTTCACACCTGCTGCAGCTTACAGCTATGTGACTTCCATAAAATATCAGCCACCTGAACCTGTTTCTGCAAAAAGCAAACACAGAACGTACGCATTTCTATTAAAAAATGAATCCTCTGTGGAGAAACTATTGAACCAGTATATTTCTTGCGCTTACCACATCACACTGATGATTTTTTTTTTATTGCTTTACATCTCTTAACAGCAAGGTCTTTAGAGATGGGAAAGGATGGGGGGCAAGGAATGGGAAGGAATTCGGCCATGGCCTTTTTAAGGAAGCATCCTGGCATTTGCCTGGAGTGATTTGGGAAACCATGGAAAACCCAAATCTGGAGGCCCGGACGGCTATTCGAACCGCCGTCCTCCCGAATGCGAGGCCAGAACGCTATCCGTTACACCACCGCGCTCTGTTCAAAGATACAACATCACACAGAAAGTAATAGTAAGTATTTAGCATCAGATGGGATTTGCCAGTTTAACATATAGACCTTTTTACAGCATTTAGTCTGTGATAGAACATCTTCGAAGTCAAACAGAACATATTCTCACAAAAGTATATTCACAAACCAAGTATTATTTCTATTAGAATATCTCAAAACACAACTAAAAAACTGCCTATCATTTTAACTAACATTATGCATGGTGGAACTGGTACATTTTATTAGTAAATTCATCCAGATGGTAAAGCAAAATGAATCAAAAATCAAATGGCTACCACACTGTGTCGCCTTACAAAATTTGGTCTGAAGAGCAGTTAGTAAGAATGAAAGGACAGATTTATGATTCCAAAATCAGTTTTCAACAGTAATGCTCTTTCTAGTGATGTTACCATACCATTATACAATTGGTTCAGTGGTTTTGATTTCCACCATATGAAGTATGATAAAAACATAACGGGACTTTTTGTTTTTCTTAAAGAATATTTATTTATTAACCAGGATCAATTTTGTTCCCTTCAAAGTAATCCCCCTCAGATAAAATACACTTGTGCCAGCAGTTTTTCCAAACTTGGAAGCACTTCTTGAATTAACTTCTCGGTATAGCATTCAGCTCCTTCAGCAATTCTATTTTTATCTTATCAATGGTGTCAAAAGTCATCCTTTTAAGGTTCTCTACACTCTCGGGGATAGAAAGAAGACACGGTGGCCGAGGTAAAACAATAGTTTTGTTTTTTACCAAAAAATCGCAAATAACCAGTGAGGTGTCAGCGGGAGCACTAGTGTGATGCAATGTTGGTATAAACCTTAAACATAATAGATGTGAGACACCTGGTTAGGGGAATGGATGTAAACACGTCAATACCTACCACATCAGTCGTGTAGTAGGGGAAAGAAATTTCCATCACCATGATATTCATCCAGCTTTCATTCATTCATTCACAATGCCTATGGCATAATGGATTGAACATATAAACATCACAGTAATCCACATAAAACAGCAACATATACACACACTTCGAAGTGAAACCACCCAGGTTAAATTTCCCAGGAAAGCTGCCACGGGGGAGTAATTCCTTCCAGGACAGCCACCAGCCTGGGATACCAATCACATAATAAGCTGTATCTTGTTGGCATTCATTTTCATTCCAAGTTGAGCCAGCCAGTTAGATAGATATCATGGCCGCAGTCCACTCCAGTTTTAATCCTATTATATAACATTATGTAATTTACAATCAATCTAACTTCTGACTGTAAACCATCAATACAATCATCCACTAGAATAATTAACAGCAATGGCCCAAATATACTACTCTGTGGCGTGCCTGTTTTTAAATGTACCTATTTTGATAATGAATCTCTTTCCACAAAGGAAATTTTCCTACAATTTAAGAATTCCTCTACCCGGAAACCATTTTTTTTTAATCTACTCCAATGGTTTTTACTTCATTTACCACCATTTTCTGGCCCACTCGGGAATGCCTTGAAGAGATATAGAGCTACACTGTAACATATGTGAATTCGGGTTTAAAATGGGTAGTTTATTCAGTCTACACAAGTGTTCACCCACATCTCACAGAGCACAAATAACCTGTCACCATGCTGAATCTATCTATTCTGCCAGCAAACGTGTAGAGGTAAGAGCTTATGTCAGCCTGTTGCCAACCAGGAAAAGATATGATTCGCTTCTAGCTTTGTCTCGTTAGCGTTTGGGTATTTGGTTAGATAAAGTATTAAATAATTCATTCCATCTGTGTAATGTAAGGTTGTTTGTCATTCTCCTGGCATTTGTGTTATTCTAATGCCTTGTAGTAACCATATTTGGTAGTCTCAGGTTGGATCTTGATAGTAATAGTTATTCAGTCAATATCATAATGCACGTTTTGGTTATTCGACGGTTCAGCATGTTAAGAAGTTCTTTTATTCAGTATTGCCCAATTGGTATCTCTGTATCCAAATGAGCATGAGTATGTTATTCCTTTCCATCCTAAACTTAGTTCAGTTGGTGCAGAGGAAATATATGGTTAGGTTTAAATTATTAAATACTTGTTCTATCTACCCACTGTGTTCACCAAGTCATTTCAAGTTGTTAAGTTAGGACTAGAGTTATTTCACGTAATAGTTGAGTGGAGTATGTTGGTAATATGTCAAGAAGGTAAGCTTTGTTCAACATCTAATTAATATCACCATTAATAGCAGTTCGGGATCTCTGCTTAAACAATGATGGCCCTGGTGTCAGTTATATCTATCCTGACAAATAACATCTTGGTGCCAGCAAATATTTAACCCATAATGAATTAGAAAAATAGCTTAAAATCTAATAACACTTCTAGAACCACTAAAATATGTAACTCCGCCAACAGAGTGGACTGCAACCACCCCAATCTATTAAAAATAGTGTTAGTCATTCATAACACCATCAACTTCACCTCCCTTCTTGATATTTTTAGCTTTACACCTCATCGAAGTCATTGGAGGCGGAAAAGGAATGGAGGCCAGGAACAGGAAGGAATTCGGCCATGACCTTTTGAATGAACCAGCATGCCATTCACCCTGAGTGATTTGGGGAAACCATGGAAAACCCAAATACCCAAAATTGGATGACCGGACCAGGATTCGACCCCACGCCCTCCCGAATGCAAAGCCGGAGCATTACTGCTCACCCACCAAGCTCAATTGTCCACTTTACCTGCAATATCTTGCATATAACAGACTCTTCAATATGCATGCTTAAACCCACATTGCCATTTTGGAAAACAGTTCTTTTATTCAGACAATTCTGATTCAGTTGCACACCAATCTCTCCATCAACTTACCCACTACTGATGACAAACTTATATGCAGAAGCTCTCCCGCCGATTTTCTCTTTCCTTCTCTGAATGACGTCACCAATTATAGCAATAAATCAGTTACTTAATATCCCTGCTATATAACTTTTTTTGCCATCCTTAGCAACAACTGTCTGGATATCTTCCCTTTCCCTCACTTTTCTAACATATCCATAGAATCTTCTAAATACATCAATCAGTGGTCCTCCTCCAGCTACAATATTCTTATCTGCTTCAAATGTTCAAACTTCCTCTCCACTATACTGGTGCTCTCTTTCCACAAACTAAACCATTTCCTGAAACACCTCTTTGGTTCTGAAATATGTACCTTTTCATAATGGTACCTATAAATACCTTCAGTTTTGGCCACTGGTTTACTAAACCCACTTAAATCGCTTCATGCTAACTTATTCCTTATATAAACTGAAACAACAAAATTATCATCAGGCTTTAACCCTCCTTCCCCCACAAAGATATTTGCATATTTCTGCTCTCTTCTGGTACTAATCTTATTTGCTTCCAAGTCCACAACTGGTAAATTCAAATCTTCGCCAATAATTACTATCCTGTACGCACCTCTGACAAATGAATATGAATTTAATTTCTGCCTCAGGACCTCATCTTAGCCATTCATTCTTCCAATCCGGTGAGGAGCCAAGCCCCTTATTTCATCTCCCCAGAAATTGACCACCATTAACTTATGATTATCATCTATGAATAACAGCCAACTGTAGTAGCATTTTGCAAACAGTATGATAACTCCTTCAACAGTTTCTCCTCAATTTTTGCAGTTCACTCAATAACCAATGGAAAAATCTCATTTCCAGCACTCTTTTATTTTAACAAATATTATCTCTATATCTATTTGCGGACTGTGAATCTCTTTTTTAGTTAGTAAACTCTATTAATGTGTTCATTGTAATTTTACAGTTCACTAGTAGAAACTGGGTCTGATATTTTTCTTGTCATTGCTCTTCACCTTTCTTTTTGTGACTTCCCTTCTAATTGTTTAATCAGCCTTTTTCTGTGGTATTTATCATTTTTCTACTATATGTCTGTATTCAATGCCTCTTTGATCACTCATTTTTATCCCCTCACCAACAGAGAAACCTAAAAGTCACAATTCTAACCTCATCATAACAGAAGTGGGGTCTGTTACTGCTATGTGTTTCTTCTTGTACCACTGTGCCCTCTGTTATGGCCTTCCTCTCTATACTTGACCAAATCATTGCAATATTTTGATTAGAACTACATCATATATTTGGCAGAATAATTATGTTAACTCTTATCAACACTCTTCAGGTAATCAAAGCACGTTTCCTGTCTCCCCATTTTTGAACAAGTCACCACACCAGTCTTCTTGCACAAAGGTAATGTCACAAATTATTCAATACATTAAAGAGTTACTCAGAAGATGGTAAAGAGCAGAAATAAATGATTATTACCTTCATAACTTGAGAGATTTTTCACAATCAAGAAAGGATTTTGCTCTCAGTTGTAAGAGAATTTCAATTTGAAGAATATCATAATTTCCTAAAAGGATAATTATAACTGGAGGTTGGTAACTGCACTTTTATGAACTGAAAACAAATTCTGCTTAGAGGAAGACGACCAGTTTGGATGTGAAAGCTAAGTTCCAAGTTTAAAGCTTATGTTTGACGTTTTACAATAGAATTATATGCAAAATCTATACTATGTAATAAAATTGTAGAGAAGGCGTCTGAATGAAATTTATTTCAAAAAAAGTAATTTCAATGTACACTACTAATGACACAGATGCCTAACTGTAAAATTTTGAATTTTTGTCTGTCTGTACATTTGTGCATTGCACAAAAGCTAACAGACAGACTTTAATGAAACTGCACATAGCGATATCTTATCGCTGGCCAAGATGTAGGAGAAATTTTATTCAGATTAGCAACATAGTTCCAAATGAATCGGAGGGAAAACAAATTTTTGACTGACAGCGTATCGCGGAAAAACTAATAACCAGACTTTAATGGAATGGCACATAATGATAGCTTATGTCACCAGGCAATAAACAAGATACTTTTTCCCCAGATTAGCACTGTATTTAATCCATGATACACAGGCCAACCACAAACTGAGAAACAAATAAAATCAAATAATCTATTTGATCTCTAATATAATCTATTCATTTGATACTGCCAGCGCAAGCAAGCCTTCTCGCAGTTGAAATGATTACCGCGATTAGCCCTATATACACAGTGACTGGGTGTTTAAATTGTAAAAATTATAACAGATTGACTGTGATGCAATTAGTTACCTGTTCGAACACACGACAATTTCAAATATTGCTTGCAGAGAAACTTTGAACAATACCGAAGTATACATGTGGATCATCCATTCTTCCAAATAAGTTGCAAGTAGTAGTAAAAACAAATCATACCCACAAACATGATAAAATAAAATAGTCTTCCTGGATTTGCAGCCAGATAGTGTCATAAAAAGATGTTTCAACATCCTCTGTTGTCTTCATCAGGTATGTTGCATGTACACACCAGGAAAATTTCCATTCACAGATGTTTAAAGCATTTACATAAACCTAAATTTAGTAGAGGAAGAGGTCCAAGAAAAAGGATAAAAACAGGGCTACTCTTCTGCTTTTCCTTACCTAGCAAATATTTCTTTGGTACAACGTAATCTTCTTTGGTGTCCAGCTGGATGGTGTTGTAGAAACAACGTTTCTACAGCTGGATCTGATGTCGGTGTCGTGTAGCTTCCGGTTGGTATAAGCTTGCTGTGACTGTGTAGACTGGCTTAGCCTAGTATTGTGCTTCCTTTTATCTACTAAGAAAATGAGTGCAAACTTGGATCCTACAATATCTGCTCCCAGGGTTCTCAAGTCTTCCTCATGGGTCGATATGCAATCCAAGATGCTAGCAGGACTGTTCTGACAGTGTTGCATGTGCTTGCTTAACTGAGGGTTTGCTTAGTTTCCACCCTGTCATGAAGATCTGCCTCCAGGCAGTCACAGCAAGCTTATATGAGGGTGAATCAAAAAGTAAGTTACACTTCCAAGTTATAGCCATTTATGGAACCACCTACACATAGGCAACACGGTCATGACCACATACAACATAGGTTTACTTTTCCACATATTCCCCAAGAGACTAAACATTTCTTGGAACAGTCAACCAACTTTTTGATTCCAGATGTGTAGAAATCACCTCCAGTACTATGCAACCACCTGGAGACAGCTGCCTTCACCCCCTCCTCATTTTTGAATCGTCATCCACCGAGATCCTTTATCAGCTTACGGAACACGTGATAATTGCACGATAATGCGACACCTCACACGGGCTGCCAAATGTTTGAACTGCTGCAGCAATTCAAGTGGGAGATATGGCAACATCCTCCACACAGTTCAGACTTAGCGCCATGCGATTATCATGTGTTCGGTAAGCTGAAAAGGGACCTCAGTGGACGATTCCAAAATGATGAGGTGAAAGCAACTGTCTCCAGGTGATTACATAGTGCTGGAGGTGATTTCTACGCATCCAGAATTGGAAAGTTGGTTAACTGTTCCGAGAAATGTTTACAGTCTCTTGGGGACTGTGTGGAAAAGTGAACTTACATTTGATTTAGCCGTGTTGCCTATGTATAGGTGGTTTCATAAATGGCCATTAGTTGGAAGTGTCCCGATGACAGTAAAACCAGCTGTTGAAACATTGTGTTTCTACATCATCCTGAGAAGATAACATTGCATTATTACACCAGGAAAATCTCCACTCACGTTTTTTATAATAGCTTATCTTTGAATTAATAGCGCAAATCTCATACTCTGTACAGAAAAAGTTGTGGGCTTAGCTAGTTTAACTGAAGAATCGTATGTCAGCATACAACTTGTTTGGCTTCCTAAATTAATTATCACTAGTTTAATCTTGTTGTAAAATTTTACTTAAACTTCAATAAGAAAAACTGCTTCTCCAAATGTAATAATTTTGACAATCTTGTGGCTGCCTCTCTTAGATACCAAGGGTAAGCATAAAAATATAAGGGTAACATACAAAAGTTTTTTAAAAAAATATTCATTTATAAGCAGTTCTCACAGCAAGATCAAGTTGTCATTGCCATGTTGTTCCTCATTTTGTAGACCAACACTTATGAGCTGGGGAAATTTCAACCATAGGCCAAGTATGTCGGTAAGAATTCATGAAGCTCAGTAATGAGAATAAATGGAAGGGTAGGTAAAGTCTGGCTGAATCACGTAAAGATCTTCTATATGTATAATTAAGCCAAAAGTGTTTACTTCTGTAGATGTCAACACCATGATTGCACACACAAATGTGTGACAAAAACAGTACTGCAGTTTTAAAATTGTATGAGGTTTGTTCAAAACATAAGGAGACTTTTTATTAAAAAATATTTATTTAGTTATCAATATTTATGTTGTCCCCTTCAAAGTAATCCCCCTCAAATATAATACACTTGTGCCAATGTTTCTTCCAATCCTTGAAGCACTTCTGATAAGCAAGCACTTTTTGGTATAGCCTTGAGCTCTTTCAGCAATGAAGTCTTTATCTATTTCATCATTGAAAATCTTCATCCTTTCATTGGTTGTTGTTGCTTTAGGGCGCGTCGACAGCGGGGTCATTAGCGCCTTTCATTGGTCTCTTCAGTTTTGGGAACAGGAAAAAAATTACAGAGGGCCAAATCTCATGAATATGGTGGCTGAGGCATGATTGTGGTGTTTTTTTTTGCCAAAAAAAAAAATCACTCACAAGCAACAATGAATGAACAGGTGCATTGCCGTGATTGAAAAAGCCATGAATTATTTTCCCACAAATCCGGACTTTATTTGTATTGCTTTTTGCAAACAGCGCATAAATTCAAGGCAATACTCCTCATTGCCCATACAACCTTGTGGTAAAATCTCCCCATGCACTACACTACGGTAATCGAAGAAAACAGTGAGCAAAACCTTGGTGTGCTTTTTTCGGTCTCGGATCTTCTGGGCTCTTCCATTTGGGATGAGTGGGCCTTTGTTTTGACGTTATAACCATATACCCACAATTCGTCACCAGTTATGACCCTTTTGAGGATTTTCTGTGACCTCATTCAACAGCTCCTGAGTGATGCTCATGCGACAGTTCTTCTGGTCAAAATTCAGCAGTTTCGGAACAAAACTACACCGACATACGTCTTATGCCCAAAATATCCGAAAAAATTGCATGGCTTGAGCCAACTGAGATGCTGACTTCATCAGCAACTTCTCTAATGATGATTCTCCAACACCATTTTCTTCACTTCTTTATCATTTTAGTCAGTTGTTGAAGTGCTGGGGCATCCAGAGCGAGGTTCGTCATTGACATCTTCTCGGCCATCTTGGAAGAGCTTGTACCAATTATAAACATTTTTTTACTCAAAATTTGATGCAAACTCTTTGATCCATTTTTTTCGACAGCAGAAAATCGCAGATCACACAAAACACTTCTCTGATTTATGCCTCTCACAAACAATACATTGAAAATGTGAAGATATGTGCAGGACAAGCATACCAAATTTAGAAAAACAAAAATTGACTGTACATATCCAGCGAAATTCAAAGTCGCCTTACTTCTTGAACAAACCTCATATATGAGAGCCAAGAATGTGAGCATATGCAATGTAACTCCTGTACAGTCAAATGTAAGTGCACAGACTTACTATATATGTAGCAAGTCTCATACAACAAACATTCCTTTCCTTACAATTTAGTCATCAGTGGCAGATACAACTGTTCCTATAGAAGAATCTCTCCAGATACACCGAAAACTTATCCCAAGCTCTCATCTCCTGCTGCTGCCACCCTGTTCTAGTACAACAACAAATCTCTCATACAATTACTCCAATTACATTCCTCTTAAAACTAACCACTGCCCTGTTTTCATCACCCAGTTCTTTCCTGGACTTGAGCCCATTAACTCAATCCTTATTAATGGGCACGGCTTGCAACGACCCATCCCCGAAATGTGCATCCTTCTTGACAGAATCCTGCAAACTGCCCAATGCACATGCTTCAGCAGAACACCAAAATTCAAGAATATTTTAGTTCACAAATACTCACCTTGTAACTATCCCAAACCACCACTTGGATCAGTCCTATGCAAGAGACCCCTAATTAAAAACATGCAGCCAGCTACCACCACATACTCCTGACTGACCAAAAGGAAAACTTTTCCCATCACTGAACATGCAAACATGCACCACAACTCAACTGTCTCTATTGTACCAGTTCATATATTGGCCTCACCACTAACGTACTCCCCATCAGAATGAATGGCCAGAGGCAAACAATTATAAGAGTGACATATCCCATCCAATGGCAGAACATTTCAGTACCCACAAATTAAATAATTTAAATAACTGTTTTACAGTGAGCTGTGTCAGGGTCTTCTCTGAACTCTGCAGATCAGACTAGCTTACCAAACATATCCTGGCCCCAATCTCTGGTAAGATCCTTCCAGTGTACCCAAAACTTATTATTTATTCATATAAATCTTAAATTTAATATTTACATCCAACATTAATTACTTTGGCAATGTTCTCCCACTTCTTGTGATAATGTTTCTCCAGAACTGCCGATTCAGTATCCCCCCCCATTGTAAAACAATTTGCTTGCTCGTGGTTGTAGCATAAAGCAATTAGCCTTAATTGTGATCATCTCTGGTAACCTTACAGATTCTATTTAATGGTCGCCAATCCCACGTAATTACCTCAAGGGATAAAGGTATGTTCTTAAAAAACAACTTCAGACTTCCTGATAAATTCAAAATTATATATTTTGTAAAAGTTCTTACATAAACTCAGTACCAGCGTAGGCCAAATAGAGAAGCATCAGACTTCTATCCAAAAGAAATTATTACAGGTTAAAACATCTTCTCACAGGAAGCAACTTCCTCCTAAACCCTAGATGAAAGTTATAAGTTCATCTCGAAAGAAGAGCGAGCCCACACCACTGTTGCGTCACTACTAAAATTTTCTACATCTCTGCGACCAACCAACCAACCAACCCTTACCGTTCAATTTCTGCTGGATTACTGCTGCTACTTGAAGCTAGTTTGGCCTCCTCATATCCATATTGTGCCCATCTGACTCAACATACACATGATTTGACAAAGGGAAACCTTATTTTTATTCCAATCTTCTGAAATTTTGTGAAGCATATTTTAAATGTCAATTTTAGTTATGAGAGCTTTTCTCCTAGGTGTTGTGGATTTTGAGCTAAAGTTGTGAAAGCTTTAATTTGTCACCATTCCTACAATTCTTCAGTCTGTGAAATGATTCTGTCATCAAAATACTCTATAAAAATTTCCTCAACGTTTGACATATAACACATCTAGATCCCAAATATATTTGATAGTGAAAATCGACTTTGACTATAAGTGCAAAGTCGGCTAAAAACTTTGATGTCTATTATCTCCAAATATATGAGTGCTACCCATCTGTAAAATATCTCAAACTTTGCTAAATTTGATTCTCTATCTGATGGTAATATTATTTCCTCATTATCTATTTCCCTTAATGCTAATCCTTTGTTTCCAAAATGATGCTTTGTAGCAGTCCTTACATTTAAACCTTAATTTCCCTTTTACAGCTTATATATTGTCAGAATCTTTACGAAAATCCAGTTTTCAGTGAAAACTTCTCTTTAATTTGAATGTTGTTTCTATGCCCTCGACCCTTATGTCCGCAGAAATGCTGAATTGTAAAGTCAGCAAAATCTCTTATTTTGCCTAAAAATCATACTTTCCTGTTAGTTATTGACAACTTTTCATATGTTGTGTACTATTTCATGCCAAACTTTTTGAGCCAAGAATCTTTGCTATCCCTTGAAAATAAGGGAAAACTGTTTCTTGTGCAATCTTTTCCATGAGCTTGCAAGATCCCATAGTTCACAATATCTCTTTAATACAGTTTTCTAAAATGCAAGCGTTAGACCTAATTTGAATTGTCATCTTGTCTTACACCTCTGAAAATGAATGTGCCCAAAAGGCTTCTAAAATATTTTAACTTTCTTTATAGTACTTTCAAAAACTGACAAAATAGCTCAAACTCTCCTTACTGACATTTTTTTTCTGACTCTCAAACTACTGGAAAATGCTTCTAAAATGATTTGCTGTTGGTTTTAAGTGTTTTAAGGACCCTTTAAATTTTTGAAGATATACTGACATAAGTAAGGTTATGTGACACCATCTGCATGGGTCATGCAACTTTGGTTCACCGTTCAATCAGTAAGCGGCAGTATGATCACATCTGACCTCATTCAGGGTCTTATCTAATTGCATTAATAAAGTTCAACACAAATATTGTGTTTACATGTTAGCTATTCACAGCTGCCGTCATATATCACAACCATTGGGTTGAATTCTCATACCCTTCCTCAGTTTCATTACCTTAAAGTATTTTCCTGTTTATAGAAACTGTTCTGTATGAAGGGCTCCTTCAAATTTCAACAAGTTGCACCCAGGATTTAACCTTATCATCACTGACCTTTTTAAGATAAATAACAGCACATAACCAGATGTAAAGTATACTGGCTACTTCTGAAATATCAGTGCTCCAAAAGCATGCACAACATTCTGAAATCTGTTGGCCTCAAACTTTCATTTCGTAATTAAAATCTAGAAAATCTCTTACAGTACTATATATTTCCTAATGGTTTTTATTTAAAATGATGGTACATACAGAAATTCAATTCATACATAATATTTAATTTAGCTGTCATAAAAAAAGTTATTTGCAATGATAATTGACTAAAAACAACATACACTAAAATGGAAAGTGTTGATGGGATCTTGAGAGTCTGATGACATTTGATAGTGAAGTTCAATTGGGTAGGACACACTGGGCAGGTGGTAGGGAGAGGTTCTAAAATCCTTCATTTATAGAAGAGGGGATGTACCAGGGAATTGGGTTACAAAACACTGGTCAAACTACTACTGGAATATGATGGGGTACTATGAGACCTCATTATGTGTATTAAATACAGGAGTTGGATGGCATTCAAAGAGGGACAACTAGATTTGTTTGTGAAAATTACCTCAGAATACAATCAGTAAATGACAAAGAATCTGGGTTGGGAGTCACCGGAAGACAGAAGGCAGGTAGAGAGAGTTGTGGGAGTGTATAATGTGTATACTGCTGATGAGAGTAGGTTGGAATTAGGAGCAGCATGTAGAAGGGAAGAAATGACTACGACTACAAGCTGGCACTCAATACCAGTCGTAATGGAGTGGACAAATTTACTTCTGTATGCAAGGGAGTCAGACTGGAATAAATTACCATGGGAAATGTTGAACAATTGACCTGAAACAATAAAAGAATTTAAATTTAAAATTCATAATGAGCAAAAGAAATCATCCTCACAGAATTTTAGATTAAAAATCAAAATAAATTGTGTAGTTAAAGTAGATGTGCAGGGAAATCAGCACCTGGGTGTTCGCTCCAATGCCATTTAAGTTTAAGGTATCCGAAATTTCATAATCACAATACTTAAAGTGATATACAGTAAATTTTATCACTGTCCTGGGCGAACTGTGCACAAACCAACAGATAATTTTTTAGTTGTTATTGTCAGTAAAAAGCATTTTGGTGCATAATGCTTCTTTTCACAAAATCCCGCGTTTGGTGGGATACAGACCATGGTAAAACTTCATGCTACCTTGTAATATGCATGTGTATTATAACCAAATAAGACTAAAACAGTTAATTTTTAGACAAAATAAAATTGACACAAGTTTATTTTTTTTAAAGAAAAAAGAAGAAATTTGCAGAAAAAACTTGAAGTTTGACTGCATAAAAATAACACTGTTCTAAAAAAAAAAAAAAAATTCTGAAAATATTTGTTGCGATTTTTATGGAAATCAATGTGCTGAACTCATATCTAGGGCCGGATTAAGATAGCGTGGGGCCCATAGCAAATGTGAAGAAGGGGCCCTTGGTTTTCACCGTCTGGGGCAGTGGTAGAGCTATAATAATAATTTAAAAAAAGCCCGTAGCATTTGCTAACTCCTGCTACATGGTTAATCAAGTACTGCTCGTATCTACTTTCAGATTTCTTCTATCAGGGACAGTTTTTTTAGAAATGGGATTTTTATTTTTTTACACTTTTTTATTGACTGAAAAACGTTAAACTCTAGTCATAAAAATGATTGAAAACAGTTCAATAGATGAACTACCAAATATATTGACCATTGTACATAAAATGAAAAGCAGCCAAACATTTTTCTTACTATTGATAATCACATTTCTTATTTTCATGATGAATATCTTTGCAGTTCTGAATAATATTCCAGCAATTATCAGCCAACATGGCAGGCATCCACTTCCCTTTGTAGTGCTGTTCGAAATTCATGATGTCCTTATGAAACGCTTCACCGTGTTTATCATGCATGTCGCTGCAGTTTCCGGGAAGTAATCCATACGAGTGCACAAAATGTACAGTTAGTGACAAATTGTATCTATTATTATTATTATTATTTTTTTTTATTTTGTATGCTGTAAGAAGAGGAAATTTGTTTAAGAGGTACCTCAATCCTCTTCCAGTTTCATCCATGACCTTAAAAAATTGCTTCATTAGGCTTAATTTGATGTGAAGTGGAGGAAGATACCAGTTTCTTATGCTGACAATTTTTTCTCTCAGTTTTCATTTCCAACTAGGCAATCCCTTTTTCTTATAATGGGAACTTCTGTGAAGACTATCCCACTCACATATGAAACGTCCATATTTGGTATAGCCTTGTTGCATACCCAATATTATGGCAATAATTTTGAGGGTGCCACATATCTTCCATTTATGTTCACTGTATTTAATGCATGTGATAATATATTCCAAAATGTCATATGACTTTTTAGTCATACTAGCATACGCAACAAAAAGAGGAAATTACAAGCCCACTGTGGAAGTAGAATTGTCTTTGGATGCATCTATAAAAAGTTTCCAGTGCTGCGTAATCAGTCTAACACAAACTCAATTATTAATCTCTATCAATGACTTGTACATTAAAAAATACAGCAAAAGTTTATAAAAAGGTACCAAAATTTGCACATTAAATACAGAAGTTGATGTAGCCAACTGTTTTTTGTATAGAAAAAAAATTATCTGGAAGTTAAAATACATAATTTTTCATATAGCTAAAAAGCTGTGCCTGATGGGTGATTTCTGATTTGAATTCCCCACAAAAAAAATATAAAAAAAATATTCCCACATATCACATTTTTTTTTGTAGAACAGTGTAATTAACTTCTTCCTTCTCCATCAATATTATTTGTTCAAGAAAGAAAAGAGAGACAGTGAGAGAGACAGCAGTTGATTACAAATTTGTATAATTATTTTATGAATGTCTGGTGTTTTGTTGGAGAAATGGTTTAAATTGACTGAACGCTTGATGTAATTAGTTTAAAATCATTAACATGTATGAAATGTTAATTAAAAGACTGTAAGTAAGAATATTATGTAAGCTATAATGTTTCAAATAGGATTTTGGTTGTTTGGAATTGTTTAATTTTGTCAGTATAATGTTTAAATGCTTGAAAATACATCCTAATTTCATTTACAAATGTTTTTAAATAGTATTGTAAGATTTTCTATGGTTTTTGTACGGTTTCTATTTTTGGAGAAATTGTCAGAAGTCTAGAAGCATTGGCTGGCACTTTAAATGTTCACTTTAATATTCTAGGATGCATACTCTAGCTCCCGATTATCGCAATCAGACACTTGGAATGGTGTTAACACGACACTATGTTATTTGCTTATTAATGTGTTTTTAATCTACAGAAAGAAGTCTGATGTTTTGATCGTGTATGTTTTTCAGAGTGTTTCAACAAAATAAAAGTCAAGTAAAAGGAACAATGGTGTTCTTATTTGAGAAGTTATCTATCACTGAGAAATTCAGGAAGTTTAGTAACACACTTGGGAAAGTATAAATCTACTTGAGACCATGTAACACCTGTAAATCTTCATCAATCAGTTTAAAAGCACTAAGATCTGAGTAGTTAATAACTTCCTGGTTCAACTCTCAGCTGAAGGAATAATGGACAGTTAGTTTAGACTTTAATAATTTATCATTTGTCCACATCAAGCTTGCAGAACACTCTAATAACATTCGTTCAACCTGACAAATTAATAAAACTGATAGAGTACTGTCTTTAGAGCCCTAAATTAAAAACAAAATATATCATGTTGAGAAGGAATGACAAACATACAAATTCAATGCAAGCTGTCATGTAATATCAGGGTCATTAGAGGTAGGAAAGGACTTGGGGCAAAGAATTCAACCACAGCTTTTGAAGAAACCATTCTGGAATTCATTTTGGGAATCCACGCAAAACCAAAATCTAGATGGCCAGATGAGGATTCAAACCTGTGTCCTTCCAGATGCCAGGAACTGAGTGTTACCAGGCTCAGTAACTGTCGTTACCTCAAGTCAAAGGAAAAAAAGTTAGGTATTCATGCAATCAGCAGACCATGGAATTATATGTATATTACTGCATGCAAGAACATGTGCAGATACTCTAACCATCACAGTAAACACTAACTATGAAAGTGAGTAAAAAAGATACCTCGAGAACTTCTTTTGTAATTGGC
Source organism: Vandiemenella viatica (assembly GCA_031002005.1). Lineage (NCBI taxonomy): Eukaryota > Metazoa > Arthropoda > Insecta > Orthoptera > Morabidae > Vandiemenella > Vandiemenella viatica. The sequence goes on from CM061921.1 coordinate 109,059,652, forward strand.
ATCTTTTCAAGAACGCCAATGATTTCTTCCACAGCAGCATAGTCGATGACCTACAAACAAAGTAAAACAGTAAGTAAACAAAAATCAGAAACAAAAGTATATTGGCTGTTAGGAAACAATACGGTACAGTGCAGTAAAAGAATGTGTAGAAAATATGCAACAAGCAGAAAATTACCTGCTTTACAACAACCAATTCAAAATTACTGATGCCAGAAATTTTTTAGATATAAATCAATATAAATAAAAAATGAAAAACCACTGAAGGTGGTGAATGTAGTGAAATCCATTCAGTAAAATAATAAAGAAACAAAACTGTCAACTGCATTGATAGTAAGCATTTATCACACATTTATAATAAGTAAACATGTTCTGCAACCAATGGTTATAAAAAATAAAAAGTAAATTAACTTCATGGCAAATGCTTCTAGACACACTACGACTAAATGCAAATTGTAAAATAAAAATAAATCAAGTTATTTTAAACTGTTAAAAAGTAATTGAATAAAAACAGAAAAAAATACTACTTATTCATGTAGTTCTACCCAAAACGTATGAATTTTGATACAGTTAAATCTTTCATTCATAAAACAAACACTTAAAAAGTGTTTGCTGCTCAATGTTAATGAGTATCTAGGTGTTTCTTGGCGTTTTACTGTCCTATGTAGCCACTATTAGATGTTGATTGGTGTTACAGGCTCCTTTCATGCCTCATGTTAGATTATGAGTGGTTACTGTTAACAGACAGGTTTGCTGGGTGCCTATTTATAACATGAACAACACTGAAGATTTCTCTTATTACTTTTTATTTAAATTTCTTTTACTCCTCTACTGCCAACCTCGTTATTTTACAATAGGATCCCCCCCCCCCAAAAAAAAGAACATCTTCACAAGCAGATTTACTCTGGTGGGAAAAAAAAAACTTTTTGGCCCACAGCCACATCATCTCTTTACATAAAACTGGCCTCGCTCACTGTCTGTTATTGAATGTCTCTACATAAACTTCCTTCCTTCTGTCTCACAGCCATCACCATTCTCCTTTCTCACTTGCAAGAGTAGCAGGCTAATGCCCTATCTGGTAGATTTCATACCTCCACATTTTCTTCACCCCCAGCTGACAGACGCATCCTATACGAGTGTCAAGCACAGACAATATATTCTTATGTAGTGTAAGGAAACCAAAAATGTATGCATTTCCTCTCAATCTAAATTTTTAAATAAAAATTTTGGCGCTCACCAATTTTTTAAAGGGACAAATAAAGTGTTGGTCTCAATATGCAACTGAGTGATGTGACTTTGTTTATACAAGGTTATTGCTTTGACAGGTATAAAGGATATACTTTTTAGACACGTTGAGTACCTTAATTCCATCAAATGTGTAAGTAACTTTTAAATAAACATTAGTTTTCCTTTTTTATCTGCATCTGCTAGTGTCAAGAAATTATCACTTATCTCAATAATTGATTTGTAATGGTTTGTTATCATGACATATGGTTGGTTCATTATACATGGTACTATTTATTTTCAGCGTCCAGAAGCACTTTTAAATAATCAGTTTCCAGTATCCTGATCCACTCATCACCAAAGCACACAAACAACAAAAACCAACAGATAAAATATTTAACAAATATGCTGAAAATAAATATTTTTAAAAGAAACCAGTAAATTCTGGGCAATACAGCAATACCATAACCAGCAGAACAAGTGATGCCTGCAACAAACATTAACTGTGAAACATAATGGGCAACTATACAAATGTACCTGACCACTGATATCCAATTTCAACTTTTATTTATACAGTTTGAAATGCCAAGTCTCGTATATTAAAATGAAGAGGCATGACTGAGGACTAAAATGTACCCTGTACTACAGGGATTTTAAATGACCTTGTGCAAAGCTTACATTTGAAGAGGGGAAAAAATTATCAAATTATGTAGCCTTGCATAGGATAGTGCAAAAGGATTAAAAATGGGGAATCTATGTAAATATCACATGAAATCATTGATACAGAAAGAACTAGAATATACAAATTATCTTTAGCGTAGAACTTTCCAACTGAAAGATTCTACACTCGAGCATTTTTTTCTCTCTTTCCGTTTTCCCTTAAGCATTAGCAACAATTAGAACAAAAATCCAAAGCAACATTTTAGCAACAATAAGTGGAACACTCAAATAGAGAAGGAAAATTCTCACCACATTGCCACTTGAAACAGAAATAGAGCATGAATTCTGATATAAAAGGTTCTCAAACACCATATTCCAATCCAAGAGTTTCAAGCAGGTAACGATTTTCACACACTGTATTTTATTCCCCCCCCCCCCCAAGTTGCTGTGTTAAAATATATCTCCACCCTAGTATCACATGTCAAATCTGTCATCTCTTATTTCAGTAACTAATATTATTCATTTAAAGGCATTCAAAAACTAGTGGTTTAAAGAGAATATTTCTCTCCCAAAAGGTCTTAAATTCATTTTCAGAGAACAAAATTAGCCAGGATTTCTAATGCAGAAATGCCCATTAAAACACTCGAGTAAAAATAATCACCAATACATTTTTCATTGATTTTTTTATTACTTTAATAACAGGGTTTAAGTTTAGTAACTGAAGTGACCTGTGGCTCAGTGATTACGACATCTGGCTGGAGATCGAAAGCTTCCCGGTTCAACCTTCACCTCTGGCACAACTTACTCTTTTGCTGAGCCTGACGCATTTTAGGGAGTACAGTTGTGTTGCCATATGTCGGCGAAATGCGTAACTGTGTGCACTAAGTGAATTTTTTGTTTGTGTAATTAGTATGTAGTTATTGAGGTGGAGATTGGGGAACCAGCCTGGCATTCACTTTGGTGATTGTGAAAAACTGCAATTAGAATGGTCAGTAGCGAGGAGCAGGATTCGATCATACCTCACTATACCTCCCCGATCCAGTGTGCGAGCCATACTGGCAGGTAGTCTCCACTGTGTAAAACTTGTTAATACAATTTTTACACAATGATTGTATTCAAATATAATCAAAACTGATGGCTCAATAAATAGGACAATATACACATGAAATACAGTGCTATAAAAAAGGATGGTGTAAAGTGAACAATTATGCACAGAATAAACATTTAATTGAAGTTCAAGAAAAAAAAGTAAATGGAAGAAAGCTTGGGAAAAAATGAGAAAAGAAGTACCAGTATAGTGTGCTACGCTAAATGCGTGTGCCCAGTTATGTTTTTAACAGAAGCTACAACTGGCAGCTTGGCTATATTTAAGTTCTGTCATACTGGAAACAGGGATGTACAACAGGCCTGGGTTATCATCTTGGGAAATCACCATCCCAAATGTGGTTTCCACAGTCGTGTAGCAGAAAGCTTGGATTGTAAATACTTCCCACTGCAGAAATTTTTCAAAACCAAACAGAACACAAAAATACATTTACATAAAATTAACAGTTTGCAGACCAGTGGCAATATTTACTAACCTTGTTTAGACCAGATGATTCTTAATATATCTGGTAGCTGAGAGGATTCTAAGCCTCTGGAATAATATATGTATAGTGAATTTTGCACAAGCACACAACCCACTTATGTTTTAGCTGTTCATGTCTTGTCATTACCTCCTGCATGACAAACTCTCTTTGTATCACTGTGACCCTTCACCTATTTCTATATTTTCACTGTTGATACATTAATAGGTTTTTTGACTCTAAGGGAATTAATATGAAAACCAAATTTTGTGACGGCAATAAATTTTGACCATGTTTTAGAGATGTCAAATTCTCACCAATCAACTAAGTTAGTCAACAAATTAGTGCACTGTTCTTTATTATTAACTATATTAAACGTGCTGCTTTCTTCACTGATCCACATTTTTAGTTTTATCCCTATGAGCTGATGTTTAGATGAAGATGTAATGACAGATGTCAGAAGCATCCTTTTAAAGTCTACTTACTATACTACCAATGTCTGAAATCGACAACTATGAAGACACTAAAGATAGGACTGGAGAGAAGTTTTATGTTAATTTGTAGATTGACATTTCAGGGCTGCAAGACGATCAAATCATTGTGTAATAAAAAGGTTCTTTGACAAACCTTTATTTCTTAAATTTCACTACTTCAAATAAAAATAGCCATCTGCCAGATTGACCATGCATATCAAATCATCACCATACTGTACCAGGGAGGTACAATGCACTCAGCCCTAACTATGGTTTGTTAGCAGTTTTTCTTAATCATCTAGATGACTGATGAGATGGTCTTCAATTTCCACCAACAAGCACATAATTCGCAAGCAAAATAACACTAATCATGCTGAACATAAGTAGCACTCTTCACACACAAGATAACACTTTTGTTCCCATGAATGGCTGGTGACCGCATCTCACCACAAAACTGGCTGATAAACTGAGTTGTCACTATATATTAAAAGTGGACTTGCAGAACAGCAGGAAGTTACTAGGAAGAAGAAAAACAGAAGTCACAAAATCGTACCCAAAGTTTTTGTTTAGGCTAAACAAAAAATATAAGAAAGGAATATCATATGATTTAATACATGTTATAAAGCTCAGAAATTGGTTTAACTAGAACAATTAAGGATCTTTTTATCAATGAAAAGTCATTTTTTTTCTTTCAGACTTTATGGCTGCTGAACACCAAGGTCATCTGAACTGGGAAGATGGGGAAGCAAGGAAAGGGAAAGAATTCAGCCATGGCTTTTTGAAGGTATCATCCCAGCATTCACCTGTAGTGAGATCAAGAAACCATGGGAAACTGAAATCAGGATGACTGAAAGAGAAATTAATCCCGTGTGAATGCCAGGCCTGAGCATTGCTGCTTACCAATAAGGGTCAGTGATGATAGTTCCGTCAGCCTTCGTGTAAGAGAGCATCCATAAATTACGTGAGGTGTTCTTCCGGATTTCGGCCCCCCCCCCCCCCCCCGCCTTCTCTGGTGAGACTTTGTGAGATCTGCCCCCCCCCCCTTTCTGGTGAGATTTGGTCCGTGAGAGCCTCCTCCTAGAAACTTTTGGAGACCTTTTTTTTATTCTAGGTCTCACCCTTCAAAATCCAGTTACACCCCCACTTTTCAACGAAAAAACCTCTAACCCCTAAAATCAACTTTCACGCAATTTGTAGACTTTTTTTTTTTTAGCTCTACAGTCCAATTTTTTTTCACAAAACCTCACGAGATTTCCGTAGACCCCCCCTCCTTGGTGAGATTTCGTTGGACCCCCCCTATTTCACCTCAAGTAATTAATGGATGCCCCCTAACCAACACATATCTAAACAGCAACACTGTCGTTTATCATAGGCACAAGTTTTAATAGTAAACATTCTGTAAATACAAGTAATAATAGCAATTGGTCATTAAAGGAGAGATATTACATTGCACAGATAACATTAGCATAATACATGCCAGTTAGGGCTGTAATTCCCCTCCCTGAAACCATATCACTACTCAAATGAGAACCTTACAATGATAAAAAAGGTTATGATTCAAATTTTCAGAATATAAGTAAGTTTGACTGCTGTGCAAAGTACAGCCAGTAGGGAAAAAAAACAAAAAAAAAACCAAACAAACAAACATTATTTCAGGATGAAAATGTGATTAACACATTCCTTAGGCATTACTATTCAAGAAAATGTGTATGCAAAGTCGATAAAACAGGTAAGACACAAGTAATACAATGCAAATCATCGGGTTAAGTGCGGTATTAGTAGACATGTAGCAGCCATAATTACCATGAATGTGCTCTTCCTCATGTGGTAGACATGTTGATTTTCAAGGTGCTGTGTTGGCAGAGGGTATGGTTAGGTTGAAATGCAGTCTGGACCAGAATTAAGACTAATATTCCCGAGTATATAGTGGATTTTGAGTGAATAAGGTGGCTGCCATACCAAATTATGACATCACAGGTGGCTCGAGATGTCTATTGCCACTAATTAAGTAATGTGCATAACTGTGTTGTGTTTTGGTTTAATGGCAGGCTAGACCAGAATGACTACTAATATTTAATGGTGGTTTGTGGATTTTGAGTGAAGAAGATACATCCACGCCAAATTATGAACATAATTACGTCACAGGCGGTTCAAGACATCTATTAATGCAAAGTCGGTAATGTGCGTAACTATGTTTCGGTGCGGATTACACCTTTGTCACATATTTTGTGGCTTTCAGGTACACCTTTTCTTAAGAGTTGAAACAGTTAGCTGTATTTTCAACCCGAATTAACAGTTTCTTCTTCTACTGGCCATACTTTGCACAGTAACCACGAGTTTCTTAATAACTGCACATTGAAAAGGGAAAGAATAAAGCCAACCAGATGTAAGACAAATCAAATCTTTTCTGCAACCTAAACAGTGTTTTCAACTTTAATGCTGATTGTCTTGCTTCCTATATCCATCAAACAATCAACCAGGTACCATAAAGAATGGTCAAATGCTACACATACCAATTCGCATGAATTCAATTCACAATTGTTACAAAATTTCTTTCATGTTCTTGCCAAGTATGACACTACCTGAAGAGAGTGCAGGTGAGAAACAGCAAATTACCACATCACCTCTTACCAGCTTCAACTGTTTATAGCAATTCTCGCCACCTGTGACTCCAGAATCATCCTGTACTGTCTACTTTAACCTCATTCCTTCCTTAATATGGCAAGCCACAACAGAGTGCATAATCTGCATGTTTTGTAAGATGTGACACATGCATTTAAAAAACCAGCTGCCCATGTGACCAATTGATAAAAAGTCACATTTCACTGTGTGCAACACATGCTTTCATATCATGGCATTCAACAGACTTGGGAATGCTCTAGTTTCTTTCCATCCTGTACTAATCTTTATTTGTATCACCACCCAGAACCTTTTTCCACTTGCAACTGTACTGTTATGGACACCAAAGGGTGGTCAATCGCTTTTGGCTGTTTTCAACAGCAAACTGCTTTTGCTTCCTTAATGTTACAAATAAGATAAGCAGTTATCAAAAATGGTCACTGCTCATTAAAATTCCAAGCAATCTTCAGATCTGGAATTCTACATGCTATATGCTTTACCGATATTTTCCAGCCTTGATCTACTAAAGATTTTAAGGGAAACAGATTTTTTTCCAATAGTTAAAAGCTATGAACCACAGATATTGCAAAAAATTACAACAGGATCACTGGTTGTAATACAACTTGCACACAGCTATTGTTCTAAAGATTTTGAATGACATACTTTCAATATTTTGCTACTATAACTTTGCACACAGAGGAATAAAAGAAAAACATTTTCATGGGTCACTTCAGGTAAGGAAGATGTAATGGATACAATAGTTGAAGAAACAATGTAAAGCATTTGATCTGATCTATTTAGGAATATCATTTAAAGCAATAGGGGAAACTTATTTTTTAAGCTGTTTTACAACAGTGGATTGGTTCTTGCACTCTAATGACCTCAACAATGTGTAAAACTAAGGTATGGAAGAGTTACTGGAACATAATTTGGAATAACACTCTGAACAGTTTTGGTAAATTATTAATCAATTCCCAACAAACAGCAGTTTGTTTCAAAAGTAAATTACTGGAGTGGCTTAGCAATACAGTTATAAAAACAAATAATTGCAGCAAATACTATTTATTTATATCTTACTATTCAGAAAAATACAAAACTTATTTCAGGTTTAAAAAACAATAAAGGTGGCTGCCCAAAAAGGGAATGGCCAAATACCTTCAACTAGTATCTCCACTGTGTTAGTGCCTGAATGGAATGCTACCATTATCAAGCCATCAACTCCCAAAGACATGAACCCCTCTGAACTCAAAGTGGGAACTGGCCTATAAGTACTAACTAGGCGTTAAGACAGCCACCAGGTCTCAACTTCAGATATTACTTAGCAATCTTCAATCTTTTCTACCCAAATCCCCAATATTTCTTCCCAACATGAACCACAGCTCACCAGAATTGTTTATTAAATGAGTGTGTAATATCTGAGGTACTGTTCATTTTTTTCAAAATTATTTATATTGATAGAGAAAAATTTTCACTGAACAATATTGGATGTTAACTGCTCCCGCCAGCATGTGACATGTTTCTCTAACAATATTTCCAATACTCAGGTTTATGCTCCTTCAACTCCCACTCCATATTCTTCTCCATCTTGAATCCTCCCCCCCACCCCCCATTTCTGTGTCACCGACCAAACGTCTCTGACCATCAGTTAGCTGCCAGCCTCCACCATGCAGCTCCCTCTATTGCTAAAAAGGGGCCATAGACCTGAAAATTTTAATATGTGCACACGTGTCTCTTTGTGTTTCAATGCTCTGCTTTCTACTATGGTAACCAGTCATCATTCTCCAATCCAAATGTTTAATTTGTGCTGCTTTTTAAGTGCCTATTATTTCCAACATATATATTTATTATTGTTACAAAACAAAGGCACCATAAAGTGGGACAAATTAAACATTTGTATAAGAGAATAACCATTACTCACCACAGTTGAAGGTAGGATCGGTGTAAAAATATGGAAGACATGTACACATATTGAGCATTGTAATCTTTAGGTTTATGTCCATTCGTCAACAGTAGAATGGGGTGGCTGCTACATTATGGTGACCAGCAGCTATGACGGGACAAACGCAAAAATTACAACATTCAATGTGTGTACGTTTCTTTCAAGGTTTGACTCCATACCTGCTTTTAACTGTGATAAGCAGTGGTTCTTCTCCTATGAAAATGTTTAATTTGTGTACATACAACACGGAATAAAGGAACTGATAACCAAATATAGATAGATATAAATAAGGAAAGAAGGAGCAACTATCACTTACAATAGGTAACAACCCGAAGCCATAGAAACAGCAAAAACATAGAAATTTTTGGGGTTAAGTTAATCCTCAACAGCAGAACATGGAGAGGACAGGTTGGAAATCAGTAACTAGCCAATACACACTGGCAGGGGAAGGCTTTTTTTACTTATGGCTTAACACCTCGCTAATGTTGAGGTCATTAAAGGCGGGATGGGCTGGGGACAAGGAATGGGAAGGAATTCGGCCATGGCCTTTTGAAGGAAGCATCACGGCATTCACCTGGAGTGATTTGGGGAAAGCATGGAAAATCCAAATCTGGATGCCCGGAAGGGGATTCGAACCGTTGTCCTCCCGAATGTGAGGCCAGAGTGCTAACCGCTCACCCATCACGCTCGGTGGGAAAGTTGGTGCGGGAATTTAAAAATAAAAACAATATGAGGTGAAGTCAAAAATATATATATACACAATGAAAACATCTAACTCATATTTTTTTTATAATGTTATAGTGATTGAAATTAAAAATCTCTAATGCTAAAGGGTTTACAGGGTAGGATTCCAAAGTAGTGAGCCTCATTTTATTCCGTCGTGAGCATACCTCGCCGTGCTCTCCGCTTGCCAGCAGTGGTGGAGGGGGGTGTTGGCTTCACAACGCAATGGAGCTCAGTTGCCTCTGAGCTTTCAGAGAGGTAGGATCGGCCTTGATGGGAACCCCTGTGCAGTAGTGCGTGAGACGGCGGAATGGAAAGTTCGTTAGAGCAACGTACAAGTTCTGCTTCCTGTTGGCCAAGTCTCCTTCCGAAATGTTCGAAATGCTTCAAAAGGATAGCTATAAAGTTATAGATGATATGAGAAAGCCATAAATATTAAGTAATTGTTTTGGGGAGACCATTAGGAGATATGAAAGTAGAGGAAAACGCTAGAGCAAGAGTTAACAAACTTGAGGAGACTAGGAAATTAGATTTTTTGTTTTTTTGCTTCAGGCTTTATGACACATAGATATAAAGGTTATTTATTACAACTGAGAGAGAATGGGACACAGGGAATTTGGCGATGGTCTTTTTAAGACACCACACCAGCATTTGCCTCGAGTGATTTTCGGCAAGCAATGGAAAACAAAAATCAGGAATGCTGGATACGATTTGAACTTGCATGCTCCCAATTGCCAGGAAACACAGAGAGGATATTGGACAAGTGGATATATTAAAATGTGTAGAGCCACTGGTATGGATAATATTACCATAAATCTGTTAAAAATAGGAAGTTGTACTGCACCATACTTGAATGTACTCTATCTAAAGAGTCTGGAGAGAGAACAAACACCAAGGAACTGCATGTGTGCCATTGCAGTACCAGTTCACTAAGATGGGTGAACAAAAAACAGGCTGAAGCTTACTGGGCAATTAGGTTGATCTCAGCAGTAAGCGTACTGTTGGAGAGCTTGATTATACAATTATGTCAGGAGAATTTTTGAAAATCAAAGTGACTTGAATTTAGGAGGGGCTACTCATGTGAATCACGGTGGTATAAAGATAAAATATAGGAGTATGAGCTGACAGTATCGCACATGAAAAACCGTCAAAAGAAGGAGTACTGCAATCAATGTTATTCCATATAATTCAGTAACAGAGCATTTGCGCATAATATATTGCTCTATAACAACATATTTTATGAGTGATTATGAATATCTATTAGATGATCTGGTCACAATATCTAAATGCATACATAGGTATTTCATTCAGTAATACAGCACAGTAGGGAAAAGTGGAAGGCAGTATGGGAGATTTTAGAAGTCCTACATGTAGTGAGAAGACCTGTCAGACCCTTCATCTAGTATGATGATAACACAGGGGCTGAAGGGGATAAAAGGGAGAGAAGCAAGATCTGCAGCCGATATTAACATGGAATAAACACAACAAGAATAATGCAGGATCTGAATTTTGAGAGGTAAGAGAAGAGGCCAGTACATATAAGGCAAACAGTAGCAATGAGGCCTGGGTAGATATTACAGGAAGAATTAGGCTCAGAGTACATTGGAAAAAAGATTTACCACTGTAAACTAACACCCTATTTCAGGAAAAAGGATTATTACAAAAAGTTGGAATAGTCCAAACAGTAAACAATCAGTACTACGGTATTTCAAATGCTGAAATGCGTAGTAAAGAAAGCTCTACATTTTTTACTTAATTCCTCAATGCCCATTCCTGTAATAAAAGAATAGGAAATACCTAGAGTAACATATGGCTTCTTATTACTTAAAATCGTAGCTATGCAGTCATGATTATGTAACTTCAATCACTCAGCTTTTCAAGTCCGTAAATAGGGCTGAGGACAACTCCTTAATGAGGATCCAACCAACCTTCAGGTTCTGGACCACAAATGACATGCAGTCACATACGAATAAGACCCGAGCTGAAATGTAAGATACACACGTGAAAAAAAGTAATCGTGTAAAGTAAACAGATTTTAGTGTGTGTTGCCACCTGTGGTTCCTAACAGAAATGGTTTATGTTGACATCTAAGGCATTTGGAGCTATGATAGTGCAACTTTGTACTCTCAGTTTCTTAAGGTGGAAAGTACTTCAGCCATGTAACGTAGCTTGAATGTATGTGTACACAACATATATACGATGAGGCACAATATGCCAAGCAATGAATCAGGAGTGGGACATGTAAGTGGAAACAACGGATTTTAAGCAAAAGGACTGGTATGCATTTTCCTGGTAAAGATGTAGAGATTTGGATAATTTAACAGAAGAGGTAAGAAATCTCTAGCTGAAGACAATAAAAGATTAGCAAATGCAGTTATCAATCAAATGTATATAAACAAAGCACACGATAATTTTTAGTTTCAGTAATACTTGACCTTGCTAAATGTGTTAATAAACTTTTAGTTTAAAATCATTTCAGTTATTAAATTTACTAATACAATTTGTACTATCTATGAAACAAAAGAAAAATCTGACTTCTCTCACAAGATTTCAAATACGACAAACTCATTTAACACTAGTATTTGAAAAGTAGTTGCCCAAAAATGTGGGAAAGAAAACCTTCTGTCAATACATACTACTTTGTCATAAATTTCAATTTGACACTTAATTGTCAGAGAGCAGAGTACAATCAATTCATAATGACTTGGTAGAGCCGAAAACAACAAAATAGGATTGGATCAACAAATTTTTAAAATATGATAAATACAAATGGTTTATTTCAAGTTCTCATATTACAACCCAATCTTGCTGTAGTTTTTTCCTCTGATGATATATATTGGATGAAGCAAAGAAATGGCAACAGGCTGTATAAGAATACATCACCAGAAGATGAAGTCTGAGAGCAACTTCAAAATGTCGCAACAAATAGATGTGCTCCACCTGTGGGAGGCTCGAGAACATTTTATATAGTTGATATATTGGGAAAGCCTCTATTCATTCAAATGTGAATAATGTAATGTGCATAGGCCTTCACATCCTCCCCAAGTATCTTTAACACTTTTAGTTCTGGTCATTGAATTTACAAGAATGAGCCATTAAAATACTCCTGAAACACTTATCTGTATTATTTAGCATTCAACAGTCCAATTTCGTAACATCATGATGGTGGTTCAATAGCACAAATTCATGATAAAATAAAGCTTTACGAACCCACCAGAACTAATTTCTTAAGTGCCAATGCTTCTGGACAAAGCTAGTGTAGTAATTCTAAATGACAGCTGGTGCATTACATGAAGAATATGGCATTTTTATTGTCCAAACTGTTGTAGGATGAATATTATTTCTGCAAGGATCATATCAGCCTATCCATTTACATGTTGCAGTTTTTTTTAATGATATCACTTCTCTTTTAACATAATTTGAAGAAACTATTGTAAGGCTATGTTAACCTTCAACAGCAAAGATAGCCAACAGTTAAAGTTCTATATATTTATTTTATTCAAATGTCATTCATACAAATCTTAAAAGCTTTACTATTTAAGAAAAACAAAAAACTCTCCTAAACACCAGCTGTCACAAAAATTTAAAGTTTAAATCAAAATGCAGTTAAATATAGCTTTATTTACATGCAATATGGAGGTGTTTAAATCTGAAAACTTTTGACGACTGTTGACAAAGTAAAGCTGCCATAATATCAGTTGAGAGATTACACAAGTTATCTAATGCATAATTCTTGGGGCGGACGAAGCAAAAATGTGACAGTGTTGGCGGTTCAGAAACATACTACACAGTTATGTTCCTTCTCAACGAAACGAACTTCATTGAAAAACAACAAATTACGTTTCATTGCGAGGCTAACCTACATTCTTCACAGTATTCTCAAATGTGAAAGATTCTAATCAATAAAAAACTATTCACTAACAATCTTCACTTTTGTTTACTCCACTCGATTATTTCACAAACGTAAATGTCAATTCACTCCCAGAACTGAGATTTTGTTCGTTCTTTGCAGTTTATTTTCAATACTCTTCAACCTTCTTTTCTATGTAGTACACCTTTCCTGCTGTGTCACTGAGAAATTGTACTCAAATTAAATGCTGCAATGTTTTACTTGAGACAGAACTAACTCTGTACATCAGTGCGCACGCGCTGTGCCGCGTAAGGAGGAGGTCTAGGCTAGACAACGTCCTCGTACAGCTCCGTCTACCCGATTTTCACATATAAACTCTTAAGTTTGCACGAAATGTTAAGTGAAGCGCGTGTTTGCTACAGACTTTGTACACTTTTATAGATACATTGTTGAGGATTTGTGGTTCTGAACGGGCATATATCCAAAGGAAAACGAACACAAGTTGGGAAACAGACACGCCACTTTCACAGCGCCTTTAAAGTTTCTTCCGAATTTTTATTAATCTTTGTGTCTGATGTGTTTGGAGCTTACTTAAAACCTTACATTGAATTCCTTATCCAGTGCCCGCAGTAACTTCTCCTTGATCTCCAAAGGAGAATGCTGCATGAGGCCGTACTGGGTCTTGTACTGAACAGGATCCGTACCGACATACAGTATGAAGCACTTATGGCGGACATCTGCTATGGAATGCGGGAAGTGTAATGCAAGTTCGCGACCGGTTCCGAAATCTGCCGAATGCGACGTCACAGCTACCAGCGAAAATTAAATCAAAGATGAAAAACCTCAGCCAAGTCAACAGTTGGCATAGACAATATTATAAAATAATGGTGTTGAATATTCAACAGTGCATACCTGATAAATGTTTGAAGTGGGTTCATATTTTGTCTTTTGAGACAAAGTTTAATTTATGTAAGAGATATAATTACACTATTAAATAATTTTAAGATGTAATTTTTAAAATAAATAAATAGCAGTTTTAGCTATACTCGACCACTTTATCGTTTGTAAAATAAATTTTTTACTTTATTGGATATTTTAATTATTTTTAAAACACTTTTTTAAAAAAACTCGAGAATGTTATCTGCAATTGAAATGACGACAGTTTTCTGTTTATGAATTAAAGATATAAGATGATAGCAAGTTTTTTGTTATTTATAAACTAGTAGTTAGGTAATGTCTGTGGCTAGTTTTGTTGAAGAAATGTTGTTAACGAGCAGTATCTGAAAGTATCTCTGTGTTGACTGTGAGCGCTGGATTAAAGTATTAATGTTTAAATATTGCAATAATACAATATAAAACATTGACGTTAGAAAGGAGAAGGTGATTTTGAACCATTATAGTTTGCAAGAGAAGATAATACATGCATTTTTTTTTTCTGTCATAGATTTTTTTAACTCTTCGCGGTAATTTTTCCAGGTGAATAATATTGCTCTTTTTTTTTTTGTAATTTCAACGTTTTTTTTGTTTTGTAGTATTGAAGTGTATGGATAGAAGATTGGTTGGTTAAAGTATTAAGTTTCCATTTCTGTTATTAGGAATTCATTATCCATGGCCCATGAAAGTCATAAGTAATGAAACCCTCCATTCGTTTTTATATGTTCGCATTGTGAATGAAATGAAATTATATGTATAGGCCCTATTACAATTTCTGCATTTGATTTTCCCATTCCTTTGGTTTTGTATATGAATTTGTATCACAGCTTTAGAGAAATAGACTGAGATGCCACATCTAATGTTCAGCAGTTAAATGTTATAGATTTCATGGAAGTTACGGCTGTAATATTAAAAACAAAAAACATGAGGTTAGTAAAAATGTTTAACCAAGTTTTAAATCGACAGATGTAATGTTGCTTTGTTCCTAATTTGAGTGTAATACTTGAAGCTCCTCTTTAATTTGAACCCCTTCAGAGAGAATTGTCTTTTTGTTTATGAAAATGTGTACGCATGTAACTTGAGAGAAATGATTTAAGAAAATTTGTTCACTATAACCATCAAATATTTACTCAACGAGTAAAGGCTTTCCAAATATGGACAGTTCCTTACAAGTTGTGCAATAGATACGTGTTATTACCGTGTGCCTGTTTTCTAGGCTTTATTTTTCGAGAAAAAGCTGCATTCCACATCCATATGACATGTAGGCAACAAGCATCAGCACATAAACATTTATAAATGTGCAGCATTGAACTACGATAGTATACATGCTGTACCATAGATTAATTGGTAAACTGTCTACAACGTTGACAATTTAACGTGTTGTAGCCAACCCTTTACAATTATAGGTCAATATTATTAGAGGTTGTGATTAAGTTGAAATGCAGCCTGCATCACAATGACAACTACGGAAAGGTCAACAGTGTTAGTGGAGGTTGTGGTTACATTGAAATGCAGCCTGGACTATAGTGAAAACCGACGCTGCATGTTATTGTAACTGATTTCTTTTAAGATTTTGGCTGCCATGTGAAATGCATTAGATTATTAATGCTGTTGACAGTTCATCAAATAATCTATGGTGCAACATGTCAGATTTAAACATAACTTAGTCCACAACCCAAAGGTTGGTTGGATCCTCCCAAAGGAGGCATAGGTCAGAGGTAGGATGGCCAGTTCCTTACCTCTGGGACCTACAGTTTAATGTGGAATCCGAACCACGGACTATCGTCTTTCAATGTTGTACATTAAAAAATGTTTGTGTGCTGATACTTCTCCCTACATGTCACATGGATGTAGAATGCAGTTTTGGGTAATATCTAGATCGCGATACCGCTGCAAGCACTTACCGCCTCGCGATGTAAACACTTCCGGATGGCGAGAGTATGACGTCACTACGATGCTGAATGTGACGTATACGTTCCGCTCGCAGCTTTAAATGACACTAACAGGGCCTTCCGCGAAAAGTAGTCCATCACTAATACGTCTTATATTGAGAAATCGTTAATTTTGCACCAGTAGTACAGGAATAAATTCATTTGCGATGAGGTTTGATGCAGCCTGGACCACACTGAAACGTAACTATCAAACACCTTATTGCAGATACCTAATGTCGTATCTATCGTTGTTTACATCTTAATGCAGCCTGGACCATAGTGAAACGTAACCGTCGCACATGATATTGCTGAAACCCAATTTCCAAATCATATCTATCATTGTTAGTATGGTCCAGGCTGCGTTTCAACCTAAACGCAAACTGTTATTGACGAAATCTTGTTTTCATAAATATTTTATTTTGTATGAATGATTTTAATAGCAATTTCAGCCATGCGACGAAATATAGAAAAATGGAATCAAATACAAATCAAAGGAATTTGTGACTAATAACGTTAACGCTAATGAACGATATCAATTATCAGTTTGGAAAGTTGTACATATTATAATAATATTAATAATTGTGCAAGTAATAATTTTCTTTAACTTTTTTAGTCCGTAATTTTTTTTATTATTAGTAGTATTGGTTACGTTCTATGGCCTAACGTGAATTTCTCAAATCGATCGAAGGCTGAACACGTCTCACATGGAAACACAGTGACGTCATACTCTCTCCATCGGGAAGTGTTTACATCGGGAGGCGGTAAGTGGTTGCAGCGGTATCACGATCTAGATATTACCCGCAGTTTTTTCTTGAAAAATAAAGTCTAAGAAACAGCTACAATGAACATAAACATGTAATAATACATATTTCTTGCATAATAACGTGTAAGGAACTGCTCGTATTTCAAATGATTTTACTCATTTAATATATATTTGATGGTTATAATGTACACCTTTTCTTAAATAATATTGCTCAAGGAATGTGTGAACAAATTTTCATAAAAAAAGATAATTCCTTCTGAAGGTGGTCCGCTACTACAGGACCACGCTAATCTTTTTTAACAAAATAATTTAAAAATTCATTTTATAATGGTTCCTTTTTTGCTATAAATTACCTTGGTGTTTATTGTTAATAGTAAAAATCTGATTTTGGTTTTGTGTTTAGTACATACAGTTGAATTTATTTTTCCAAAGCAATATTTCATTACATATTTGTTAAAACTGAGGATATGAGCTCAAATCAATATTGCGTTACTGCTAAAACAACTTTCCACCACAATACCAGAGCCAGGTAGCATTTTAATCTAACTATTACTGCTTGCTGAAGTGTTATTTTGTAATTTAAGGAATCGTGATATAGAATTATATGTTGTAATGCAGCCTGGATCCAAATGGTAAAAAGTAATATACAGCTATATTGTATAAATTTTTGTTTTAATATTTACCGATTCTTTTCTGTGAAGTTATGTAATATGTTTTTCATTTTTTCAGCATTGTGGCAGAAAGTTATAGTGGTGCCACTATCTAGATTTAAACCAGGACATGCTGTTCAGTAGGGTTCTGATCTTTATGAAAGAAAAAATTATAGAAATATGCATGCAGATGTGCTCTTAAAAGTGGTTAAATATGACCTAAATGTAATAAAATATGACCAAACATTTAAATTTACTATACATTAACACATGCACAATTGTACATCATTTATTTTATCTAGTAGTGTCACTTTCATGTAGACATCACAATTTGTTTCTGTGCACTTACTGCACGATTAAGAAATTAAATTTTAAATCGATTTGTTGAAGTCACTTCAGTTTTACGTAATTTACAAAACTCTTTCCTCTGTACTAAAATAATCCTCTCCAAATTTCTTTGTTACTTCACACTTTCAGAAAATTTTGTTTTCAGCATGGCAGCATTCGCTGTTCCACTGCAGCAGTATTGGCGACAATTAGACATTGCTGCTGCAGCGTCGAGATTAAAAGGCGTTAGAACATCAATGTTAAGAAAATAACATTAATTTATAACTTGTTGACTGGTGAATTCTGAACTATTCAGTGTCAATAAGTTTTGTTGTTTCCTACAATTTATAATAGGAGTACAGTTCCTGAATAATTATCTTAATTTCTTCTCATCTATAACTTCTAGTGAATTCCTGGTACTATTAAAAAGTTACCAGACTTTTCCTCAAAATATGACCATAAATATTATCATAATATGATCAAAACTAGGTAAATGGCCTGAATTTAAAATTTATATGCCATAAAAAATATATTTAAATACAATCAGAAATGTCCAATCAGTGTTTAATTTAGCATTACAGCTAAAAAAAAAAAAAAAAGAGGCGCAGGAAAAATATGACTTGTCATAAAAATGCAAACGCTACTGATCAGTTACCATAGTGCACAAGAATAATTTATGCTAATTTTTTCATCACTTTCTATACTTTTAGATCATGATTAGCAAGTCTGGCAGTTGTAGGGCAATTTAGGTCAGGGCAGGAGGGTTTCCTTTTTTTTTATGATTCCATGAACAGCCACGGAGTTGTATATACCTGGAATTAAAGGAGCTAGGATATTGTATTGGTGTGGTGCCTGTGAGTGCTATTGGTAGGTGTGGAAGACTGAGCTTGGCATACTGAAATTGACATTTATTCCCCTTTCTTACTATCTGTATGAACTGTTCTCATTTTCTCTCTGCTGTAAAAGTGCCTTCTAGTTATATACTGAACCTATTTCATATCATCTGTGCAGTTCCATAAACTGTGCTTCTTATAATAATACCTACCTGTAGTGACCTTGCCTGGATCAGTGAGGGCCGAGCATATTGGACTGACTCATTTGACCAAGAGGGACCTTGAGTAAGGGTCGGTTGTAGGAGCTGATGTGGATTCAAGATACAAATTTATCTGACCTTGTTATCTTTAAAAGATTTAATTTATAGTATGTACACAGTGACATACAGTGATTCAGATGAATGAGTAAGATTCGAAACAACAGTTATGGCACATGAGAGTGTATCTGAACAGGTGCTCTGTCACCCATCAATTTAATTTCAGTGACAAGCGATCTTACGGGTTGTGGGTGAACAATGTAACCTTACTCCTCTAGGGCCCATATGTTGCTCGCCATAGCCAACATTTTCCTCAGATAGATCCCATCTAGGTACTGACTGCATGATGGTTGCCAGTCTCTTAACAATGGCAGCTGCTGGTGCCAATTACGATGCCTAGTGGCTCCTCTTCTGTGACGATTCCTTGAGTTGGCTGTGCATGTGGTAGTGATAGAGAGAGAGATCCACTCGGGTTTATAAAATCCGATCTCCCACCATCGTGGCAGGGTAATTTTGGCCATTCCTGAGCCTTGCCATGGTGGTCATCTGACCCACTTTGGATTGGCCAAGCAGTTTCTATGGCCTGTCAGCATGGGGGGGGGGGCTCAAGGCCCCCCCCCAAAGTATCTAGGATCTAGGTCCATCTCCGTCATTGTAATTTTGGAGACTTTTTTTTTTTTTAAGCTCTACGGATTTGAGGTCCGAGGAGACTAATAAGTACTATCTTTTGCCCGATTCAAGGCCCCCCCAAAGCCAAAATCCACTCTAGCCAAGCCCCCCCAAACCAAAGTCCGCTCAAGCCCCTCCCAAACCAAAATTCTGGATCCGCCCCTGCCTGTCAGCATTCCACTTCCCAGGGCAATGTGACCCTGGTGTTTCCTCATAACACAAGCGCATTGTTCTTGTTTAATTCCTTGCAGTTATTTATTTCTTGGCGAAATAACTCTGGAGGTATGACATATCTTCTTGTCTGGCCATCGGTTGACAGAACTCTGTCATGTCAATCACAGTCACTTTATGATCACTTATTCCTTATTTGAGACAATATGCTTGGTTACGAAGACATTCAGCAAGTTTTTTTCTCACATGTATCTTGCTCTGCCATATATTTAAAACCTGTGTTCTCAGTGTGAAATTTATAAATCTTGTGTTCTTTTATTTCTATTTCTGCTCCCTTTCCAGTCGATTCTAGATATATTTTATTGTATTATTATTATATTACACTTTCATCTGTTCACCAGCTATGCGATCAATGTTGTCTGTATTACGATATACTGCTCATTCAACTTCATACTTTGATAAGTGGTCACAACTTGTCTTCTCCATTCTGTCCTCTCAGATCTCGACTGTCGGCAACATCATCTGCAAAGACTAATTAATTTAAATATTCCTCCACCAGCTTCTCCTCTGTGTAAGCAATAAACCCTGGAATTTTGAAAGAAAAAATACCCTGTATCCATTCTTCAAATACAACCAAGAATAGGGGAGGAACCTTCGCTTACTAAATATTATTGCAGGATTATGTTCGCACACAAAATCAATCACAAACATACAAGATAAGAGAAAAATTGGGGTTTGAATATTGAAGAAAATATACTTGAACTGAGAAAATAAATAAATTTGTAAAAGGTATCCAAAGGGTGGAAAAGGTATTGAATAGCAAATTAAAATAATTGGAGTAGGTGGGAAAACCCACACACATATACCTCCACCCTCCCTCTCAAAAGTTATAAATTGCTTCTTTTTTTGTTTAAGGCTTTAAACCTCGTCAAGGTCATTAGAGGTAGGAAAGAATGGAGGGGGGACAAAGAACGGGAAAGAATTCAGCATTTTACAGGAAGCATACCAGCATTTGTCTGAAGTGATTTGGAGAACCAAAATCTGCATGCCCGGACGGGTATTCAAACCCGTGTCCTCTGGAATGCAAGGCCAGAGCGTTACCGGCCACCCACCATACTTGGTTTATAAATCACAGCAGTTTACCAATTACATTTCAGTTCACCTGTACTCCCACCCTGCACAAACCATGTTATTCAAATGAAAGGTTTACTTCTGAAAATTTCAGTCTTTTGTGTGTGTTTATTGTATTCGTTTGACGCCATCCTGCCGTCAACTGTGTTAGGCAATGGTTTCTACCACTATCCTAATTTTTCTTTTAAATAAATTGAAAGGAATAAAAAATTTCTGTAATCAATACATTTTGTGTTCAGCTCAAGTCATTGCGTTTATACTCTCATAGTAAGTGGCACTCCTGAGGCCCAGGGGAGGTGTAAGCTAAGGCTGGGTAGTGGGAGGAGGATTAAAGATAATATTCAATATTATCTCAGTTTGAGATTACGCCATTGCCATTCATAGTTTGTACTTTTAAGCTGCTGTCCCCTTTCTGAATTCAGAGGAGCTACTATTGTCGGGGAGGAATCTGGTGGCACGAACAGTAAATACCAAGCTTGGTAGGTGAGTAATAATGCTCGAGCCTGGCATTCAGGATATGGCATCTGATAGTAACAGAATCTCTGCCTGACCTTACAAATTTCAGTTTTACATGGTTTTCCAAAATACTCCAAAAAAGGAAATGGCTGAATTCCTTCCTGTTCCTTGCCTCCAGCCCTGTTCTGCCTCTGATTGTAGCAGAATAAGGTGCATTTTGCTTTAAAACATTTGAGGCTACAGATTATTTTTTTGTTTGGGGAGTAAGGTAAATTGGGTGATGTTCTATAGAAATTGTTTTTAACATGTTTTGGGAGAAAGTGTATGGAATGAAGTATTGTGAGATATGTTAATTCAGATTTTTTTTTTTTTTTACTAGGGAATTTATCACAAAGTTTTACATTCAACATCTGAGTATAAACTATAGGAAAGCAAAATAATGTTATTTTGAGATGTAATGATTGAAAGGGTAAATAGTATCATTTTTAGCATTAAAATATAAATGAATTCAAGTGTTGCATGATATAAAATGGTGGATAAAAAAGTATTTGGAGTAATCATATCTTCCGACATAGAGGCATGGTTTTGTAAAAGTGGAAAGATCTCGGTTATTAAAGATGCCACATGAAAAGAGATTATTGCGGGGAGATATTGGAAATTCTTGGCAATATCAATACGTTGTGGATTTGTGTAAAAGAAACGGAGTTAAAAAGAATGCAGTAAGGTTTTTGTTTAGCATGTCTAATGAAGGGAAAGTAATTGTTGTTGATGATGAAAGTGTCAGTTGAAGTTAATTAATCGTGAAGAAATTTTTTTAGAAAAATTGTAGAGTTTTAAAGAGGTCATTAAACGATACATTCATGTCACAGGAAAAGTGAGAAATAACAGTTTTTGGAAGGCATAAATCAATAATACGAGATAGGGCCAAAAAGTTCCTGGCATTGTTGTGTACAGTCAAGCAGATGTTTGACGGAAGTGAAATTTTAGTTTGGGATGTTGGCATCACTACTGAGGAAAGTGCTGTGCCATGCAGCAGGCAGTTGTAGTTGGTTTCGTGCTTGCAGTGCATGATATTTTAGACATAGTTTCTTTTGTCAGATTGTGAAAAGTCGTCTTTAGAACAGTGTGGCAATATCAAATTCTGTGTATTGCTGGAGAAATCACTGTCGGAGACAATTGAAATGCTGAAGAAAGCATATGAAAACTATGTGATGAAGAAAACGGCAGTTTATGAGTGACACAAGCATTTTCGCAATGGTCGCACAAAAATTGATGACGTTCAGACTGGGCGGCCTTCAACTTCCCCGCCAGATGAGAATGTTGAGCATGTTGACAACTTGTGCGTGCAGACAGGCAAACAACCATCGATATTATTGCGTCCAAAGTTGGTATTTCACATGAGAGTGTTCACAGCATTCTTCATAATGTTTTGAACATGCTTTGTGTTTCCTTGCACATGTTATCCCCTGAGAAAAAAGTAATGAGAATGACCATGTGCAGGGACTTGATTGAAATAGCTGATGCAGATGACAGCTTCCTGCGCAAAATTATAACAGGTGATGAGACGTGGTGCTTTCTTAAGACCCTCAAATGAAACTGCAGTCTGCTGGATGGAAGTAAAAAACATCACCAAGAAAACAAACATTTCACTTGGACAGAAGCCGGGGTAAAGTAATGTTGGAGTTGTTTTTTGATTACCAGGGCTTGATTCATTATGAATTTATTCCTGAAGGGAAAACAGTCATCAAAGAATTGTACACAGAGATCTTAAAATGGCTACGAGATGCAATTCGACTTGAACAATGGGCAGGGAATGATTGGTTTTTGTTGCATGACCTTGCCAAAAAATATGTTACCAGTTTGGAACGCCCTCCATGTTCTCCTGATCTTGCACCACCAGATTTTTACCTATTGCCATGACTGAAAATTACTTTAAAGGGATGACGTTTTGCTGATTCATCAGAAGTGATTGAAAATGGGAGGAAGCTGCTGAAAGAACTTTGGAAAAATAGCTTTCAGGCGTGTTTCCAATAATTGCCTTAACAGTGGAATAAATGTGTAGAAGCACGAGGAGAGTATTTTGAAGGAAAATAAGGTAAAAATGTTATACATACTCTCAATAAATTTTTATCAACCAATTCTGGGAACTTTTTTCTCTACCTCGTATTTTCATAATTAAAAGGTTTCCAGTAGGGAAACAACTAATAAAATTTAGGGTAAGATAAGTTAAGTAGAATTTTAACATAATAGGGCTGATTAACTAAAGGTTTTAGAGTTTTGTTAAAATGATTAGACTGTGTGGAGAAGTATGAACTCTGGATAATTATCACAGGGATATCAAGGCATATTCTTGGATTTTCAGAATAACAAAAAAAAAGTTATAAAATAATCAGAACTGTCTAGTATAAAAATTTGGAAGAGAATGGAAGGTTCTGAGATGTACAATAAAGTTATTCATGTCCATCTCTTGGGAGTGCCATGTCATAGATATGGCTACGAAACAATGGAAAATGTCGCACTTTTCAGTGAACCTATAAATATGAGTGGTGAATTGCGAAGTCAAGATTTGTAGATGTAGCTATTCCAGAGTGCGGGTGTATCGATTGGCTCAGGTATTGTAGCAATGGCTGGTGTATGCGTGAGTGCTTTCAGTTTCCAAGGTGGTAAAATTAAGGGTTAAGTGTTCATAAAATTATACCCTGAACAGTGAGAACAAACAGAGCCTTTTGGAGGCTAGAAGAAAACATTTGGTTTTTGGCACGGAATCTGTGTAAGGTTTGGAGGCTATTAATTTGGTGTTATGAAGATAAATTTCACTAATCTCATGAAATCTCCTATTTGATGAGTGTTGGTGTGTAAGTGTGGAGAAAGGTTTAAGGTAACCTTCAAACTGTTCTTTCAGGAAAACAAAGTCTTTATAGCAGGCTAGTGCATCAGTATAAATATTGGTGCTTCAGAAATTTTGTCAAGTGCTTGAATAAACTTCAGTGAACTGCATTTTAATACTTTTCATATGAAATTCCCTTCATATGAGTGTGTAAATACCGATAGACTTTTCTTAAGTAACCTTGAGTGGCAACCAGACTTTCGCATAGTACGAGGGGGATCAAATATAAACGGGATTATTTTTTATTTAAATTCATTTATTGAAAAACACAAGGTAATTACAATTTATTTTTCCACAAGTTTCCTGCTTTGGAAATACATTTTTCCCAGCGTATAGGCAGCTTTTTGATGCCCTCATCATAAAAAAAAGGTCTGTCACCAGCCAGTTGCGCACGAAGTCTTCCACACTCTCGTCATCTTCGAATCGTTGCCCTCCTAGAGCTTTTTAAGAGGTCCGAACAAATGGAAATCGCAGGGCGATAAGTCCGGACTGTAAGGAGGGTGATCAAGTGTAGTCCAGTGCATTTCCTGTAGTTTAGAGACAGTTAGAGATGCAGTATGGGGTCGCGCATTGTCGTGGAGGAGAATGACCTGTCGAATCGGTTGGTCTCTTCTTTTGCGGCGATATGCAACTCTCGCCTTGTTCAACAACTCGCAGTAGTAAGCAGCATTGATTGTGCGTCGCTCATGCAAAAAATCAATCAGCAAAATGCCTCGCCGATCGAAAAAAACGTTGAAAGAACCTTGCCAGCTGACAGTCGAGTCTTGGCTTTCACTGGTGCTGCCTCCCCTTTCCTCCGCCACTCCTTACTGGCTTCTTTGGATTCTGGAGTGTAGTGGAACCCATGTTTCATCGCAGGTGACGATCCGACTCAAAAATGCATCACCTTCTTCCGCAAACCTTGCTGTAAGCCTCTGACAGACTTCCAAACGTCTCAGATTTTCGGTCAAAAGGTGAGGGACCCATCTGGAACACACTTTACGGAACTGTAGGTGTTTTGTGATGATTGCTTGACAGCTCCCATAACTGATTCCGACTTGTTCTGCAATTTCTGATACTCTCGCCCGTCGATCGACGTCAATAATGTCTTTAACCGCACGAATGTTTTCGTCTGTAACGCTGGTCCGGGGACGGCCGTGTTGCTGATTTTCCACACTTTCTCGTCCTTCCTTGAACTTTTTATGCCAGAAAAACACACGCGTCCTTGACAATGTTTGATCACCGAACTGTGCAGTCAATCTCTGGAAAATTTCCGCCGCTGTAACTCCTTCAAGAGCAAGAAATTTATAATAATGCGTTGCGCAGTGGAGGGGTGCACCTGTTGCTCCGACATCGTGAGCGTTACTGACTAAATGGCGGGAAATATCTAACAGCACGCTCTCCCCACTCCTAATGGTCCCGCCTAAGCATAGCAGAAGCGCGGGGCCAGTACTGCCAATTGTTGATGTTCAGGAACAACAATCCCGTTTATATTTGATCCCCCTCGTATCTCATAGGGTTCATATATTATTTTGGATATTTATAGTGAACCTCTAGCACCAGCCAATACTTAACATAATGAACAAACAGTTTCACTGTAACATAATGACCCCTATGTCAACAAAAAGTAAAACCCTGCCAAAAAAGGAGAGGATAACAAGACTGAAGTATGATTTAAAGTTATTGTGCCATTAGGTGGCATAAGCAGCTATTTGAGAGTCCAGATGTTGGATGAATATCATTTGTATTTACTTTTATTTTAATTTGCTTACCAGAACAAGCATATTTTGTTTCTCAATTTCTATAAGTAAAACTCAATAACTTTCATAACTGCTCTGAGTTCATGAATATACATTCAGCTAGTAACTACAGAAAATTATAGTCCTACTATATAGTTACAATACTATGATATATAGATTGACACATTATTACACTTTGAAAGCTGGTAATCTGGGAGGTAGTAAGCCAAATGTGATCTGTTCCTAGAAGTACAGCATGTTGTGGGTGGTTGGTCCTCTTACCACCTCTAACACTGCAAGCTGAACAACTCTTATTTTTAATTACTGATAATTAACAGCGTGCTGGCAAACATGCCCACGATATTCAGGATTTCTTAAGGTAACTTCAAGAAATCAAACACACCCACAGCTCAATTAATACTTACGTTAAGTTTAATGTTTTTAAAAAACAATCTCAACCTTATACACAATATACATTCTCCCAGATAACTTTTTCTTATTGTACTCTTAACAATTATTCACGGAGCTCACTTGCGAGCCTTTCCGTGCAAGCTCTCGAGCACAACCCTCTCTTAGTCAAAGATATTCCCTATCAGTATGCATAAAAACTAAAGTGCTAATACTACCCCATTCGCTACACACTGCCATCTGTGGAAACCCTATTATATTTATTTACAATTTTTTACATTAATTATGGTGTAACGGATAGCGTTCTGGCCTCGCATTCGGGAGGACGGCGGTTCGAATCCCCGTCCGGGCATCCAGATTTGGGTTTTCCATGGTTTCCCCAAATCACTCCAGGCGAATGCCGGGATGCTTCCTTCAAAAGGCCATGGCCGAATTCCTTCCCATTCCTTGCCCCCATCCTTTCCCGTCTCTAAAGACCACGTTGTTATAAAGGGACGTTAAACTGTTACAAAAAAAAAAAAAAAAAAAAAAAAAATTACATTAATTATGCTCAGAACAATGATGAACACACGTTATTACAGCAGAAATAATTATTCACTTAGCAAAAAATATTGTACAATGGGTTAGACATAAATGTCGCAGCCCTCTATTATTATCTACGTATGTCTGTGCTAAAAGAAAGACCCTACTTGTATCATAATACTCTTTGACTTTATAATCCTATTCTCTTTTGATGTATTTTTAACCCAGAAAGCATAGACCTAAAGAGTGCTCGCATAATTACATTATTTGCAGAACGACACTTGCTTGCAGATTATCCAACAAGTCAGTAAGTGCTCTGTTCCCCATTTAGATGTAAGCCATTTTTAGTCTAAACCCATCTGCCAGTGGTGGCATTAGCATAAATCTGCTGTCACTACCTCCTAACAGTAGTGCCACTAACACATTTCATCATATATGTTCTTCACCCGTCGCAGCCTTCAGCTTTGGTGAGTGATGAGTCATTTTCCCTTTCCTTGCAATTTATGTTGCCTAAAGCCATTTCCTTTTTCCTTAGTTTATTTGCTGATAATTGATATCATACCCTTCATAAACTTTATCTACCTTCAGTTGCACCCATCTCTCAATTGGTCCAACTGATGTTATTGCTAACAGTGTAAGATATGCATTAGCTCCAATCAGGTATGATTTGCCACATTTAGAACCTTAATTAGGTCACTTTCTATGCTATACTATTTCCTACACTACCTCATTCACATTTTTGAACCATGCATACAGCAGTTACGTATGTATTATACTTTGTGACCTAGTTTAATATTAGATTTAAGAGTATTTGTGCCATGGAAGCCTGTCACAGTACCCAGTTGGTTTGAGGTTCATGGTTGAAAATTGTATTCAGGAGGTTGCATGAGGATTATCATGTCTGGCCATCCTGATTTTGTTTTTCCTTGTTTCCCATAATCACTCCAATTTGTTGCTAAAAATCGGTTTCTAGATGCTAGGGCAGCAATTGATGTATTATCTTGAAATATCAGAGGCCTAGAGAACAAAGTAGAAAAACTGATTGAGTAGTATTAATAAATATCAGGTTGCTAGTGAAGTTCACATTCTTTTTTTCCCGAATGTCATATGACCGAGAGAATATACTTGTCTTCGTTGGTCTTCTTAGCGGCGGCATAGAAGTCATAGATTTATTTTATTCTATTTTTTTAATATCAATAGTGTGAAATATTTGATATCACTCTGTCTTTCTTCTTTTTCAGCATTTTCATAATCTGCTCTTGTGTGATAACTTCTCTGGTTTTCTATCACATTCATGCACAATTCCCTCTTATATGATTTGCAGTTTTTCTCTTGCCCTTCTTGCACAAAATTGTTCTGATCAGCTGGCCGGGATGCTTCCTTCAGAAGGCTATGGCCGAATTCCTTTCCGCTCCTAGTCCCAAATCTCATCCCACCTCTAATGACCTTGGCGTCAACAAGGCGTAACTGCCACTGGTTACCAGTGCAGTTTTGATTGAAAAGTGCCCTTTTCTGTTGGTGATACTGATCACCTCCTGTCTTTTCTTTGCTATTTATCTTTGTTTTCTCTAAATTAGTCATCTACAGAATTCCCAGAAGTTATTCTAACATTAATACATATACTGGATCCATAAATTCCTCATGTTTCTGTGAGTGAGTTGCTCCACATAATTTGCCTTCATGCATCTAATTCTCGAAGTGTGTTGAAAATGTAATACAAGGTTGTCCGATAAGTTTTGTTGTTCAACATGAGATAGCACTAATGGCATTGTCATTTTATTTTTCTAAAGTTGGTACTACTTTTTTTATGAACATGTATGAAATTTCATGTAGATCTGATAACTTATTCATATATTTACAGCTGTTCAAAAGTTCACGTGTCACAGTATTTTAGTAAAATGAAAAAACTGAATATCATGCAGTAGTAAAATTCTTATTTTTTTGAAGGTGTAGCACCAAAACAAATTCATGAACAATTGTTAAAAGGGTATAAGAACTCTTATCTTTAATTAGAACAGTAGAAAGCTGGGTTGCTGAATTTAAACGTGGTCGTACGAGTCTTGAAGATGAGCCACGTGAAGGATGTCCGGAAATTGCATCAACACCAGAAATCATAGCAAAAATACAGGGTATAGTTTTAGAGGATTGTTGATTAATATAGAGAGATTTAGTAGAAGCTGTAGGCATATCATTAGGCAGTGTGAGTAATATTTTGACAAATTTTGGGTTTCAAAAGCTGTGTCCAAAATGGGTGCCACATTAGCTAACAATGGAACAAAAGCACTTTCAAATGTGACTTTCTCAGAAATATTTGGAGCGTTTTAGAAAGGATTTTCTGTGTCATTTCATCACTATAGATGAGACTTAGGTCTACCACCATGATCCTGAATCAAAACAAGAGGGTAAGGAGTGGTGTGAACCCAGTTCTTGGGCTCCAAAGTGAGTTAGGGTCCAGAAATCAGCAAAGAAGGTGTTAGCATTATTTTTTTTTGGGATGTAAAAGGAAATTTGTTCATGGATCACCTCCAAACTGGTAAAACAATAAACTAAGATTATTACTGCAACCTTGTGGACCAGCTGGATATAAAAATATGTGTGAAAAGACCTGGTTTATAGAAGAAGAATATAATTTTTGATCAAGACAATGCACCATCGCAAAAATCAGTGAATTAAAGTATGAATTGTTGCCACATCCACCCTAATTGCCAGATTTGCCTCCCTCTGACTTCTGGTTGTTCCCACATCTAAAAAAATTCATGCATGGAAAACAATTTTCATCAAATGAAGAGGTAATAGCAGCTATGGAAACCTACTTCAACAGTCGTCCGGATTCTGACTTCAAGGATGGAGTCCATAAATTGGAAGATTACTGGAGCAAGTGTATTGAATTTCAGGGACATTATATTGAATGATAAAATGTATCCCAAACAATAAAATTGTGTTTTTCTTATTGAATGACAAATCTTATTGAACAACTTCATGTGGCTTGCTCCATGTGACATTGATCCATCATGGGCTCGTACTACCCTGGAAATTTTTAATTTTGTATCTTTGTTTAGTCAGTCCCCCGAATGCTTTTAGAAATATTTGTTGGAATTTTGTATTTCTGGTACCCTCCACACATGTAATTTACAATCAAGCCCTGTCCTTTTCATCTAGTGATTGCCACACTATTAATATTTACACTGGATCTAGAATTATTTTTATTTGGAGGTAACTATCCAAATCCCTTCCAGATTAACATTTTGTTTCGCTCCAACTTTTGGCAGCAGTATATACAGTATACTTTCCCATACATTGTATCACTGTCCATCACACTTCTGGAAACAACACTTTTTTTTGGCTCATGTTCATTAATTGAAGCCACTTGTTTCTGCATTTTAAATTTATGCAGACCAGTTATGTGTCACCATTGTATGATTCCAAATGTGAATTTCTCTCTTCCTTGTTTTTTACCCATACTTGTCATTTTAACATTAAGTATTTGGCTCGCTGAAATATCTATACTCACTGAGGCATAATAAGTCTTGATTGTCAATGGACAAAACATTTAATTGAACGAACTGGTGCTTTGTTAAATTGGAATCTATTTTTATGACGAGTTGTTCATGCATGTTTACCTGGAAGAAACTACTACGAGACACAATACCTTAAGAAATCAAAATATTTATAATGAAATAAGTGGACTGAAAATCCATCTTCTTGTGTTATATTTCGACTCCTTTAGTGAATGATGTGGATTTAGTTGTAAGATCTGACATGCACTGCTTACAGTGAAAATTCATCAATGTTAGACCAAAAGGAAAGAATGCTTTGTTGTGTATTAAGATTAAGTATAGAGCGGAAGACCGAAAACACACACACATTAATGTATAAAATTTTCAACAGGAGGGTTGGTTACAGACCTAAATCACTTCAGTGGCTGAAGAGGAATGCAAAATACTTGGTGGTTAGAAGTGATGGGTAAAGAGTTTTCTTAGATATCTGAGTAATACAGTCAGTGATTTATATATTTGCAGCTCAAAAAAGGATGGTTTATAAAAACATGTCTATTCACACTCTCTTATGTCTATGGGTGGGAGGGAGGGAAAAATAATAAACCTAACTTAATAGATATATATAAGTGATGATAAACCCAGGGGCGGTGCGACCGCACCGGGCGCTGTCATACGGGGGCGCCGAAAATGCAACAAGAGATCATCTGGGCAAAAAATAAATAAATAAATAAATTCTATAATAATCCAGCTTGCTGTTCATATATTTTTTAAGTACATTAACGTAAGAGCTTCCATTTAATATACAGTCCGAGTCAGCTCGAGTTACTCCATTCGAGAAAACCACAAATCGTACCGTAATTAGAACTCTCCAGTGTTACGCCGAGCCTCCCGCACCTGCCTTTTCGGCTGTAATCTTACAGTTCATTCTCCTATGGCGGATCTTCGAATTTTCCGAGCAGCGACTGCCGCCTCTTCAAATATAAATTTATGAATTTGCCGCCCGCAGCAAATTAAAGCTATTCTTTGATTTTTCTGCCACCTGAAGGTTGCCGCTCGGGGCAGTAGAGCTAAGAAAGAAGGTCACCACTCACGAATTTGTCACTTACCGTCCCTTTAAACATGATTTTGCTGCCCGCGGTAAGGGTCCCAGTTTGCCACCCTCTAGATCCGGCAGTCATTTGCTTGTGGGTGTGTGTGCATGAGGCGAGATTCAACCTACTTATCTACTTCTAGAATGTTTTACCATAGATGACTGCAATTAACGTTGGTAGCGTAAATATTTACAAAATGTAATGTGTCCTCTATAGACATATCGCTACCTTTTTCTTCTTAAAAAAAATAAAAATAAAAAAATAAACCAAGGTGAAACTGAGGAGGCTTCAAAGTTGCTTGCAAAATTTCTTAGAGATGTCATCAGAATTAGTTCAACAAGTTACGGAAGTTAGAAGTTCTTCAGACGAGGCTCATAATGATTAAGAGCAGCATATATTAGAAGATTTTGCTATGGCCGCAACGTCGACTGCACTTCAAAATGGGTTATACCAGACATACCACCACCGTTGCAAATTATGATGATATTTCAAAATGGTTGCTGATTGACCCTTCCATCAGAAATGAAATAATTATTCGAGCAACGAAAAAAATCCAAGAAAAAAATTATGGACGTCATTTATCAAAAACGCATTTTCAAAGAGTAATATCAAATGCATAAACTTATAAAGAAGATAGCTTGTTTACTCTAAATCTGCTGATATATTGTTTTTACTCTTGTTTATTCAACAGAAGGTCTCGCTCTTATTTGGGAAAAGAAGGATTTGATGACTGAAGCTACTTATGAGAGCATCTCAAAACTCACCAAACTTCCTCAAATCGCCAACACACAGTGCTGAGTTGGATAGAAGCGTTGATTAGACTGAAGAACTTCAATATAATAGACAAGCATTTGTAAATACAGATTGAAGACGAAAAATCACAGGGGGTTGCTATCCTCGAATGAATGATATCCAAAATATTCTTTTTAACATGCAATAATTCTTGTTCAGGGAAAGCTTTGGATCTGAAAAACTAAATACTTCTAATTATGGTAAGTAACTGGATATATTGCAACTGCTAGGAAAATATGGCACTATGATGATGGAGCATTTCCGCCGAATTGCTAATAAGGAGACTAATGTTTATTATTTTTGAAAATGTATTTAAAACGGTTGCAATTCTTAATAAAATTTTGACCATGGTTAAGTCATCTAAATACTATTCCATCATACTGAATTGAACTCCTGTTGTCAGTCGCGTAGAACAATTATCTTTAACATTGCTTTTGTTGACACTAATGAAGACGAAGTCAAAATGCGTGAGTGTTTCGTTGCTTACAAGCCGGTAAGTGACTATTCGGGAACTGAGAGCTTTGTTCACTGGCCTGTATATTAATGATACTTTGCAAAAATTCGATCTGGATATTAACGATTTTCGAGGCCAAAGATATGACGATCTATCCAATATGATAGGAGGAAACAAAGGTGTCCAAAGGAGAATTCTGAACCAATATTATCTCAAGCGTTTTTTAATACATTTAGCTGTCATTAAATTTGGTAATAGCAGGTACTGCCAATACATCAGTTATATCGGTTTCTTTGTCCGGATTTCTTTAAAGAATATTTGTTCCATTCTCTCGTCAACAAAGCGATGGGAAGTGGTATGCAAGAACTCAGGTTATGAAAAAAAAAAATCATTCGGAGAATAGAGTTTCTAGCCTAGATGCAGATCGTTATCATTTTATCACTATTATTCAATTCGTGACGCCCTTCTGGAAACGAATTATTCACTTGCAGCAACAGAGGCCTTGTCCTTGAGCCAGATCATGGAGCAATTTGAATTAATAATTACAATGGTGAATTGGTATAATACATTGATTCAAGTATTATTGTAAGCATTGTTATCCAGGATGAAAGGATTCATGAAACGCTTCACAATTGCTGTGAAAGATCTCGGAACTTGAGAGAGAGTACCGGTGTTATTCGCCTATTCTTATAACAGCTAGAGAAATTGCTTCTAAGACTGGGACATACCCTTTTATTAAGGCAGTCAGATACCAAAGAAAGAAGAGATTTTTTGAGTACGAAGCCATAGATGAGATAACAACAGACCCCGAAGAATTGTTTACAGTGAACGTGTTTTAGCATTATATAGGCAATTATAAAGGCGTAGGTCACTCAATTTTCACAACTATCTAAATTTAATGAAACAGTGATGTTCTTACACATTATCAAAACAATTCCTGAATTGTAATAATTGTGCAGATTTAGAAATTAGTTTAACTAATGGAGAAAAATGTGACATATCGGGTTGTGACTTGGCTGAGGAACTTTCTTAATGAAACTGTTGTTGGTGGGGCTTGAATCGGCAGAACAAATAAAAGTTCAACTTGGCAGGATATATTTCCGAATGTGTGGACAGCACTTCGACTTTTGTTAACGACACCTGTAACTGTCGCTAAAGGAGATCAAAGTTTCAGTAAATTAAAATTCATTTAAATTTATTTACGGTAAACTCGGTCTTTAGAAGGACTTTCAGATCTTGCAATTTTATCTATAGAAAATGATATTGCCAAAGGGCAAAAACTAGGAAGTTGGCAATCTAGGCCTTTTAGTTATGATTTTATTTCCTCATTTGTTTTAAACATTTTTCTTAAAACTATGTAAAGAATATTTTCTGACCTTGGATTTACTCCATTGGAATTCATAACGCATTCATTTTCCGGCCCGCAAGATTCATCACACTTTCACAAAATATATTTAATTTATAATAGCCAAAGTATTAAAAACCAGTTTATTAAAAAATACCTTATTTGTGCATCCATATTTTAGAATCTATTTCATTTATATTTATACATTTTATTTATATCTTTTTAGTTTATATATTTCTTTAAAATGTGTGTTTAGTGTCATTATTATTATATTATCTATATTTACATGTAAGTATAATAGTAAACACAATAATAATAACACATTATGTTTAAATTCTTCACTCCAAAGAATGTCTATTGAATCTAATATGGGGATATATAGTTTTATACGTGGCCCGCGGAGTTATGATGCAAATGAACCGCAAGATCATTTGAGTTGGCCACCCCTGTCCTAAGCCATCCTGCTGTTTCGACGTGAAACAGTAACAAATATCAAAGAAAACAAACTTTTACATTTATAATTTTAGTAGGATGTAAAAAATGAATGTTATCTTCAGTCTGTCTATATGGACACCTTAAACACGATTGCGGTAAGCGATTGCACATTTGAGGCGCCACAATGAGATCTCGCACCACCTGAAAAACTTACTAGGGCCGCCTCTGGATAAACCGACTAAAAATATTGAGTGCTGTTGGTGATGGCCACTGACAGAATGTGAGGCAGGTACAGAAATGGAGGTGAGGATGTACTGGAAGAGAGAGTGAAAAAGAGAGATAGAAAGGAGGAATTTACAATGGGGCAGATATAGATAAAGTGAAATTAAGAGAGAAAAGCAGTCTGTCTGTGGTTAAGGCTCAGGATATGCTAGTGTGCCATTTCCCATTGAGGGAGTTCTGAGGGGTAGTGTCTTCAGTTGTAATTCTAATGACCCTGACTGTGTAGCAGCTGTTGAGGTGGTTGGTGGTGTATGTTGGTATGAGCTGCAACTGGGTGGTTCATACTTTTAATTGAGACTAATATCTATATCCCAGACATATTACCTAACTTCGGTACAACACTTGAATGGGGGCTGAATGCTATGCATGGGGTTAATTTAACAGACATTTTTGTGGTCATTCATAAGCAGCCACTGATTCATCATCTAAGTGATTTATGGGACGTAGATAGAAGTGTGCACGAGCACAGCTGGGCACAAAACAGTTAATCCGTTAATCGTGAATTAACGAAGTTAAAAAAATTGCGAAAATTTAACTTTTAAGTTAACCTAAAAAATCATTAACGGTCTTCTTAACTTCCGTTAAATTGAACTTCCATTAACTTTAGTCCGTTACATAGGTTGTTGACGTCTTTTCGTTTGTTTGAACTGTGCGCCACGCCACCACTCGCATGCAGGGCTGCCAGATTGTATAATTGGATACAAAACTTGTATAATTTGGTTACCTCTTGTATCCTGTTTGTATAACAGATTGCCTTGTATAATTGGATACAAAAATGAGCAATTAAAAGTAAAGTACATTCCAGCACCTTTTTGAATGTGTTTGCCCTTTGTTTCATTGAGTTGGCAACCCTTCCTGACGGATCGGCAGTCTGTGTCGGAAGCGGTTAATCGGACAAACTGTTCGGTCGTCAAATCGGGCATTACTCGGACGAAATTCTGTGCCAGTGGATGACCGGCCGCCTGATCGATAGTTAGTATCGCACTGGAGTCTGCAAACAGTGTTGCAGATCAGCAAAAAACTCAACTTTCAGTAACCAGTGCGAAAAATTCAAAGAAATAATACATAACTTATGAAAAAGGTGATGTGCAATTTTAATTCGAAACATTTGTGCTAGTTTGGCAGTTTCGGCCGTGTAATGTAAAAGGATGTCGCTGACTAACTTCCATTCTATTTGTTCACGAAAAAACATGCAGGCCATGATTTAGTGAAACCAGGCCGGGTTCGTCTAAAGGGGCCTTTAGGTCACAGGTAGGCCGTGGCACAAAGGTAACCGTAACAGGCATTGGTCGTAGATTTTAGGTTGGCCGCAAATTTCACTGGTCGCAGTTTTCACATATTCAGGTGTCCCAGTCCAACTTGTTTTCTATAATATTGTTGCTTTTCATTCTGCATTCATGTTTTTTGTTTTTTTACTACTTTTTTTTTTTATAAAGTCACGAGTACCTTAATTGTCTCTCGTAAGACAATTTGCAAGTGTTATGTTGATCACAGTCTCAACAAAGATAAAAACAGACAGGAATACAGGAATACCACTTCGTTGTTGTGGCGATAGCGTAACCACAATTTGTTAATTTTTATAAATAAATCCACACTTGCATCATGGTACATAACACCTTGAGATAGAGAGCAGTTATACCTACCGTACTATAATACTAATACATCAGTACAACTTTTGACTAGTTAACTTTTAACGGATAACTTGCGTTAAATTTATAAACATTTAACGCTTTAACGATTATCGAAGTTAACTTTTTAAGTAGCGGAATAATGATTAACGAAGTTAACGTTTGGATTAACTGTGCCCACCTGTGTGCACGAGTTAGAGCAACATCTGCATATATCGTGATATCCTGGGGATATCACAAGCAAAAACATTCAAAACATCACTCATTGGATGTTCACAATCATTGGAGTTGTCAGCACTTTGGTGTGCAGTGCACATGTTCTCTGTCAATATTACAAATTTAAAAACAAAAGACTCTGCCTATATACACGGAAGCCAGATTTACTAGAGGGCATAGAACCTGCATCATTAAATGTATAACAACCAGCAGCATCAGCGATCAAGGGATCTCCAAACTCCACATCCAATATTGATTCCAATGAAGAGCGAACACCTGCAGGATATACTGCAGCCAAGAGACGGTAACCACCATAAAAGCACCACAAACATTATTCTCAAAGACTTTACCAACAACACAACTTCAGTTACCCACCAATGGATCACCGCAGCATTCTAGCTGATACAACAACCTACTGTGTGCAAGCACCATGGATCAGCACTGAACAGGCAGGCCCTCATGATATCAGCACTGCAAGGTAAGATCCTCACATTATCAGCAACATGCCTGAGAGAGAGACACATACTCAGTTTCTGTTCTTATCATCACTGTAGAATATATATAGAAGTGCCAGAAAGAAAGAGCAGCTCAGAACCTTACCTTATTTTTCTCCCTTTATTTTCTTTTTATATGAGGTTGTGGATTTAGATTTAAGGAATCCTTAGATGTACATAACAAATGTAGCTAGATTAAGTAATGGTACAAGTGGGTGTCATGCCTTTTGGTGAGGATCAGAGATGTACTGAATTCTGGAATTGGTTTCACATAGTACACAAGAATTGGACACAGCAGTGGGCATGTGAAATTGTTGAGCAGCCAGACAGCATCCCTGAAATAGGGCACTGCCATATCAAAATTGTGGCAGAAGCATGTCTGCATCATGGGGAGATGATACATAATTATGCAATCTTATAGGCAACGGAGTGGGGATTTCGTATAGAAAACCCAGGAGCATTGGAAATTCAACATCTCTCCGCTATTCTGCCATCGTTGATAGCATCACCAAGATGACACCTGCCGATATAGCCTCAGACTCGGCCATTTCAAGACAAGACAAGGAGCTGCCACACGCAGCCATATGAGCTGATCACATTCACTGATCGACAACTAGTCTTTCTAGTTTTAGTTAGCATCCGTCAATGCCAGTAGGTTATGCTGTACTTTATATGTGAATCCACTACCTGGTGATATATATTTGTATAAAGGGCTGTAACGTGTATAGTATGAAACAAAAGGGGCTGAACTACTGAATTTTCTTTTAGATGCCTGTTCTATCTTGAAAGTAACTGGTGGTGTGCGCTCGGAGACAAACCAGCTTCACAACACTTATCCATAGTTTCTTCTCTAGCACCTACCTGTCGGGAACTTCTCATCAGTTCACTACAAGTACAACCAGGTGAATTATAGAGTATGTAAACTATTTAGGGATTGAAGAAAGCTGAAGAGTTGGTTGTCCTTATATATCCAAATCGTAAATAGGTCATCTTTGTAACTGAGCCATATGAGCTCTTTCAGGGATGTCTTTTATGGAAAGCTGACTCCAGTTAGCCAAGGAAGGGGATTGCATAGGAGGGATCCATCTGAGTACCAATGGCAGTGTCATAAACCTGATGATAGGTGGGGATTTTTAATGAGAAAAACTTATTAACAATCCAGTGAGCTAAGGAGACCAGGAAGGAATTGTTACGGTTTAGCATCCATTGCTCAAAGTAATACTCTATTCCACTAAAGCCATAGCAGTGTGGGAAGTACAGTGAAATAACATCAATGATGACTACTATGTTTTCTGAGGGTAAAGATGTGGGTACCATGCAAATACATTCAAGAAAGTGGAGTGAACCTTTGACAAAGGATGGGAGGTTGGGTGTAGTTTTCCCACACTCAAACCTATAATCTGTCAGGAGATACATACCTTACTGAAAATTCATTGCTATCTTCTGACTCTAAGATTGGTTTCCCTTCTTACTTCTCAACATTGTCATATCCACTACCTCTAATGTACTCCCCAAAGTACATGAAACCATCAACCCAAGTAACTGCCAAATGCTTGAAATTGTGGACCAGTATCTATAACCAATAGTCCTTGGCCTCCCATCCTTTGACAAAGATACATCTCAGTTCCTAGAACATCTTTCCATATCATCTCCACCTTTACACTTCCCCTTGCCAGCATTATAGTCATCATTGATGTTACTTCCGTGTACATCAATTTCCCTCATTGATGCAATGGAGTACTACTTTGAACAATGACCCGTAAACAGTCCTAGAGCTTCCTTCCTGTTAATTAATAACAATTTTTTCTCCTTCTGCTCTACTTAACATTAAGTCTGTGGTACTGCTATCCATGGGTATATAGAACATTCCCTGCTACACAATCCTCTTCCTTGGCCAACTGCTGGCAGTTTTGCCTGGAAAAGTGGGGGGAGGGTACCTGATATCCCTCATGTGGCTCAGATACTTAAATAACTTTATCTCTGATTTAGATACATGGGGAAGACCAACTTCTCAGTTTTCTTCTATCACTAAATAGCCTACATACTGCAGAATTCACCTGGTCATACTCCAAAACTTGTATCACTTTCCTTGTCATTGTCCCAAATACCCACCCACACATCTGTCCGCAAAATCTGACCAACCTTCAACAATACTCTCCTTTGACATCTAACACCCTTTCTATACAAAATTTTCCCTACCTTACAGCTTTTGGATCCTTGTTTCCAATCTGAGCCATCTGCAGAGTTTCCAACAAGGAAAGCATTATACAATTTCTGAAAGAAAATGCTATCCCCATCTGCACTTTGATGGAAACATGGCAAAAACTCTAGGAGAGATTCTCATTTCTAGCCTATAATGTTATTCACTATGACCGACAGGATGGTTTTGGTGGCGTAGCCATGCCAGTACAGTTCATCAGACATTTCACCATAGTCCCCATAGATCTATTAGTGATCAATATAGAATGCTTTGCGGATGAAGTAACGTGCAACGGATACAGTTACAGCTCGGTAGTGAGTACGCTGCTTTAAAGGCCAATATTGTACAGTAATGGTTATGTACAAGCCGCTGGAACACCACTATCCAGAGAAGACCATCTCATCTTCAGACAATTCGACAAGCCTTTAATAGTCACCGGAGATCTAAATGCCCACCACCCGATGTGGGGATGCTCTACTGAAGAACGTCTGGGTAGAGATATAGTACAATTAATAGAAGAACGTAATTTAATGCTAATTAATGACGGATCGCCAACAAGAATTGGTAGACCAACAGAATCTCCTTCCGCAGTGGATATCACCCATGGTTCGCCAAATATAGCCTTGGGCACAGACTGTCCCGTAATTCAGCATTCGCTTGGCTCAGATCACTTACCACTATTACTAACCTTCCCAGATATTAAGCAACAGCATTGATTAAATATACAAACTATAAATGGGATATAAGAAAAGCAAACTGGCAGCGATATAAAGAAGCAGCAACACAGGTATTTGCGGATATTCAAATGAGTGGTAATGCAGAGTGCAACCACCATAACTTTATAGGGAAAAAAAAATAGAAAACGCGGCTTCTTTCACCATATCAGTTAATCCTTTTACTACACATAAACATGCAAACACCGTATGGTGGGATGATGATTGTCAGCAGATGGAAGAAAGGAAGTAAGCATTCTGTACATATCGGAGGTCGGCCACAGAGAGTAACTTCCTCGATCTTAACAAGATACAGGCAAAGGACAAATGTGTTTTCAATGAGAAAAGAGAAAGTCCTGGAAAGAGTGTTGTTCTACTTTTAATAAAGATATGCTCCCTACAAAGGCTATGGGAGAAGATTAGAACATTCAAAAGATCTCAGAAAACATTCGAAACAGAAGCCGTGCTGGAAGAAATCTTAATGTCGTTAACACCTCCATAGGTGGAACATCCCCTTTTCAACAAGAGACAACATTGATAAAAGCCAATTTCT
The DNA here is from genome assembly GCA_031002005.1 of Vandiemenella viatica. NCBI lineage: Eukaryota > Metazoa > Arthropoda > Insecta > Orthoptera > Morabidae > Vandiemenella > Vandiemenella viatica. Next base: position 109,100,058 of record CM061921.1, read on the forward strand.
AATGTAACCATTCGTCATTAAATAACTGAATCGGGCATTAATTGGTGGTAAAGGAACAGCCCCAGCTCAAATAACACAGCCTCTCCAATGCTCGCCTATCTACCTTCCACTCCTAAACTCTCTCTCTTGGAGGTACTAAACCAGGTTTGGCCAAAGAGTATAGAAATAACAAAAACGAAGTCAGCAGTAATAATAACCGTGAAAAAAATAGCGACCCTGAATCCCGACGGATCAACAGCATATAGACCAATCAGTTTACTGTCGTGTATTTACAAATGCCTAGAAAAAATGGTCAAATCCCGGCTTCAGTGGTGGTTTGAAAATCACTCGCTCCTACCACGTCATCAATTGGCGTTTATGAAAGGCACAGGAATTACGAAAATATTTGCCCACCTGCTGGTCGACACTCAGTTATCTCTTAAAAGAAATAAATACAGGAGGAATGGTAAATATTGAAGAAGTTAGCTGTATGAAGAATGTAACTGGACGTCGTTCAGTTTAATATTTTAGTATTAGAATCATTTAATTTTGTTAGGTTTCACAGCGGTGCAGACGTTGAGTCGGCTCGTCCTGTTTGTTTGACATACAATCTGCCGATGGATGATTCAAAGTACTAGTTACACGTGCACTGCTGAGCGAGCAAGTCAATAGATTAGCAGCAAGCCAGAATACAGTAGGGCCAAGTCTCATCCCTCTGTTAGATGTGTTACGGAATGCCTCGAAGTTTATGTACATCATCTACTGACTACTGTAATTGTGGTACAGATTAAACGAGGTTTCCTTAACTGCTTGTTTAATTAACCCCCAGCTGTCCGCTACTTCTACTGATCTCTACGATATATATTTAAACCCAGGGCCGGCGCTGGGGGAGGGGGGGGGGGGGGAAGCGGGCAAAATGTACCCGGGCCCGCCGGCTGATGGGGGGGGCCCCCGAGCACCGGATGCAGGAGCCCCCAGGCCTAAGAATCCGCCCGGCTAGTTTGTAGAGCTTTTTTTTTTTTTTTTTTTTTTTTTTAAAAAAAAAAAAAAAAAAAAAAGGTTGGCTATTTTACCCCGAGCCCGAAATTCCTAGCGCCGGGCCTGTTTAAACCCACGATGCTCGCATTAATTTAATAGGTGCAGGATTCAAGATCAGAAGGTGACTGGCCAGAAGAATCCAAGAACAGAAGATACTTGAAGATAGTCTGTGCAAGTCGTAGGGCATCGTAGGTAATCACTAGAACCCACATGTCAGCCACTTGTACACTCACTCCTGGTTACAACTAATTTTGGGGAAGAAAATTTTGTTTGTGTAGCTCAAGAAAAATCAGATGCAAGTTTAAAAAATAAGTTAAGCCATTTATTAAGCCAGTATAGTGAGAAAACTGAGAGTTTCTTACATACTTTAAAAACTTATTTGTTCAAAAGCCTATATTTATTACCTGCCACTGATTTGGTAGAGCATAAAATTCCAACTGGGAACGATAAAACTGTTTTCAAAAAAGCCTACAGAGCTCCGTTTTATCAAAGGCCATTAATTTGAAGAAATTATTTATCAGCAATTAAAAGACGGAATAACTGGGAAAAGTACAAGTCCATGGGGTTCACTGATAATGATAGTTCCTGAGAAATCTCAATATGGGAAAACCAAATAGCTTATAGAGGTTTGAACAAAGTCGCAATTACTGATCCGTGTCTATTACCGAATACAGCCGAAACTGTTGATGATTTCGGTAATTGTAAATTATTCACCACTTTGGGTTTGGAAAGCAATTACCATCAGATCAAAATTGCAGAAGTAGATGTTCTAAAAATTGCATTTATTGTTCGTTCTGGTCGTTACTGGTTTCTTACTCGCGGTATTTGTGAATTGATACCAGCTCTTTTAAATTATTTTTAATATTAAATAAAGTGTAGAAATATTTGTCTGGTGGTGTGTTGGTGTGTTTAGCGAATATGAGTGTAGTAACACTGTGTAGAAAAAGTATCGTAGTTTAAATAGTTGAAAAAGGTATTGGTTCGACAAGTTTGAAACACGTGTGTTTTGTTTACATCATACTAATACCCGTTAAAGGGAATTAATCTTCTATCAGTGAAGGAAACAAAAGTTTCTAACATGTTTATTGTTAAAATTGGTTTGCTTGCTTGGTAAACGGAGAAAGGTGTGTCTTGTGGAAATTATATTGCAAAATAAGGAAAGGTATTTATAGGTTAAGTTACAAATCTATTCAAGGGCCCATATTTTGTTTTTGTTTAATATCTCAATGAGCATGAAGTGTTGTGGCTGTCGCAGGGTTGTAAAGCAGGGAAACAGCTGTAATGATTGTGGAGTTCGAAATGTGGCTACATGGAAGCTGAAAATGCGCTTCACTCTCCTTGGAGTTGTTTGACATGCAAAAGTAGCAAGGAAAAGAGGGAACTAGAAAGTAGGATCTCTTGTCTCGAATCCACAGTGCCTGAATTAACCAAAGAACTCAATGTTTTGAAGGCTGAAAAAGCAGCATTAAATGTTAAGGAATTCCAGTGGATTGCAGCCAAAACTGGAGGGAAATAACAGGACCTGCATTCTACAAATTTTCAGTTGGAAGTTTCTAATACTTTTGGGGTGTTGGAGAATCTAACTGAGGATGTATCAGATACCACAGCAGGGCTGTCTCATTGCAACAAAGCTGTAAAAAAAGCACAAATTGTGCAAAGCTCGTAAAAAGAAATCCAAGAAGGTATTATTGCTTGGAAGTAGTCATGGCAGAGGATTTAGTGCAATGTTACAGTCAAGCCTGGGCTCTGATGTTGAGGTGTGTAGTATATTTAAGCCTAATGCAGAACTTGGCAATGTTGTGGATAAAATTGCAAACCTGGGGAAAGATCTTACTAAATAGGATCATATAATTATAGTTGGGGGTCCTGGAAATAGTCTGTCCAGAAATCTCAATTATTGTGTGGAAACAGACATTGACAACATTGCTAAAAACACCACTCACACCAATGTTGGTTTTGTTGACCTCTTCAAGTATTATGATCAACCCTGGATGCGTGGTCATGTACAGCGTACACAGGCAGATCTGAACCGTGCATTGTGTCAGGCTGACCGAACACATATTGGCCTGATAGATGTTTCTTGCATAGGCCTGATAGATGTTTCTTGCATAACACGGAGTGACCATACCTCCCATGGACTCCACCTGAATGTTCGGGACAAGCAGAAGCTAACGCAACTGATTGCCAGTAGCATCAGGAGAGGCAGTGGTAATTGGTGGTAGGACTCTGTCTTTTTTAGGCCAAACGTCAAGAGTAGGAAGAGTTATTTAAGAAATGTTCATAATGATATTAGAGTCAAAAATAAAGAATGTCAGTCTAAAATAGCTTTGTTCCATCAGAACATTAGGGGTATCTCAAGCAAACTTGATGAGTTGATAATATCTATAGAAGAAACCCAAAAATTATTGAATCTTAACATAAATATCGTATGTCTGACAGAACATCACCTGAAGAATTCTGAAATATGTCTCCTCTCTTTTATTGGATATAGATTAGCTTCATGTTATTGCAGGTCAGAGATGAGAATGGGTGGTGCAGCAATATATGTTAGAGAAAATACTGAGACAAAATCATTAGATGTAAGTAAATACTGTATAGAACAAGATTTTGAATGTTGTACAATACAGTTAGAATTAGAAAACAAATATAGTGCTGATAGTTTATAGGGCTCCCACAGGAGACTTCAGTAAATTTTGTAATAAACTTGAAGCGGTTCTAATAAATTTATCACGAACTAAGAGGGAAATCATCCTCTGTGGAGACTTCAACATAAATTTTGCTATAGAATGTAACCAGACAGATTATCTTCTATGAATGCTTAGATCATTCAATATCTATCAAACTGTAGATTTCCCAACTAGAACACAAAAAGATAGTAGTACCGTAATTGATAACATTTTTGTAGAGCACAATAAATTAGAAATATAGGGAACAGTTCCAATGGAAATTGGTTTGTCAGACCATAATGTTCAAATTATTTCTTTAGATGTTATGAGAAATGAAAATAACAAAAAGAAAGGATTTTTCAGAGTGCCATTAAAGAACAATTCAATAAAAACATTAAATGATGAACTTCTCAATGAGGACTGGATCACTGTTTATAAATTAAAAGGGGTAAACAATAAATTCAATTACTTTCACCAAAGGTTTTTGGAAATTTACGAAAGGTGTCTCCCTACAAAACTAGCTCCACTTTGTCAAAAACGAGTAAACAAAAATTGGGTTACAGTTGGTATTAAAACATCTTCCAGACATAATAGGGAATGTATGTAAAAGTTAGGAATACTGATAATATGCTTCTCAGACAACATTACAAAACTTACTGTAGACTTTTAACCAAAGTAATAAAAGAAACTAAACGTTTGGCCATAAACGATGAGATTAGTAGTTCCGATAATAAGATAAAAAATGTGGAACATTATTAAAAAAGAAACAACTGTATAATCCCTTGAACATAAACCTATATCTATAAGCATTAATAATATACTTGTAAATGACCCCCTCTTATGTAGGAAGTGCTTTCAATAACTACTTCTTAACAGTTGCTGAAAAAAATAAAAGGAAAATATATTGGGAATATGGATGCTATAGCAATACTTAAATCCTTTTCATCAAAAACAGCACCCATGTCTCTATTTGCCACCAGTCAAAATGAAATTGAAAGAATTATTAAATCCCTCAAAAATAAAAAGTCATTTGGTTATGATGAGGTTTCAACCCATGTACTGAAACAATGCAACACCAGCATTAGTAGAGTTAATAGTCATATTTGCAATAGTTCTTCTACATCTACATATATACTCTGCAATTCACAAAATTGTGGGTGGCAGAGGGTGCTCAGCGCCAAATCTAATCTCTCTGCTGTGCATTCCAATCCCTAATGGTACGAGGGAAAAAAGAATTCATATAAGAATCAGTCCGGCACCTTATTTCTCTAATTTTATCTTTCCTGTCATTCCTACTCAAATAGGTTGGTGGAAGAAGTATTTCACTACACTCAAAAGTGAAAGTGGGAGTACGCATGTTTTCCAATAAGTTTAAACGAAACGTGTGTCGTCTATCTACCAGAGACTCCCACCCTAATCTACTAATCAGTTCTGTGAGGCTTTCATAAGGACTGTAGCAAGCGGTTACGAATCGAGCGGCTCTTCTCTGTACTTTTTCTATACTTTCGATCAACCCCTTACGAAACGGGTCCCAAATGGCACAACAATAATACAAATGTGGACGTACAAGGGATTTGTACGCTATCTCCTTTGTTTGTTCATTACAATTTTTTCAAGATTCGACCTATGCATCACAGCCTAGAATTTGTTCTACCTACAAACGAATTAATGTGTATGTCCCATTTCATGTTCCTTTGTACTGTTACTCCCAAATATTTCATAGAATCTACCATGTATTATTTAACTCGTATTTCTGAACAATTTGATTCTTTTTGTTAGTTATGCTCATTGCCTTGTACTTTTTACAATTCAGAGTAAGTTGCCACTCAGCGCACCAAGCCGAAATAACATCCAGATCGCGCTGAATTTCTAAGCAATCGGCCAAATTTCTTACTTCCCTATAAATAACCGCATCATCAGCAAACAATCTAAAAAGGCTTTCACTTTGTCTCCGAGGTCGTTTATAAATATTAAGAAAAGAAGTTGTCCTATTACACTTCCTTGAGGTACACCCGATGTAAACATCTAGATTAGAAGAACTTTCTCCTTCAACGACAACATACTGCGACCGACCAGTTAGAAAATCCTTTATCCATTCACAAAGCTGATCCGATATACCGTACGCTCGAAGCTTCGCTAAAAGGCGGTTGTGTGGCACAGAGTCAAAAGCTTTCTGGAAATCTAAAAAAATTGCATCTACTTGTGAACCTGCATCCATAACTTTCATTACGTCGTGTGTAAATAGGGCCAGCTGTGTTTCACATGATCTTTTCTTCCGAAATCCGTGTTGATTTGTTGTAAGCAAATTATTATCATCTAGAAAATTCATAATGTTCGTGCATATAATATGCTCCATAACTCTACTACAAACGGATGTTATAGATATGGGACGATAGTTCCCAGGATCACTTCGATCACCTTTTTTGAAAATCGGAGTTACTTGCGCGATTTTACAGTCTGAAGGTACTTTTGCTCTTCTAATGATTTACTGAATATATCAGACAGAAATGGCCCGATTTCCGCCGCATACTCTGAAAATACTCTTACTGGAATTCCATCCGGGCCCGGTGCTTTCCCCCACTTCAGGAGCTCTAATTGCTTAACGATACCTGCAGTATCTATTCGTAATGATTCCATCACCGACTCGCCACGTCGTGGGAAAACGGGAATACTATCCTTATGTTCATTTGTAAATGAATTTTTGAATACAGTATTTAGTACGTTAGCTTTATCGCGGCTTTCATTAACCTCGGAACCTTCACGAATTAGTGCTGGAATATTGCTGTTGGTACAATTAACTTTTCGTACATACGACCAAAATTTCTTTGGGTTTTCTGTGAGATTCTTAGAGAGAGTTGGAGTGAAAATCGTTAAAGGCCTCGCGCATTACATTCTTAATACGTCCTCTTAAATCAGCTAAGGTTTCTAAATTGCTGCGACACCCCTTCTTCTTGAGCGTGCGTGTATTTTCCTTTGTTTTTTGAGTAATCTTTTGACTTCGCATGTGTACCACGGTGGATCATTCTCCCCCTTTATTGTCCACTTTGGTATATGTATTTCCATGCCTTCCCTGACTATATGTATAAAACGATGCCACATCTCTTCAACGGTGTCCTTTGTTGACTTGAAGTTATGGTAATTATTCCTCAGGTAGGTTCTAAAACACTCCTTTGAGGTCTTACTGAATCTGTATACAATCCGCCATTTTTTTCCTTTTTCGCTTGGTTATTAATTTGTTAGTCACAATTACCGCTTCGTGATCGCTTATTCCTGTGGTCGTTGAAATGTCGGTAAATAATTCTGGCCTGTTGGTAACCAGCAAGTCTAAAATGTTTTCTCTACCGTTATGACACCGCGTAGGTTCATTAACTAGCTGCTCGAGATGATTATCTGACAACAAATCGAGAACTACTACAGAAGCTGCCTTATCCCTGTTACCTGTGATGTGAACGTGATTACGCCAGTCAATAATATAAGGCATATTGATGTCGCCTCCTAGAATCATAGCATGATCTTTAAAACGGCTAGCTATACTATTTACATTATTTCTTAACTCCTCAACGATAGCTATGTCGGAATCGGGTGGACGGTAGAAGGCGCCTATGATGAGTTTTGACCTAGCAACGTTGAGTTTAATCCATATGATTTCACAGATCGTATCGACGTCTATTTCATTACATGGGAGAAATTTACTCACAGCTATAAATACCCCACCTCCATGAGAAAGTAATCTGTCTTAACGAAAACGTTCTTGCTATCTTTAAAAGTTTCGGCGGAACTTATTTACGGTTTCAACCAACTTTCTGTACCGATAACGATATCCGCTTCTGTACTACAAATAACGCTTTCAAGTTCCGGTTGTTTGTTACAAACACTTCTACAGTTAATTACGAGAACTTTTAACTGACGAGATTCTTTTACGTTGCTCCTACATTCCGGTGTTGCATCTGATTGGGTTGCCCGTAACTGAATTTCGTGTTTCGGGTCTTCCTCCCTCAGCCTAAAAAACCACCCAGTGCATTCCACACGGCCCCTGCCACCCGTGTAGCCGATTCACGTGTGTAGTGCACACCTGACCTATTAAGGGGAACCCTACATGACTCGACCCTATGGCGAAGATCGAGAAATCTACAGCCAATATCATCACAGAAACGTCGTAGTATCTGGTTCAGCCCCTCAATACGGCTCTGAACCGATGCTACAGATGGTTAGCTCTGCCGATATCTTGCGGTCACTGGCCACAGAGTTCACCCTTTCAGCCAGCTGCCGGAAGGAAGAGAGGATAACCTCCGACCCAAGGCGACAAGCATCATTGGTGCCGACATGAGCCACAATCTGTAGTTGGCTACACCTCGTCCCTTCTGTGGCATCCGGGATGGCCTGTTCCACATCTCGGATCAGGCCACCCGGAATACACACTGAATGGACGTTGGATTTCTTCCCCGAGGAATCCACCATTTCCCTAAGGGGCTCTAATAACCGCCTAACATTAGAGCTCCCAACTACCAGAATGCCCTTCTGCGTTTGTCAGACCTGTCGGGCTGGGGGGCCGTCAACTCGCAGGATGACAATTGTGGGACTGAGTCAGCCTCCGACAAAACATCAAACCGGTTGGACAGACGAACAAGTTCAGCGTCTTGGCCTTTAAGCCTGTTCGTCTGCCCCCGTGTGCGGCTTCGAAGTCTAGAAGCCATACGCCAGTCACCAACAGGCGACTGCGGCATAGTATCTAACACTTCAGCCTGGGTTGCAGGTACGACGGTCGATATGGGAGAATCTGTGATAGGCATGGCTATATCAGTTTCCCCAACATCACATCTGCTGCAGCCTTTTACGGCAGCTTCCAGCTGCTTAACTTTCGCTAACACAGCTGCAAGCTGAGCGTGCAGATCAGCTACCTCAGCTCGCGTCTGCACACAGCAATCACAGTCCCTAGACATACTGCTTTTGAAAAACGCAAAAAGCAAGGGAAAAAAAAGTATAGAAAAAAGGAACAGAAACTCGAAATAACCTGTACTTCCTGCAAAATATATACACTCTGAGATTGCACTAATCAAATCCCCACACCATTACAGATAATATATAACAATAAAATACGCTACTGCGATAGGCGACTGTTCAAACGCTACTAACGAGCACTGTCTACAAAATGTAAACACTCAGAGGTTATTCTAATCAAATCCCCACACCACTACAGATAAAGTACAACAACAAAATACGCTACTGCACTCGGCGACTGTTCAAACACTACTAACTTATACTGTCTACAAAATGTAAACACTCAGAGATTACACTAATCAAATACCCACACCACTACAGATAAAATACAACAACAAAATGCGCTACTGCACTCGGTCACTGTTCAAACGCTTCTTTCGAAGAAGGTATCTTCCCTGACTCACTCAAGAATTCAATAATCAAACCACTTTATAAAAAGTGTGACACCTCAAAGATTGAGAATTACAGACCAATATCACTTCTACCAGCATTTTCAAAAATCTCTGAAACAACAATGTACAGTAGGGTGTATGCACATCTACAAAAGAATGACCTACTCAGTAAAGTACAGTTTAGTTTTAGGAAAAGGCGTTTCAACAGATTCAGCAATTTTTCTTTTGTAAACAACATACTGGAATCAATGCATAAAAAATTAAATTCTCTAGGTATATTCTGTGATCTTGCTAAGGCTTTTGACTGTGTTGATCATGAGATTCTACTAGGTAAATTAGACCACTATGGAGTTAGTGGTAAGCCAGGACTTTGGTTTAAATCATACCTTGAAAATAGAAAGCAATGTGTATCACTGAAAGATGCTAATACAGGAGATGTTATAAACTCAGAATGGGGTATAGTTAAATGTGCTGTGCCTCAGGGTTCAATTCTTGGCCCTCTGCTGTTCTTAATCTATATAAATGATCTCCCACATATACTAGGTGATAATAAATGCGTGGTGCTCTTTGCAGATTCTACTAGCATGTCGTTGAAAGACCCATCAGCAAAAAACCTCGAAAACACAGCAAATGATGCTATAAAGAAAATTAACAGGTGGTTTAATGCCAACAAACTAATACCTAATTTAGAAAAGACACAGTTACTTCAGTTTGTTACAAAAAATAAAACCAAGGACAGCTTTAATGTGATGTCAGAAGAAAAAGCAATCAGTGAAAGCAGTTTCACAAAATTTGTGGGTGTATATATAGATAACAAATTGAACTGGAAACAACATATTCAACAACCTCTTAAAAAACTGAATTCTGCAACATTTTCACTGAGGGTAATATCTAGAATAGGTAATATAGAAACCAGAAAGTTAGTATATTTTGCATATTTTCATTCCCTGCTCACGTATGGCATCTCATTCTGCGGAAACTCGTCACAAGCACAGAGGGTATTTAAATTGCAAAAGCGTGCTATAAGAACTATTTGTGGAGCAAGCCCACAGACGTCGTGCAGAAATCTATTTAAAAACCTGGGTGTACTAATAATGCCAGCACAGTATGTATACTCCGTACTATCATATATAGTGGAAAATCCTGAATACTTCAATCTTAATGCTGACATACATAGCCATAATACTAGGAATAAATATAATATTCACAAGGATTACAAGTCACTGTCAATTGTACAGAAAGGGTTAACATTTACTGGAGCTTCCTTATTCAATGTCTTACCAACAGAAATTAAATGTTATCTACAAAAACCCAACTACTTTAAGTCCAAACTGAAAGAGTTTCTGCTTCAGAATCCATTTTACTCTGTGAAAGAATTTTCTTCTTGGGATTTGGTAACTAAGAATGACTGATAAAATAGTATGTATGGTGTATGGAAGGGTAAGGTGACAAAGTTGTCCACAATTACTAAAATAATATATGTTTTTTTTTTTTTCTTTGTGTTGACACTTTTGACAAATGAAGTTACTACACTGTTTACAAAATTTTACTCATAAATAGTAACTAACATGGGATAGCATGCACTCAAAAACTGCTGTGAAAAATTATACTAACAGGTTTTTAAGTAATTGACAGTTTATGAGTTGTTGGTAATATAATTGATATTGTTAATAGGTGTGTATACTGTTTCACATAAATAGCAACTAACATAATATAATATGTAGTCGCAAATTACAGTGAAACTTATCATGATAACTGGTTGGCAAGTAAATAACTGGTTATTAGATGCTGGTAACAAGTGTATACACTGTTCCACATAATAAGTATTAATTAACTCGGGATTGTATGTGTAGATTACAGGAGGTATTGGTTATACTAATGGGTTGTAGCTAACTTGTCAATATATAATAATATTATCAATTATATAGTAATACTGAAATTAAAAATAAGTGTATGTACTGTTCCACATCCCCGAGATTATTCTCACATGGGATCAAAGTGAATATATCTATCTATTATGCATATTTTGGCTTGGGTTTTGTATCGAAAAATGTTTCATCTTTTCAATACTTATGGATCATTTTCTCAGAGGTATTAAACCATTTATTGCTCTTGTTTATATTGATGGCATAATTATCTTTTCAGAAATAATTGAGAATCATGTTATCAGGTTAAGAAATGTGTTTGGATGTTTGCAAAAGTAATCTTACTCCATCACTTGAAAAATATACTTTTTCCGCTTAACAAATTGAATACCTGGGACACCTAATCTCTTGTGATGTAACTAAATCACATCCAAGATTATCATCAGCTGTAAAAACTTTTCCAGTACCCTCCATGGAGGTAGGAAAAGAGAGGAGACAAGTTATCGTTGCGAAGCCGCCTGTAAACTCTCGAGTCGACTGCGCATGCGCGGCCACCATATTCGTCGGTTCAAAACATTTGTTTGTTTTCATTGCCTTCCCTGTAAACATTTCATGTTCTGATATTTCAAAGTGTTTTATAATGCCATCTTGTGTTGCCTATGGTTGCACAAATAGAACAAGTAAGAAACAACCTGGAATAACATTCCATAGTTAAGTCACGTTGTAATTATTGTTGTTGAAGTATTTGTAATGCGGTGTCTGCAAGGGTAGGGCCTGTCATTATATATTTACAATGCCTGTTAAAAAGTTTATTCACAGCTCTCAATAGAACGACGGTGTTTTCAAATATTTGTTGAAGCAGAGAAGCATTTATTCTTACTATTTTTCACGTAACAGGTTAGCCTTATTGTAAACGAATGTACAAAGTCTGTGTTAAGTGGATCAAGTTTACATCGCGACCCAGCGAATACATTATTCTACGTGCCTTAATCCAGTTGTAATTTATATTGAAAGTGTATGATGAAATTAACTGTGATAATTTTTGCTATGCGAATTAGAAATCGTAATGAAGTCAGTTTTGTTGTTATCCGAAATGATATTCGCGATACGTTTCAAGAGTTTAATTGCGTTTGCATCATATGACTTTTTTAGCAGCAATATTATATCAAATTGTGATTAGTTTGAAATACAGCCTGTTGCGGAATATTCTTTTTATAGCATAAGGAACAAATTATTTGTTATCAGTTACTTGTAATTTCTTGAACACCATGTTAGTGGCACAAGGTGTATCGCGATGTAAACTACTCCCATTTAAGCTTACAACTTTTGATGTATGGCAGCAAGGTAATAGCACTGGGCAGTTCTATCATTACCGTGGCTCCACGATCTGATGATGATTTCTTATGTAACTTAACGAAACAAATTGAAAGTAAAGGACAAAATTTTTTGATATCGCGCTTTCTTTTGATCCAAACCGCATTTCGACCTAATTGCCACTTTTGAGACAGTGTATCTCCAGATCAAAGCGATATATCAAAAAAATGTATTCTTTATTTTCGATTTGTCTCATCGACTTCCATAAGAATTCATCATCAGATTGCGGCGCCACGCTAATGATAGAATCACCTTGCATTGATGCTGCTGGCGAATTTAAACAGATCTGTCCACTGCCAGTACAATGTCTTCTGAGTAAGCTGTGAATTCTTTTGAAGGTTTCAGTTGTTTTAAAGTCCTAACCATTCACCTAGGTTATTTTTAAAATTTCATGTAGAACTTCTAAATAGGTCTAGACCTATTTTTCTTGATTTTGTAATCATTCCCATCAAAGATTTTGAAATAGAATGTGGTAATATAATCAATTTGAATATCTATCTAATCTATTTGAAATAGCAATATGACCCTCAATTTATTTTTGCGAATGTAAGGAGAAAAAAAGTTCTGTTTCGCAGTGCAAAATTCCTATAAAAAATTCTTAAATTCTAATGTTTGTAGGTTATATGAATTAGGGCATAATAAATGTGACCCAATAAGACTTCATTTTTAGTAATGCGAAGGTTAAAAACGAAGAAATTCTTCCATTCCATATACATTCTCTGTGTTTCTTCACCCGACCAATATGGCGACCTCCCCACTCCACCGCTATCCTCTCGGCTTCACTTTGTTGTTCGGAGAAGGTCATATATGTGGTTTCTTTTCTTTGCTCCATGGTACCCACCAATTTAAAACAATTACAATATTTTCTCCATCTTCCCAAGTATTACCAATAGTTAATTTTAAATTACGCTGAAACATCCAAACCTCTCACCTACCTGCCAAAAACGGGAATAAAATTTGTTTGGACACCCGAGTGTGATAAAGCTATATATTAAATTAAGCATTGACAACTCAGCTAATTTTAGTCGTTCAAAATTTTTCCGAACTTTTTTATTCTGAGCACAGACGCTTCAAATTCGGGAGAATTTGTCCTATCGCAAATAGTAAATGGAGTAGAAAATTAGTAGCATGGGGTTCTAGAGTGCTGAATATAGCAGAAATTGGATACACTGTAAATAATGGAAACTTCTTGGGGTTATATTCGAGGTTACTAAATTAAGATGATATCTATTTGGCAAAAAAAATCAAATTTATTACTGTTCATACAACATTAAAATGGTTATTGAATCTTAAAGATTCGAACAGTCGTCTCACTACATGGGCATTAAAATTATCAGCTTATGAATATGACATTGAACATAAACCAGGAAAATTATTAGGAAATGCAGACGTATTGAGTAGAATGTTTACAGTAATTGTTAGTCGAGAAACGCCACATCTTGTTGATATACGTATTGAGCTGGCCAAGGATACTGAGGGCCGCAAATGGAGAAAGAATGAAAGGTTTGTTCTACATGATGATATCTTACACAGACGCATAAAATTTGGGGACAGAGTAGTAGTTTCAAAATCACTAAGTTGTTTTAAAATTATACCATAATATTCTGATTGGAGGTCGTAAAGAATTTTGTACGTGATTTTGTAGGTAGCTGTATTCAATGTAATAAGAGAGAGACATCTGGAAATTCAAGAGAAAACTCTTCCTGAAACAGTAATATCCTTTTCAAAGAATTCATCTTGAAATAATGAGGCCATTTAGACGTCGCGGATGTGGTAATATTTATATACTCGCAATTACTGATGCTTCTTCCAGATATTTGGTAATGGTTGCTCTTCCCGATCAATCAGCTAAATCAGTTTCTCGAACATTTGTTGAAGGTTGGATTCTACTTGGCCTTTCATGCAGTCAGCATCTCACCTCTGCAGATACTTTCAACGCCACTTCTAGCAGCCGTAAAATACCCACACAGAAACATAAGTACTCCAAATCAAACAGTGATAGTGCAACGTTTCTTTTGTTTTATTTTCTGTTGGGAAAATATTATTGTTTTAGTTGCCTTTATCACTTCGGTATATTTTTCCTTTATTGTGACAAAGTACGTGAACACCAGTCATTTTGATCACTTACAGTGATTAGGACAGTTAGAGATTTCACATATTTGTTTTGTAGAGCTATCATATTATTTTATTGTTTATTAATTTTTGTCCACAATTTTGTATTTTTGCAATTGTTAGTTTTTTTTAGGATTTTAAGGTTCATACAGGTTTTTTTTTACTGTAGATTCATGGTATTATTTTAAGCTGTTAACACAAAGAAGTTCCTTTAACCTAGTCCAGAGAATAATTTTGGATTTTATTGATGGTAATTTCGTTAAGAAAACCTTGCATAATTAAGAATTTGAGTTTTATATTCTACTAATTTAGCTGCAAGCATTTTTTCAATCAATGATAAATTGAGTGTTTTCTTTTGGGAAGTTAAATATATATTATATATGGTTAAATATTGTTGCTCATATTTTTTCCATGTTTGTTTTTCCATTATGTTGATTTGTTGCGAGTTAAGTACCTGAGGAATGGCGTAGTTTTTTCAAGAGGATATTTTATCGATCACTAATTATTATTCAATTGTTCTTAATTATGACTTACAGGCTTTGAGATATGAAAGTATTGCAGATAAACCGTATTTTTAATGATTTAGGTAAAATCCTTTAGGGAAACAATTCTCATGACCTTTTGATTCTAGATTCGATTTCTTTGAATTTGAAGCGGATTCAATTTTGCCATCCAACAAGTTTTCAGTAACATACTGCAAATAACCTAATCAGAAATAAGCGTTCTTTTATCGATCTTGGCGGAAGAGTTCTTAAAACTTTTTATGGAGTTCAGAATTCTAATGATTTATTACGACTACAAGCTATATAACAAAAATTAGAATCAAATGATCACGACGTAAAACTCAGTGTTTCCTCTCAAATATTCCCTTCCAAAATTTAGAAAATGCTGTTTCAAACCATTTCAGAACAATATAAAATTTGGTAAACACTTTCATTGTGCAAACTAAAGAGATACAGGAGGCACTAACACATAGCATTCATAATACTGAAAATGTTTTATATTATATGTAATCAGTATTCACACTTTACGAGAAACTAATGGTAGGAATGACACACACATAAACAAAATTGATTACAGCTTTATTTCAAGGATCACATAGTAAACTAAGCGACATCCTGTTAACGCCTAAACTTGTTTTTGAACTACCCACATTTAACTCAAAATCAATTAGATTCGAACTTATTTAAGATATTCCCAAGCACAAAAGAAAATTTATACATATACTACAAATTATAAAAATTATTGCTCTGGAATGGTTTGAAACAATTTAATATTAATTGATAACATTCCTCTAGGGACTACCGATTTATTACTAGATCGTTACAGTATTCATACATTTCCTGTTTTTTGGAATGAGACAGAAAATCATGTGAGATGGATTATGCAAGATACGCTTTTATTCAGTGAAGATCATAAGACACACAAAACTTTTAATCACTTACACATTTGTGAATCCAATGTAATTACAATTTGTCAAGTTAATTAATGTCTATGCATGATGTTCGAGTACATAGTTGTGCATCAGATATTTTTTTCTGAACAACTTTTCAGATAAAGTCAAACAGATGTATTTACTTCAAACCAGACCTTATTTTACTAAAAGGGATACCAATTCGATATTTTTATAACCATCTCATTACAGCAACTTGCAAATCAATTGATCAAACCAAACCAGAAATTTATAAATTGTTACTGGAAGAATCAGGATGCAACGATTTGTCAAATTTCAGGAACTGATTTTAGAATACCAGCAATTTATAACACTCAAATTCATTCTTCAAAAACGTATCCAAAACATTTTTTACCTATATTTACTCACAATTCTGAATTAGTCAATTTAAAAGTAACACATTATTTACCACTCAAAGACGAAATACATATATATCTATAAAATGCTCAAGATCCTGTAAAACTTAATCACTTTGTTACGTAGTTAAGCTCTCAAATTCACTCTAAAACACAACGAACAACTGTAATTAGCTCCATAAGTGTTTTAGCAATCATTGTTATTTTGACTGTTGCATTTTTCATATGTAAACGTCAGATGAATAAGATATTTCACAAGGGTACCATTAAGGGCGAAGCAAATCCCACAGGTAGTCAAATTATTGCACTCCAAGATTTACCAGATATTAATTACAATGGGGAAATGCCCAGCACAAATGATTAATGTATTTTCTGCTTTTAATTAATTTCATTATTGTATAAAATTTTTGCATATTACCGAGTAATTCAATCATTTTTCTAGGAATATAATTTCAGTATTTTGTTTATGTTTATTTGACTTTATGTGTATCTATATGTTTCATTTTATTCTTGCTCAAGTTACATAATTTTTTTATGAATGAATATTTAAGACAAGAGGTGTTTCGTAACATGTCAGCTTGCAGTTATTGATTTCAAACTAGCACAAGTCCTGTTTTTTGAATGTTTCAAAATTTTTGTTACTGTGGTGCCAAATTATTGACAATATTTGATGTTATTCCCGCTCTCTGGGAGTACCGCGTTATCGAGAGTGGTGGGTGAGAGGTAACGCTCTGGCATCGTATTCGGAAATATGCTAGAGCGAAACCTCACATGGCATCCAGATTTGGATTTTCCATGGTTCCGGAAATCACACCAGAAGAATGCCGGGTTGCTTCCTTTAAAAAAACACTATGGCCGAATTCCGTCCCTTTTCCTGTACCAAGTCTTTTTTGCCTGTAAAGACCTCAACGTCGATGAAAAAATTAAAAATTCGTAATTTGTAAATTAAAATCTTTTACATAAAACTATTTTTCACATCTACTGGCACTCCAAGCACAATTATATACATTTTTATATAATTTATTTATTAATCAAAACATGTGATGGCTACACAAGCACGGTACGAAATATAATTTGTATTTATATTATTTATAAATAGTAATTGTATTTACATGAATTTCAATTAAGTTAATTTTCAACATTATTTTTATTGTTTGCATCATCAGTATCATTAATTTAAGCAATACGTAGGTCATTTGTACTATCAATCATTTCATTATATTCTAAAAAAGGATACTGTGGGCTTATAGTAACTGAAGTAAGAGAAAATTTACACATTTTTATCCTGAAATGTCTATAGTATATGCTAATAATCCCTAAGTTTAAAACAGAAGTCAGTTTACATGTTTAGGTTTGAATTGCAAAATTTAAGAGTTTTTTGATAATTTTTCAATCCAAAATATAATATAATATAATATAAGCTAATAAACAGTAATTTTGCATTAGTAACCATATTTTCAAAATTCAATACATAAATCTAAAATAATTATAATATTTTATAGATTTTTAACTTTAAAATTCACCGCAGAAATAGTATCAAACAACTAGAAATCTGTTTTACCACGCTAGTACGATAACTCCTATGCCACTAGAAAATACTCACTGCATAATGTATGCATATAAAAGAATATTCCAACCCAGACTGTATATTTCCCAGTCATGCGCCTTAACCAACTGAGCCACCAGACCGCTGTTTAAGCGCCACACGTCATACTAATAGCTAAAAATATATTGTTAACATTAGCATTTCGGTTATGCGAACTCATAAGATGTTACCGATCCAAAAATTGCCCAACGCGTCTAAAAAAGTTTGACTTAAAGAATCCAATTTAGTCTACAACCTGAAAGAAATGTACTAACATTTTGTGTCAGATTCATTCCTCAGGAGGTCAGAACCACGTCCTGGCGCAGCTCGTATAATCAAATATAACCCCTAAAAATTCCTGCTCACAACGGGATTTGCACCCGCCACCGGAGAGAGACACTTACGGAAGTAGCCGTCTTAACTGCTGAGCAACCAGACCATCTTGTTATGAAATATACGTGTATGCTACACTCGTACTATCAAAATCGGATTAAAAACTGTGTGTTTGTGTAAAAATTAATTGAAAAAATTAGTGATGTGTAGGGGAAGAGGTTTTTTAAAATTATTATTATGATTATTTGGGCAGAATCCTTCCCAGGCACGCACACAATAACTCATGATTTTACTGACCATGTATAAGTTGCGTCTGGACGGCGCTAATGCAGGACAAGTGTGAAAATTAGATTGGGTATATATGGCTTTTTAAATTTACTGAAATACATTGTATATACTTAAGGTACACTTGTGACATGAATAAAACATGGTTCCACATGGGAATTACACCGTCGTGATTTTACTGACCATGTATAAGTTGCGTCTGGACGGCGCTAATGCAGGACAAGTGTGAAAATTAGATTGGGTATATATGGCTTTTTAAATTTACTGAAATACATTGTATATACTTAAGGTACACTTGTGACATGAATAAAACATGGTTCCACATGGGAATTACACCGTCGTGATTTTACTGACCATGTATAAGTTGCGTCTGGACGGCGCTAATGCAGGACAAGTGTGAAAATTAGATTGGGTATATATGGTTTTTTAAATTTACTGAAATACATTGTATATACTTAAGGTACACTTGTGACATAAATAAAACATGGTTCCACATGGGAATTACACCGTTGTGATTTTATTGACCATGTATAAGTTGCGTCTGGACGGCGCTAATGCAGGACAAGTGTGAAAATGAGATTGGATATATATGGCTTTTTAAATTTACTGAAATACATTGTATATACTTAAGGTACACTTGTGACATGAATAAAACATGGTTCCACATTGGAATTACAACGTCGTAATTTTACTGACCATGCATAAGTTGCGTCTGGACGGCGCTAATGCAGGACAAGTGTGAAAATTAGATTGGGTATATATGGTTTTTTAAATTTACTGAAATACATTGTATATGATTAAAGCACACTTATGACACGAATAAAACATGGTTCCACATGGGATTTACACCGTCGTGATTTTACTGACCATGCATAAGTTGCGTCTGGACGGCGCTAATGCAGGACAAGTGTGAAAATTAGATTGGGTATATATGGCTTTTTAAATTTACTGAAATACACGTACATCATTAAAATACACTTATGATACACATAAAACATGGTTCCACTTGGAAATTTAAAAGGTGGTGATGATTGTATTGACCATGTATGGTATTCGTCTTGAAACTGTAATTCAAATGCGCGGGCTCCTATTTCAATTGCGCGCGCTCCTACAACTTTCTTTTCCTGTCTGCGCTGGTGGCGCCGTCTTAAGGCGCCAGGTAGGAACTATACCCTTAGAAATCACAGCCTTCTAATCACACCTATTCTGCATGTATACCGAAACTTAGCTACTTCACCAGCACCATGCTTCTCCTTATCTTTCATTCAACCACAAATGTACTTGTATGTTTTGTTAATTGTAATTCTTGCTGGTAAAATCCTCCTACAATATCATTATCCTCATAATTTTTTGAGTAAATAAACTACAGGAGTGTTTCTAATATGATTACAAAAACTACAAGCAAAAGATGAAATAACTAATGGACTAGGGAAAGAAAAGAATATATGATGAATTACGAATCTTTTCCTTTCTTTATTTATTTATTGATCTATGGTGGGCCATATTCGGCTTGTACGTTTGTTATGGCATCTCACAAAACCTAGCAAACAGAGTTTGTTGACGTTTTCTCAGTCTGAAAACCCAGGACTGACTTAAAATCTGCGGCAAGTATGACCTGGCGCCGGAGCATTAAATTCAAATCTGATCTTAATATTCTAAGGGCCATATTTCGTTTAACTTCTTAAAATTTTATAGGAGCGAACTTTGAATGTGAACATGGAAATAGTATGACAACTCAGGTATCTCACGCTAATGCCATCCGTCCCGATGAGTCTCCATGTCTCCGTTTAGGGGAAATCGAAGCTTAAAAATCGTAAATTAAAAATTCGCTAAATGTATACTAGTAGAAAAGTTTACCTCTGATATTAGGTGAATAGTTTTGCGTGTTAGGGCATGTTATTCTCGTCACGGGTTCGATACTCGACTGGGACAATTTTCTTTTCTGCATACTTTCTTTTTTGATACTGTTTGGTGTTTGCGGTACAGCAAATTTATTTCTGCAAATATACATCAATCAAATTTTTGTTTTTCATGATAATGGACTTTTGATTTCACTTTTTCTAATGATATTGGTGTTAACTTTTTGTATTGGTGTGGCTATTTACACGTACTTTTATTTTTGTTTGACTATTTATCTCTTCAGTTTTCCGAATATACTGAAGGGATTCCGTTTAAATGTCTTGGCATTGTAACGACGATAAAAAGCAGCCGATTAGTTGAGAAAGCAAAACTGTATAATCGAATATTTTTAGAGTTTCAAATTATGACAGCAGCGTACAGGCAAAGCAATTAATGATTTCAGATCTAGATAAATAAGTCCAGTTGTTATGGTTGAAACTTTTCGCCTCAAAATTATATATTTGGCGAAGAGAATAATAGAAAACATGTTATCGAAAAATTTACACGGTTCACGTACAAATGATGGGTGCCCTTCACTGAATGGTGTTTTTAGTGTTCCTGATTATTGCAGATATTTTTTTTTGGGGGGGGCGGGGGTTTACTTCTGCGAAATGTGAGACCTGAACGGATACTAAAAATCAGCAGTACTAAATCGCCGGGAACAATGGGCTAGTAGAACTTTATTTCAGACAAAAAAACAATGGGAATGTTCCCCCTTTAAAGGAGTTGCAATAAGTACGCTATCGAGGGAGGCTTTATGAATAATGTTAGATTGAAAACGTAAATCAGATCTTTCACCGAGCTATAGGAACCCCAATTGAGGAAATTTCTTAGATGATATAGGTTTTTTTGCTTAGAATATATTGTACATATCTCGTATTACAGCTGAACTCAATCAGTTAAACATGAATCGTTGGAAGAAAGACAGAAATAAAGTTATTTGGAATTGGAAACATTTTAATTTCGAATTGAATGGGATGGGTTATCGTGAAAACAATAGTTGATGCCAGTCACGAATAAATATAATTGTGAATTAGTGTAACTGAACGATCATAGAATAAATTATAGTGTCAGAAATAATATTAATTTAGTCAGAGTTGCACAGAAGCCCAGGCTTTTGCTGACCTTAATTTACAAAGCTGATCAAAGAAAGATCATTATTGTTAATACTAAGAGCAAGTGATACCATTGCTATTAATATTATTAAAATAAATACATAATATGTGCTCAAGTTGTTTTCATATTGTGAGAACTAATGTTAGATTAATGAGAGTGTTCAAAATAAATAAATTTAGTTCTGAAAAGTATCCAAATATATTCATTGGATTGAAACACTATGTTTTCTTAATTGTATATGGCGGGTGTTTTAGACAAATCACCACTAATGATACACGCAAGGTGGTAATGAGCCGAAATTCGACAAAGTTAACGTTTTTTTATATAAAAAGTCCGCATCGATACGATTAGCGATTAACTTAAACATATCCCGTCAAAAGTCTGTAGGTTGGATGAGAAAGCTTTGAAGTAGTCAATTAAATCTTATTTCGGCTATTTCAAGCCGCAGTCGCCAACAGAAGGCTGGAAAAGATAGAGAAAGTAGGCCTCATTGTGTTTGGTTGTAAAAATTCAAATTCATTGAGTTAATTTGGTATGAGTTGTATTAGCTAAGTGCCTGTACACCTCGTCGTTCAAGTAGTCTGGTCACCATACAGCCACGCGTCTTCGTCGTTTATCATCCAGTTAGAAGTTGCATTGCAGCTATTACTCCATATCAGTCTTTGCTTATTAATTTTTGCATTGGTCGATGCGCAAACGTTACTGTTTATTCCAAAGATAATAAATTTATAGTAATAAACCCTTTACAGACAATAGTGGAAATGAGCCAACTATTAAACTCACTCTGCTAGCGTACCCCTGCTAACTAGAATTTAGATAATCATTACCGAAATGGGAAGAAAATGGACTATTGGTGGCAAATGGGAAAAAAATGGACTATTGGTGGCAATTGCGACCAGTAACGGGTAAATTACCATCCACTCACGCTTAAACTCCCTCGGTTATACTTATGACCGGTCCCGTCGGACAACCTGTGACCTCTGCAGCTTTGTTCAAGCTTCTTCGGCCTTATCAATTGCTCTCGACTGGTTTGATGCAATCCTCCATCTCTTCCTTCCTTGCGCTAACCTCTTCATCTCAACATAATGCTTACAACCTACGTCTTCTACTATGTGCTTCATATTTTCTAATCTCTTTCTTCCTCTACAGTTCTTACCTTTGACTGTTCCCTCCATTAACAAATTAACCAATCCCATATGTCTCAAAATATGACCCTCCATCCTATCTCTTCTTTCTCTTAGACTCTTCCTTAAACTTCTTTCCTCACCAATGATTTTCAGAACACATTTATTTCGTACTTTGTGAACTTAGTTTTCAGTATCCTTTTATAGCATTTCGTATCAAACGCTTTAATTTTCCTTCTTTCCGGTATTCTTAAAATCCATTGTTGACTATCATAAAGTGCTGTGCTCCACACACAGAGTTTTAAAAGGTTCATTCTGAGTCCTAGATCAATATTTTACACTCTTTTTTTCTACAAGACTTTCCGCTAGTGCCATTTTGCTTTTGACATCATTCCAGCTTCGGCCATCGGTTGTAATTTTACTTCCTAAATACCAGAATTGATTTATTTTTGATATTGCAGTCGATCCTATTTTTATATTTAATCTAATATTATTGCTACCATTTCTGATACATTTCATCACTTACGTCTTGCTTTCGTTTATATCTTATCCAAAACTTTCCTTCAGTATTTTGTTCATACCATTCAATAATTTCTAAATATCCATTCGATTTTCTGTTAAAAGAATAATGTAATCAACAAATAGTAGCATCCTGATTTTTTTTTA
Organism: Vandiemenella viatica; assembly: GCA_031002005.1. Taxonomy (NCBI): domain Eukaryota; kingdom Metazoa; phylum Arthropoda; class Insecta; order Orthoptera; family Morabidae; genus Vandiemenella; species Vandiemenella viatica. The sequence goes on from CM061921.1 coordinate 109,123,299, forward strand.
TCCTTGAACACTTACTCCATGTTCATATTTTTCTTTTATTTCCTTTATTGCTTACTCTACTTATAAGTTGAATATTATTAGGGGTATACTACATTCTTGTGTCACACCATTTTTAACTTATGCATATCTCGCATTATTCCATACTTTTATCATAGCAGTTGATTCTCGTATGTTACGCTCAAAGACGGAAACAGGTCACTGAGCGAAAAAAAAGACCACATAGCATTCTGGTTTCTTGAAAACGGCCACAACACGTGGTGGCTTATCAGTAGAGTTCGGATCATTATGGCCAAAAATCGAGACAAATGCAGGCAAATATGACCTTAGAAATGGGTAAATATGATCTAAAAGAGACAAAATATGACCAAAAATTAAATTTATTATACAATAAAATATGTTCAATTGTGCATCATTTATTTTATGTAGTAGTGTCGCTTTTATGTGGGCAGCATAATTTACTTCCGTGCACTCACTGTACCATTGGTAAATTAAATTTTTCGAAAATTATTTTCTTGTTCCTGTAAAAGAATAGAATACTAGAATTTTACTTTTAAAAATGAGAATTTATTATATTGCCAATTAATACACCATTTTTTATTCTTGTTTGATGCCAGCATTGCAGTAAATCACCATATGCATCTTCCAGTTTTCGAAGAGGAATTTTCTCCGGTGGTCACTCAGAACTGTCTTGTAGTCTGAGAAGCTTCGTTCGGCATCGCAAGATGTTACGGTAGTGTACTTAAACAGAGTCAGGTCACTGCAATTTAATTGTGGGTCGTCTTCAGTCAAAACAGATTCGGCACCATGTAAAATTTCACTAATTTTAAAAATTGTTTTGTGTCTAGTATTTCCACTCAACACTTTATCAAGTTTGTTTTTCATTATACTAGCCACACTGGCCACTGCTTGGCCTATCTTGGTTTCCACACTTTTAACGACCACCAAATTTTCATGCAGTTCTAGACCAATTGCTTCAAGATGCGAAATTGCAGTTGTGATGTCTGAAAAACTTGAATTTATGTACGCCAAATTTCTGAACAAATTGCTGGAAAAAAGTTCTTGGACAATTTTGAAAGAAGATGCTTCACTGCTATCAAAATTAGGAACTATTTTATTTTCATAATATTCACAGTTATAGCTAACTGCATCGAGCCATGTGCCCCAACGAGTAAGTATTGGTAGGGATGGAAGAGGCATCGAAGGTGCGTCTTCTTTAAATTTTGTCACTCTCATTGGGGCTTTGACAAAAAAAATTCACATTTGATATTAACCTATCAATATCAGGGAAATTTAGTCTTACATCCTCGGCAATCCTATGTGATCCATAAGCGAGACAAGTTAAATGCACCATCGAAGGATACGACATCTTCTCTTCCAACATTTACCATGTACGACGCAGCGTCAGTCACAAATAGCAAGACATGTTCTCGCTTAACGTCACCGTTCCATAACAGTTTCATAGTGTTGTCGATGAGGACTGCAATTGTTGAGTGGTTTACTGATTCAAGAATTTCACAGTCCAGTAAAAATATATCACCCGATCTGACAGCAAGTAGGGTTCCAACGATAACACTTACAACGTATCTCCCACAAGCATCAGAACTTTCATCAATTGATACCCAGATCTTATTGATACCTATCTTAGTTCTGATTGTCTGCAATACATTTTCATAAAAAGACGGTAAATAGTTCTTCCTCAGTGTTGATTCGGTTGGAATCGTCTGTGTTATCTATTTCTCCAAGAAGGATTTGAAATGTCCGTTGTTCACTTTATTAGTGGGATGTCGGCTGATACCATAATTTCGCAGAGTTCTTTACAAAAAATTGACAATTTGTAGATGTATCCAAAGAAGTTGCTGTTTGCTTTGTCGAGCTGAATGCCGTGATACATTATTCTTGTGTCTTAATGCATTGAAATGCTGCTACACATAGAATCGCTTTGTTGCAAGTCACTTTATTTTCACATAATTTACAGAAAAAAACTCTTTCATCTGTACTAAAATACTCCTTTCCAAATTCCTTTACATAACTCTATAACTTCACGCTTTTAGAAAATTTTGATTTAGGCATGGCGGTACTCACTGATCAACTGCAGATTTAACACTGGCTGAGGATTATTTTCAAAAGTATTGGTGACCGAAGGCTTTGTGCTTGTATCGATGCGTAGAGTCTGCTATGCGGGGAATGCCCGACCTTAGTATGGAGGGGTTTCCCGTTAAGCAGCGGTTTATCCCTAGCGAGGATCGTAGGAAAGCAATTGGTTCCTCTCAACTCATCGGTGGGTCGCTGCAGTGGACTTAACTCCCGCGTTACCGTTGCAAGTGAGACATTGATTGACGTGGATCCACACTGGCATGCTGCTGCCGCATTGTCGAAATAAAATCGGACGGAATATTAACGTTCGTAGATTGACAATAATTTATAACATTAATTTTGATTGGTGAATTCTGACATAATCAGTGAAAAATAATTTTGTTTCCTTCTCCAATGTATAACAGGAATAGATTTCTATGAAAAATATCTTAATTTCTTCTCATTTATAACTTCTATTAAAAAAATACCAAATTTTTCCTGAACATATGACCATAAATATTATTGTAACATGACCGAAATTAGGAAAATGGCCTCAATATGCATTTACATGCTACATAAAATATATTTAAATATAGTTATAAACGTTGAATCAGTGCTTAATTAACCATTTCAGCTCAAAAAGATGGCAGGAAAAAAATATGACTTGTCTTAAAAATCCAAACCCTAACTCTCTGTGTTCACGACGAATCGGTTCAGGCTACATTTAATATATATTATTTTTCTTTGCCGTCTCGTTACAAACAAAAAAAAACACTAACCCCTTTCCCTGCACTCTTGTTCATTATGTATCCCACGCCATTATCTCCACTAAAGGACTTCGTGCTAATCATTCTGCATTCCTCTGGCCAGATATCCCGTGGATAGTTCACTGTTTCCAACCACATTGTGACGTTCTATCACATACTTTCACACCACTGTAACACATTTTCAATTCAGTTAATTAATATATAATTTTAGAATCATTTCTCTGTGTTTAAATTAACTTTTTGTATTTTTTAGATTATTACTAACAATATTAATAATAATTTATTGTTTGCCTTACCGAGTTCTCCATTGTTGCAGTGGCAGGTGACATTATTATTCAGGGACAGACAACACAGAAGGCGAATACAGTCAATTTTGTTAAAGGACTTCGACTAATTGTGAATATTTTCGTGTTTTAATTGCTGAAAGTTATAAAATAAATTGAATTTTGTGGAACAACGTGTACCCAATTTGTGATAATAACACCTTTCATTGGAATTGAGGAAAATTTAATAATTAAGTTTGTTTGGAACAGTAGAAGTGAAGGAATGTGACATACCAATTATGTGTTCAAGATAGACAGAATCATATGCCCATAACACAAATATTTTTTACAATTCTCGAATCTAAGCCAGGATTAAGTAGTAGTCATTGCTACTTACAGAGGTGGATCATCACTGTACAAGATTCGCAGTCAGGAGTCGACAGCTAGAAGAAAGAAATTTTTTTAAAAGTGTTTTGCATGTTGGAAAAGTATTCGTTGAAAAATAAAATGCGTGAGTATTAAAAAATTAAAGTGTAGAATCAGTGAAAAGTACTTCGAAAAAAATCATAAAGGCTTGTCTAAATAAACCGCAATCCTTTTGGTATTAATGTGATTGTTGTTTGTTCAAAGTGTGGTTGTTTGTTTAAAAGAGCATGATGGAGATTATTGAAAGTAACTGTGATAGAGAAAGCTTAATACAAAATTTGGAAAGTAATTTAAACAATGTGAAACTATGTCTCAAATTTTATTTTTAGTACTTAGTCAGATATATTCGAAACTGTATCAAATATTTTTTTTTTTTAAAAAAAAGGTCGAGACAATATATAAATGGGCGTAGGAGTAAATGTAAATAAGAATTGAACTACTAAAATATTTTGAAGAATTACTGAACGAAAAACTAGTTGGATAGTTTAAAAAATAAGTTGGATGATGTTTTAAAATCCGGTGCTTCCGAACCAGTGGGGTGTTTAAATGATTTAAGTGATAGTAATGATACTACTGAAAGTAAATTGCAAGAAATTCATGAAAAGATGAAAGAATTGGTTGATGTAGAAAGACTAATGATTCAGAATTATTCAAAAGTGTGCTGGAAGTCAGTGGGGTAACCATGAGATCAGCCAATTATGTTAATTATTTGGAAAATTATAGACAAATCTGCTTTAGAGCAATTAAAATCTGATTGTAGTAAGTTTTGTGAAGAATTAATTCCAGATTTGATTTAAAGAACAATATAACTAATAATGGGGATTTAATACAAAAAGATAAAAATACTTTAGATTTAAAAGTAAATAAGCCTGAGGCAGTAAAGTTTTGTTGATGCGATTGTAAAAAGTTTTGAAAATTGTAAAGAGTCGAGAGTAATTTTTTATTGTAATGAATAAAATGTGATTGTTGTAACTGCATTTGACGATTGTAAAAAATATATAAATAAGTATTGATAATAACAATGATAGCAAAACTGATTATGATAACAATATTAATAAGGTCAGTCACAATCTTATTAGTAATTATAGTACAAAAAGTAAAAAATTAAACGAGAGTGACGATGACGAGACTATTAATGAGGTCAATGAGAATGATAGTAGTTGTATGGAGCAGAGTATACTTCTAGTGAGTAATGAAGATAATTCTCAACTTGAGAATATAATGGATAGCGAAGAAATTAATGTTAATGATAGCTATGAGGAGGTTTTTAAGCCAGTAGCTATGTATTATGACAATAATGTAGAAATATTTAATAATGATACAATGGTTAATGATATTGGCAAATTAATGAGCTTAAATAATGAAAATGACGATTTTGCTGATAATTTATTAGTTAATATTGAATGTTATGAAATTAATTCTCAAATATATAATGAAATGGTAATGAATGCTAAGAAATGTGTTGGTGTAAATGATGTGTTAAAGAGTGCTGAAGAAAAACATTGTCATAACCAATATGAGTATGAATAACGATTATATTATTGAGAGCAGCGATGTAATAGTTTGAGTGGCAGGTAATAATGTTAAAGCCGAGAGCATACTGTGGAAAATTGTTATAATAATGTAAATGTTGTCAATAAAAGCGGAGAACTTAGTATGCATAGTAGTATTTATGAGGAAATGGTTGTAGAAGCAAGTAAACATAGCGGCGTAAAAGCAGTATTTTATATAATAAGGTTGATGATAAAGCAACTATCGGATTTAACATCAGAAGTAATTCAGCAGATATGACAGATATAGCTAACTGTGATATAAATGTAACCGATGATGATGAAAGTGTTAGCACCAAGTGGAGTAGTGATTCAAATACCGATGTAGTCGTCTGTAATCCTGTATGTAACTTTTTGTGCTCTGAGTTTCGTACACCTGAGTTACCTCCCGACAACAAACATGGTGCGGGTGAAATTAAGGTTTGAGTTGGTTACTATATGTAAGCAGGCAGTTGTAAAGAATTTTCCAGATACTGAATTTGGTAAAACAAATTAATGTATGAATGTAAACAATAATATGGTCTAGCTTTGGAAAATTGTACCCTGAACAGAGTGATAGCGTAGCTTATGCTGCGGTTGAATTTAACAGTCAGCCATTTTCGTATCAGCTGCCGCTAACAAATCAGTGAGTAGGCAACCTACCTTCAATAGGTCAGTAACTGGAAACAACTTATGATTTTGTACAAAGTTAGAGACATTATTGTAGGTTGAGGATCTGATGGAAATAAAAACATTGGAGGCTCTTGTAAATATTAGATTAATAAAAAGCTTAGATATAAAAAGAGGTAATTAAATGGGTTGTAAGATTGACGGCAGACGGCTGTAAACTAGTCGCATGAAATGTGCACAATAAAATTGAATGAAACTGTAAATAATTGATTTTTGTTGATTTTTTATTGTATATATTCATTGTTCTGATTTTATTTATGATTGCTGATGGTTTACTACGGTATATTCAATCCTGTATTGGTTTTGTAAATGATTTTAAGTTTATTTCTTGCGTATAATTATAACTGATCTTGCATGTTATGTTGATTTTCTAATGGTGTTTGTTCTGAATTAGATGTATTGTTTTTTGTTTATGTGTAGTGTGAGAGTGTGGAAGATATGTTAATCTTTATTCATCGAAGCTTAAAGGGGGAGGCCTGTTCCATGTTCGGCACCCTGTCTCTCTCTCTCTCTCTTTCTTTTTTATTATCGATTTCTCTCATTTTTCCTCGAGTGTAAAAATTCGTAAAATCTGGCGCTGGGAAATGTGATATTGCCGCATACTTTGAACCCAGCCTAACCCCTTTCAAATTCAATTAATTAATATATAACTATAGAATTATTTCTCAATAATTAAATTATTATTTTGATTTTCTTAGATTATTACCAATGCATTGTTTGCCTTGATGAGGTCTCCATTGCTGGAGTGGCGCATGACATTGTTATTCAAGGACAGACTTGGCATGGCGGGCGAACATAGTACCCATCGATAACAGTCAGAATGGAGGGCTAGCAGAATGGACATTATAGTATGTAGGATGGTATGATTATGCTGAGCCAAGTGACTTAGCTAGTATGAATGGACTGTATGGAAAAGATAACAGTTCAAAATTTATTTTCAAGGAATTTTACTAATTTTGAGGATATTCTTATTTTAATTTCTGATAGTTAAAATAGATTGAAATTCGTGGAACGACGTGTAGTCAGTTTGAAGCAATAGCACCTTTCATTGGAACAAAGAAAAATTAAATAATTAATTATGACTAGAACATTAGAAGTGAAGGATTGTGACACACCAATTATGTGTTCATGACAGGCGGGGCCACTTGTTTATAACATCAATATATGTTACAACATATTGTGGTGTGACAGCGTCACCCACAATGAATATAATCAAATCATTATTAATTATATTCATATTTCTCTTTTTTCCTTTTTATTATATTCAAGTTTATTAATTATTTAATCTTGGAACGTGTAAATAAATTGTAAATAATGAGGGTTGTCTGGATAGGTTAAATGTATGTTTAAACCAGGGCGGCCAAAGGTTTAGTTTGTCATAAATTAATTTTCTGTAAACTCACGGCTCAGATGGGTGAATATTGAAAGCTAGAAACTGCCATTTTGACCGTTGGGAGTGATACAAAGGAGCGAGGGAGGCGACAAAGCGACGCCTCTCCGGCCGGCCTTCAGTACCGTTAGAAAACCGGACAACGACCTCTCCCACTACTGCTACTGTCCGGAGGCCACGCTAGGAAACGCGCGAAGAAGTCAGCGAATGCGACGCGTGATATAAAACACGTGACGACGGAAATGTGTAGCTAGCCAATCCTGAACATTTATTGGGGGCTACAATACTAATTCCGTGGAGTTCTTTTGCATGTGGCGAGCAACTAGCCGAGGAAGAGGAAGGAGCCATTTTTGAGACACTTCTGTCCAAGACGAGCTGATGAGCAGACGTGACTTGGGTCCAAGACGAGCTGGTGAACAGACGTGCTAGCCGGCACGCTTTCTGATGATCATTGTGGTTGATCATTTCTTGCTTTGGAAAAGCGAGATGTTGAGTGGCGTGCTTGCCATTATTCGGAAGTTATGCTAATAACGCGGTCGTAGCCGCTTATTTAGCTTCCATTGCTGCAGTGGCATTGTGTTTGTCGCTCACCATCACGGCGATGATACTATGGTAATGTACCAGAAACGACGGTCACTATCCAGTGGATTTTAACAGACTTATGTGCCCTTAAGCGACGCCTGGGTTAAGACTCTGCTCCCGCCACTTAAATTCTGAGCTAGCTGGATTTATATTTCAATTCAATTTTTTCTTAAGCATCTTGCTGTTTGTTAATTCAATTTTGATGCTTTTCATTCACTTTATACGGCGCCCCCTGGGATTTTCCTTTGTACAGTAAAATGTTAGCTTCAATTTGATGGCCTGTGTTGCCATGTGATTTCAATGTTAACTTTGCTGTTTTTATTACTTGTTTGAGATATTTCATTCAGTTTTGTTTGCTTACTCCGGCGAATTGTAAACGTCGGGTATTGCTTGTTTTTGCTGATCTAATTGTGTTTAACGTAACGTTAATTACTACCCGACCTTGTAAGGCCATAAGACTCAATAAATGAGGTTTTATTTTGTGTCTGAAATTCATGGTTCTAGTTAGTAACCTATTAGATCCCCTTAGCATCATTATTATATGTATTTTTCAATTTTTCAAAATTAATTATAAATCCCCCCTCCCTTTTTCTGCTTCACCCAAATTGTACTATTACAATTGGCACCCAACGTTTCGGGCTTTTGCAAGTCGAAATTATTTTGAGAATTTTCACAAGTCTAAAAAAATCCATGGATGTGACCTGTGTTGATTCATTTTATTATTTTAGAATAAGTTTTATGTTGAAATTTGTTTGCTTTGTTTGCCATGCTTGATTTAAATCTAAATGTGTGATTTATTTCAATCAGTTGTTCAAGTATATTTTCGTTCACTTGCATCAAGCATGGTTAGTTTAAAATTAAAGATAGAGTCAGTGCTTTTGAAATTTTAATGCATGGTAAAAGTTAAGATTTTTCTTTATGCTGATTTTGCTCATGTGTTGAGGTATTTGTGTCGCATGAAACATCGTTGTTTTTCCTTGTTGTTTAATTTTGGATGGGTTTTATTTCATGTTGAAGGGATTTATGCGCGAAATTTGTTTAATGCTGTACTTTTCGAGTTAAATCGTGCCGGTTTTATTTTGTTCGTTGTCGATTGTTCAAATTGTTCGGAGTTGAAATTTTGTATCTTACGATCAAATCTATGAAGTTGAGGTCACGCACCATTAATAGGGCGGATCAATTTATTGTTCATAAAATTTCCGAGCAAACTGAACGCGATGGATCAAGCACCGGAAGTACACGAAATGCCGTTGGCGGATGAAGAGTGCAATGATACTCCTAGTACGCGTAGCATCCATTCAAATGCATCATTAGATGGGGAACAGTTAGGGATTTTTCCAACCCCAGACAATGAAACCGTTCAAAATCCACCCATGCGGGCAGAAGTTGAAACACGTGCGTCGCAAATAACGGTAGAATTGCCACCGGCGACCGCACAACCCCAAGACCAAAACCTAATCCTTAACATGCTGGCGGAGTTAAGTAAACAAATAGCTTCGCAAAATCAGAAATTAGATGCACAAAGTCAAAATTCTGATTCGTTGAGGGAGGAGATAACTATGCAAATGGCTTCACAAAATCAGAAATTAGATGCACAAAGTCAAAATTCTGATTCGTTGAGGGAGGACATAAATAAGCGTCTAGATGCGCAAAATCAAAATTTTGAATCGCAACGTGCTTTATTAAAAGGCATGGACGGGAAATTGTCCGTTTTTCGCGAGGAAATGACCCGTGAAATGAATGCATTCAAATCGGAGATGCGAGCGAATGTTTCAGTGTTGGAGAGACGCACAGATACGATTCAGGCAACATGCACTGCATTGCAGGAATCAAGCGCGGAAATCTCGAAGCGTCTGGACGCGACCGAAAAATCTGTCGAGCACGTGCGGCAAGAAAGCCACCAGAGTCTCGGTCAGATCTCGGAATTTGTCCACGAGATTAAGGATAATACTGAACGAAGCTTGCAGGCTGTAAATGCAAAGGTGTCGGAGGTTGCAAGTTCGGTTGAACGAGTACAAACGGCACAAGCAGGATTTGCAAGCGTCACAGCAAACACTCGTGCAGAACACCTAACTCAAAGCTGGCGCAGTTGGAATCACGGGTGAAGGAAGTGAGTAATTCCAACGCTAGCGGGAGTATTGTTCACGCGAATTACGCACAGTACGCAGCAGCTAATATCGAGCTTAAGTTGCCACGTTTTGGGTCCTCGCAAAGACGTAAATCCTAGGAATTTATCTTACCGAAATGGAGCGGTATTTTGAAATCAAAGGAGTGCCTGATTCCATGAAGCTTGTGTTAGTCGAGGAATCATTTTCAGAAACAGACAGACTCTGGCTGAAAATTGCGTCCGAAACTAACTTATCTTACGCCGAATTCAGAGTCCTGTTTCTTGAGACCTTCTGGTCGAAAAAGATCCAGAACCAGGCGAGGATAAAGCTGTACCAAGGAAGGTACATTCCCAAGTGGCATTATTCGATGGAAAGCTACGTGAAAACTTTGCTGGTACAGTGTAGGCAATTTGACGACAAAATGACGGACGGAGAGTTCATAGAGATGGTGATCGCGCACTTTGGTCCACAAGTGCAGTCACTCATTAACCCCGTGGTCATTCGTACGATACCAGAACTGCTAGAAACCGTCGGTAACCTTGACAGAATCGGGAAAATGGCCGATAATCTGGCGAGACAAGACGCGGAACGAAACCATGGCGAAGCGCAAAGCGAGTCTAAGCGACCGCATGGCGGCAATAAAGCTTCCTATGCTGATGGACAGAATGGGAAATCTTCCAATCAAAATTCCGGCAATCGTAATGGAGGGAAGAAATGGAAGAACGGAAATGCACAGTGGAAGGATGATAAAAATCATCAGCGGTCGGGAAACAACCGATCCGCGTATCCACAAGAATTTCCAGTGAACGCGATCTCGATTGAAAACGCGGAACCGGAAATGTGTGCAAAGGCGACGGAGGAAAATGTGGGCGGCGTTAACAACGCGTCTAACTTCCCCGCCGTCACAATGAGATTTTTCGGGGGACGCTGCAAACGCCGACAGAATTTGCCTCGGCAGTTTGGAATATTGGCGCGGCGAAGGACCGGAAAATATCGCGGAAGAAGAAGATATGGTATCCGGCGACAGCCTCATGGCGCGCGCGAAGTGTCCCCGTGTAGATATTATTGCATATGGCATACGGGCGAATATTTTAATTGACTCGGGATCGTCTGTCTCCGTAATGTCTAAGAAATTTCTGCTACGCTTGAAAGATAAGAATCCGCGGCTAAAAGAAATTCCCACAACGCAAGTTACGGTGGTTCCTGCAATAGGAAAGAGAGAAAAGATCGTTAGCACGCAAGCGCTAATCCCCGTGAAAGTCGCGAATAGCGAGTTAATGTTGCCACTACTTATAGTACCCGGTTTGACGCAAGATGTGATCGTTGGATGCGACCTCTTAGCAAAACGTAAAGTCATTCTGGATTGGGGAAATAAGACGGTGACAAATTTGGTTCCGGAGGTGTTGCATTGGAAACATGAGGCCTGTGAGCAGAGCCTTGGAATAAATAGTTCCAAACCAATGCAAGACACCGCGGGACGCGAAGGCAATTTGAATAACGGAGGAAGAGCTATATGCGCATCAGCTGACGAGCAAAATCTCATACCACAGAACCCAACCGACAAAATGCGGGAAAGAGGAAAACTTGACGCCAGCACGGAAGCCTAAAGCTATGCCGATACTGACGAGAAACTTGACGACAGCGCCACAGTCAAAGCCAAAGCTATGCCGATGCTAATGAGAAACTCACGATCATTTCGTGCGGGATGAGACGGCGTCTGATTCGTATCAATGTAAAATTTAAGGATCAACCCGAGAAGAATCCCGAGGATGACATTAAGAAAGCACATGAATTCTTGGTAGAGAAAGCTACGAAGCGGCAACGCAAGCACGACGGATTGCGGACGCAAACGTTTAGCGTCGGGCAGCAGGTGCTACTTAGGACTATGACCCCGTCTGACGCACAGCGAAAATTAATTTCCAAGTTCTTTCTGCTGTATTCGGGACCGTTCTCAGTAGCGAGGATTATCTCCCCAAACTGCTACATGCTGACCGACGGCAGAACGGAGCTCGGCCCGCATAATGCCCGGAATTTGCGCCCGTTTCACACAGCATAGTCTACAAGTTCCTAGACGGATGTTTGTAAATATAGCTTAAGGATCAATGTACATTTAGTTAGGTAATAACGTAGAGCATATCTTTAGAAAGTGAGAGTGTCAGTCTTAAGACACGTAATTGCCTAACAAGCGTAGCGCTAGCGCAGCGAGAACAGGTAAAGGACGCTCAGCTGTTTGGGATGACAGCTGTGCCGGCCGCCAGTTTTCCTGGAAGGATCGTAATCAGGTTAAACGAAAACAGGTAGCCTGAGCCGCGAGCCTAACGGGACAGCGCTTACTGACAACAACAGAGCGGGCAAAGTGGAAACAGCTGATCGCTTAGTTTCACCGCTATAATGCCTTTGCTACGAGTGTAGTTTGGAAAGCATAATATAGTTCATTTTGCGAGAACCGTCTTTCTTTTGTATTGTATGGATAAATATGTAAATTCGCGGAAGGATTAAGTTATGTAAATTCGCGGAAGATTTTTCTTTTCCATTTGATTTTCATGTTATGTGGTTTCGGCATACTTGTGTCGGCCTTGATAATGGATATTCGGTGCATTCTTTATTCTTGTTGTTGCTATATCTAACTTCAACACATGTGCTAGATTTGCATAGCCCGTTGTAAATAATTAATTGAGTTGTCTAGTTTTAATGTTAATATCTTGTGCTTACATCATTTTGTTTATTGATTGAACAGATCTATTTTGTCGTTCATTTACATCTATGTACCTGTCAATGTTTTATGATGTTTTACTTTGCATATTAGGATAAGACATTTCATTATTTATGTTAACCAGAGTCACGTGTCGTATTTACATATTTAAAGAGGTCACATGTATGCGATAGTTTGAGTGAGCTGGAACCATGAAACTATAATGTAGGCAATGATTTTGATGCAACTGTAGGGTTACAATAGTTCAAATAAAATTATTGGCATAATTTTATTTTGATTGGGTGGCAGGTATATTGTGGTGTGACAGCGTCACCCACAATGAATATAATCAAATCATTATTAATTATATTCATATTTCTCTTTTTTCCTTTTTATTATATTCAAGTTTATTAATTATTTAATCTTGGAACGTGTAAATAAATTGTAAATAATGAGGGTTGTCTGGATAGGTTAAATGTATGTTTAAACCAGGGCGGCCAAAGGTTTAGTTTGTCATAAATTAATTTTCTGTAAACTCACGGCTCAGAATGGGTGAATATTGAAAGCTAGAAACTGCCATTTTGACCGTTGGGAGTGATACAAAGGAGCAGGCGAGGCGACAAAGCGACGCCTCTCCGGCCGGCCTTCAGTACCGTTAGAAAACCGGACAACGACCTCTCCCACTACTGCTACTGTCCGGAGGCCACGCTAGGAAACGCGCGAAGAAGTCAGCGAATGCGACGCGTGATAAAAAACACGTGACGACGGAAATGTGTAGCTAGCCAATCCTGAACATTTATTGGGGGCTACAATACTAATTCCGTGGAGTTCTTTTGCATGTGGCGAGCAACTAGCCGAGGAAGAGGAAGGAGCCATCTTTGAGGACACTTCTGTCCAAGACGAGCTGATGAGCAGACGTGACTTGGGTCCAAGACGAGCTGGTGAACAGACGTGCTAGCCGGCACGCTTTCTGATGATCATTGTGGTTGATCATTTCTTGCTTTGGAAAAGCGAGATGTTGAGTGGCGTGCTTGCCATTATTCGGAAGTTATGCTAATAACGCGGTCGTAGCCGCTTATTTAGCTTCCATTGCTGCAGTGGCATTGTGTTTGTCGCACACCATCACGGCGATGATACTATGGTAATGTACCAGAAACGACGGTCACTATCCAGTGGATTTTTAACAGACTTATGTGCCCTTAAGCGACGCCTGGGTTAAGACTCTGCTCCCGCCACTTAAATTCTGAGCTAGCTGGATTTATATTTCAATTCATATTTTTTCTTAAGCATCTTGCTGTTTGTTAATTCAATTTTGATGCTTTTCATTCACTTTATACGGCGCCCCCTGGGATTTTCCTTTATACAGTAAAATGTTAGCTTCAATTTGATGGCCTGTGTTGCCATGTGATTTCAATGTTAACTTTGCTGTTTTTATTACTTGTTTGAGATATTTCATTCAGTTTTGTTTGCTTACTCCGGCGAATTGTAAACGTCGGGTATTGCTTGTTTTTGCTGATCTAATTGTGTTTAACGTAACGTTAATTACTACCCGACCTTGTAAGGCCATAAGACTCAATAAATGAGGTTTTATTTTGTGTCTGAAATTCATGGTTCTAGTTAGTAACCTATTAGATCCCCTTTTATAGCATTATTATATATATTTTTCATTTTTCAGAAAATAATTATAAATCCCCCCTCCCTTTTTTTCTGCTTCACCCAAATTGTACTATTACAATCTGACGTCCATCTCCCTTTTTAAGGTTTCTAATCTGTCTGCACATTCCACGCTGTGATTAATAGAATGTTTCTGTCCATTCTGATGACTCCTCACTGAGAAATCCCCGCCCGGTGATCCCGTTGGGGTACTATTTTAGTTACGGAATATTTTACCTATCATTCTGTATGTAATTTGAGAGGATAGCACAGACTTTGGCTCTGTAATACAGTGGCTTCCTGTTGCCTTCGGCATCCCCACACCATTAATCACTTTTGATTCATCAGCCTTTAGGAGCTGTTTCCAATCCCAAGGGCAAGAGGGGGCCCTGCACCACTACCCTTTCTTCCGCCCTCCTTTCATGAGCCGATGGAAAGCAGTGGGTTACACCTTATACCGGGAATATTTCAGTCTTGCCCGTGCAAAAAGGGTGAAGGTGAAGGAGTGGTTGACATTTGGTTGTTCGGGGTTAATATAGACTCTTCCAAACGCAAGAAATCTTTGTATTTTCTGTAAAAATCTGTGCAGCAGTTTATCCACTGTGAGTTGTGGCAATAAACCTACAATTCTTAAGCATTAACCGGCCAGATACATTCGCAGCGTAGTCGTCCGATAGTGCTACTCGGAGCTGAAACCCACGTTTTTCCCTTTGCCACATTTAGCCTACCTATTCACTCCTCATCGATCGGTCACGCGTTAATTGGAACCCACGTCCTCCCGAATGTGAGTCAAAATGTTAACTGTTCACGCACCACACTCGCTCGCGGTGCAAGCTCTGAGTATGTACTCGTAACTTATGGTCACAAACAGCAATGGAGGAAGGTCATTTTTCAAAATAGAAGTTGTTCAAATATAGGCTTCAAACCTCTATGATAGAAGACAGATTCAATATTCTGGCTTAGCTTAGCATTCAACGTGACATTTTAAGATATCTAAGACATAAAGATATCAAACGTAGTTTTATTATTATGAAGTGTAGACGCAAACCAACGAACCACTAAGCCATTTCAGAGTTGTATGTAGAACTAAAATTTAGTTGTAAATTTTAAAAAAATGTAATTGAGGATTAAAATAATACATAGATCTACTGTACTTATTTTTTTTTTTATCAATTCACTTCTGTACATTTTATATCAAGTCATCTGAAACTTTTAAGTTTTGAATTGTTTGGAATTGAATGAAGTTGTTTGTTATATTCCTTCTTTTTTATTCTTGTATTTTTATTATATATTCATTTAAAATTACGTCATTTTTAAAACTGAAATATCGATATTTGTATATTTAGCAATGTAGACAAAATCACAGATTTATATCTTTTATTACGTAAAATTGTTCAGAACGATGTTAATGAATTGTATTGTATATGATTTTCATAGGTTTTAATGTTTTCTTAACAATTCTATTTACTTCTGTATACAATATAATAAAATTTTCTATAATTTAATAATAAATTTAGAATTTAAGAAAATTGCTATAAATTGCGAGGTTAAATATTTAAAACTATCTACGAGGTAGGGCGCGCACCACAGGTTCAGTTAAGAATCGACACATCCTAAATACGGCCCTGACCCTCGTCGTATTTTGCGAAGGCCAGGTAAAGTCTGTTTTTACGAAATGTCACTATACATTTTATAAAAACACGCCGTTCTCTTCGTGTTGAAGCAACATTGACGGATTGACAATCGGCTGCTGTGGACGAGGCTTAATGGGACGACTTGGTCGACCGTAAATCGGGCGTTACTCAGACAAATGCACTTTGGACGAAATTCGGTTTCAGTGGACTAAAGCTACATGTTAAATCAGGTGTCCCGCCACTACTACCCCGGGCGGTGACAATGGGCGGGGGATTATGTCCGAAAGGGCGGCAACCTCAAAGTTTTTGCCCCGGGTCGGAAAATTGGTAGATCCGTCACTGAAGGGGACTCTGCTTTCCTTAGCTTTGATCTAAGGGAGAACATTAACAGCAGTTTAAGACTGATCATGCTGTTATCTACAGGATAGTAAAGAAATCTGCTGATTGTTTAGAAATTCAGTGCAATCTGGACGTTATAACATTACAGTACAGTCTAACATTTCCTATATTTTTCATTTATTCTAATTTTCTGGGATAAAATTAGCATCAATACTTTTCTTTATTTATTACATACAATTTCAGAATATACTTGCATTTTATATTAGAAAAGTGGCGATAATAGGACTTAGAATTCCTTATGATTAAAGCAGTGATTTGTCCTAGAAATAATTTTTTTTAATTTCTCGGTAAGTGATTACAATACAAACACAGTAAAGAAGCGTGTCTAGTTTTTTTTTATTTTGATTTTATTATACGTCATTAGAGATGGGAAAGGACTGCGAACAAGAATAAACGTGCGATAAAATGGTGTTTCGACCGAACGTAAACTGTTGTCCGTCAGCTCAGCAGCTATGCAGGCGCGTGGCTGAATTTGCACACGCGGTTGTTTTCACTTTGTAGTGAACAACTAGAAATCTCTCCCACTCGTATCTAATCTAGGAAGCGGCAAGAACTGCCTCGGATCGTCTATCGATCGATCGCCGCTAGTACCTGCCAATTCTCGTTCGACTAGCTGTCTTAGAATGTTTTCTATTACAGAAACCTAGCCTTAGCCCACATTACGTCACGTGGAGTCGCAGATATATTTTTACTTGTAACTGAACTATTAAGTATGTTGCAATAAACATGGACTATAGCGGCTTCAGTATTTCATTCGGCTAGAGAATAAGAAACCCATATTATTCTCCGATCCCATCAGACAAAGTTTAGGTGTCAGTTAACAGAAGAAGAAGCAGTACAAGAAAAGAAGAAATGCTTCGCAAGACTTAGAAAACATTAAGAAAACGAGATTACGCAAAGTACAGAATATTCACCGCAGTCATCTTACAAATTCGGACATTACAGTGGTGACTGGAACGGAATTTTGTGGGATCATATGGTAGTTAGGTGACTAGATATTGGTGATAAATCGATCTTTCAGACATTCTACCGGCCAAACGGCGAGGCCACAGCACGGCGCAGCGGAGCAGCGCCCAGCTGAGCGACATATCGTCAGCAAGATTTCAGTCCAGGAGTTAACACCTATAGTCGGCTAACAGCGAGCGTGCAGCAGGACGTGGCAGATACTACACGACAACCCATTGCAGTTTTGGCAGTTTTTGGGATTTTGTGAAAAGGTAAGCTTGCTGGCTGTATTTAGACTAATCATGAAGGGCGCGAAGTAAATTTACAAGATGTTATAGATTCCTTAAAGCGGAAATTAGTGGCGTTGGGGCAAAAGTTTCACAGCCTACTCAACCAATGCTCAAGTTTCTAATAGCAGGGTTTACAGTGCAGTAATGATGAGTTCAGATTGTTTTGGGGGAAAGCCTAATGAGTCAATAAATGAGTTTCTGATTAAACTTGAAAATCTTTTTCAATTAGGAGAATTAAGTAGCAGTGAAAAATTAAATGTTTTAAGAACAAAACTAACTGATGAAGCTTTAAAATGTGTGATTTACGATGAGGATCGTAAAAAGACCGAAACCTATGAGATGTGGCGAGGAGAACTTGAAAACATCTTCTCAAAGAAACATACAGCTATCGCGAGCAGATAAGAATATTAGAAGAAAACTAGGCGAAGGTCTCGATCAGTTTGCTGCTAGAATAAAAATGATTAATAATAACACATATGTATTATGGGATAAGCCGGAAGAAAACACAGTGAAATGTTACGAGGCACACATGCGGGCGTTGGACTCATGTTTAGGGGTATTAAGCGGTGATATTGCAAATTACATAAGTCTCCAGAAACCAAAACCATTTTCTGAGGGCTTCGAGCATCCTCAAACTAGAAATGACAGAAAAGAGAGGCTTGAAAAACGAGTCTTTAATGCTAGAAATTAATTAAAATATGTAGTGTGTATAAGAAAATATAAAAAAATGAGACACTCATCTGAAAGCTGTTGGTGGAAATTTACTAATAATGCATGTCATAGATATAGCACTAAGAATGCATGTTGTAATTGTAATGTCGACGTCGCATGTCGTCGAGAAAAGTATTTTCGTGATTTTCATGGTGCTAATAATACACTTTATTCAGGAAATAGCGCAAGATTGCATTCTGACAATTATGGTAGATTTCAAAGCAGTAATAATAAAATATTTCAAAGAAGTGACGATTGGGGATTTCAAAGAAATGATGAAAAAGTTTATCATACAATGGAATTTAGGAGAAATAGTAGAGAAAGATTATCTACAGATAACAATAAAGATAATAATAAAAATAATTATAAAGATAAGAGTGATAGAACATTTATGGGAATAACAAAAGGTTTCATTATGGCACAAACAATTACAGAGGCTTCAATAGATCAAATGGGGGCAACATGGAAGCAATGGTTCACAGAATAAGTTAAACGAATAGCGGGTTTTGCAAGGCCACGTTGTGACACCCCCAACCAAAACGATACCTGTAACTATTTGTCAGAATAACACCACAGTGGCAGATTTCATTGTAACAGTAAATGTTGAAGGAAAAAATGTTAGCTGCTTTTGCCATGGGATCTGAAGTTACATTATCATCTAAAGATATTTGTGGTTTCAATGGCTTAAGACAGTCCATTGCAGAATTACGGGATTAGTTAGAAATACAATTATTGATACTTTTGGTATAAAAGATGTGAATGTAATTATAGATGACTGTATTTATAATGCCACTGTTTATGTGGTTTCTAAAATAAATTCTAGATATAGTGGTATTATAGGGATGGATTTTCTAGATAAATATAATGCAGTACTCGAAATGGCGAAATTTATAATTGATTTGAGGAAACGTGAGAGCATAGGACCACATTTGTTATTCCAAGATTCAAAAAAGAGTTCCTGTTAGTATGAAGGCTTCATGAACTTCCATCCAGCAGCTACGCGAACGTATAAATCTGTCGCCTGTCTGAGTAACGGAGAAACCATTCCAAAAACTCCAGGGAAAATAATGAACTTACCCATTAAAGATGGCATAGAAAGTGATGAAAATTCAGTAGTTTTAGAAGATCTCTCAGAAGAAACCAGTTCTAATCAGTATTACGTGAAAAGAAGCATTTGCAAAGTGCGAGTAATTAATGGGATAAAATATATACCTGTATGAGTTGAAAATTTCGGTGAAGGTTTCACCAAAATTTTCAACTGATGTGGTAATACCCCGTCGTCATAAAATTCCAAAAGTAGCTATCTTAAGGGGAAGGAATTAGCAAGAATTATTTTCTGTAATTTCTATCGTACTAATAATGAAGCATTGAAGGAGAAAAAATTGTGTACTGTTCAAAGGGTGGAATATATTGCTTTTAAGTAAAAGCTTAAATATATATCACATAAGGAAACGGTGAAAATGGAAAGTTTGTTAAATAACTTTCGGGAATTATTTTTACCAAAGAGTAAATTGCCTGCAGCAAAGTTAGTGAAACATAGGATCCTAACAGGGGATGACGCCTCCTTCATAAGAAAGCCTATAGGCTTCCCTTTCATCAAAGGCAACTTGTGGATTAATTCGCTGGCCAACAACTAAAAGATGGAATTATTAGGCCACGTACAAGCCACTGGGGAGCCCCGATCGTCCTTGTCCCAAAAAAGAATCGAATTGGAGAGACAAAATTCAGGTTTTGTGTTAATTATAGGCCCTTAAATTCAGTCGCAGTCGGTGACGTGTATTGCTTACCTTCTACGCTGAAACTGTAGACTATTTAGGAAATTGTAAATATTTTTCAAACTTATATTTATGCAGTGGTTATCACCAAGTAAAAGTCCTTGAAGATGACATTCAAAAAACAGCCATTAATGTCTCTAATAGCCATTTTGAGTTTTTAAGGCTACTTTTCGGGTTTAAAAACGGCACTGCGACTGTTCAAACATGGAAGAGCAGAGCCAAAGATTAAGATCTGTATTTTAACGTTTGAAAAAAGGTTAATTTAACTTTAACAATTGAAAAGTGTAATTTTACAGTTTAGAAATTAAAATATTTAGGTTATCACATCACCAAGGATGGGGTTAAACCACACCCAAGGCTAGTAGAAGCAGTTAAAAATTTTCTAACACCCACCTGTGTGAAAGAATTGCAATCTTTCTTAGAGCTTGGAAATTACTATAGAAAATTTATTGAAGACTATGTCCTTAAGGCCAAACCATTTATTAAACTTTTGAAAAAAAGAACCAAATTAGAATGGACGAATGAATGTGTGGAAGTCATGAAAATTTCGAAAAAAGAGCTCTTACTAGTTATCCAGTCCTAATATTTGCTGATTTCACAAAACCTCATGTGCTCGCGGCTGACGCTTCTAAATTTCCCTTGGTTCTGTTTTATCTCAAGCAATAGACGGTGAAGAAAAACCAATAACATATGTATGTCGGCAATTAACGAAACAGAAATTAATTATAATACTATTAATTATCTAATATTATTATCTGTGATTTGGAGCATCAAACAGTTTCGTTGAGAAAATTTACGATAGTGATTGACTATTAAGCGTTAAAATGGATGCTCAAACTCAAAGATCCATCAAGCAGTTTAGTACAATGGACAGTACAGCTTTAAGAGTACGAGTATGGCGTAGTTCATAAATCGGGAATTTTGCCGAAAAATACCAATGGCTTAAATAGAAAAATCAGGGTAGTTAATAGTGAAGAATCACCCTCACTAACAGAGTTACCTATCGAACAGAGTAAAGACGAAGAATGTAGATAAGGGCGAAAGCAGAAATGGTTTGTGTTTCGCTATAACAGTTTATTTCGTGTTACCAAGCTTGGTGATGAGGGTTGCTGTGCCAAAATCACTGAGAGAACCTATTATGAAATTGTAACATAATCCTATCAGGTCATTGTAGTTTAAAAGCAACTAACCAGCGATGAGTAACTGTATATTGGTGGTTGCATAGGAGAGAGGACGTACGAAAATATGCGAAAATTTGTCCCAAATGCAATGAGAGATATGGCCTCGGAACAGCGAGAGAACTTTTACAGTCACCACCTAAAAGAACAGAACCTTTCCAAAGGATCAGTCTTGATATTATGGGTCCTTTCAGATGCAGAAGTGAAGGCAACATGTATATACTTACAATTTCTGATGTTTTTTTCCAGATACATAACACTGGTACCTTTACCCGACCACACAGCAGAATCAGTAGAGAAAGCTTTTGCAGTTAATTGGATATTACTTTGTGTATTTCCGAAATAGATCATTTCAGCCCAAGGATTGTCCTTTATGTCTTCACTGTTTACGCAAGATTGCACACTATTAGACACTGAAAATTTGAGAACAATTAGTTGCAACCCTGTACTTCAGTGAAAATTTACCCCAGTGCTGACATTCACTCTGATCGCAATCCATTAGTCGGTGCCTTCAAAGTAAGGATGAATAAAGTTACAAAAAAAACGTTTATGAATACTGATATTCGGAAATTAAAAGAGCCCTCCATAAGAAAGCAGGTTGAGGAACGTCTCTATAATGAACTGAAAAAATGTACTTTACTCACAGAAGAAAAAAATTGAAAAACTAAATTCAGTAATATTATCTGTTAAAGACGAACACCTGAGATCAGATTTTTCCAAAAGGAAGACATGGATGACAGATGAGATTTTGGACATGTTGGAGAGAAGAAGAGTTGTAAAAACGAATCCTGATGAATATGAAAACATCAATAAGATGATCAGAAATAAGATAAGCTAAAGAAATAAAAATACAGGTGAAATGTGCTGAAATAAAGGCTCTATAGTTGAAATATGACATTTCCAACATTCGCAGGAAAGTTAGAGAGGTAACAGGCAGATATAGACCTAATACACTGAATAAACTAGTGGAAAATGAGGGAAACGTCATTGTTGAGACTCAAGATATCAGAGATAGATGGAAGAGACCCGTAAAACAACTGTTCTGAGATAGCCGTCCAGAACCTCCACAGTTTGAATGTGAAACAGGCCCAAGTATTTTACTGACTTCAGTACAAGCTGCAATAAAAGGAATTAAAGATGATAAAACTCCTGGCCCTGACAAGATACTCGTAAAAGCAAAATTTTTTAAACTGCTTGATGAAGATAACACAAAGTGGTTGACCACAATATTCATTGACATCGACAACTCTGGCAGTATTTTTCAAGATTGGCTCAAATCAGAGTTACCAAAAAAAAAAAACCAGAGCTAAATCATGTGGTGACTATAGAACGATAAGCCTTATGAGCCACACATTAAAATTCTGAAGGTTATTCACCGAGGATATATAAGTTCTGTGAAGAATATGTATCACCTACACAGTTCGGATTCAGAAATGCAGTTGGAACACGAGAAGCTCTGTTCAGCATCCAAGTACTATTTAAATGCTATAGAAATATAAATTGTGATTACTATGGTTGTTTTATAGATTATCGGAAGGCCTTTGACATGGTAAAGCATCAGAAAATGATAGAAATTTTAAAAAGTATTGGCTTGGATGACAAAGACCTGAGAATTATTGTTAACCTGTATTGGAACCAGTCTGCTCATGTGAGACTGAAGGGAGAAAATGCGGATGAAGGAAAAATTCTTCTTGGTGTAAGACAAGATTTTATCCTGTCTCCATTATAATTTAATATCTATTCAGAGTATTTCTTTAGGGAGGCGTTGAGCGATGTGGAAATGGGAATGCAGTTGAATGGAAACTGGATAAACAACATTCGCTACACAGATAACACAGTCATTTTTGCAGACAGTCAGGAAAGTTTACAATATCTTATAGATAGAGTGTCACAATGCAGGCACGAATATGGAATGGACATAAATATAAATAAGAAAAAAGTAATGGTCATTGGCAAAAACAACAACTTTCAATGCCATATTATGATGAACCACAAGACCATTGAATGTATATCAAGGTATACCAATCTTGGCTCCACAGTAAATAGCCAATGGGATCCATCTGATGCAGTAAAGTCATGTATTGGTAAAGCCAGAGCTACTTTCAATAAAATGAATAACCTTTTTAAAAGTCATAATTTATCTATTACCACGAAGATGAGACTCCTGCGCTGCTATGTGTTCTCTGTCCTCCTGTATGGCGTTGAAACATGGAAATTAACAGATACTATCAGTAAAAGGATAGAAGCTTTTGAAATGTGGATGTATTGAAGAATGTTGAGAATACCATGGACAGATCACACCACAAATACTGAAGTGCTCCGCAAAATGAAAAAAAGATATGGAAATAATGACCACCATAAAAACACGGAAGCTTCAGTACCTTGACAACATCATGAGGAACAATAGCCTTTATGAACTCTTGCAGTCTGTTCTCCAGAGGAAAATACCAGGAAAGAGAAGTAATGGTAGAAGAGGAACTTCTTGGTTAAAAAAATCTGAGAAGCTGGACCTCCAAGACAACTACGGAGTTAATCCGAGCATCAGTCAGCAGAGACAAGACAGCCAAGATGGTTGCCGAAATCCGGAACGAATAGGGACCTGAAGAAGAACTTTCCACCCTCAAACAAATCATACATAAAACTATTGATAAAATGCTTAGTTACTATGTTAACAAATCGCACGATAGTTGGCAATGAATTTTACCTTATTTAGTATCGTATTACAACTCATAAATTTACACCAGCACTTGTAAAACGCCCTTTGAAGCGATCTATGGCAGAGAAATGAATTCACCTTTCAAATGTTCCAAGTTTCTAAAAAACATTGATAGTCTAAATATATAAAGTCTTGCCTTTAAGCTTAAAAAAAATATGGGCTGAGGTACGTCGTAATAACTATCGTGTTTTCTTATCACAAGCCAAATATGAAAATAATACCGCAAAATACTAATGTAGGATTATTTTAAATGATAAAATAACGCCAATGCAACTGTTTTTGTAGGTTTATTGCCGTACGCGTTTCTCATCTCGCCGAGGCATCATCAGCGACGAATCTATTTTAAAATTTACATTGGGTTTACAAATTTATTATTTAATGTTTGACATAATTCTAAATTGATACATTTTCTGATTAGTTACACTCACTATTTACATTAGTAACGTAGGAGGTTACATTATGCTCAGTAAACCATTCATGAGGAAACACAAGTCGAAAAAAATCATTACAAGATGGCGTGGCCCCTACCAAATCAAAGAACTTATATCTACTGCAACAGCAAGAATTCAACTGTTCGAATCCCCGTCCGGGCATCCAGATTTGGGTTTTCCATGGTTTCCCCAAATCACTCCAGGTGAATGCCGGGATGCTTCCTTCAAAAGGCCATGGCCGAATTCCTTCCCTTTCCTTGCCCCCATCCTTTCCCGTCTCTAAAGACCACGTTGTTAAAAAGGGACGTTAAACTGTTAAAAAAAAAAAAAAAAAGAATTCAACTACCAGATAGAACCACGGTCGTTCATAAATTGAACTTCGCTTATGTTTGGGAAATCTTAAAATCATTGTGCATAAACAACCCGTCAATAACAAAACACAACAGCCCAAACCAGTACAGCAAGCCGTGAATTCAGGCATGACAACTAAAACACATTCGTATGGTTTATGCAGTACGAATCTCGACTCAGTAGCTCAAACATTTCAAATCCAGCCCTTAAAATCTTAGATCACAGTTTTTTGTTTTTTTTTTGCTGTCATCAGTCACTCGATGGCAAAAAAACAGAAGTAAAGCTAAGTAAAAAATTATAACTGTATCCACAGTCATTTTAAGTTTATTCTATGCAGTGAGCAACTTTTGAAAAGATAATTAAATGGACACTGATTAGAACTTTCTGTAATTGTAATCTTTGTCATTAGAATTAGATTAAAAATTTAATTTATTTGTTCCGCCCACAAAGAACTGGTCACATGGTGCCATCAGGCTTGTGATGAATAGGTTGTTTTGTGGATTTCAAGAATATTTTACTGCTGTTGTGGAAGTGTTAGGTCTTGCAGCGAGCCGAAGCCAGGTCGCTGGATAGAAGGTCGAGACTTGCTTACGCGGCACTTAATAACGGAGACCTTCCGGCCGTGTGCCTGAATGTGAAGCTTACGGACGGAAAGAAAAATCAAGTAATGAATACCCTACTACTCAAGTTTATATACCTATTAACTATTACAACAGTGAAATAATTCTTAACGAATGAAACAAAAAAGTGAAAAGAAAAGATTTTCTTTGAGAGATATTTTTGTAGCAACTTATCGAATCATTCATTGCAAATTACTAGTGTTATTTTTATTTATGATGTATGTTAGTTAAAGGGGAAATATTTGGGGAATGAATTTGTATAATGACTCATTAAGTTGAAATAAGTTCGTAATGATTAACTATCAGTATGTAGTATTAATGAACAAGAACTAATGACTGTTTCAGAGAATTCATAGTTAACCGAAGAAGTTTTATATGGGCTGGTTTAACGGAACTGTTTTCATTTTTTTGTAATGGGTATTTAATCATTTCATAAGGGAGTAGTTATGTTTGAAAGTAATCATGTAGTATTAGGGTATATAGTTGTGTTACATTACTAATTCGCTCTCTTGGATGTTATGGATTACTTATGATTGCCTATTAACACAATCAAATTTAGTTAGCATTAATTGTGAGTCTCCTTAAAGCCAACATTGTTTAAAGAGAACCCAATGATCTGATTGAAATAACTCAATTGTTTACAGAAGAAATTGTTCTATACACCCATTCCATAAACACTTTCTCTGAATCCAAGAGCCAAATAATAGCAAACTGATTTCTCTAAATGCAGACCATATGGAATAGATTATAGTCAATTAGGCAATGATTTAATTGTTAGTTTCGATTTTTTGAATTTCATGTTTTGATTTATAATTTTATAATCATGCGTAATGTCGAACAAAACGCTAGTTTAGAAATTATCACAGGTTTTTGAATCCCAAAGCCCTGTCCCAGGCGAGATACGAATTTTCAAGATGTAGGAGGAAATGTAGATAACATATTTTAATTATTTTAGATTTTTATTTAGCTTCACCAAGTCTGAGCCTCATTGGTGTACATGCGATAGGATACTGTTTCGACCAAACGAAAACTTGTCCGTCAGCTCAGCAGCTAAGCCGGCGCATGGCTGAAATTGCACACTCTGCTGTGTTCACTTTGTAGTGAACAACTAAAAATCTTTCTCACTCCTATCTAATCTACGGAAGCGGCAAGCACTGCCTCGGTTCGTCTATCGATCGATCGCCGCTAGTACCCGCCAATTGTCATTCGACTATCTGTCTTAGAATGTTTTCTATTACAGAAACCTAGCCTTAGCCCACATTACGTCACGTGGAGTCGGAGATATATTTTTACTTGTAACTGAACAATGAAGTATGTTGAAATAAACATAGATTATAGCGGCTTCAGTATTTCATTCGGCTAGAGCATAAGAAACCCGTATGATTCTCCAATCCCATGCAGTCAAAGATTAGGTGTCAGTTAGTTGAAGAAGAACCGCAGTGCAAGAAAAGAAGAAATGCTTCGAAAGACTTAGGAAAACATTAAGAAAACGAGTTTAAGCAAAGTACAGAATTCCAACCGCAGCCAACCGACAAATACAGACATTACAGTACGTGAATGCAAAGATTATTGAATTGATTAAGTTAAAACTGCGTTAAATAGTACTTGTTAGCTCTCGCGAGAACCCGGACCTATATCTTAGTACCATTATATGACATTTAAGATGGTTTCTAGATGAGAACGAGTTACTTACACCGTGTCAACACGAATTTCGGAAGAAGACATCGTGTGAACCACAATTGGCTCTATTTTCCCTTGACGTAATAGAAGTTATCGATGCAGGTTCGCAAGTTGATCCAGTTTTTTTCGATTTTCAGAAAGCTTTTGATTCTGTGCCATACAACCGACTTTTAGCGAAGATTCGAGCTTACGGTATTTCGGCTCAGATTTGCGAGTGGATACGTGATTTTCTAACTGGTCGATCACAGTATGTCGTTGTTGACGGGGAAGCCTCTTCTAAGATAAATGTTACTTCGGGCGTTCCTCAAGAAAGTGTCATAGGTCCACTTCTTTTCTTAATATGTATAAACGAACTAGGTGACAACGTCAAATGCTGGTTACGATTGTTTGCCGACGATGCGGTTATCTATAAGGAAATAAGGTGCTCCGACGATTGCTTAGAAATTCAGCGCGATTTGGATGCTATTTTCGATTGGTGCCGTAAATGGCAGCTTACACTTAATTGCAAAAAGTGCAAGGCAATGCGGATAAGTAACAAGAAGAATCAGTTTGTTCACGAGTACAAAATAAACAATTCAGCTGTTCACACGGTTGATTCCGTGAAGTATCTGGGGGTGATAGTACAAAGCAACATGAAATGGGACATGCACATAACTTCCGTCGTAGGTAAGGCTAATTCTAAATTACGATTCATAGGTCGTATTTTGAGGAATTGAAATGCTCAAACAAAGGAGATAGCGTATAAAACACTAGTGCGTCCGCATCTGGATTACTGTTATGGGGTTTGGGATCCGTATCGCAAGGTTCTGATTGATTCAGTGGAGAGGGTGGAGAGGATAGCCGCTCGATTCGTGACTTGTTGTTACAGCCCTTATGAAAGCGTCACAGAATTTATACATAGATTGGGCTGGGATAGTTTGGAAGACAGGCGACGTAGCTTGCGTTCGAATTTATTGGAGAAGATGCGAAAAAATTTAAATTTCGAGTACAATGAAATACTTCTTCCGCCAACCTATTTAGGTCGCAATGACCGGAGGGATAAGATTAGAGAAATAAGATGCCGTATTGATACTTTTATGTATTCCTTCTTTCCTCGCACTATTCGGGATTGGAATGGGCGGGTTTAGGATTGGTGCTTAGCACCCTCTGCCACCCACAAAGTTTGTGATTTGCAGAGTATGGATGCAGATGAAGATGTAGAACATATTTTATTTTCGAATACT
Organism: Vandiemenella viatica; assembly: GCA_031002005.1. Classification (NCBI taxonomy): domain Eukaryota; kingdom Metazoa; phylum Arthropoda; class Insecta; order Orthoptera; family Morabidae; genus Vandiemenella; species Vandiemenella viatica. Next base: position 109,151,425 of record CM061921.1, read on the forward strand.
ACCTATCATTTAATAAAGAATGTAATTAATGGAGTAATTTTACTGGCGATCGAATAAAATCAATTTAGAACTTGGCACTGCTTTCGATTCCACCTGTGACGCGTGATTTTAGAACTACAAATAACTATTAACCATATACGCCATGACTTTTTGGACAGGAGCTAATTATTACGCCGCGGCGAGTTTGAATATAAATCTATACTAATATCACAAATGTGAAATAAACTCTGTTTCTCTGTTACATTTTCAGGGCTTATCAAATCTAGATGAAATTTGACAAGGAAATAGTATCTGCAATTGGGAAGAACATAGGATAATTTTTTCTGTATAAATAATATATTCTGTCATGGAATTTTGAAAACGAACTGAACGGTTACAGACAGACTCGTAGCATGTGTCTCTGCATAGTAGGAAATTTTAATTCAAGAGTTGTTTTTGATCATATTAACCATGACTGGGCGTTGCGTTGTTCGGATATCACGTTAAATTGTAGCTCCACACTTAAGCAAGTTGTACCATACCTCTTAAGCGATTTACTTATTCTTTTGGGTACTGTCTGAAACTACATACTCTCATCCACAGTACTTTCTTGCAAGTTATCCTGGTACTCTACCTCAAGGTAGTTTGATTGAGATGAACTGCTAGGTTCTCTAAATAAATTGGTCCTTCCATTATTATCAACAGTTCTTCTAGACTAGATTCCCCGATTAAAAAAAAAAAAAAAAAAAAAAAAAAAAAAAAAAAAAAAAAAAAGAGATCATTTAGAGTTATGGCTGGGCAAGAAACCTGATTAAAGCCACATTCGTATATTTTGCAGTGATGTGATGGTCCATGTTCGTAAAGAAAATGCCAAAAGTGGGACAATAAGTCACAGAAACACATTCTTGTTGGATATTTCGAAAATATTAAAGGTTATAGAAAATCGGCAAAGTCGATGTTACAGCACTATAGCCATTAACAGTGCGAAATAATTTAATTTTCTTATTCTATTCGTTTTCTGCCAAATTTTAAATCCTTTAAAACCACCAAATACTTCACGTTTAGCTTTTAAGAAGTAAATAAATGCCTTACGACTAAGGAAATATCGTTCTCCACCCTTGGATTATTGCTTCATTTTCCCTTTTGAGACTTGTCAGGACAACATACTCCATCAACTACGCCAGATTTTGTTTTATTCAAATCTGCGCTATTTATACAGAAAAGTCTTCGGTGACAGAAAGAATCATCAACCAACACAGGAGCAACCAATAAATTATGGTATTTTTCATATTATATTTGACTTTAACTTATATATACCACAAGTAACTTCTCCTACAGCCACCAATTCATCGTTCATATTACATTTGAAACAATTCTGTAAATAGAAATGATCTTTATTGCCATTCTTTATGAGATCATCACTAACAAGAAGTTGGTCTTCAGACTTGGCATGCACAATGATTCACTGATTTTATAACCGTAATCTGTAGTTATTTATATATTGCTGGTACACAACACAGGTAGTTTAGTTTTGTCTAAAATAATAACTTCTCGTGTATTTGACGAATCCGAGGCATTTTTTATCTAGCGTTTGTTTCCCGTCATATGAATACTTGCGCCGAAGTCAACAAATCAGTCCTGTTAACCAAGCTTGCCGGATAGAAAATCAACAATAAACACATTTAATTGATTAGTTTCATCTGACTTTGTCGCATTGGATTTTATAATGTCCAGTCTGCTTACACTTGTAACAGTGATGGATCTGACTCATGTCATTTTGACATTTGATGATGACGTTTGCTCGTAATAATATCCGCTTTTCTTGTGTGTGTTGGCAGGCGTGCCTTCACGGTTCTGCCAACCTTTAGAAGCGATTTGTGTGTCTGGTTTTTTTCGAATCTGACATTTTCATGATGATCAGTTTTGTCTCAATGACATATGGCTTAATCTGAATGCCGGGCTGTTAGATCTCCATGATCTTAAGAGAAAATCGTTTTGGCAAACAAATAACTGTGAGCTGATCCACTCATCTGCATCTACATCTACATATATACTCTGCAATTCACAAAACTGTTGGTGGCAGAGGGTGCTCAGCACCAAACCTAATCTCTTTGTTGTGCATTCCAATCCCTAACGGTACGAGGGAAAAAATAATTCATATAAGAATCAGTGCGGCACCTTATTTCTCTAATTTTATCTTTCCTGTCATTCCCACCCAAATAGGTTGGTGGACGCGGTATTTCACTACACTAGTAAGTGAAAGTGGGAGTACGCATGTTTACCAATAAGTTTAAACGAAACGTGCGTCGTCTATCTACCAGAGACTCCCAGCCTAGTCTACTAATCAGTTCTGTAACGCTTCCATAAGGACTGTAGCAAGCGGTCACAAATCGAGCGGTTCTTCTCTGTACTTACTCTGTACTCTCAATCAACCCCTTACGAAACGGATCCCAGATGGCACAACAATAGTCCAAATGTGTACGCACTAGAGATTTGTGCGCTATCTCCTTTATTTGTTCATTACAATTTTTCAAGATTCGACCTATGAATCGCAGCCTAGAATTAATGTGTATGTCCCATTTCATGTTCCTTTTTATTGTTACTCCCAAATATTTCATAGAATCGACCATATCAATAACTGAACTGTTTACCTCGTATTTCTGAACAATTGGATTATTTTTGTTAGTTATGCTCATTGTTTTGCACTTTTTACAATTTAGAGTAAGTTGCCACTCAGCGCACCAAGCCAAAATAACATCCAGATCGCGCTGAATTTCTAAGCAATCGGCCAAATTTCTTACTTCCGTATAAATAACCACATCATCAGCAAACAATCTAAAAAGGCTTTTCACTTTGTCTCCGAGATCGTTTATAAAAATTAAGAAAAGAAGTGGTCCTATTACACTTCCTTGAGGTACACCCGATGTAACATCTAGATTAGAAGAACTTTCTCCTTCAACGACAACATACTGCGACCGACCAGTTAGAAAATCCTTTATCCATTCACAAAGCCGATCCGATATACCGTACGCTCGAAGCTTCGCTAAAAGGCGGTTGTGTGGCACAGAGTCAAAGGCTTTCTGGAAATCTAAAAAAATTGCATCTACTTGTGAACCTGCATCCATAACTTTCATTACGTCGTGTGTAAATAGGGCCAGCTGTGTTTCACATGATCTTTTCTTCCGAAATCCGTGTTGATTTGTTGTAAGCAAATTATTATCAACCAGAAAATTCATAATGTTCGAGCATATAATATGCTCCATAACTCTACTACAAACAGATGTTATAGATATGGGACGATAATTCCCAGGATCACTTCGATCACCTTTTTCGAAAATCGGAGTTACTTGCGCGACTTTCCAGTCTGAAGATACTTTTCGCTCTTCTAATGATTTACTGAATATATCAGACAGAAATGGCCCGATTTCCGGCGCATACTCTGAAAATACTCTTACTGGAATTCCATCCGGGCCCGGTGCTTTCCCCCACTTCAGGAGCTCTAATTGCTTAACGATACCTGCAGTATCTATTCGTAATGATTCCATCACCGACTCGCCACGGCGTGGGAAAACGGGAATACTATCCTTATGTTCATTTGTAAATGAATTTTTGAATACAGTATTTAGTACGTTAGCTTTATCGCGGCTTTCATTAACCTCGGAACCTTCACGAATTAGTGCTGGAATATTGCTGTTGGTACAATTAACTTTTCGTACATACGACCAAAATTTCTTTGGGTTTTCTGTGAGATTCTTAGAGAGAGAGTTGGAGTGAAAATCGTTAAAGGCCTCGCGCATTACATTCTTAATACGTCCTCTTAAATCAGCTAAGGTTTCTAAATTGCTGCGACACCCCTTCTTTCTTGAGCGTGCGTGTATTTTCCTTTGTTTTTTGAGTAATCTTTTGACTTCGCATGTGTACCACGGTGGATAATTCTCCGCCTTTATTGTACGCTTTGGTATATGTATTTCCATGCCTTCCCTCACTATATGAATAAAACGATGCCACATCTCTTCAACGGTGTCCTTTGTTGACTTGCAGTTATGGTAATTATTCCTCAGGTAGGTTCTAAAACATTCCTTTGAGGCCTTACTGAATCTGTATACAATCCGCCCTTTTTTCATTTTTCGCTTGGTCATTAATTTGATAGTCACAATTACCGCTTTGTGATCGCTTATTCCTGTGGTCGTTGAAATGTCGGTAAATAATTCTGGCCTGTTGGTAACCAGCAAGTCTAAAATGTTTTCGCTACCGTTATGACACCGCGTAGGTTCATTAACTAGCTGCTCGAGATGATTATCTGACAACAACTCGAGAATTACTTCAGAAGCTGCCTTATCCCTGCTACCTGTGATGTGAACGTAATTACGCCAGTCAATATAAGGCAGATTGAAGTCGCCTCCTAGAATCATAGCATGATCCTGAAAACGGCTAGTTATACTATTTACATTATTTCTTAACTCATTAACTATTAAGGAATTAACTATAAAGCGTTGTACAGAACTTATTCATTGTGATCAGGACTGAATGCAAGTATTAATTTAAACCTTCAAAAAAGCCAATAAGGTCTTACATGTCGACCCGTGACGGACTGTGTGGCAGAAATTAGTACCAGAGGGAGAAGCATTTAAGCCATGGGAAAACGCACAAAAAGGACAAATTAGTGATATTCCAACAACAATCAGACCGGTGCCGACAATACCCAAAGGCAGGGGCGGATCCTGGATTTTGGTTTGGGAGGGGGCTTGGCTTGAGTGAATTTTGGTTCAGAGGGCTTGGGGGGGGGGGCTTGAGTCGGCCATGGGGTCCTCCTCGGGCCCCAAATCCGTAGAGCTAAAAAAAAAAAAAAAAAAAAAAATACAAAATAGGTCTCCAAAATCACAATGTCGGGGGTGGACCTAGATACTTATGGGGGGGGGGCTTGAGCCCCCTAGCCCCCCCTGGATCCGCCCCTGCCCAAAGGTTTGGAAGAGATTCTACTCTAGGCGAGCAGCGTGGCTGGTCAGACAACATCGTGGAAGATACACTACGCTAATAGACGCAGAAGCGGCGCAGCGTAACGGTGACGGGAACAACCAGTACGGGACTGAAGACAGCGAGCAGATAGAAGAGCCATCGTGCAGAGACATCGAAAGATAAGAACATGCTGTGCACTGCTTGCTGGCTATTTCAAAGGCTTAAATCCTTTCCAAGTTTTCCTTTTTCTTGTAAAATATCCAGGAAGAAAACTGGACAAGGTTTTCTCTCATAACTTGGCAAAGTATCTTCCTCCCAGTTGTCATTAGTGGTGACGAAAGGCAATTATTTCAATCCCGTTGGCATTAGTGCCTAAAATACAACCTTTTCCTACTTTTGCCGTAGAATTGTATTCTTAGATAGTTTGCGGCAGCTGGCGCTTCGCGTGTTTCATCTTTGTTTTGTTTTGTTTTTCTGGTTCGCGAGAAGTGAACTTTCGATTTTCGTGATCCCTCTGGTTTTTTTTTTTAATTATAATCATGCCGGGGATAGAAGAAGGCGTTAATCCTGGTTGGCCGAGATGTTTGAAATTTTGAGAGCGGAAATACGCTCAACTAATGAAACCGTTTGAAACTTTAAATGCAAATAATGAGATCACCAACTCCAAGCTTGAAAATTTAAACATGGACCTTGAGTCAAATACTGAGACTTTCATCTCCAAGTTTGGAAATTTAAATATGGACCTTAAGTCAAGTACCGAAATCCTCCATACCAAATTTGAACATTTAAATTCACACCTTAAGTACTGAAACCTTTAATTCAAAGATTAATAATTTAAAAGCCGAGCTAAAGTCAGACGCAGAAGTTTTTCATTCCAAGTTGCTGCACGAACACAAGTCCCAGTTAGCTGAATTACGTAAAGATATGGAAGAATATCGTATTATATATACCATGCAAGCCGGGGGCTTAGCGGCTCGGTTTTCTTATTTGAAACAATATGTAAAAGATGAGACTAGGAGTTTGTGCCAGGAAACAGGCGCCTTACAGGAGCAATTTTTACAAGAAAAGAGCGATAGTCATTGCCACCGTATTAATGTGATGGAAGGCCAGGTACAAACATTACAAGAAGGTATCTGATAGGGCTCTACGGAAGTGAAGTGTGAAGTCAAAGGGTTAATTGTTGACGTTGAACAGCTACATGAAGACCTTGAGAAGATAAAATTTTCCACGGCTCTACTTGTAGACAAGAGAATGAACGTGTAGGCCCCTTCAGTTATAAAGCAAGAGATATTAAAACAAGTGCGCGGTATAGCGAAGGAAGAGCTCTGCAAATATCATGAAACAGGAAAGGGCTCAATGGTTCCTATTCATTACGGTGATGAAAAGATTGGGAAGAATTTTCTGACCAGAATGGCATTAATCCAGTTAAGTTCAATAAAAATTTTGAAAATTTTCCACCTTTCCTAGTTGCTAGAGTGAAGAAGAAAATAAGTATATTGATAAACCACTTGAAGGCTGTTGTTGTTGTTTTTCGCGTTTTAGGGCGCGTCGACAACTGGGTCATTAGCGCCCTAACAGAAACATGGACTGATAATGTGGTTAAAACATAAATCAACTGCCGCCCGCATGGCCGACTGTTAAGGGGTCGGCCATGCGGACGGCGAAATAAGTAAAAAAACACAAACAAATAAAAAAACACTAAAACGATGGCTGTAAAATAGCCAAAAACATAAAATTCACTATACTTGCTGGTTGGCTGTAAAAGGGCCAACCAGCTTCGATAAACATTAAAACACATTCAAACTGGCTGGCTGTAAAGGGTCATACACAAAAGCAATATTTTGCAATACTCTATACGGATTGGTGGTTGTAGAGAGACCACCAATCCATTATAAAACCTAGGCTGACCTGCCCAAAATTTTAGGGGCTAGCCCAGCCATATTGCAAAATTTTAAAACCTTTACCACATTGTCATTATTTAAAATTACGGGCAGATCGTTAACTAAACCAAGGTCTGCCCTTACGTTTAAAAACATTACACAGTCAGTTAAAATGTGGTGCACCGTCAAAGGTACGCCACAAGCATCACATTCCGGAGGGTCCTCTCGGCGGAGAAGGAAACCATGAGTCAGAGGACAGTGCCCTATATGGAGCCGAGTAAAGAGAATCTCATCCCTCCTCGCCCGCTGAAAGGAGCTGCTCCACGGCTGAACGGTCGGTTTGGCCAGCCGGAGCTTATTATGCTTTACCTCCAGCCACTGCCTCTGCCATCCATCAAACACAACTCTCTTCGCCGTCGAGGCAAAGTCTGACTTTGGGACCGGTTCAAAGTCTATTCTGACCTTGTCGCAGGCTAACTTAGCAGCAACATCGGCTGCCTCGTTCCCCCTGATTCCCACATTGCCCGGTACCCAGCAGAATAAAACCTCCTTTCCTTGAGATTGAAGGTAAAGGAGCGTCTTGGATGTTCTGGACCAAACGGTCTGCTGGGTACAAGTTTGCTAATGCCTGAATATAACTGAGGGAATCACAGCATATTATATAATTCATATCGCGACTTAACTTCATATGCTGGAGCGACTTAAGCAGGGCGTACCACTCGGCAGTGTAAACACTGCACCTGCTATCCAGTTTGTATCTGTAAGTCGCTCGAGAAACACAACGGAGCAACCTACTCCATTAGCCTGCTTAGACCCATCCTTATATACTGTGATAAAACTGATGCTGCTTTAAAACATCTCTAAAAATTCTGATAAAAACATTCTCCGCGGTACACTATTTGTTGTGCCGCGACAATTCTGAAATCGTTCTGGGCCTTTTTAAGAGCCAGGGAGGAGATTTACTCCAACCCTGGTGATAAAAAGCTGGTAGTTCACAACCATATTCTTCTAAAATAGCCTTTGTACGGTGGCTGAACGGTCTGGTCGCTCTACGGCGATTAGCTGAACATACTTAGGCTTCATTACTACGTCGTGCACGCGACTACCGGGTGTTGCGGCAATGTGTGCATAGTGTCGCACCATGAGGAGATGCCGCATGGTGGAAAGCGGCTGGGCTGTTGCGATAGGCACCCGTGGCGAGCCGGATTCCTGAATGGTGGACACTATATAAAATGCGTAGATAATTGTCCCATGCCGAACCGTATACAATGAAGCCATACTCCAGACGCGACCGTACAAAGGCTCTGTAAAATTGTAGCAGGCAGGAGCGATCAGCGCCACACGACGTGCCACATTTTAAAAGAATAAGAGCTTTCAAGGCCCTGGCTGTCACATCTTTTAGATGCGGAAGCCAGTTGAGCCTTGTGTCTAAAATGAGGCCCAGAAATCTAACAGTATCAGTAAAACTAAGGACGGTGTTCCGCAAGGTAAGGTGGGGCTCTGGTAAAAGGCTTCTGCTATGAGTAAAAAATACACACCGGGTTTTCTCAGCGGAGAAACGAAAACCGGTGTGCATTGACCATTCGTCCAGCCTGTTCAACGCGAGCTGCAACTGCCGCTCAGCGCTTCCCAGGTTCGACGATGTACAAAATACACAGACGGAAAAAAAAATCCCAACACCAAGAAAAAATTATTGTAGAGTAATGAAATTTGGACAATGCATTTGTCAAGTTAACATGTTTAATTGATTAAATTTTCAAGATCACAGGTTAATTTAAGCTCAAGAAAATGCATTTCAAATGTGAAATACTGTTAAATTAATAGCCGGTGTAACCTCCAGAATTTTGAATGCAAGCCTGCAAACGTGAATGCATTGTGTCATACAGGTTTCGAATGTCACTTTGTGGTATGGAGTTCCATGCTTGTTGTACTTGTGCTGTCAATACTGGGACGGTCAGTGCTGGCTGTGGATGATGCTGGAGTTGTCGTCCAATGATATCCCATACGTGTTCAATTGGAGACAGATCTGGTGATCTCGCAGGCCAAGGTAACATGTCGACACTCTGTAGAGCACGTTGCGAGACAACAGCGGTATGAGGGCGAGCGTTATCCTGTTGAAAAACTCCCCCTTGAATGCTGTTCATGAATGGCAGCACTACAGGTTGAATTACCAGACTGACGTACAAATTTGCAGTCAGTGTGTTTGGTATAACCACAAGAGTGCTCCTGCTGTCATAGGAAATTGCTCCCCAGACCATGACTCCAGGTGTAGGTCCAGTGTGTCTAGGCCGCAGACAGTTTGGTTGCAGGCGTTCCCCTGGCCTCCTTCTGACCAACACTCGGCCATCACTGGCACCAAGGCAGAACCTGCTTTCATCAGAAAACACAACAGATCTCCACTCCGTCCTCCAATGAGCTCTGGCTTGACACCACTGGAGTCGCAAACGGCGATGGCTTGTAGTCAGTGGAATGCACGCTACAGGGCGCCTGGCTCGGAGCTGTCCTTGAAGTAACCGATTTCCTATGACAGCAGGAGCACTCTTGTGGTTATACCAAACACACTGACTGCAAATTTGTACGTCAGTCTGGTAATTCAACCTGTAGTGCTGCCATTCATGAACAGCAATCAAGGGGGAGTTTTTCAACAGGATAACGCTCGCCCTCATACCGCTGTTGTCTCGCAACGTGCTCTACAGAGTGTCGACATGTTACCTTGGCCTGCGAGATCACCAGATCTGTCTCCAATTGAACACGTATGGGATATCATTGGACGACAACTCCAGCATCATCCACAGCCAGCACTGACCGTCCCAGTATTGACAGCACAAGTACAACAAGCATGGAACTCCATACCACAAAGTGACATTCGAAACCTGTATGACACAATGCATTCACGTTTGCAGGCTTGCATTCAAAATTCTGGAGGTTACACCGGCTATTAATTTAACAGTATTTCACATTTGAAATGCATTTTCTTGAGCTTAAATTAACCTGTGATCTTGAAAATTTAATCAATTAAACATGTTAACTTGACAAATGCATTGTCCAAATTTCATTACTCTACAATAATTTTTTCTTGGTGTTGGATTTTTTTTTCCGTCTGTGTATTAAAAAATCATCTACATATAAGGAGTACCGCATGGGACTCCTTATTACTACTGAAATGCTATTTATTGCAATAGCAAAAAGGGTAACCCTTAAAACTGACCCTTGCGGAACACCGTTTTCCTGAATAAAAAGATCAGACACTTCACTACCGACTTGGTACCGGAAGCAACGTCCAGATAAAAATGATTTTAAAAAACGGGATAGGTTACCTCTAAAACCCCATTCGTGCAACTGTTTTAAAATAACATGCCGCCATCGTAGGCCTTTTAGAGATCGAAAAAGACACCAACTAGGTGTTGGCTGCGGATAAACGCATCCCGTATTGCCGCCTCCAGGAGGTTGTTTAAGGTTGAACGGAACTTCCTGAATCCACACTGAAAGCGGCTCAACAAAATACGGGATTCAAGACACCAGACGAGGCGGCGATTGACCATCCTCTCCAGTGTCTTCCCCACGCAGCTTGTCAAGGCAATACTACGATAGCTACCTGGTAACAATTTGTCTTTCCCACGTTTCAAAATAGGAATTAATGTTGCTTCTTTCCACTAGTCGGGAAAGTGTCCTCCAGTCCATATATCGTTAAAAATATCCAGAAGGTACTCTTTAGCATCCTTACTAAAGTGCCTCAGCGTCTGGTACTGGATCAAATCAGGCCCTGGAGCAGTGTCGTTGGCGCTGTTCAACGCTGACTCCAGCTCCCAAAATGTAAATGGGCAGTTTTAGGCCTCTGTATTCGACGAATCGAAGCACAGCGCGCGTCTCGGCAGCAATCCTGCGTTGCTGGAACCGAGGGTCAAAATTGGTGGATGAGGTGATAGCGGCAAAGTTCTCCGCCATCAGCTGCGCTATGCTTCGTTCGTCGGTAATTACACGTCCGTGATCCAGATACTGGTGGGTGGGAGAACCTTCCAGATATGCGGCGGATAGACTCCCATACTTTCGACGAAGGTGTGGAACGATTTATAGTGCTCACAATGTCCTGCCATGACCTTTTCTTGCTCTCCTTAATAACACGACGCGCCTTAGCTCTGGCTATACGGAACGCTGCCAGGTTGTCAGATGTATGGTACAACCTAAAACGCCGCAACGCCCGTCTGCGACCCTGAATAGCGCAACGACATTCGTCGTCCCACCAAGGGACGTGCGTCCTTCGCAGCGTTCCGGAGCTTTTCGGCATGGAAACGTCAGCTGCAAGGTGAATCACTTCCGTAAAGTGATTCACCTTCTCCTGTATACTTCCACAGGATTGTAATTGTACAGAACGGCAGTAGAGCTGCCAATCTGCACCACTGACGTTCCATTTACGCTGGTTATTACCTCCTCCACGTGCAAACTCTACGTGCATCCATATTGGGAAATGGTCGCTTCCACGGAGGTCGCGATCCACCTCCCAAAGCACGGAGTCCGCTATAGAAGGAAAGCACAACGAAAGGTCAATGGCAGAGGACGAACCGGTAGCAGTGGTGAAGTGTGTCATTTGACCTGTGTTGAGGATACAAACTTCCTCTTGCTCCATTAATCTACCAATTACTCGGCTTCTGGGACAGTCGATGTTAGAGCCCCACAACGCACTGTGTGCGTTGAAGTCTCCTACGAGGAGGAAAGGCCGAGTAAGCTGCCAAAATATGTCGGAAAGTTCGTCATACTTGACGGGCGCATTCGGTGGTAGATAAATGGAGGATATGGTCAATTTAATAGGACCGTATATCCTCACTGCCACTGCTTGTAGGGTAGATGTGAGAGCAACAGGTTCGGAGTGGAAAGTGTTTCGCACAAACACAGCCACTCTCCCCCTTCGCTCGATCACACTCGGTATCGTCCTTTCTATAAATGTCATAGCCTCTTAGCACTGGCTGATGTTGTGGCCTAAAATGTGTCTCTTGAAGACAGAGACACAATGGATTATATCGTGCTAAGAGTTGGACTTCCTCTTTGTGAGCCTGAAAACCGTTTACGTTCCACTGAAGTATGGGAGCCATCCTACCTCTTTAAAACCACTCGCCCCGGTTCAGGTGGATCCTCCGATAGTGACTGCTGCGGAAAGGGATCAGGTTCGTCCACCAGCATTACGTCGTCTTCAGGGTCCGAAGACGACTCTTGTTCTAAGGCCTCGGGGTCTTGCGGATCTTTCTTCCGCCGAGGCCTTTTCCCCTTCTTCTCCCTGCCAGTAGGGGATCCGGGAGGGGATGTAGAAGGGGACTTCAAGAACATGGTGGGGTCCGTTTGTTTGAACTTCGGGCCCCGAACCTTCTGCACTGTTTGCTATCCGCTACTAGCTGATGGCGTTGTTGTTACTTTTCCTTCTGTTGGTATTTCTACTGCTGTAGCCAAGGGAATCACGGCTGTAGCTATTGTAGCGGATGGCTGTGCTGTAGCTGGTGGACTTGCTGTCTTAATGGTCAAGGTTGCAGGCGTGTTACTACCGACTTCAGCGGTCCTTGGTCTTAGGACCTTGATGGGTGTGGCACCACATCTGCACTGACATGAGCACATTGGACTTGTGCCCATTGCGTAGCAACACTTTCTTTCCTGACGGGAGTTGATAACGTCTTCGCGAAGCTGGTAGCGAAGACAGGTGGAGCCAGAGCCTTATATCACTTCTTAGCTTCGCCGTACGATATTCGCTCCTTCGTTTTCAACTCCTGTATCTTTTTTTTTCTTCCAGATACAATCGACACTCCCTGCTCCAGGCTGGATGTGCCCCGGAGCAGATGACACACACCTGCGGGAGGGTGCAGCTTGCACCCGGCTCATGAGCCGCTTTTGCGCACTTCCCACAGGTGGGGTTGACTTTGCAGGTCGCCGTCGAATGACCGAACCGCTGGCACTTAAAGCAGCGCATTGGGTCCGGTACATACAGGCGAATATTCAAATTCAAATATCCTGCCTTGATGTTTTTGGGCAACATCGGAGTGTCGAACGTCAGGACGAAGGTGGCTGTCTTCTCAAGACTGCCGTTAACCCTTCGTGTGATCTGACGAACCTCGACCACATGTTCTGTTGACCACTCCTTAAGGAGTTCCTCGGTAGCAATATCGATTAGGTCGCGGCATGTGACCACGCCTCTACTCGTGTTAAGAGTTTTGTGGCGTTCGCACTTTACTGCGAATTCCCCGAGCTTCTCACACTTAAGGAGTAAGACAGCCTGCTTATAGTTAGATGTTTCTAAAACCAGTGTCCCGTTCCTCAGCTTTTTCACACTTTTTAATGTTCCAACGAGTCCTTGTATTCCCTTTTGTATATAGAAAGGAGAGACCTTTTCAAAGGATCCCTCCTTTCTTGCCATTATTATAAAGGCATCATCGATAAGATGACCCTTCCCGTTTCTGCTATCCGTAGCAGGAGGGCTTTCGACCCTCGCCCGCTTGTTCCCACTTATTTGGGTGTTTGAAGACCCTTGTGGTCCACCCGAGCCACAAGGGTTTTTTTGGGGGGGGATTTTTAAATCTAATTTTGGTCCCACGAGTAACAGAGGCAACATACAGGGGGCCTTACCTCCATAGCCCCCCGGCTAGTACAACAGGGGTGCGCAGGTGCCCCTGAGGTTGCACGCTAGCGAGTGATCTGCCTCTCACCCATGCACCTCCTCGGCACGTGTCTGACCTTGAGGTTGAGGTTTTTTTAAATAGAGGTTTGTACCATCCTCGCGATCCGGGCCATGAAGCCAAGATCCCCGCTCTCCTAGGCACATAAACGTTCCACCGCCACGCCTTACGGTGGTCGTTGAAGCATGGTAGGAGTTTACCGTGTGGGAAACTTTCGGCGCTCAAAAGTTTCCAGCTCGGGCACCGCGGGTTCGCCAAACCCGTACCTGGCACTTGCGTACCAGGCCCCTGCGGGGCACTTAAAGGCAGGACCCCGACAATGGGCTGAGCAATTGGAGGAGAATTTTGAAACCTTCGCGCAGTTTAAGGCAGATTTTTTGAATCTTTACTGGTCGGCAGAATGAAAAATTGCGGTAAAATCAGAATTAATGGTAGGTGACCGTTATGACACGAGAAGAGGATCACAAACCGATTTCTTCATGCGATGCTATGCGTCGTGTCGATATCTAGACCAGACTCACAGTATGTCCGAATGATTGTGGTTAGGTTACCAGAACACAGCTGATACTTACTAGCCATAAGATCTGTTCCATAAAGGATGCCATAGACATGTTAGGGAGATTAGACGTGCAGGCGCAGAGAGTGAGGAGACCAAGATACTAGGGGCAATATAACCCTACTCATTTTCAATACAGGGGACCTTGTCAGGAAAATTACCAAAGAGAAGTTTCTGAAAGGAACAGGAAAACTCACACCGTCAAGACAGAGTGCAGAAGGAAAATACATGGGAAAGAAACCAGCATCGGCAGTATCAAAATCAAAACTATCAACCGCAGCATGAAGGACAGAGGGTAGCCACGGTTTATGAAGGTGGCTTCAAACATTTAAATTAGTGCTTGCTACTGATAGGGTCTAACCAGCGGCAAAAGCAGCAAGGAGGCCAAACGCAACGATAGTAGCCCTAGTAGAGGAAGGAAGAACAGGATTAAGGAAGAGGAAGAATCAGCCGGAAGTGTATTTACATAATACGATATTTGAGAGGAACGGGAAGGAAGGACAGACAACCTATGAGAACATTTTATTAACAGGAACAGGTGAAGATTCGAAGGAAGGTGACATGGAAGTTGAAAATGACAAGAACCAAGAGACGGAAATCGAGGAAGAAGAAGTCGGAGGAGACGGCCAGGATAAGATTTTTGAGATGGAAGACGAGAAAATTTGCAAGCAGATTACGAGAGAACATGTAAAATTACAAAAGAATGAAATTATGAAGAAAGAAATCGAAGGACCCCAAGTAATAAAGATGGGCGAAGTGGTCCTTGATGGGGCTGAAGTTGTGTGTACTGCAGTGCAGTGGCGGATCCAGTATTTTGGTTGGTGGGGGGAGGGGGGGAGGCTTGAGCAGATTTCGTTTGGCGGGGGGGTTTGCGTTGGGTAAGGGTAGGTTTTATAGTCATGCCACCCTTAAACAATCAGTAGAGCTATAAAAATTACCGATGTCGGGGGTGGGCCTAAATACTTTTGGGGGGGGGGTTGGGGGGCTCAAGCCCCCTATCCCACCCCCCTGGATCCGCCACTGGTGCAGTGTAGAGGGTGTGAAGTGCCTTTATAGATAAGAAGAATTCTAGAGATGACTGAGCTCAATAGTGAATCGTAACCAATGACTCCACCCTTACAGCCCGCATTAGTTTTTTTTTTCAGGGTTATTTTTCTTGTGTACTGACAGTCTGTGCGAGAACTGTGATCGTAAGACAGTACAAATTTTCTGTGTTCTTTCTATGTATGTTTCCTGATTTTGTTTGTTTTATTTTCTTTCAAGTTGTATGTTCAGTTGTTTTTTTGGTATTTAGTTTAGACGGTTGGATCGTACAAATGTATATGTTACTTTAGAATGGTAATATTAAATTTTCTGTTTTTTGTCTTCAATGATAATTCTTCAGTTTTTTCTGAAAAACAAAACCCTGAACAACTATCATGGTGGGTAGGTAGGGAGTGTAATGTCACAGTTACCTTCCGCCGACTGCTAAGTAGTGCCTGAGACGTGGACTAATACATTGTTTTAAATGAGTCGTGTCCGGAGTGCTGCGGAGAACGGCTCGTGTAGCTAAAGTAGTGTAATTTCGATTCATGGACACGGTATAAAGAGAAACTGAGGTGTTTTCACAAGAACTGTGAGCGAGATAAGTGAAGTTTGAACAGTACAGAGATGAACGGTGAACATTAGATTGTGATAAGAAATAACTTTGTTGGAAGCAGATGTCAATACTAATTTTTCCTTTAAGAATTCTGTAATCTTTCAGATGGTAACGTTTCGATTAGCCTTTATATTGAAACTTGGTAGTGGCCAACCAGTTTGTGAGTGTTAATGTACTTAGCAATAAACTTGTGGTGGACGGAATTTTTTGATAAGTAACATAATGACCTTTTATTGATTATACTCGCACCTCCTGCTTAGAGGGGGGGGGGGCTTTAGAGCGCATCACTCCTGCTTAGAACCGGCTTGGTTACGTCACCTGGTGCCAGCGGCATTAACAAACTATATTAACTAGTCAATCAACTTACTGAACTTTGTATTAAGGAATTAACTACAAAGCGGCGTACAGAACTTATTCATTGTGATCAGGACTGAATGCAAGTATTAATTTAAACCTGCAAAAAGGCCAATAAGGTCTTACACGATGAAACATGGGTATGATGTCGAAGCTAAGGCTCGGTCCTCCCAGTGGAGGCCAGGGGCGGATCCAGGGGGGGGGGGTTAGGGGCTGAAGCCCCCCCAAAAGTATCTAGGTCCACCTCCGACATTGTAATTTTGGAAAACTTTTTTATTTTTTTAGCTCTATGGAATCGAGACCCGAGGGGACTATAAATAGTACATTTTGCCCGACTCAAGCCCCTCTCCCCAAAGCCAAAATGTACTGAAGGCAAGCCCCCCAACCAAAATCCACTCAAGCCAAGCCCCCCCCCCCCCAAACCAAAGTCCGCCCAAGCCCCTCCCAAAGCAAAATCATGGATCCGCCCCTGGTGAAGGCATTCTAATTCACCAAAAACGAAAAAAGCTCGACAAGTTCGGTCAAATGTGAAGGTTATGGTCACTGTGTTCTTCGATTCTAATGGCATAGTGCACTATGAATTCTTGCCACAAGGTTAAAAGATCAATAAGGAATACTACCTTCAAGTTCAACGCTGTATGCGTGAAGCAGTCCGAAGAAAACTCCCAGATTTGTGGCAAAACAATTAATGGCTTTTGCAATCACGATAATGCACCTGCTCACACTTGTTCGTGAATTTTTGGCCAGCCCTAATACTCGCCAGACATGGCACCGCCTGATTTTTTTTCTGTTCCCAAGAAAAAAGAGAACATTGAAGGGCCGTCATTTTCCAAGCGTACTGCATCGAGTTCAAAGTGTTTTGGGGATTGGAAGAAGCGCTGGCATACGTGAATAATATCTAATGGGGATTATTTTGAAGGGGATAACACCGATGTAGAGGAATAAATATATATATTTTTTTAAATGAAAATTCCCGTTATATTTTGATCACACCTCGTATGTAAGTCTGTACTCAGCTGGTGTCCTCTCGCTCTCTTTCTCTGTATGCACATCACACGCTCAGTCGCTCTCAAATTCCGGGTGGGTATAGCTACCCATAATACAGGGGCGGATCCAGGATTTTGGTTTTTTTTTGGGGGGGGGGGGCTTGGCTTGAGTGAATTTTGGTTCAGAGGGCTTGCCTTCAATGGATTTTGGTTTTGGGGGGGGGGCTAAAGTCAGCCATGGAGTAGTCTTTATAGCCTCCTCGGGCCTCGAATCCGTAGAGCTAAAAAAAAAGTCTCAAAATTACAATGTCGGGGGTGGACCCAGATACTTTTTTTGGGGGGGAGCTTGAGCCCCCTAGCCCCCCCCCCTGCTACCATACCTATGTTATCTGCCGACCCAGACGTTCAGAACACGTTATGGTTTTTCTTAACAACCACAACGCAGCGGTCAAATATCACGAGAACCACGACGCAAATTTCGTATTGTGGGCTAAGTAAGTCACGACGCCCATTTTTATATCGTAACACGGCTAACTTGTTAAGGATGTTTTAAAGAGAGCACAACTCTTTTCCTTCGCTCAGCGAGCGTTTTCGTTCTTTGGGCGTGACATACATACTGAGAAGTCATTGTAAGAATATTGAGCTTTTTAAATGGTTTGTACGCAGACTTCCGCCCGCGGTCAATGTCGATGTTATCTTGGTTGTCAGTGTGGAACCGCATCAATTTATCGAAACCTAACATTTCAGCCATCATTTTGTGGCTTTCTTCAGAGGATTGACACGGTTTCACCCGGATAACCAAGATAATGGTAGCTGTATTCAATTATCAACCAAACCAAGATAACATTTTTAAATAGTTGTCTGCAAGAAGTCCTTGGTTTCATCCTATATAACATCCTAAAAGCTCTTTTCTGGCAAGGAGACATTTTACTTTGTGTAATTTCCACCCAAAATTATTCACCACAACATGACTGAATGAAAATAAGAGTAGCACACCTGTTTAGTTAATTCTAGATCTGATGTTAGAGAAAGTGGTCTTATTTCTGAGGTGGAACTACTACTTCAGTAATAGATATGTTCTTGCCAACTGAGTTTATCATCAACTTGAATCCAAGGAATTTTATGCACTTTGTTTCCAAGATCGTGCTATTTTTATAGTTTATATGTAAATCCCGCTGCACATAATTTTTTGCTTTAAATCTAATATAATATGTTTTATCAAAATTTAATGAGTTTGCCATAAACCAGTTTGCTATTTCACTAAGAAGACAAGAACACAAATGACATTTTCTGTCATTTGTGTTTTTGTCTTTTTTGTGTGTTCATGTCACGCAATTATCATCTAAGTTAAGTGGTGGTTCATTTCCCTACCCTAATCTGTAATTCCTTTTCGCTATTTACCACTTATTATTTCATGTTTACATAGTGTGTAAAATGTTTTATTACTGTACCAAATATGACTTTCAAACATCTTTGAGAATCCTGGGAGTAAAGAAATAGGAAAATAATTATCTATACATGTTGCTTCTCCTTTTTCAAATAATGGTTTTATTACAGCTGCATAATTTAGTCTATTTGCAAATACACCTTGCATTACGGATTCGTTAAAAATGTGGGCAAGTACATGACTCATACAATCTGACACCTTTCAAATTATTTACTTGAAATGTTGCTATAGCTGTAGGAATTTTTAAGTTTTAATTGTTTCATGAGTTTGTCTATTTCTGAGGCTGTTACTGGTGGCAATTGCATACCCGTGATTCTATTTGCGCAAGAAGTCTGTAGAACCCTCATGGCAATGTCTGGGGATTCTGTTTCTATGCCTAATTTATCTACAACTGAAATAAAATGTTTGCTAAATATTTTATAAAGTTCCCCTACTTTATTAAGCACAGATCCATTTTGTTCAATTTTTATATCGTTTGAGTGATTTTAAAGTTTCACATTTTATTATATTCCATAAAGTTTCTATGTATTGCCGGAATTCTCTATTTTCTCTGATACATACATGTTCTTGGCCTTCCCGATTACATTTCTTAGTATTTTAGAATAAAGTTTATAGTGAGCTTCCAGGGTATAGTTATCTGATTTGCTTACTTTTATATAAATGTCCCCTTTTGTTTTACCACATACTTTGTAATCCACCCCATACCATATTCACCGTTTGGTGTTTTGACAACTTTCCTTCAGAAATATATGTAGAAAGAAATCAAATTTTGTATTAACATCCTGTGAAGTGTATACTTCTGTCCAGTGTTCTCTAAGGAATCTATGAAGTTTTTTCATTGTTTTCATAAATATTTCTTTTGTATGCCCAGCTTTTTTTTAATTTATATTACATTGCTTTTGGACTTGATACAGGGAAATTTACAATGGTAATGTTAAAAGATAACATCTAGGCTTCCTTATCCAGTCTCTCACGGCTGAGACTGAGAAAGTCAACATTGAAATTTTCACGTAACACAGGGGTCCCCAAACTTTTTATCCCGTCAACCCCATCATAAAATATTTGCCTTCATATCGACCCCAGATTAAGTATTTAATAATAACATTAAATCGTTTATGGCATTTCTGATTCTAAGCAATAAGGAGACTTGCATAACACCCAACGAAAGAATTTGTAGTTCCTATATCCTATAAAATCCATCCAAAAACATTAACCAAAATATTTTTCACTGCTATTGTAATCTTAAAAAAAAAATAAAAAAAAAATAACAAAATTATGCACAGATCGAAATTTGCCAATAATTCTTAAACCATAGGTGTCATAAAACGTTAAATACACTATTATCTTTGAAAAATTAACATAAATTGTATTGGATAAAAAAAAACCTTTTACTGTTATCTTGCGAATACTATTGAATACCTTAAAAGTATGTAAACATACCTTTTTATTAAAACAGTTGATATTAGTGGGATGGATGTATCTGAAGAACAGCAGTAAGATTATTGATATTCGGTTGAAAATTGGAAAGTTTTTGTCACAAATCATCACGTTTTCAGGTTAAATCTGTTTTGCCAAAATTGCGTTCGCATGGCTAAAACCAGCTTCAACATTACAGATAAGAAAGGTTTGGCTTCTGCTTTGAGTTTGAGGTATTTAGTAGCAATATTGATTTGTTCCTAAATTCAGTGAGGTTTTTATTTTTAAACAACGCTTTAGCTTAGAGATCTACACATATTTCAATCAGTTCATATTCTAATACGTATTTCTAATTTTATTGGAATATTCCCATTTTTCCTTATACAGTTTAACTGGCTCCCTTTAGTATTTATTGACCTCCATGTATTAATCGACCCCTTGGGGTTGATATCAACCACTTTGGGGAACTCTGACATAACATTATTTATCTGTTATTTGCAAAACGTAACAATGACTGTGATAAAAACAGGCAAATTTCCAGTGGAGGCCCTGTAGATTGCTATAACCATGAGTTGTTCTTTATCCTATTTCAGTTTCAAATAAGATTTTCTTGGATAACCGACTCTGCTAGTTACCCGAGAAAACCTCCAGTCTTACACATTTCAGTTTCGTTGTACAGCATTCAAAGAGGTGTTCAATACAACACTTAATTATAACTGTGCTGCTACACTGAATATTATTTCTAACAAAAATGGTAACACCTTCTTTCTCCATATTACATCTTCATTAAAGAGAGCTTAATTTATACTTTGGGATAGAAAGTTGTTAGCAAAATGTGCAAAGAGCTTCAGTGGACCATAGATGGAGGGCCTTGTCATTGAGTGAATACTGAGAGTTCTATCTATCCACAGAGCCTTATACTATAGTAAGTGGTGGATTTCCTCTCAATCCTTAACACAAAAAAACTTGTGAGGTACCAGCGTCGGCAAGTCTGTACAACCTGTGCGGTGATGCATCACAATGTCTCAAGGGAGTTCTCGGAGTGGTAATCAATAGGGAAATCAGGCTGGCCGAGTCAGCTAGACTCAGAGTGTGGACAAGATGTTTTTGGTGTAGAGTGAGAGAAGCTAGTGTAGCTGTGGGAGAGTGGTGGTTGGTGTACTCACGGAAGCTGTGAAGTATGTCAGACACAAAATAAAAATGCTGCTCTGATGTACAATTGCGATTCTCTCCCCATTGTTCTTTGAAGTTTGCAAACCTGAAATAATACTGAACGCAAAAGCTAACAGCTTAAGATGATAATGTCGGTAGTCAGGCAAAGGTTTGCATGTCCTGAGGACCATAGCAACAATTTTGGTTATTTGCACATATCGATGGGTCCTCTCAGAAGCTGCAATGAAAACAGTAAATAATCATGCTTTTGATAACTGAGAAATGCCATTCTATACAATATTGTCTTGGTACTATAAGAACAACAAAGCCTACCAAATAATGCAGAGGGAGACATTCTATCAATTTCAAAGCACATAGACTTAAAAGGAAATCTCATCAATTACTACTGCCATACTTCTGTTCAAATCTTTAAAAGTCCCGCCCTTAAGACATGATCCCCTATGAGAACAGATACACAACTAGTAATTTTCCATTGCATCAAGTTGTGATGGCAAGCTTCTTGGTAACAACATCATCTGGTCCTTGAATCAAATATGTCCATTAATTTGAAGAAAGCTAATTATGACCAACACATTCTTCTCATTTTGACTTATGGTTGCGAGACTTGGACATTCAATGAACAGAGATGAACAAAACCGGTGTTGGAGTGGAGTCCAAGAGATTGCTTGAGACAAAGAGGAAGACCACCTGACCGATGACATAAAGATACAGGGTCGCTGGAGTCAGCTAGCTGGGTATTGACAATGTTCTACTTGGAGAAGATTTATTACAAAAATGGAAACCATTTCTCAATCTTATTTACACATTTTCCCTCATATTCAAACTTATCAACAGTGGAATCATTAAATCCTACATTTGGATTACTGACAACTAAGTATATTCATCAACATTTCAGCAGTCTTTATGGCCATCTTGTGGTTTAGATGCAAGTAGTTCTGAATACATGGGTCCTACATAGCTCATAGTTACCAAATATGGTGGATGAGCTATAATGCTCTAGCCTCGCATTTGGGAGAATGTGGGTTCGAATCCCCATCCAGGCAGCCAGAATTGAGTTTTCCATGGTTTCCTCAAATCACTCCAGACAAATGTCAGGATGGTTCAAAAGACCATGGTTGATTTCCTTCCTGTTCCTTGCCCTTAGTTTTTTTCCCACCTCTAATGTCCTCGATGTGAACGAGGTATAAAGCCAGAAGAAGAAGAAGAAAAGAGCTAGTAGTTTGTATATAGATGACTATTTTACTCAGCTACTTAAAGTAAAAGGAACATTTTTATTGCTGCAAATGAATTTAATCAATATGAGAAAAAATTGTTTTAATTACTATTTGTAAATAATTAGTACAAATATATATCTGGCACACAACTAGCTTTACTACAGTAAATGAAATAGTTTTCTACATGATGTCTTATTTCCAGTACCACAATGCTCCATAAGCACCTATCATCACTGCAACATGCACATTTACTGTAGATAATTGCTAAAATCTAAATAAATGAAAAGCATACACACAGTTACCACACTGGCTTCAGATACACTCAATTCATGTCTAAATGTAACAGACTTTTAATTTCATTAGAAATGCAGTATAAAATGTTATTTTTCCACTTAAAACTTATTACATTTTCACTCTGTAGTTTGCTTAACAAATAAATCACACAAATCTTACAACATTAAACACATTGGTAAACACACTGCATCATATCACTGAAGCAAGCATACTTCTGGACCAAGTCACGATCATTACACTGTAAATCCAGTCAAAAAAGAAGATAAGAAATTACTAACTTATTGAGTCATATTTAAAATATTGCCACACGTGAGTAGGTGAATGAATGAAATGATATATAAACATTTGCTTACATTTTTCATCATTTTAGTATGACTTGGTTCAGTTTTTATTTATGACAATGCTTTCATAGCAACAAAGCATAATACTAACAGCCAAGAAAATACCACATTATAAATAGAGCCCATTAATTTAATGAAAAAGATGTAAGCCTGAGTCACTGTTAAATGAGAAACAAGTACTATTTATCAAGGAATCGATAAAGAAACCATTACCCTGACTTTCATTTTCCTATTAAACTTTGTGCAAAAAATCACCAGGTTTCAAACAGCTGATCTTATGGGGAAACCTAATTTTTAAAACAAACTTAAAAAATATTTTTTCCAGATAATAAAATGTATTATATAAATGTTCAGTTGCTACATCACAGCATCCAGAAAACATAATTGATTTTCATCAGCATAATTATTATAAAATGTTGAAATCAAATTACTTTAATAACACTAGATAAAACAATAATACATGATTTTTTTTAACTGTATATTAACTTTAGTAAATATTTGCACACCGTTAATTATAATGGGTATAAGAAAACTCTGAAATAAATAACATGTCATCAATCATTGATCACACAAATATACCATAAATTAATGAGGTACAAAACACATTTTCAACAATAATGCACCACAGAACACTACCACTATTGAAAGTCTTCAGTAATATTAGAACAGACGAGAATGTATGTATTCGACATATCCAGCCAACCAGTTTTGAAATCAAGAATCTTGTATTTGGCCACCAGTTATTTCTCACAGGGTAAAATTCACTTCAGAAATGAATCGAGCAATTAGAGAGCACTGATACTGAAAAGGTATTAACAACATTTAATTTACATCATAGTTTTATGTTGAATGTTTGACAACCCTGAAGCCGAGTTCATTTGATATAAGATTTATACAACTAAAGACAACAAAATATAACTGCAAAAAAAAAAAAAAAAAGTACAGTAAACTATACTGAGTAACTAACTAAAACTACCTGTTTCATGTGTTAGCAATTGTATAACTAATAAGAGGCTGAAATGCAATCTCAAAATAATTTATTAATCAGCAGTATTTCACTGATAAATCAAATTACAACTTTGTATGAAAGGGAAGTTATGAGTCAAGTAAACTGCAACTGGATGTAGCAGTCCAATTTTAACATGTCCCACATTTCATTTAGTGTGTCATTTTTAATTGCATACATTATGAAGAATTACATCTCTTGTGAGTGAATACATGTACTGCATTTACTCTGTAAGGTTTTACATGACTAGTGTAAATATCCACTTGGCACCTTGCACAAGTGTTTCACCATTTATCTCCCTTCTATCACATTTCTGATATCTCTGTCCTTTAATGATTACTATTGATCACAGCAATAACTGTAAAGAGCAAAATTAGCAATAAACTATACAAGCAACTAATTCCAACAAACCAACTTAAATTTTCCAATAGTATCTGAGCAGGCAACAACAATACAAAGTGTTATAAATTTCTGCAGGGATAAAGAAAGTAAACACAATATTTCCACAAGTTGAGGCAGAAGGTCTCTGTGAACCAGAAATGATACGATTACAAACACACAATATTTCTGGTGATCCTTTAATTGTTTGTGAGAGTACAGTTTCATTCACTCTCCCATACGATGAAGAGACTTGCCTGGTAGCTAAAGTCAAAGCACTGTGACTGTGTACAGTGTTCAACACAATGTTTGCAAGTTTGAGCCTCAGTGATGGAAGCAATTTTTATCATTTGGAATTTGGCCAGCAGAATAAGAGGGGCAATGGTGCACTATTTCTGATCACAATATTGTGTGAAATCCCCAATCCTTCAGCAGTGCACATTAAATAAGGCCATATGACACCATTGATTGTGATTCATCCATTGGATGGGGATGGTAAAACTGGGTGGCCCCCTTGGTGCCCTTTACAACACAAGTAACGTCAAAAGAGAGATATATCGTGCAATGTCTTACAACAGTCCCTTTGCCATTTCTCCCAAATCTATTCTTGTTACAGATCAATACACTAACATCCTACACTATCATGGTCTTAGCACTATGGAACATTTTGTTAACCAGCATTCATCAAACTGATTTTTTTTAGTTCTTTGGCCACCTAGGTCTCAACAATAATTGCTCTCCACCCCCCCCCCCCTTTCCCATGAATCAAAAATTTATCATCAAATCTGTGGCACTGCTGTGGGTACATGTATGGCTCCATCATATGCTAGCATCCTCTTTGTCAGTTTTGAACAATCATTCCCAGATCATTTTTCTTAAAAAAAAAAAAAAACCCTCATGTTGCTCTAGTACATAGATGATATCTTTATAATCTGAATGGCAGTCTTCTGAGCTTCCTCAATAATCTCAACTCATACCATACTCGACAGTCACTTGCTCCTATTCTCATGCTCATGCCAGCCTTCCTAAAAGTTTTATTTCCCTTGAAAAGTCACATCAATACTTTTGTTTATTTCAAACCAACAGTACCTGCACTAAATCAGCTGCCACCCATTTCATACTAAATGCTCTCCCCCCCCCCCTAATTGCTTTAGTATTCAATGCAGACATATACTTTTTAACCATAAATTTCAAAGTATTACAACAATATTGCTCAATCAATAATATACCACAACCATCCACCAGATCTGGTGCAAAAACAAGTCCTGTGTGCCAATTGACAGACAATATAGCCCAACATGCACCACACACCTGCTAAGATCAGTCATAGTCCTGTTTCTGTCACACTGTTCTTCCCAGGCCTTGAATCCAACAACTACATTCAATAGAACTATAACAGCCTTCAATCCTGCACGCACTTACTTCAGATTTATCCTCCTAACCTTCCCCAGAACTTGCTTCAGTAGACACTGTAACCTCAATCAGCCTTTTGTCCACAAGTATCAATCTCCACATCTCTGGGTTCTTCCATTGAACCAGACCCTACTGTGTGACTTGTAATATATACCAATCAGCCACCACCTTTACCAATCCTACCATTGGAAACACCTTTCTTGTTGTTGGGCATGCCACTTGTGAAAGTTCCACGTCGTTTACCAGCAACAAATTTCCTGCTTCATACCTTTTCCTTTACCAATCAAGATGAACAGTCACAAATCCCAACCAACCTGCTGTGACACATGCCTCAACATTCAACAGTAACAGCTTTAATTCTTGTTTCATAGTTCTTGCTATCAGTAGTAGCTGTTCCTTTGAACTTTGGCAGTAGGAGCTGGCCTACCAGTACATACTACATATGAGGAATCCACCAGGTCTAAATCTTAGAGCTCTTGTCCCCCTTCACTCCTGCTTTCCCACCACTTTCTTTCCCCACTTGCAGAACCAACTGCTTACTGTATTATCAGTATTTATATTTCAACTTTTGTTTTAATATAGTTTTAAATTTTGATTATTCCATATTTTTAAAAATTTCATTTTGAATCATAATTTTAATTTGAAATACACTGATCCGTTTTGTGTATATATTTTTGAACTCACCTCTCCCCTGTTGGTACTACATGAAATTTCTCCCACCGGCCTTCTCTAGTCTTACAGTTTACCAACATTGTGTATTAATTAGTTAATTGTAAAATGAAACACAGCCAACCTGTTGCAACAGGTTGGCTGTGTTTCAATTTACAATTGAAGAAATACCGTTGCTGTTGGTGCTGCCATGCTCAAGATTAATTAGTTAGCTGCTTTCTGACTCCCACTCTGTTGGCTCTGTTTTCTACTATTGAAGAAGGGTTTAACCATTGAAATTTATGTGTTAATGTTCCTACGCCATCCTGCCATCACCTGTAGTAAGTAATGGTTTCTCTCTTTCCTAATTTATATCCATAATTCTCTTTTGTATCATGATCCATGCTGCCTGGCCAGAATTATAACTGACATTTAGCAGTACAGCATAAGATGACTTCAACACTTATTTTTATTTTCATTTAATCCATGAAGGCTGTTTTCCAATGTCATTACTTAATCCTTATGTAAGTAGTTCATACTATATTGTAATATGTAACCTTACTAGCTTCTAAGTTATATTACTCACATCAGTCACTTTATTCCTGCTGAAAGTTTTATGAAAATCTGTCCACAACAGTAAATTTTTTAAAATAAGTGCTGTACAGTGAGCATGCAAACACCATTTCCTGATAGAAACACTGCAATAACATGAAGAAAAAATGGGGAATGAAATGATTACCAGTTAAAGCTTGTGCCAGCCCATCAGAGTAATAGTAAGTTGGCATTAAAAGAGAAAAAACACAACTTAAGGGTGGAAAAGTAATTTACAGAAATATTATTCAAAAAATAAAAAAGTGGCGTATTTAAAAAAGGTTTCAGCTTTGAGATGTTATAAGTATACAACATGGCGGAAGCCTATTTTCTGCCTTTGTAAAATGGTGTAGTGCTATTTGGGAATAGAGGCAAAGTAAGTATGAAGTAGCTGTAGGTGCAAACAATTGACAAGAGATCATAAAGAGGTCACAAGGAACATTTACAGTTCTTAGGGAGGTTTTCCCAAGGTATATTGTATTGCCATGTTCTACTATAACTACCAAAGAATCAGGCTATTGAACTTTCATATTAAGTTTACAGACCTTGACTATATCATTCAGGAATGAAAGCAAAAGTAGCATATGAAATTTTATAGTTGTAAAAAATAATCAACTGAAATATGAATAATTTAACAGTTTCAAAAGAAATTTTTTATCAATTTTTACATTGGATAAAAAGCATTATATGAATGCCATAAAGCTATGATGATGGAGTTTACAGACCTCCACATGATTATTCAGGAATGAAAGTCGAAGTAGGGTATGAAAGCTTATAGTTGTAAAAATAATCAACTGGAATATAAATAATTTAGCAGTTTTAAAATAATTTTTTTATCAATTTTTACATTGGAAAAAGTATTATATGAATGTCATAAAGCTATGATCATCATTATCATCAACATAAATTTTCCACTCCACTGAAACAGGTGTGCTGATAAAAAATCTGGCAGTTTTGTCCAGATTGAGGTAAAACTGAGAAAACTGATAAATTTTTATCCTTAATTATAAATTCAGTATACTGCTAGGTTAATGACAATTCATGTTTCCAAAGACAGTTTGAATTCAAATGGTGCTAGTTTTCGTACAGGCCCTGAGATCTGACATTCATCTCTGGCCAACATGCCTCTGTGCATGTGAAAAATAAGCAAGGAGTAATTCACATATAAAAAAAGGGAGGGGGGGGGGGTTATCCATTATTAAGCACATCTGCACTGCCATAACTTATATCCACAAATATGAAGACACTGATCATTTTTGAATTAGGAACAGCAAATTTAAGAGTCGAAAGGTTGATTGATTTTAGTATATATACTGAGATGCATATTACTAATACAATTTTTTAAATATATATTATTTGGAGGAGGCAGACGTCAATAGCCTACAAGTTTATTAGCTAACTATTAAATATCAGCAATCGGGTGAAACAAAATCATTGTTCCCAGTCACTGATATGGGACGATAGTGATCATTAACTTTTGAGGAATAACCGCAGTATTAGATTTAGATGAAGGAAGAAAGAATGCCTAAAGCACCCACAGATTTGGCCAGGTGTGTTGAAGTACTGCCATGCTTGACCCAGGTAACTACAATGAGCCTACATTCCAATCTTGCACCTGACGTGCTGGCCATACTGATTACTGCTCGCAGTCGGATGGCAGCACTTACAACCCCCAACAACACAGGCAAGCAGTGAGGGAATTTTGCCAGACACCTCTTGTGTGGGAGGAACCCCGCACAGACACTAGAACTGGAAAAATATGCCAACATATACAACAATCTGAAAGGCTCATGATGAAATAAGCAATGAAACTGACAGTAGAAATGTAACGAAAAGAGAGCATTTAAGCACTGAGGCAAATGCAGGGAACGTCACAGGTTAGTTAATGTTGTTTAAAGCAATAGGACCCATAATTAAGCAAGGTGGAGTTTGCTGTCTACCATCAGTGAGGCCATAGTAACCAAGTTCTGGAAGGTGATTATTGAAGACCACAGGAAATTGGAGAAACTGAAGAAATTGCCACTGAAACAAAACATACGAGATAGGGAAGACGAGCACAGGCCTGTCACAAAAGTAGAACTTTTTACTGTAAACCATACATATTTAATAAAACTCGCATAAGTGCTGGAGGTAGGCAGTATGAATTTTTCGCTCTTCCAGAAAAAAAAAGAATATTATCAATCTAAGCATTTCCAAAGCAAAAATAAAGCTGCAAATAACACAATATGTTGATAGTTTAAGAAACAAATCTATAAAGATTAAGAGAACATAAACGCTATAGATATCAATCCAAACATAAAATCTTTACATAAGCAGTAACAAATATATCACAACAAAATTATCAGAACAGGCACAATAATTTCATCAACTTTTATGGGTTACAAATGAACTATATTAGGTTTGATGGAAACAAAATAGGCGCTTATCAAATTTAAATAAGAATACATACAGGAACAACCGATTGCCACATATGATAGCAGGATGGAGCAGATACATAAAAACAAGAAGCAAAAAACACTTAAATTTTTATTTGATACACCCTGTCAGCAAGAGAAGCACAGTAGGAACCAAAAACCAACTCCTATCAAGTATACATTGTGTATCTGCTACATCCTGATATTTCTGTATTGGCAGTTCCTTTCTTGGTCCTTATTCAAGAACATACAAACTTAATGTTAAAAAGTGTACTGAATGACACATATAGTCACAAAAAGTAGCAACAAGGCCAATCAAATACTGTGGTATTGAGAAATATTATCAGATTCTATCACACCAGCATTCAGTTGTAAAGGAGACTAGTTAAGGCTGTTTTAAAGCTTATATATGTTTAGGCTCAAGAAACACGTAATGAGCCGACTTCTTGTCAGTTGAATAACTGAACAATTTTTTTTTTTTGGTTATATAACAAATATTAGAATCACACATTTTAAAAGAAAAGAAATAATGCAAGTTTAAACATAAAATACTTCTGAAATAACAGCTTCAGATACCAGTATGTTCAAGACATGGAGCTACATGGCAGGCGTGGAGAACCCATCTGTGTGAGTACACGGTCGAGCCACTGCAAAGGCCCGTTGAGATGCAGTTCTATCCAACATGGTGTTGAAGTTACTGTCTGTCGCCTGTACACGCACAAAACGTAAGTTAGATGAATTCTATAACCAGTACCTCAAACTATTAATTTTCAAAATATAGTATATTAATGCTAATATATGCTAACAATAACCAAAAAAACTTCGTCTTTACGACAGAATGATTGAAAAACTCATAAAAAAAACTGTTTCAAATACCCAGAAAGATTGCAATATCATTAAAATATACATATTTGCATTGTTTCCATGTATCATGCAAGCCTATTCTGATAGCGACAAAAGCACAAACATTTGAATGTAGAGCCAAGTTCTAAATCTCATGGAAGCATTCAGTACTACTGATGGTTTTCACTACAGTAGTGATATAGTCCTCAGCTTTGTACCAGGTATGAAATTTAACCATAATAATGTCGATACTATGGACAGTTAAGTAAAACGAGTCAGGTGCAAGTTGAGCCACATAAAATTAGCATTCTGTACTCTAACAATCTCAACAGATAGGGAAGTGGCAGGGCAGATGGCAGTAATCAATGTTTAACATATTTACAGGTTACGTACCGAACAATGCACCATGTCCCACAGTGCCACGAGTGCAAGCATTCAATCTCTCCCAAATTTGTTACAGGTGTTACCAATTACATCTATCAGGATGCAATGCACTATCAATAAAATAATACGTGTGGATACTTTTTTGGCATATTGCTGCTACGCAATTTTTACTGATGTCCAGCCGGACAGTGTCACGAAAACACGACGTTTCGACAGCTGGCTCTGCTGTCATCAGGTGTCATAGTGCTTCCATTGGTTGTAAGCCTGCTGATGCTGTGAGTAGAGGCAGTACCACCAGGCTTACAACTACTGGAAGCCCAGCGACACCTGATGCAGACAGAAGAGCCTGCTGTTGAAACATGTTTTCACAACACCATCCTGATGGACATCCAAGAAGCTTACATTACAATAAAATAGTATTCATTTATGGCAAAATAACTATAGAATAAAAACTTTATTATTCACCACTTAAAAATTGTATTATATGCAAGCAGTTTTAGTATTGATTGTTTAAATACAGTACATAGTCAACAGTGAAGACAAATTTCAAGCACGTAGGTAAATATTAAAAATACTGGCAACTTCATTTTTGAGTTAATTGAAAAGAGGGAGTGGAAAAGGGGGGGGGGGGAGGGAGTATTGGAAAATAAGTTTTCTATTGGAAAAGCTCTAAATATTTATACCAAATATGCTGAGACAGAAAAAAAAAAATCTTTTTGGTCAAATTTATTTGGATGGGATCTCCCTAGAGTATAAGTCTAAAAACTTTAAATACGATATTCAATTTTGAGTCGACAAAATACAACACTGTTGGTCCATGTGTTGCAGGCATTGTTGCTAATAAATGGAATAAGTTGCTAACAGGTTGAGCAACAACAATAAGGCTTTGGCTACAGAACCATAAAAAAGGTGTGTTGTTAGTGTTCCCTTTAATTACAAGTTTGCCTACATATATTGATTATTTTCAAATAGCATTCTCCTTACTGAAATTCTGGCATTTCCAATCAACAAATGTCCCTTTTTTATGATTAAATAATGTAGAATTCTCAAAGTGCCCATAAAGCCAGCACCAATGTTTTTAGTTTTTAAGTTTCCAAGAAAAACTATCGTGAACAATTTTAATTAATTCTGATAGTGTAGAAAAGAAATAACTGTTCAATAAAACTGTACATGAACGAAAGACAATTTTGATAAATTTCTCTCTCAGTGAAAAGCATAAGATACACCATGATGAGAGCAGAGAAAGGAAAATGCTAAGTAATAGCCATAATCAAATAATGTTTAAAATTCACCTAAATCCTTAACATTAAGCGTAGGAACAACAGCTTTACAGGCAAAAAGGGGAAAATAGGGGACGTTTTTAAAATGCATTAGAAATTATTAAGATATACTGTATTAATCTTGCTTCTGAACTCTGTGGATGGGAACTAGCTTACCAACATACTCATAGCACCAGGCATCTCCCTGGCCCCAAAACTTTGATACCAGTAAGCCCATCACTTATTGTTTATTTTTTGGCCACCTTTTTAATGTAGAAATTTCAATTTTATCATATTTTTCTTATTTCTGGGTGTTCCACCACCTCCAATGATTTTATTTTCCCGGTAGTTTACTGTTGCCAACCAGGGAACACGCATCTTTTCACGATAATGTTAGCGTACTGATTATTAGACCTGCAGGTTCATCTATATTCTGAAATTATTACACAGTTCTACTTGTTGTCATAATACAAAAACAGTGTTGCATCACAACTAAATCCACAGCTAGTGCAGCAAATTATGGCTGTTTTAAGATTTAACATACCTCTGAAAATGTTTAATAAATTTTGTTCATAAAATAATCAGGGTGGTGTGGTCAAAAATGAGGTGGGACATGATATAGTCCTATCATCAAGACCGAAAAAAAGTTGGTTTTTATTAATGGCTAGGAAATTTAATTCCTTGCCATTACCAACCAATCCAACAATTTCATTTTCCTTTACAACTTTTACTAATCCCTGTATTACTTTAACTTGACATAAATGGTGCTTTTAAAAATGTGGACCACCCAATTATATTTCATTAAAGAGGCAGTATTAGGTCTATTATCTCAAGATTGCTTTAAAACTTAACCCAATTTGCACAAATTTCTTAAACATCTCTCTTTGGACATATAAAATATGTAACAACATACAGGAAAGAGAGAGATGAAAATTATTTTATCAATTTCTTAAAAATTAAATACTTAAATAACAAGGAAAATATTTAGAAGCACATTAATATTTATAACCAATATAAACTTAGTAGCCTAATTAGATGCAGACAGGTGGCTGATCTGACTTTCTGTTTCAAATTTGTCAATAGGCTGGTTAACTCGCCAGAAATCTTAGCTCAACAACTGTGCTAAGAACTAGAAGGCTCATTTAAAAAGCTCAAATAAAAACTATGTTTACCATGCACCTCAAAATAGAATTGCTAGGCTGGGGAACCAGTACTCTGCAGATATTAACTTTTTGGGGGGGGGGGGGGACTACTGACTAATGAAGTTTATATAAGCATTTTCATGTGTATAATATAGTTCAAGAAACTATGTATATAATTTAAGCAGTTATATTTGGTTTTTCCTTACACTTATTTGTATAATATTTATGTACAATGCTGTTTGGTGTAAAATAAATAATTATTTTCAGGAACTATATTAGAAAGAAATAAAGAAAAAAAAAAGCTTTAAATTGAGTAGGGAGAAATCGCAACTGTTGACAGATCTGAAAAGGGGGGGGGGGGTTCGTCTAGAATATAGATGGGGTTTTTAAAAAACAGCTTCTGAACATGGGTGATGCATCAGGCTTGGAGATATTCAAAAGCACTTGCAAATTTATACCCATAACATTTAGCAGCACATAAAAAAATTGGGTTCACCAATGTGACACATGCTCTATAAAAGATCTGTGTGGGAGGCAGAAGCCGGATTGAACAAATCAGCTAGGTACATTGTACCAGGGGAATGTTTCTAGGAAGGTAGAAAGGGGGTGAGCGTTCGTTTAGGAATGGGTAATACAGCTTCCCCCCCCCCCTCCCCGTCATTAGTCTCACAACTGGTTTGATGCAATCCTCCATCCCTTGTGATAACCTTTTCATCTCAACATATCCTTTACATCCCACGTCCTCAATTATCTGCTTCACATATTCTAATCTCTGTCTTCCTCTGCAGTTCTTACCTTCAACTGTTCCCTCCACTAACAAATTAACCAATCCTACATGTCTCAAAACATGACCTACCATCCTGTCTCTTCTTCCTGCGAGATTCTTCCACAAACTTCTTTCCTCATCCATTATTTCTAGAACCTGTTCATTTTGTAATTTATCCATCCACTTAATTCTCAGCATTCTTCTATAGCACCACATTTCAAATGCTTCAATTTTCCTTCTTTCTGGTATTCTTAAAGTCCATGCTTCACTGCCATAAAGTGCTGTGCTCCACACAGAGTTTTAAAAAGTTCTTTCCGAGTCTTAGATCAATATTTGAAATTACAAGATCTCTCTTCTTGATGAAGGCTCTTTTCGCAAGTGTTATTCTGCTTTTAACATCATTCCTGCTTCAGCCATCTGTTGTAATTTTACTTCCTAAGTAGCAAAATTCACTAACTTCTCCTATCCGATCCTATTTTTGTATTTATTCTACTATAATTGGTATCATTTCTGCTACATTTCATCACTTTTGTCTTGCTTTGGTTTATATTTAGTCCAAAATCTTCCGTCAGTATTTTGTTCATGATATTCATAACTTCTCAATATCATCAACCTGTTCTGCTAACGACAATGTCATCAGCAAATCACAGAATACCCATTTTTTCTCCTTGAACATTTATGCCACATTCAAACATTTCTCTCACTTACTTTATTGCTTCTTCTACAAACAAGTTGAATATTAATGGGGATAGACTACAACCTAGTCTCACCCCCTCTATTACTGATGCGTGTCTCTCACGATTCTCTACATTTATTATAGCCACTTAATTCTTATAAAGATTATATTCTTCTATCTCAATATTTCAGACCAACTTCTTTAAAATTTTGAACATCTTGTCTCACCCAACAAGTTTTAATCTTGAGGCCAGAATCACTTCTCTTGTACCGCGGTTTTTCCTAAACCCAAACTGATCTTCACGTACTATCCCTTCTACTACATTTTCCATTCTTCTGTATATTATTGTGTTCAGTAATTTTGAAGCATGTGATGCTTAACGTATAGTGCAATAATTCTCACATGTCAGCTTGTGTTTTCTTTGGAAGTGTGAAGATGACACTTTTAATAAAATCAGTTGGAATCTCTCCTGTTTTGTAACTTTTTGATATAAGTCTGAATAATCTTTGGATTCCTTTTTCTCCTAGGGATTTAAGAAGTTCTGCAGGAATCTCATCAATTCCAACTGTCCTTATTTGATTTCAAATGATTGAAAGCTCTATCAAATTCTGTCCTCAAAACAGAATCACCTAGGTCATCAGTGTTGACATCAACTTCTTTTTCCAATACACTGTTGTTCAAATCATTTCCATCATACAGTTTCTCTTTGTATTCCTTCCATCAGTTAACGTTATCTTCTGATCTTAGAAGAGGTTTCCCATTGGCAGCTTTATTGTTTACACCTCATTTTTCATTTCCCCAAAATTCTGTTTGATCTTCCTATATGCCGCCTCTACTTTACCTACGACAATTTCCTTTTTTACTCCTTCACACTTTTCTTGCAGCCATCTTTCTTTTACTTTTTTGCATTTCCTGTTTATTTGATTTCTAAATTGTCTGTACTGATCTCTTCCTGCTTCATCCTGAATATTTTTGTACCTTCTCCTCTGATCCATCAACTCCAAAATTTCTTCTGTGATCCAAGGTTTTTGGGTTGCTTGTTCCCTAAAGCCTAATATTTCTTTACCAGCTTTCATTATTTCGGTCTTAAGTGCATGCCATTTGTACTCAGTTGAGCTCCTTTCAGAGTTACTTCTTAAACCCATGTCTACCATTTCTGTAAACTTTTTTCTCATGATATATTGTTTAAATTTATTCACTTCCAGTCTGTTCTGCTTGTATTGCTTCTTTATTCTCTTGAATTTCAGCCTGCACTACATAACTATCAGTTCATGGTCAGAGTATATATCTGCTCCTGGGTATGCTTTACAGTCTAGAACTTGATTCCTGAATCTCTGTTTGATCATGGTATAATAGCCAATATCTACATGTGTCTCCTGGATGTTTCCAGGTGTATATCCTTTGTGCACGATTCTTAAATAGTGTGTTTGCCATGACTAGTTTATATCTTTCACAAAATTATAACACTCTGCTTCATTCTCCTAAACCAAAACTTCCAACAGTATTCTCCTCTTTTCTTTCTCCCACTACCGCATTCCAATCACCCATAATTATTAGATTTTCCTCCCCCTTCACACACTGGATTAATTCTTCAATTTCAGCATATATTTCCTCTATTTCTTCATAATCTTCCTGTGATGTTGGCAAGTACACTTTTACTAATGTGGTTGCATGGGCTTAGTTTCTAACTTTATCAAAATAATCCTATCACTAAACTGTTCACAATAACCTCATCCGTTTCCCTACTCTCTTATTCATTACAAGTCCTACACCAGTGATTCAATTGGCAGATTGTGTGTTAGTTATCCTGTGTTTCCCAGACTAGAAAGCCTGTGCACCCTTCCATTTAATTTCACTAATCCCAACAACATCTAACTTAAGTTGTTCCATCTCCCTTTTCAAGTTTTCTAATCTACCTGCCCTATTCATATTTCTAACATTCCACGCTCCAACTAATAGATTCTGATGACTCCTCCCTGAGCATTCCCCACATAGAGATTTGATTGGGGGACTATTTTACCTCCGGAATATTTTATCGAGGAAGAAGCCATCATACTATATGTAATTTGAGAGGATTACATGGCCTCAGGATACTCTTAGAGATTTTAAGGTAGTGGCTTCCCATTGACTTTTGCATCCACATGCCGCTGATCATTTCTGATTCATCCACCTTAAAGGGGCTGTTTCCAACCACAAGGGCAAGAGGGTGCCCTGGACCACTCCCTGCTATTCTGCCCTCCTTTTGGAGGCCGTTGGCAACTCCTTATACTGAGAATCTTTCAGTCACCAGTGTCTCGTTCGTGCAAATGGGGTGCACCACATGAAGAAGAGGTTGACATTTGGGTGGAAGAGGATAATAGAGTTTCTCCCAAACCCTTACACGCCGGCAGTCTGTTATTCCCAGCCAGAAAGAACTAATTGCCATACTCTGTCCACTATGCCCCGGCCCCAGTTGAGGGTTAAAAGAAAAGAAATACACATGAAAATTGTTTAAAAGTCTCTATATGTGCAAATTTTAAATGCAAACTTTAAAGTACAAAAATGTAATATTGTAGCAACATTAGCTCTGATTTGATTTATATTTTAATAAATTATAGTTATCCCCCATAGCATAATCCGAATCACTATTTGTTACCACAAATCCAACGCAAAAGTGATCGAGTTTGTTTCATTAAATTGTAGAAGTTCTTTATGTTAAGTTAAAAAAAAACCTCCATCGTATGTTGTATCTTAGAAATTAGAAGAGATTGATTTAGAAAATAAGTTCAAAGTTGTTACGAAAATTAATATTACCTTGTAAATGATTTGCTGCACACATTTTCACTATCTCAGTATACTACAAATTTTTTAACTAAAATATTATCACACAATCACAAAATTTCCATTTAATTTAAGTATTCTTTTTGGCCAAGAATCTCATTACTGAAAGCAGGCTAAAATTTAACATGTTCACACTTTTTAATGCGCACAAAATATGAGTATAAATGCAATTATAAAACATATACTTGAACCAAACCTGTATTCTGCTCCCCAGCCTTTAACGAAGCTCATACGAATAGTACACATACGCGTCAGTTGGTAGACAGCCTCGAAGCCTTGACTTACTGATTGTGATAGTAGAGAAGCAAACTCTTGATTGTTGAAGATTTTTAAGTTGCAACCTGTTTCAGTAAATTGAGGAAATCAGTCTCAAGATAAACCATATGTATACATTTTACATGTGAGCATCCGCAAACAGTTTTCTTTTAAAAGAAAAAAAATTAAATACTATTTTTTTATCTCAATAAAATTCTTAATCATTACTCAACTTAATGAACAAGATTCTATGTTCCTCAACAATTTAATATTTTTTGTACTGCTTGTGTCCTGTCTCATATCACAGGTGGATGTAATATACAAGGCAACTGAAACAATACGTTATCTTTTTGATATTTTTATTTTTCTAGAACCGATTTTAGTTAATGCACCATAAGAATTCCATAGAATTCTTATAGTACATTAACTAAAATCAGTTCTAAAAAAATCAGAAATGTAATGTAATGTTTCAGTGGCCTTTTATGTTACATCCATATGTGACAGGACATAAGCAGTACAAAACATATTAAATTGTTTAGGGACACTTAGAAAACAGACTTGCTGCTGACCTTATCATAAGTGATAAAAGAAAATTATACTACAGGTTCAATACAAATCAAACCAAAAATGTCAGCATATTTTTACATTTTTCTTTTTCTGTTTACAATTACATCTATTGTTTTCTACAACATTTTTCTAAGGAAGGATTAACACAGGCAAGCACTGAAATCTGTCTGTTAACTTTGTATACTGTGTTAACATGAATTAATCTTGTTGATGAATTGCATATTTTAAAGGTGAAATTGTTTATGGTATCAGTGTTCAGCTAGATGATTATGGAAAAATACATGAAAAGTGTAATCAAACAAAAAGTTGCACTTTCTGAGGACATCCATGAAAACCTGACGATCTCAATCAAGCTGGATCTCTAAATGTATTTGAAAATCCTACTTCAGGTACTTTTATTTATTTATTTCTCGTTCCCAGGACATAACATTACATTAGTTGAAGCAAAACAAATAAAATTAATTAATTAATATCAAACTTATGAACTATAGAACAGAATCAAATGGAATGTGACCAGAATTCCGCAGTCCTGATGGCCTTCTCATTTGCCTTAAAAAGGTCATCGACAGTGCAGGTTTCAGGTAGATTCCAGCATACCAGAAGATGATGTGGGTCCTTCAGCTCACCACATTCACATAGTTCGCTTTCAGTAGTGTAACCCCATTTTTTAATATTAGATCTGCATCGGGACACTTAAGTTCTTAATCTGTTTAGTGCCTTTCATGTGGCATATGGCTGATTACACCCTGCGGCCGGTGCCTCTTTGATATTCCTCCATTGACCTTCAGGCAATGAATTTCACCCTAGTTCTATACAGCGCGCTCAAGGTGAAGATGTTATGGCTGTAGTTGACTGTATGAAGCTCTTTCTTGACTTTAGCCTTGTGGGTTTAGGTTCGCGATGAAACAAAGGGTCTATTTGCTGACAGGAGTTGGTTTCAGGCAACCTGTTATAATGCGACCAGTATCATTTTGTGTTATATCAACCTGCCCAGCATGTGCAGAGTTTTGCCAAACTGTTGCTGAGTATTCTGCTGCAGAGAAACTGAGTGCCAGGGCAGATGTACGAAGCACATTTATTTGGTTGTTCTCCCCAGGAGGTACTTGTAAGTTTCTGGATGATGATGTTCCGGACGGATACTTTGAGTTTCAGATCCTCACAATGGGCTTTGAATGTAAGAGTGATCAAACTTTACTCCCAGATATTTTGGAGTATCGTAATGTAAAAGTTGTTTTCCCCTCCAGTTGATGTTCAACATCTTTCTGGCTTCTCTGTTTCTCAGGTGAAATGCACAGACCTATATTTTTTCAGGGTTGGGCTTCAACTGATTAGCATCATAATACATGACCAGATCCTCAAGACTTGTTGTCAGCTTCACATCCACCACCTCAAAGGTTGTGCCTCGAGTTGCAATTGCTGTGTCATCAGCATAAATGAAAGCTCTTGTTCCAGGAATAATTGGTTGGTCATTTGTGTATATGTTGTACAAGAGCAGGCCCAGCACACTACCCTGAGGGAGACCATTCCTCTGATTTCTCCAGAGACTCTTCTTATTGTGGAGTGTGACGTAAAACCTTCTGTTTTGTAGTAAACACTGGATGACATGTGTAAGATGGTAGTCTTTTATGGTGGAGTATACTTTACTTATTAACATTTTGTGGTTGACTGTATCATACGCTGCTGTGAGATCGATGAATGCCACACCTGTAACCTGTCTCTTTCATACCCGTCCTCTATATACTGTGTCAAGTTACGAATTTGGCCGCAGCATGACCGACCAGGTCGAAAACCAGCCTGTTCCTTTATGAGCATTTTGTCAATCTACTCTGAGTTACGGTTGAGGATCAATCTCTACAAGAATTTGTATAAATGACAAAGGAGTGAAACTGGTCAGAAGTTTTTTTGGATCTGTTGGTTCCTTTCGAGGCTTTAGCAGTGCCACAACTTTAGCTTTCCGCCAGATCTTGGGGATCTTTAAATTGGAGATTCAGGCATTCATTAAATTCAAGATCCACTGCTTTGTAGCTGGACCAAACATTCCAATTTGCTCTGTTCTCAGGTCATCTAAGCCTGCAGCTTTGTTAGTCTTCAAAGACTAAGATGGCTTCCAGTTCTACCAATGTGATTGGATTCCCAAGATGGTCTTGCTCGTCAGAGTGTCTTTGGAGCTTTCTGTTTCTGATTTCAGGTCGTCTTTCCATTCAGCAGCAGTTGGTGTGCTATTTGATTTGGACTAACTTTAAGGAGACTAGGCGGAGTGCTACTTGGATCAGTATTGAGGTTTTTCAGTAATTTTCAAGCCTTGCAACAGTTCTGTTTCAACTCTAAATCTAACATTAAATTACACCATTTATCTCTTCTAGCAGTAGACACAGCGTGTAGGAGATCTTCTCCTGTCTGTATGGTTTCAGTAGAAAAAGGATCTTCTTCGTAAAGGTGTCCATATCTCTCAAAAAGAAACTTGGAGTCATTATCCAGTCCAGCGACATAAGTTGCTCTGCAGCCTCGAGGAATATGTTTGCGTGAGATGGCTTTAACTATTTCAATAAATTTATCGTATGTATTTGGAGATGGGTCGAGGTTTAGGACTTCCTCATCTAGTTCTTGCTCGTTTGAAATTAAATCTTCTTTTAAACTGAACAGACTCAGGCCTCACTACTACTTCAATAGTGCAGTTAATTTGTCTGCTGTTGGGCAATGTGTTCACTGACAAAGATGTTATCTGGGTTATATCC
Organism: Vandiemenella viatica; assembly: GCA_031002005.1. Classification (NCBI taxonomy): domain Eukaryota; kingdom Metazoa; phylum Arthropoda; class Insecta; order Orthoptera; family Morabidae; genus Vandiemenella; species Vandiemenella viatica. The sequence goes on from CM061921.1 coordinate 109,192,210, forward strand.
ACCCTGCCATCTTCCACTACTAAAAGATGGTGGCATCTTTGGGTCACGTATTAGCATTAGGCCCATACGTTCAACCCATTCTTCAAGGTCCTCTCCATTTTTATCAGTCTCCCCGAAACGCTATAATGCCTCCACCCCTATTTTTCCTTATTTTTGTTTGTGTTTAACATCTTACTGCAAGCTAGCAAAATTCAAGATGAGTCACTGATTTAACCAATAAGAGGTGCATGGTATAATGTTGATTAATTTCTAAGCAATGGAATGCAAGTACACAGAATAAATCTCACAACACACGATATTAAAAATGTATTGGTTGAACTAGGATTAATCATGTAAATGAAATAACCTGGAGGAATCTTGCACACAGTAGCTGGATGCCATCCATAACGTTGATTGCAGTTTGGTGACTGGACGAAGATTGAAGAGTCACTCAGACACTCGGCAAACACCTCACCACCAATGTAATAGAGTCTTACACCCTTGCCAATGTGCCGACGAGTCTGTTCTACCACAGTATTGCGGTTCACATTAGAAAGCAGACCTAAGCAGAACCGCTCTGAATTGCTGGGATCTGCAACAAGTGGACACATAAAATTTGTATAGCCCTATGCATGGCAGGTATAACAAAGACACTGTATTAGTAAACATAATCATTTACAACTCATTATTCTAAGATTTTATTCTCTTTCTTTCACTCTCTTAATAATGATGATATCTACCTGAAAGGTGCATATAATGCATATACTCAATGAGTGTTGTTTTTTTAAAAAGTGATTTATAATGTACAAACCAAAATGTAACAACAAAATCAATTAATCATGATTCAATATATTCTGGATTCACATTGTTGTCAGAATTTATTCATGACGGAAGCCTCCCGATAAAATAAGGTTGCAAACTACTAAATACACGTATACTCGTACAACTTCACACTATGATTATATATATATATATATATATATATATATATATATATTCGACAGTCTTTCGACTGGTTTGATGCAATCCTCCATCCCTTCCTATCCTGTGCTAACCTCTTCATTTCTACATACCCATTACAACCCACATCCTCAATTATCTGCTTCATATATTCTAATATCTGTCTTCCTCTACAGTTCTTACCTTCAAGTGTTCCCTCTACTAACAAATTAACAAATCCAGCATGTCTCAAAATATGACCTACCAGCCTGTCTCTTCTTTCTGTAAGCTTCTTCCACAAACTTCTTTTCCCATCCATCATTTCCAAAACTCGTTCATTTCTTACTTTGTCAGTCCACTTAATTTCAGCATTCTTCTGTAGCACCACATTTCAAATGCTTCAATTTTCTTTCTTTCCGGTATTCGTAAAGTCCATGTTTCGCTACCATTAAGTGCTGTGCTCCACACAAAGAGTTTTAAAAAGTTCTTTCTACTTCTAGATCAATATTTGAAACTAAAAGGTTTCTCTTTTTCATGAAGGTTCTTTTTGCTAGCGCTATTCTGCTTTTAACATCATTCCTGCTTCGGCCATCAGTTGTAATTTTGCTTCCCAAGAAACAGAACTCACTTCTATTGCATTCGATCCTATTTTTGTATTTAATCTACTAGTATTGGTATCATTTCTGCTACATTTCATCACTTTAGTCTTGCTTTGATTTATATTGTCCAAAATCTTCCTTCAGTATTTTGTTCATACCATTCAGTAACTTCTCAATATCCTCAGCCCCTCTGCTAACAAGCCAATGTCATCAGCAAATCATAGCATACTGATTTTTTCTCCCTGAAAACTAATGCCACATGGAAATTTTACTTTGACTTTCTTCATTGCTTCTTATACATACAAGTTGAATATTAAGGGGGATAGACTACAACCTTGTCTCACACCATTTTTATCTGATGCATGTCGCTCGTTATTCTCTACTTTTATTATAGCCACTTGATTCTTATATAGTTTATAGAGTACTCTTCTCTCTCGATACTTTAGACCTGACTTCTTTAAAATTTTGAACATCTTGTCCCACCTAACAAATGCTCTTTCTAGATCAACAAATGCCATAAAGGTATCTTTGTTTTTCTTGATCCGCCCTTCAAGTATTAATCTTAAAGCCATAATTGCTTCCCTTGCACCACGATTTTTCCTAAGCCCAAACTGATCTTCACCTACTATCTCTTCTACTACTCTTTCCATCCTTCTGTATATTATTCTGGTCAGTAATTTTGAAGCATGTGATGTTAGACTAATGGTGCGATAATTCTCACATTTGTCAGCTTGTGCTTACTTTGGAAGTGTGAAGATGATATTTTTTTTATTAAAATCGGTTGGAATTTCTCCTGTTTCATAACTTTTTGATATCAACTTGAATAATCTTTCGATTCCTTCTTCTCCTAGGGATTTAAGAAGTTCTGCAAGGATCTCATCAATTCCAACTGCTTTATTTGCTTTCAAGTCATTCAGAGCTTTATTAAATTATGTCCTCAAAACAGGATCTCCTAAGTCATCAATGTCAACATCGCCTTCCTTTTCCATTACACTAATGTTCATGTCGTCCCCATCATACAGTTCCCAATGTATTCCTTCCATTGGATAGCTCTATCTTCTGAGCTAAAAAGAGGTTTCCCATCGGCAGCTTTAATGTTCATACCTCTTTTCTTCATTTCTCCAAAATTCTATTTGATCTTTCTATATGCAACATCTACTTTACCTACAACCGTTTCCTTTTCTACTTCTTCACACTTTTCTTGAAGCCATTTTTCTTTTGCTATTTTGCATTTCCTATTTATTTGATTACTAAATTGCCTGTACTGCTCACTTCCTGCATCATCTTGAGCATTTTTTTACCATCTCCTCTGATCCATCAGTTCCAAAATTTCTTCTATGATCCAAGGTTTTCGGGCAGCTTGTTCCCTAAAGCCTAATGTTTCTTTACCAGCTTTCATTATTTCGGTCTTTAATGCATTCCATTCGTCCTCAGTTGAGCTCCTTTCAGAGTTACTTCTTAGACCTAAGTCTACCACTTCAGCAAATTTTTGTCTCGTGCTAGATTTTTCAGTTTATTCACTTCAGGTGTGTTCTGCTTATTCTGCTTCTTTATTCACTTAAATTTCAGCCTGCACTTCATTATTATCAAATTATGGTCAGAGTCTATGTCTGCTCCTGGGTACGCTTTACAGTCTAGAACTTGATTCCTGAATCTCTGTTTGACCATGATATAATCTAGCTGATATCTGCCTGTATCCCCAGGACGTTTCCAGATGTATATCCTTCTTGCATGGTTCTTAAACAGTGTGTTTGCCACTACTAGCTTATATCTTTCACAAAATTCTAGCAACCTGCTTCCTCGCTCATTTCTTTCTCCTAGACCAAAACTTCCTACAGTATTCCTCTCTTTTCCTTCTCCCACTATTGCATTCCAATCACCCATGATTATTAGGTTTTCCTCCCCCTTCAAATATTGGATTAATTCTTCAATTTCAGCGTATATTTTGTCTATTCCTTCATCATCTTCCTGTGACGTTGGCATATACACTTGTACTAAAGTGGTTGGGACAGGCTTAGTTTCTAACCTCATCAAAATAATCCTGTCACTAAACTGTTCATAATAACTCACCCGTTTCCCTACTTTCTTGTTCATTACAAACCCTACACCAGTGACTCCATTGACAGCTTGTGTGCTAATTATCCTGTGTTCCCCAGACCAGAAATCCTGTGCGTCCTTCCATTTAATCTCACTAGTCCCAACAACATCTAACTAAGTTGTTCCATCTCCCTTTTTATGTTTTCTAACCTACCTGCCCTATTCAGACTTCTAACATTCCATGCTCCGACTTGTAGAATGTTTCTATCCATTCTGATGACTCCTCCCTGAGCAGTCCCCACCCAGAGATCCGATTGGGGGACTATTTTACCTCTGTAATATTTTACCCAGGAAGAAGCCATCATGATATATGTAAATTGAGAGGATTACATGTCCTCGGGATACCCTTTGGATATTGAATGCAGTGGTTTCCCATTGCCTTCTGCATCCCCATGCCGTTGATCATTTCTGATTCATCCGCCTTTAGGGGCCGTTGCCAACCCCAAGGGCATGAGGGTGCCCTGAACCGCTCCCCGCTCTTCTGCCCTCCTTTCGGAGGCCGTTGGCCAGCAGTGGGTGACTCCTTATACCGGGAATCTTTCAGTCGCCAGAGCCTCGTCCGTGCAAACAGGGTGCACCACGTGAAGGAGAGGTTGACAATATATATATATGAATGTGGGGCGCGAAGACACAGAAAAGACACAAATAATAAGGAATTTTTCGGGATAAACGCTTCGTCAACAGGAGAACATTATGAGAGGTGGGTGTGGCCGGAGACTCGTGTGAGGAAGCCTCCGGCCACACCCACCTCTCATAATGTTCTCCTGTTGACGAAGCGTTTATCCTGAAAATTTGCTTATTATTTGTGTCTTTTCTGTGTGTTCGCACCCCACATCCATCATCTGAAGGTAAGTGGTGGCTCATTTCCTTATCCTAATTTGATTCCTTTCCGCTACCTAGCGCCTTAATTTCACATATATATATATATATAGGGAAATGAAATTAAATAAGCCAACACTTACTTTAGATAATTGCTGGGCAGTGTGAACACATGTAATGGACATGAACACAAAAGGCAGTGAAATTTTTGGGTCTTAACCCTTTATCAGTAAGTAGAACATTGCAGAGGGTGGGAGCTGTAGGAGACTGACTCAAATATGACCACTGGGAAAGGAAGACGACCCAGAGGGAGACTGTAGTGATTTGAAGCTTCAAATCACTACCTACTACCCACTCTCTTCATCCTCTGAACTTATCCCCACCATGGACCATGTCCCTTGCTCAATGGTCACAATTTGAGTCAGTCTCCTACAGCATCCACCTTCCGCAATGTTCTATCCGCTTATGATGGACTAAGACCTGAAAATTTCAATGTCTTTTATGTTATGCATATTGACGCCACCCAGCCTTCATATAAGGTAACAGGCAGTTCATTTCGTTTCCCTCTCATAATTTATTATTCCTTTCCACTACTTAGCATCCATTATCCAAATACCAAAGATTTCGATAGGTGAATAACCACCGCATACTACAATTGAAGGCTGGGCAGCATTGAAACAGACAGACAAGTACACATTTTGAGGGTTGAAATTTTCTGCTTTATGTCCCTTCATCAACAACAGAGACAGTTAGTTGATATAAGGTGGCTGGCAGCTATCTGGAGGAGCAGAACGTTGGTCAGTGCATCAGGGTAGGGCAATAATAAACATGGTGAGGAGTATGGAGTAAGAGTTGAAAAGTATAAACCCGAGAATTCTAAAGTTGGAAACTACATTGTGTAAATAATGTTTTCAATTTTACAATGCTCAAGTTTATGCTTTCAAATTCACACTCTTCACTTCTCGCCCTGTTGATTTTGCCCCCCACCCCCACCCCAAGATCTGAGCCTCCTGTTAGCTGCCAGCCACTATCCTGCAACTACCAACAATCTGAGCCTGGAAGATGTCCAATGAAACGTTTAAGAGAAACTGACACCACAAACACTAAGAACAGAGGTGAGAAAAAGAACAGACCAAATTTAAATCAGCATTTCACATGAGCAAAAAGCATCTGTGGAAAAACATCTATGAGAGTGATGGGGAAAAAAAGGCACAACATGGTGGAATAAGAGGATTAAGGTAGTGGTAAATGAGAAGACAAAAGTGCAGAAAAAACGGAACAGTTGCAAAATGAGAAAAGAGCACAAGCAGATAGCAGGACATTAAAAGGAGATTTAAGACACTGGAAGCTGAAGAAAAGAAAAGGGACTGGGAGGGATTCAGATGTGGGCTCAAAGAAGACGTTCTTAGTGACAAAAAACCGTTCTACAGGTTTATAAGAAATAAGAAGAAGGATGTACACACAAAACTGGTGAAAGAAGAAAGTGGTCTTTGGCAACATGCGGAGAAGATATAAAGAAGAGATTGAAAAAGTACTCTGACAAATTACTGATTATTAGAAGTAGTGAAAGCGAGAAACATGCGTTAATGAATGAAAAGGCAGAAAAGGATATTAAAATGCTCAAGGTGTAAACAGCAGTCAGACAAATTAAAACAGAATTGAAGAGAGGTGTGGTAATGATGATACAGCAGGACCCCATTAATTCTCAAGGGCTTTACAGCCTGCTATACTGTGTATGGAGGTGAGGGAAAGTGAGGAAGAGTGCCAGAAGACTGGGTAAAAGTATAATACCGTCTTTCCTTACATCTTGTTGACACTGAGTTCATTAGAGTTTGGAGAGGATTTAGGACAAGGAATGGGACCCATATCTTCTTGATGGAACCATCCCAGAATTCGATCAGAATGATTTCTGGAAACCATGGAAAAGCAAAATCAGGATTGCTGGAACATGGGCTGAATTACAGACTGCCAAATATAGTATTAACTGCTTGCCCAACAGGTATACAACGATCTTTAAAGAGATGGGGATATGGGAAGAAATAGGTGATGGCATTCTTAGACTTGGAAAAGGCATGTCACACATCTTCCTCACAGGGTGTAAAATTTGCCCCTCGTAACCATTTTTCACAAATGTTTTACAGAGGCAATCCAATTCAGCAGCAAGGTTGTTTTTGTCACAAATAAAGATTGCAATCCCATAGTGTTTTAAATCCCACATTTGCGGATTGCGGGATTGGATCAATCCTGCTAGATCCAGTACTGTTTTTAGACAATCATTAAATTAAATAATAAATGCCTATTTATTGCATTAATGAATCACTGTAATTTTAAATAATAGAAATCAACAGTTAACACTATTTCAGTTAGCAAAATAATATTAATTAAATAATTTTTAGCACTTTTACACTTTTGTTTTAAATCTAATTGTAGTTATTAAGTACAGTACAACTCCAATTATCCGAATCAATTGAGACCGGACCCCATTCAGATAATAAAAAATTCAGATAATAAAAAATTCAGATAATCGGATTTTTCCCAAAAAAGGGTCTATTTTAATTAATTATTGTATGTATGTTGAAAATGCCTTCTCTTCCAAGGGTTTTTTTTTTGTGCTTTTACACTTCAGGGATTAAAATTTTGCCTTACCACTCAGTAAACAATGCTGTCATCCAAACTTTGGGTTGGTTTTTATAAAAGAGGAGACGCTTTATCGCAGTACGTTTCCGTCTTAATTAAAAAAGCGATTCGGATAATCGGAGTTTGGATAATTGGAGTTCTACTGTAAATAATCAAATATGGTAAGTATTCAGTTTTAGATCACATTACATACCTTACAGTAAATTGCATCAGTTTGAAAAAAAATTCTATCTATTTGCTAAGTAGTCAAATTTTAACTCTTTTTTTGCAATGAATTATATATGTAGCCCATGGCCGAGAAAGACTTTCATGCCTCCTCACTCACTGATTTGATTTAAATGATCATAGACAAAAGACTTTTTGAAAAGCTTAACAACTTCTGCAACAGAAAAATTTCTAATGTGGTGTAGTTTTTGATTAAATATGCAGTGGAATCGTATGACAATTTTTAATTCAATTTAAATATTAATTGGTGGGCTTATAGGAAAAGAAAGTACAGTTTTAAATATAAGTTTCAGACTATTATAAACAAATTTGTTTTGATTTATTTTCAGCAGTTAATGGAAACCCTTTCTAATTTTTTTTAAATTACAGGTAACTGAAGTTGTCTGAAGTTAGGATAAAACACAGCCACAGATCATACTATGAATGGCTGCTCCTTTAAAAATATACACCTGTCTGCAAGCACTGTACGCGGTTTTCAGATTTGTGGGCGTGGACTATTATGATGCAACTGTAATAGGGATAGTCTGAATTACATTTTAAATGGACTGTTCCTGCAGGGAAGATTATCGGTTGGGGTAAAAAATTCAGGAATGTGAAGCTTTCAATGATCATGGATATGAAATAGTTGAAGATGATGCTGGAAAAGCTGCAAGTTTGGCTAAAATTTCTGGAGACACAAGCTCATCATCACCAGAAGATGAGTGAGTGTGAGGCAGAATGGCAGCGAGTTCCAGGTCAGCGTGTCGTAATCAAATTTTGGTGTACAGGGAAAGTTAGTCCATTAGTATCAAGTAAGATTGAAGTTCTGATACAGGGGTGAACAATACGTTTTTTAACTTACAGTTTGATACAATGACATGAAAGCTGCTGAAACTGAATGGCAGAGTTATTGAAATTTTTGTGATGCTGTAGATGGCGTTCCTGACAGACCTTAAAGATGTATTTGTATAAAACAATTATACATATTCCTTACTTGTAAAATAATGATGACAGATTCACAAAATACTTCCTTCCCCCCCCCCCTCAACATTATAAACCTGTCAACAATATCATTGGAGATTGGCCTAACATACTAAAAGGAACAATAAGAAAATTATCCAGGGCCTACACTTAGGTTTTAGCCTGGCACTATTATCATTTACAGTGGATAAAGCAGTCCTATTAATAATAATAAAAAGCCACTGGTAACAGACATAATATAAGCAATTAAGCTATTTACATCCCTTTATCTCAATTTATGCATCATTATTGGCTACATGTTCCATCTTGAATTTTACAGTATTTTTTAAATAAAAAAAGAGAGTATTGTCAGACCAAAAATCTGAAAATGTGCCAAAACATGTGGTGCAATGTACAGGTGCGGTCACATATGGGAGTGACAAACAGCAAGTATTACAACATAAAAGGGCTCAATATAGTAAGAACAAAAACGTGACATTTTAACACTACTGAAATACACTGCCCAAAAAGAAAAAAGCAGCTAGAAGTATAGGAGGAAACAAAATTTAAACTTCACGTTTTGGGAGGATATGCAATGTGGTCCACAACTGCTGTAACTGGTCCTCTTTATCCTAAATACTGGCACTGGGATGGAGTTGATGTCCAAGCTGGTCCCACACATGTTCTATCTCGGACAGATCTGGTTATATTGCTGGCCATGAGAGCACCTCAACATCACATATACAGTTCATAGACACACGTGCTACGTGTGGACAAACATTGACCTGTTGAAAAATGACACCATGATACTGTTGCATGAGAGGTAACAACTTAGGATGCAGACTGTCCACAACATGCTGTTGTGCCACCAGCGTTCCTTCAATCATTACCAGCCTTGACCTGAGGTCATACCAGTTGGTTCCCTGCACCACGATGCCAGGAAGGTGTGCCTCTCCAAAACAATGAAAATAGATATGACTTCTTCCCAAGTCACTGTCACATTTGCCAATGATGGCTATTTGAGTTAGTGTAGAACCATGATTCATTCATGAACACAATGTGACATAATTCATCAGCAATTTGTGCTTCCTGGTCATGGCAGCACTCCAGACAGCAGTTTGTGTTGTGGTGTTAATGGCAGCCAACTCAAGGCACGGTAATCTCATAGTCCGGTTGCTGCTATTCTCTGACCAGTGGAGTCCTCGGTAGTGGTCAGACATCGTCGATCGGAAACTCGATGACGAGTATGCCTGCCATCACATTACCGTGCCACTGTCACATCCACAATCGGATATTGCTCGATTCGACCAGCCGTCCAAATGGAGACGCACAATGAGGCACCTTTCAAACTCTTGTCATGTGCTGATAATGCTGTCTCACACTAGTACGTGGTATCTGACACTGACATCAGACCTGCAACAATACTAAACACAAACAAAACTAATGCCATCTGGTGGCCATTCCACCTGTCGCAGAGAATTGGAACTCTTTAATCATTTACATACTCACCAATGGTGTGTGTGTGTGTGTGTGTGTGTGTGTGTGTGTGTGTGTGTGTGTGTGTGTGTAGTTACATTGAAATCCAACTGTTTTCTGGGTGCTTAATTATTATTATTATTTTTTTTTTTGGCAAGTGCATAAGTCTATGAAGTAATTACTTGTTTTGTCAGATCAGTGACAATAATGTGGTTAGATAATTTTATAACAGAAAACATAGTTTGTGACGATTAAAGAATGGCAACAACCAAGCAATGAAACTGCTTATTAGTACACAGCAAATGAACTTGTATTACATATTTTTAATTCGGTAATATTCAAGGCTATACACATGAGCCTAAAGACACAATCAAGAAAAGTAAAAAAAATGTGAATTTTTAAATTATTATTATTTTTAAATATTCATGTATTCCATGTAAAGGTTAATATATGAAACAACACAGTTTGATGGCTCCAGTACCATAATTTGTTTAGAAACTAAATCTCAGCATTACTAATATTCTACACAGTTCTCATTCCTCAAGAAACCATTTTAGAATAAAGCAATCAAATGCCACAATGCACACCAAGAAAAGAAAATTTTATTTTCACACACCCGTGAAGCCATCAACTGTGATGGATGGCTGTGATGCATGGAACGTTTCGCCAACACGAGTGTTGAGCTCATAGTAGCTTATTGAGCACCAAAACGCTGGTTCACAGTACATCACCGGCTGGGCATCAACTGGTGGTGTAGGGGACAGGCGTGGCAGACCTTTGGCAATTGAGAAACACTGTTAGGAACAAGATACACAGATTTTCAATGCATACTATGTTCTAAAGGAGGGAAAACAAAATTTTTGGTTAGCTATTGCATATGAAGAATGTAACACACACATCCTTTACACAATCTCCGAATCATTCCTGCTCCAATATACAATCTTGCTCTCAATACTACATCAATATAATGAAAGTGTTTATCTGGTCCAACAAAAAAAAAAAAAAAGATGATACAATATGTTTGGAAAATATCATGTTCCTCTGTTATACAGTTTTTAACCAATGAGGCTGGCTATTGTGGGAGACTATGTATCAGAAAACAGCATGGAAGAAAGTAGTTCTAGCACTATTGTGTAACCTAATATTACCACCAAGCCATACAAAACTAACTAAATCAATGTGTTCCTTGTGTTCTTCTCAAGAGGCAGAGTTTCCTAACAACTTGCTTCAAAACTGGGATAGACTATACACCGGCAGTGACAAAATATATCAACCTGAACCATAACTGGAGACAATACATTATTCCAGGCTAAACTATAAACAAACCTACATATTTATTTGTAGAGAATGATCACCAAATTTTCTAGAAATTTCCTGTTCTTATTTTGTCAATATCATTGCCATTTGTGGTCAAGGCACAAAACTTTGCAGACCACCCTAGCATGCAAACCATCCCCACCATTCTTACTTTATTCTTAACAATACTTTCAAACCTACATTATAATTTAAAAATCCAAAGTCCCACAATTAAAAATGACTTCATCATAATAGAAAGTGTCTTAAAATGACTCAAAAATACTGTAATGCAACTCTATCAGTCTGTCGGTGATATTACTCCCAATAACTAGAACATCCATTTACTATCCACAGTATAACAGACATATTCAATCTCAATTTCATGTTAAATGTTTCTAATAACTTGAATAATGTATCTAGTCGCCGAAATATCGTGTAGCAATGCACTCTTGACTCGGCTAGTCACCCGAGAGCAGTTTATACATTCTCAACGCCGAGAAAGACTTCGTTCTTATATAACTTGAATAATGTTTTCTATATGAAGTAGACAGCTGTCTATTAGACAAAAAGGAAAATCAAAATGTAAAGTTGGTAGTGCCATACTGTGTAGAAGAGATGAAGGTAGTAAGACTTCAAACCAGGAAAAAGGCTGCTGGCGTAATGAGAAGATAAAGAGAGATATTAAAAGTTAAAACTGAATTGTACTCTTAATGAAGAAATAAAATCATACTGTCTAAAGAAATTAAAGACTTGTTTTAATTGTTGTTATAGTTAATGTAAAAAATATTTGTTTTTCTTGTCGCTTTAAGTGTTGTTGCATCTAGGTCATTAAAGGTTGGTGAAGACTGAAGGCATAGAAAGGGTAGAAAACTGGCCATGGTCCTTTGAAGGAACCATCCTGCCTTAAATGATTTCAGGAATCCATGGGAAAAAGAAATCTGTATCGCTGGATGGGGATTCTAACCTGCATACTCCCAAATGCAAGGCTAGAGCATTATCGATCACCTGCCATACTCGGCAAAAATAAAAACATTTACTATGAAAAATTGGAAGACAAAGTGGTCTGAATCAATTATAGTAACTAATTTAATTCATTAATGAAGTCTGATTGCTGCTGTTTTATCTCAGGCTTGCTTCTAGAGAGTATTCTAACCTACCGAGGACCATCTTACGTCACAGGCTTAAGCCACATAATAGGGAGGAATGTTGTCTCAAGTCAGCTCAGACAACTAAAAACTAATTCATAGTCATAATCCTCCCTCAAAACAACAACCTTCCCATTTCAACTACAAAGGAACTAGCCTGTTAGCACATTCTGGACACCACACAGCCCCCTGGCCTCAATCACCAATAACAACACCCTTCCCAAAACATTATATTTAACATTTCCTACTAAATGTTTTTAATTAGTTTTTTATTAATATTTATAGACTCTGATGATGGTTACCTTGGTGATGTTCCCTCACTTCCAATGACAATATTTATCCAGAGTTATCGATTATTGATAACTTTCTTGTCCTTCCCATCACCACCCCAGCGTCCTCCATACACCAAGTGGGCAACAATGTGACCACATCTGACCTTAGATAAGTGTACCATCTACATGAAATATTGTGTTACATGTGAGTGCCTTTCTTGAATTCATCATTCCGAGCTGTCATAATATACGATAAATGTTTGGCTGAATTTCACTATCCTTCCTTAATTTAATTGCCTTGATTCATTTGCCTGCTAATTATATTTTTATCCATAAATTAACTATATTAGCAAGTGATGGGTATACAAGGGTGAGAGGTGAGTGTTATCCGAGATTAAGTCCCGGGGGGTGTTTGGTATCCACAATGGGTTGGTAGACCAATGCCAAACTTCGGAGTTTTGATAGGGAGTAATCTGATGGCTCTAACTGTGTTAATGATGTTAGGAGAGCTGTGAGAGTTACCATGGTTTGTCATAAGCCCAGAGTTATTCTTCCAGGAAATATTTATTTCAAAGATATAAAACAAGGAAAGCGAGCTTGCATTATCAGGAAAAACGGGGAATACTGTCCTGGGAAGTAGAATGCTGACAGTACATCGATGTTGTTGTTGCTTTCGTAAACATCGACAGTGAGGTCATTAGCACCCTAACAATAACCGGCTTACAAGGTGGCTTAAAAATTAATTAAATTAGTGGCAGTACGGTCGACTGTAAAGGGGCCATTAAGATTCAAAACTTTACAATTTCTAGTTGGCTGTAAAAGGCCAACCAGGTTTAAAACAAATTAAAAGCACTAAACACCTTGCTGGCTGTATAGTGGCCAGCGAGATGGGAATTATAACAATATAAAAAATACAACACGATGCACATGAACAGGTGGCTGTAAAGGGGACAGCCATCCATCTTAAAACTGGGCTGATGTGCCTAAAATTTTAGGCACTAGGCCTGCAAGTACACAAAATTTTAAAACACCGGTCACGTTGCTGCTATCATTATTTAAAATAAAGGACAGATTGTTGGCCAGGTCAACATCTGCCCTTAAGTCTAAAAACAGTACACAATCAATTAAAATGTGGCGCACCATCAGAGGTCTGCAACAAGCATCACATTCCGGTGGGTACCGGCAGAGAGGAAAGCTATGCGTCAGAGGACAGTGTCCTATTCAGAGGTGAGTAAGGGGAACCTCATCCCCCCCCCCTCTCCCGATGGAAGGAGCTGCTCCATGGCTGCATGGTCAGTTTGACCAGCCAGAGCTTATTATGCTCTACCTCCAGTTACTGCCTCCGCCAAACGTCAAAAACAAATCTTTTCGCTGCCAAGGCAAGGTCTGACTTTGGGACCCAATCAAAGTCAAGTCTGACCTTGGGACACAATCAAAGTAAAGTCTGACCTTGTTGCAGGCTAACTTGACAGCTTCATTAACTGCCTCATTCCCCAATTCCCACATGGCCCAGAACCCAGCAGAATACAAAGTCCTTTCCTAAGAATTGGAGGGATCAGAGGGTGTCCTGTATATCCTGGACAAGACGATCTGACATGTACATATTTCCTATACCCTGAATGCAGCCGAGAGAACCACAGCATATGATGTACCTTGTACAACATCTTATTTTCATATGCTGGAGCAACTTTATCAAGGCATAACAATCTGCAGTGTATACACTGTAAATTGTGTTCAGTTTGTAATTATACGTCACTTGAAGGAACACTACAGAGCAGCCAACTTCTTTAGCCTGTTTAGACCCATCCATATATACCAGGGTGAAGTCATGATGCTGCTTTAAAATATCATTAAAAACTCTAATAACAACACTGTCAGCAGTAAATAGCTTGCTGTACTGTGACAGATCTAAAATATGTTCTGGGCCTCTCTAAAAGGCAGGGAGGAGATTTATTCCAATCCTGGTTATAAAAAGAGGGCAGCTCAAACCCATAATGTTCTAAAATAGCCCTTATATGGTACCTAAATGGTTTAGTTGCCCTATGGCAATTGGTATACAGTCGTTTAAAGTTAGGGTGAATAACTATGTGATACACGGGAATGTTAGGAGTTCTGGCAATGTGTAGATAGTGTCACACCATGAGGAGATGCCTGCAGATGGCAAGCAGCGGCTTGCCAGACTCCGCACAAATGCTGACAATCGGGCCAGTGGCACCTTTTTTCGAGGCGAATTCCTGCATGATGGACTAACTGTCCCTATCAAACCGTAAACAATGTGACCATACTCCAACTGTGACTGTACAAAAGGCTCTATAAAATTATAGCAGACAGGAGTGATCAGCGCCCCATGACCTGCCACACAGACATTTTAAAATGCAGAGTTCTTTTAAGGTTCTAGCTTTAACATATTTAAGATGGGGCAGCCAAGTAAGCCTACTGTTTAAAATGAGGCTCAGAAATCAAACAGTCTCACTAAAGCTTAAAACGGTGTTCCTCAAGTTAAGATAAGTTCTGCTAAAAGACTTAACTACAGCTAAAAAGTACACACCTGCTTTTCTCAGCACAGAAATGAAAGCCCGTGTGTACTGACCATTCATCCAGCCTGTTCAGCGTGAGCTGCAGCTGCCGCTCAGCATTTCTCAGGCTAGATGATGTACAAAAAATTAAAAAGTTGTCAACGTATAAAGATTACTGGATGGTCCTGCTTATAACAGTTGAAATTGCTATAGCGAAAAGGGTCACACTTAAAACTGATCCTTGAGGAACACTGTTTTCCTGAATAAAAATGTCTGACAATTCACTACTAACTCGGCACCGGAAGCACATGCTGCGAGGCAAGATGTTGACTGCGGATGAAAGCTTCCTGTATTGCACCTCCAGTAGGATCAGGTTAATGGAGTGGAACTTCCTGAATCCACAATGAAAGCAGCTCTGCAGTTTACGGGACACCCAACAAGGCAGCAGTTGACCAGCTGCTCTAGTGTCTTCCCAACGCAGCTCGTTACACCGATGCTATGATAACTACCTGGCAAACAACTTGTCCTTTTCAGGTTTTAAAATAGGGACCATCGTTGCTTCTTTCCACAAGCCAGGGAAGTGTCCTCCAGTCCTAATATCATTAAAAAAATACCCTGGAAGTACTCTTTAGCATTTTTGGTAAGATGCCTCAGGACCTGGCGCAGTGTCCTTGGCGCAGGTAATGGATGTATAACAAGGTTATGTTCTGAGCTGAAAAGTACTTTACCTCTAAGAAAATGATTATAAAAGTTATTTCCTATTTGAATTATGTGTAACAGGCCTCGTGCTGAATGTTTTTTTTTTTTTTAACTTATGGCTTTGCGCCTTGTCGACATTGAGGTCATTAACAGTGGGATGGGACTGGGGACAAGGAATGGGAAGGAATTCGGCCATGGCCTTTTGAAGGAAGCATCCCGGCATCCGCTTGGAGTGATTTGGGGAAACCATGGGAAACCCAAATCTGGATGCCCATGCGGGGATTCGAACCGGCGTCCTTCCGAATGCAGGACTAGAGCAATGGTTTAGGTAAGATAATAGATATGTAACAAGTGTTTAGCTTGGTATATCTATCTGTGGACAAATTCTGTATTAGGTTATGTGTAACAGGCCTCGTGCTGAATGTTTTTTTTTTTTTTTTTTTTTTTTTTTTTTTTTTTTTTTTTAACTTATGGCTTTGCGCCTTGTCGACATTGAGGTCATTAACAGTGGGATGGGACTGGGGACAAGGAATGGGAAGGAATTCGGCCATGGCCTTTTGAAGGAAGCATCCCGGCATCCGCTTGGAGTGATTTGGGGAAACCATGGGAAACCCAAATCTGGATGCCCATGCGGGGATTCGAACCGGCGTCCTTCCGAATGCAGGACTAGAGCAATGGTTTAGGTAAGATAATAGATATGTAACAAGTGTTTAGCTTGGTATATCTATCTGTGGACAAATTCTGTATGATTATAACTGTGGGGTTTAAGGGTTTGTGTCAGGTTGTGGGAGTAAGGGTAAAGGATTCTTGGTCGGAGCAGACGAGTCTGCTTCGGATGGCTAGGTTGCAGGGGATGGAGTGTTTTGTGAGAGATAGGTGGCAGCAATCAAAGTGGAGATACTGTTGTAAGTTTGTGGGTTTTATGTGGACAGAGGTGTCTTAAAGGCCATTATATACATAAATGTCTACACAAGGAATGAAATGTGTGTATAAGAGTAGGACAATGTGAAGTTTTCACCATGGGTCCAGATCATTAAGATATCAATGCATTGTAAATTAACCATTTATAGAAAAGATTCTTTTAATCTGTCCAGGTAAAGGTTAACATAAGAGGGTGCCATGTGAGTGCCTATAAACATGAGGTTAGAAGGTGAAGAGATTTTTGGTTAGGATGAAGTGGGCCAGTGAAAGGAGGAAGGCAGTGCTAGGAATAGTGTGTGAGGGCGTATGTAAAGATAATGATCAAGGACACTGGGGCCCCGGCAACTGGGTATGTTGGTGAAGAGCGAGACGACATTTATGGTGACCAGTAAGGAGTCTGCAGGTATGGGTGTGGGAACTACTGCCAGATGATCTAAAAAGTGGGGAATGTCTGACATACATCAGGTTGTAGGTGAAATGTGCTTTACGGGAGATTCATAGGTGGTGACTATGGAGAGTCTGCAGTTGCTTTGGACAGAAGATACAGGATGGGGGTCCAGGGGGTCTCTTAGGAGTCAGAAGGGAAATGGAGTGGTGAGAGACCTTGGAGATAGAGTTAGTGGGATCAGTGGTGTGAGGCCACTATGCAAAGGTATTGCACAGGGCTCGAGTGACATAATCACAGATATCCGTGACCACATTTGTTGAGCTCGTCAGTTGGAAGAATTATGATATACCAATACATTCTGAATACCAGATAGCTACCGATCCACAATTCCAGAGAATACTTACATTCTTCTAACCGGTAAACCCATAACTTTCTAGAGTAATTAATTCTAAATATAGATGCTTTTATTTTAAAATTTAGTTTCTTTATTTATCTTTTACCATTTTTAAAATAACTTTTGTTGTTTAATACACATTTGCAGAATGAGAGGTACATTAGTCTTATGCTTTTTATCCACAAACACTAGCCTACTAATGTCTTTTACTGAGAGGGTTAATAGTGCCCTGCCACTGTCACTTTTTCCATGTTAAACTACAGAATTCTTTCATATTTATGGACAGGCCAAGTCACACTAACTTCTATCATTTATATAGACAAATGATCTTAAGTAGGTTGACACTGAAGTCATTGGAACAGGGAGAGGAATGAGGGTACACACAAGCAAAGAATTTGAAAAAGACATTACAGCCTGGAATGGCTGTAAGAAACAATGGAAATATGAAACCAGATCACCACACTGTGGATCAAAGCCACATTGTCCTAAATTCTAAACCACAAAATTAACTGCTCACTTAACAAGTTCAAGTACAGAGGTTTATTAACAACCTGGATAACCTGGTTGCTGTTTCTGCTACGTCCCACAACACTAAGTTCATGGTCCCCAGAGTCAGTGTCCTTTCTAATGAAAATAGTCCCTACTGAACTAAACACTCACTTTCTCCCTGTCCCTATCAGATCCAACACTACCTAACCTCTCACAACAAAATACAGAAGCAATGAAAGATATGAAACACATGTTCAAAAAAATATCCAAAAACTTAGACCAAAAATAGGGAAAACTGAACTGGACTGGACAACACTTGAAGTTAATAAAGAGTGGTAGATACATGAATGAATGGTTGCTTTTTAAGTACAGGGATTAGTAATCAGAAAGTCCCTCATTACAATCTGTTTTATTCAAATATTAACTGAATCCTACATATACTCGGGGAAGGTATGAACTTGCATATACCGAAACGGACAATCAGGGAAGAGAACGATCCCCCATGGTACACATGGGAGGTTAAAAGGTTACTCAAGAAGCAAAGGAAGATACGTGCACGATCAAAAAAGGACGATGCATCGGACTGATTTAGATAAGTTAGAGGAGATAAGGGGACGTGTTAAGAATGCGATGCGTGAGGCATTTAATAACTTTCGTGAAAATTCTCTCTCTAAGAGTCTCACTGAAAACCCAAAGAAATTTTGGTCGTATGTAAAAAAAGTTAGTTGTAGTGGGAACAATAAGCCAGTTCTAATAAAAGACGGACGGGAGGTTGAAGACAGCCGCGACAAGGCTACCTTATTTAATACCGAATTCAAAAATTCATTCACGCAAGAAAACTTGGAAAACATCCCCACTTTACCACATCGTGTGGAATTAGAGATGGATCCGATAGAAATTGATAGCGTAGGAATTGTAAAGCAATTAAAACTCCTGAAGTGGGGTAAAGCGCCAGGTCCCGATGGTATACCGGTAAGAGTATTTTCTGAATACGTGGAGGATATTGAACCATTTCTGTCAGATATATTCCGTAAATCACTAGAAGAGAGAAAAGTACCTTCTAGCTGGAAAATAGCCCAGGTAATTCCCGTTTTTAAGAAAGGAGATCGGAGTGATCCTAGGAATTATCGACCCATATCTCTAACATCGGTCTGCAGCAGAATTCTGGAACATGTCATATGCTCGAACATAATGAAGTTTCTAGATGAGAACGAGTTACTTACACCATGTCAACACGGATTTCGGAAGAAGCGATCGTGTGAAACACAATTGGCCCTATTTTCCCACAACATAATGAAAGTTATCGATGCAGGTTCGCAAGTTGATGCGGTTTTTTTTGGATTTTCAGAAAGCTTTGATTCTGTGCCACACAACCGACTTTTAGCGAAGATTCGAGCTTACGGTATTTCGACTCAGATTTGCGAGTGGATACGTGATTTTCTAACTGGTCGATCACAATACGTCGTTGTTGACGGGGAAGCCTCTTCTAAGATAAATGTTATCTTCGGGCGTTCCTCAGGGAAGTGTAATAGGTACACTTCTTTTCTTAATATTTATAAACGATCTATCTGACAACGTCAAATGCTGGTTGTGATTGTTTGCCGACGATGCGGTTATCTATAGGGAAATAAGGTGCTCCGACGACTGCTTAGAAATACAGCGTGATTTGGATGCTATTTTTGATTGGTGCCGTAAATGGCAGCTTACACTTAATTGCAAAAAGTGCAAGGCAATGCGGATAAGTAACAAGAAGAATCAGGTTGTTCACGAGTACAAAATAAACAATTCACCTGTTGACACGGTTGATTCCGTGAAGTATCTGGGGGTGATAGTACAAAGCAACATGAAATGGGACATGCACATAACTTCCGTCGTAGACAAGGCAAATTCTAAATTACGATTCATAGGTCGTATTTTGAGGAATTGCAATGCTCAAACAAAGGAGATAGCGTATAAAACACTAGTGTGTCCGCATCTGGATTACTGTTGTGGGTTTGGGATCCGTATCGCAAGGTTCTGATTGACTCAGTTGAGAGGGTGCAGAGGAGAGCCGCTAGATTCGTGACTTGTTGTTACAGCCCTTATGAAAGCGTCACAGAATTGATACATAGATTGGGCTGGGATAGTTTGGAAGACAGACGACGTAGCTTGCGTTCGAATTTATTGGAGAATATGCAAAAAAATTTAAATTTCGAGTGCAATGAAATACTTCTTCCGCCAACCTATTTAGGTCGCAATGACCGGAGGGATAAGATTAGAGAAATAAGATGCCATACTGATACTTATATGTATTCTTTCTTTCCTCGCACTATTCGGGATTGGAATGGGTGGGTTTAGGATTGGTGCTTAGCACCCTCTGCCACCCACAATGTTTGTGATTTGCAGAGTATGGATGTAGATGTAGAATTATTGATAACTTCAGCAGGTGGTTAGCAAAACATTTAAAGTGGCATTCCTGAACTCAGATGTCATTCATATATGGGATATGTTATTAGAATTTTTATAGTCTGAGATCGTTTCCATTTTCTTAATACCTCCAACTTAAAATTTTGTACATAATCTAATTTACTACTCAAATTTGGCACTATTTTCCAATATCAATCACGGTAATTGAAATTCAGAGGGGTGGGTGGGTGTTTGGGGGGGAGTTATCAGAAAAATTTGTGTTGGGCGTACATAGCAAATGGCTCTGTAGATGTTATCCCCCAGCATGTATGTAGAGGTTTACCACACAAAAAAGTATTTTAAACGAATTTGTTTCACAATCTATAAACCACGTCTTCCTATGAGATTTCATTCCAAATGATGCAAAAGTGGTGAAATTGCGAGACTGTTGGTAACAGAATAATGACCTCGATGTCGACGCGCCCTAAAACAACAACAACAAGAATAATGTAAATAAAAGTAAAAAGATTGCCAACTCATCCAAAACATTTTGGAATGTGTGTGTGTGTGTGTGTGTGTGTGTGTGTGTGTGCAGGGGGAGGGGCAGGGAAAGATGGAAGGTACCCAATTTTTGTCAGTATTTGTCTATAGATTTGTTTAGCACTCAGTAAAATACATTTTCTGTGAAATTTCAACAAAATCAATGAAAAAAACCGTGGCATTATGAGGTTGCAACATACCGGCAGATGGATGGTAGGACAGACAGAAATAACGGAACTGGGGGGGGTCAGTTAAGCTCATAATGTCTAAGGGACCCTAAAATGGTGATACACTGTTTTTACCTTCCTAAAAAACACGTTATCATAAGATTTAGCTCACTAGAATAAAGCATACATTGAAATCTATATTTAATTACTGAGATATGTTTACTAGCATTTTCTTCAACAAATCTCAAATAAAATTGATTTAAAACATTTGGAAAGACATCACACAGGAACAAATATTTTGTAAGTTTGATAATGTTTCACCTCATTCCATAGTTTGTGGAATGAAGTGCTGATTCTTCCCGATTCCTGTGTTTAGATTTCCTACCACATCATGATTAAAATTCTGTTTTCTCATCCTCTTCCATTTCATGTAGCACCAACACAATTATTCCAACAAGGAATAGTTTATCCACAAATGTTAACATTTTCTGTTCTCATATTTATTGGGAAACAGACTTTATTCAAGAAGTTGTGATTTTCAATGTTGTAGGTTAGAAAAACGGTGTTCAATTTTTTTAAAAAAGAATAAACAAATCTATACATTGACTGTTTTGTAACTTAATTTCAAATTGGTGAGGCAATTAATTAGTTTAAACGAAGCAAGTTTCATTAAATGGGCTAAATAAGTTATTTACAATTTTATTTTCATATTATTATTGCAACCATTTGGCTAAATTAACTTTGTTAGTTTTTGGTTCTAACATCCAATATACAGTACAGTAATTAATGTAGCATGTCTGATCCTATTGTTATGTTCTCGAAGACATCAATACAGTTGTAATCGCTGTTCTTGAAACTCCATGTCTCACAGCCATAGGAGAGAGGAAAGAAAAACCTAGTGTTTTAACCAGGCTGATCTTTGTGGTATTTATCATTGCCCTATTCTGCCAATTTTGGTAAATTTGTTCATGACAAAGTTTGACCTTCCTGTATCGCAGATCGTTGATCCAAGGTAGACAAAATCATCTAAAGTCTTTAGTTCACTTAAATGATCTGTGTGCTGGACCTGTATTGCTCAATCAATTACCATTAAATCTGTATTTGTTGAACTTAATCTCTAATCCACAGTCCAAAGTTATATCATTTATTCTTGCAGGAAAGTCTGCAATTTCAACTTCCCCCCTAGCAAGGAGAGTAGTGTCATTAGCTAAGTGCAGACTATTAATAATGCTCCCACCAATCAAATTTTCTCCACCCTAATCACTGAGAGCATTCCTTGCTATGTACTTGTGGAATATATATATTAAAAGTTGTGGGGACAAGGTGCAACCCTACCACCACCTTCAGAAGTCTACCTTCACATCTGCAGTGTGAGTGAAACACGGAACTTTTAACAGTGATACAGCTGTGCTTGAACATCAGATTAATCTAGAACCAGCCGTAAATACAATGAAGAGCCAAAGAAATGGGTACATCTGCCTAATATCGTGTAGGGCATAGGTGTCAAACTCAATTTTGCAGAGGCCGTATAATAAATTTAGAATGTGTAAGCGGACCAGATTCAAATTTAAAAAAATGTACTGAATTATTATAACATTTTATTTATTTAATTGTATAGTATATAATATAAGGTTGTTAAAAATCTTATCAAAGTTATAAAAGAGGGTAGTTATTTTGAGCTCGAGGAGCCAGATACATGATTTATCTTGTTTTTGACAAGCTCATTGATGTCAGGTATCATATTTGTTGTAATTATTTTAAGAATTGATTGGAGATGTTCATTCGTAAGTCTTGTGTGATGTTTGTTCGTATTTATTTTCATGACGGAAAACATCTGCTCACATAAATAGGTGCTACCAAACATGCTCAGAATGCGTGCTGCATGCGTTTTTAATTCTGGGTAGTTATCCAAACTCTTGAAATATTGTGTATAAAATGTAAGAGCGTTAACCTCTTTAAATTTTTCTTTCAAAATACTGTCCGATTGAAGATCTATCAAATCCATTTGCAAATGAACTGGTGCCTGTGAAGCTTCAAAATTAAATGGATTGTTGAAAATTGGGAATTCCATTTCATTCATTTTGTGGAAGTCTTCAGAAAGATTGTTGAATTCCGTGATCAGATTTTGCAGAAGTTGAGAATAGTGATCCATTTTTTTTTTTTTTTGTTCACTGTGCCAAACGATTTTAAAATGAGGGGAAATGATCCAAAGTTTGATTTTTTACCTGATTTTCCCACAGCCTCAACTTTGTTTCAAATGCTTGAATACATTTGAGTGACAATCAGATTTTTACCCTGTAACTTTACATTCAGATCAGTCAAGTGTTTATTCATATCTATCAAAAAGGCACAATCAACCCACCAGTCATTGTCATAATCAATTGGGTTGCCATTTTCTAAAATGAAAGCTTGAATAGGGTCACGTAATGCAAAAAATCTTTCTAAAACTACTCCTCGACTGAGCCAACGAACTTCGGTGAAATAAGGGACATCAGAAAACTTTTCGTCCAAATCTTGTAAAAACTGCCTGAACTGTCGGTGATTTAGTCCTCTGCTCCTTATAAAATTTACTATTTTAATTAAAGGTTGTATGACATGGTCCATTTTTAAATGTTTGGATGCCAATGATTCCTGATGAATTATACAGTGAAATCCTACAAAATTCCCTGATGTTTTCTGTTTTAATTTAGTTACAATGCCCGAATGTTTGCCAGCAATGACAGGAGCGCCATCCGAAGTTGTGCTGCTAAGTATATTCTAGTCGAGTTCATATTCTGCTATCAAATGCTCAACTGCAAAATAAATATCATTTGCTGTTGTAGTACCTGTCAATGGAACGCACTTTAATAGTTCTTCAGTTATTTCAAAGTTAATACCTCATATAAAAACAGCAAGTTGAGCTGTATCAGCTCATCAACAGCCAGTGAAAAGTTTGTATATTCCTTAATTTTCTCCTTCAATTCAAGAACCAAATTTTGAGATAAATCATTTATTCTTGAAGCAACAGTACTTCTTGACAGCGAAATATTTTGAATTATTGACTTTTCAGATGGAAATGAAACATCAGCAACTTTCAACATACAGTCTTTAATAAAATCACCATCAGTGAAAGGTTTTGATCTCTTCGCGATTTCTAATGCAATAATAAAACTTGGTTTCAGGGCATCTTCGCTCTCAGTATTAGGTTTAGTAAACATCGATTGTTGACCTTGAAGTTTAGATTTTAAAGATGATAATGTGTCCATTCTTATTTTTTCAGTGTAACAATCGAATTTTGATTTATGATTCGTATCATAGTGTCTCTTCAAGTTAAACTCCTTACAAACAGCAACTGTTTGATTGCAGATCAAACACAGTGGTTTACCTTTCCACTCTATGAAAAAATATGCAATTTCCCATTTAGACTCAAAAACTCTGCACTCACTATCAACTTTACGTTTTTGTGACATTATGCCAAAATCGTAACAATTATGGAACTCGACACAACAATTATGGATATCGCACATGCAAAACACAAACAAATGCACAATACCTTCACAATCGACTCAACTGACTCACGTCGCGCCGACGCACTCCTTTTGTATTGATAAGGAAGGTTCTAGTCTAGACTCGAAGCGCGTGCAAGATTCCGCTTGTTACTAAGAGATGGCGTTACTGTCTATCTCTCTCGCTTGTCTAGGCACACGCTGCCCTTGTAATTACTTATAAATGTAATGTGCGCATTTTAAAACTTCCGTAGAGAAATCGAGTGAAGTCTAAAAGCTCTAAAAAACACGATTCTTCTTTCTGTGTCACATTGCGATCGCGGGCCGTAATGATAGGGCCCAGGGGCCGGATGCGGCCCGCGGGCCATATCTTTGACATCACTGGTGTAGGGCATCCGCAAGCACGCAGAAGTGCCGCAATACGACGTGGCATGGACTCGACTAATGTCTGATGAAATGCTGGAGCGAATTGACACCATGCAGCCTGCAGGGCAGTCTGCAAATCCGTAAGAGTACGAGAGGGTGGAGATCTCTTCTGTATGACACATTGCAAGGCATCCCAGATATGCTCTAGAATGTACATGTCTGGGGAGTTTGGAGGCCAGCGGAGGTGTTTAAACTGAGAAGAGTGTTCCTGGAGCCACTCTGTAGCAATTCTGGACGTGTGGAGTGTTGTCCTGCTGGAATTGCCCAAGTCTGTCGGAATGCACAATGGGCATGAATGGAGGCAGGTGATCAGCCAGGATGCGTATGTATGTGTCACCTGTCGGAGTCATATCTAAACATGTCACTCCAACTGCACAAGCCCCATCATTACAGAGCCTTCACCAGCTTGAACAGTCCCCTGCTGATATGCAGGGTCCATAATTCATGAGGTTGTCTCCATACCAGTACACGTCCATCCACTCGATACAATTGGAAACGAGACTTATCAGATGAGGCAACATGCTTCCAACCATCAACAGTCCAAGTTCAGTGTTGACGGGCCCAGGCGAGGCTTAAAGCTTTGTGTCGTGCACTCAGCAAGGGTACACGAGTGCGCCATTGGCTCTGAAAGCTCATATTGATGATGTTACATTGAATGGTTCACACGTTGACACTTGTTGATGGCCCAGCATTGAAATTTGCAGCAATTTGCGGAAGAGTTGCACTTCTGGCTTGCTGAACGATTCTCTTCAGTCGTTGATGGTCACGTTCTTGCAGTATTTTTTTCTGGCCGCAGCAATGTCAGAGATTTGATCTTTCACCAGATTCCCGATATTCACGGTACACTCGTGAAATGGTCATATGAGGAAATCCCCACCTTATCGCTACCTCAGAGATTGTTTGACGCATCTCTTGTGCGCTGACTGTAACACCACATTCAAACTCACTTAAATCGGGATAATCTGCCAATGTATCAGCAATAACCCATCTAATACCTGCGCCAGACACCTGTTGTCTTATATAGGCGTTGCCGACCGCAGTGCCGTACTCTGAGTGTTTACATCTCTCTGTGTTTGCATATGCATGCCTATACCAGTTTCTTTGGCTCTTCAGTGTAATACCATACAACAAAGTCAAAAGCTTTTTTCATAGTCAAGGAAGCAAAAAGCTAACAAGCACTTCCTATCATCCTAGCATAAGTTTAAATTCAAGTTTATTTCAATTTAGTTCACTATTCAAGTTATATCCAAAAGTGCACCTAAGGTTAAAGAATTGGCAAAATATGCAAAATAAACTCTAAGAAGTTAAATAAAAATTTATAAAGAATTAACTGTACAGCACTGAAAGTAATAATAATTTACACATTTTAAGTATTGTTGCTATTTTCTTGGTCTGTAGCTATTGCTTTGTTCCCTTGGCTTGGAACTATGAATAAAAAAACAGTATATAAACCGATTTCCACAGCTGATTAACATACATAATAATTCTGAAGGTAATTGATATAAAATTTGAATCACTGATGCAGTAATGTAGGTAAAAGCTAAGCTTGTTTCATTTTATGACCTTTCCTCTCCACTTACTTAACAAATGTTTACTTACATTGATGAGCCAAAACACTTGACCACAGTCCATCGCAAGACTGAATGCTGTTTGTTGATAATGTGGGTACGCCGTGTGGTGAGAAAAGAGCAGCGATGCATGGGAAGTCATTCTAGTGATAATATGTGTGGCAAATGGGAAAAGCTATTGACATAAGTGACTTTGACAAAAGGCAGATTGTTATGGCCCAATCCCTGGGAACAATCGTCTTAAAAATGGCAATGCTGTTTGGTTGTTTGCATGTTACTATAGTGAGTAGTGTCACGCAAATTGCTGTCTACTAATGCTAGAACTTGCTCAGTTATTCCTATATGGATAAATGTAGGCTTGGTGGAAAATGAACGCTTGGCAATACAAAAATAGCGCACAATGTCTTCCTCAAGCATGCTGCACAACAAGAATGGAGATAAGAGAAAACGAAATAAGATTGTACGGCAGGGGAACTATCAAAACTAAGTTTATCAACGACTTCTATCAATATTTTGGGTATATTCTATATTGAGCCATCACAGATATGATGTGTAATGTGTATGTGTTTAGTAAACATATGTAATGAAAGTATTAAAAACCGTGAAATCAGAACACAATGTAATGAAAACTATAACATCAATAAGTTATCTGCAATTAGTGAAATACATAATGTACACTCTGAATCCACATTTAGTGCATTATGGTTTATATAGAGGCTTCAAATAAATGTGATGTCTTGTAAGGGTTTATATCAATGTACAATACTGAACACACTTTAATGGCATAACTGATACCACTCTCACACATGATTGTAAATAATGAAAATATCTACCATATATTCAGGACAAAGACTGTTCCACTTTTCTGAAATGATGAAGCCAGCTCTGCTGAAAACCCGCTCACTTTCAGTACTTGCACTGTAGTAGTTTTAGACATCTAAGCGTACTTTTCTTGCTCTCAATATCCACTTAGTAAGAACATATTCATCATCATCACTGGAGGACAAATTTATTAATTTATTCTCCTCTATTTAAGAAACTCAAGTTTCTATTTTATATTTGGAGGACAAGAGGAGTTTACTTCAGGTTGATTTGAATTAGAGGCCATCTATAGATACACAAAATACTTAGCTAAATATGCGATTGAATGATTGACGACAAGAATTATACATCTTCCCTATCAGTACACACCATTCTAACATGATCTTCTGCAGA
Source organism: Vandiemenella viatica (assembly GCA_031002005.1). NCBI lineage: Eukaryota > Metazoa > Arthropoda > Insecta > Orthoptera > Morabidae > Vandiemenella > Vandiemenella viatica. The sequence goes on from CM061921.1 coordinate 109,219,826, forward strand.
GTGCATATCTGGATGACTGAATAATCGGCATAGAAATGTTGATATGAAGTTCAATCTGCTGACTTTTTCTTTTTCACTAACTTAAAGTAGTGCCCCATCTAAGTATCTGAATTTTCTTAAAATAAAAGTATACAGTCTTATAAAATGACACAACAGCACCTAGAAAATAACAATAAGAAGAAGAGACATACTCCACATTCTTTAATTTTTCAGTTACTTGAACCGAGAGAGTTCCAGTGTCACTTCGTCCCCACACAGCATGTGAATAACAGACAAAGTTTACCATCAGGCTCGAGCTTACAACCAGGCTCGGTCCTCTGTACAGCATTTCTGGCATTTGGCCAGCAGTGGTAACACTGGAAGTGATAAGCCGAGCGAGCTAGACAGCGTTTGCAAGACTCTATTATTGAGTATATATGGAAAGTTATTGGTGGACAGTGAAACCATGAGTAGGCGGCAAAGTGGTGGACATCCACGACTCATCACAGACCGTGGAGGTCATAGGCTCTGTAAAGCAGGATAGATGGTGATCTGTGGGATATCTGACAACAAAGTACAATGCTAGTTGCAGGCACAAGTGTTTCAGAGCACACAATTCAGTGCACATTGTAGGACACGGGGGTCCGCAGCAGATGGCCAGTGTTCATAAGCTGACCAGACATCATCAATTACGTCTTCGTGGGTGTACCGCCGGATAGTGTTTTGAAAACACTATCCGGCGGTACACCAACGAAGACTTCATTTCAAGCATACGCCGGGAAAGTCTCCGTTCTTACAGCATCAATTACGATTGCAGTGGGCACGAGAGTGAGACTGGACTGTGGATCAAAGGCAAACGTGTCACCCGGTTAGATGAATCATGTTTCTTACTACACCAGGTTGATGGTTGTGTCTGGATACACCATCTTACAGGCAAACAGCTGCTCGAAACATGCACCCAGCCGTGGATGCCGGCCTGTGGGGACATTCACTTGGGCTTCTATGGGACCTGTGGTAGTGATTCAACTCACTACGACAGCTGTGAAGTTTTTGAAAATTACGGTGGACTATCTGCATCTCTTCACGATGCAATTCACCCGTGATGGTGATGACATATTCCAGTAGGATAACTGTCCTTATCACAAGGTCAGAATTGCACTACAGTGATTTAGGAGCATGATAGTGAACTTGCATTGATGCCTTGACCACCAAATTCACCTGGTCTCAACCCGACAGAAAACATTTGGAACACTATAGTGTGCCAACTTTTCACTCACAAACCAAGAGCCAATAATTTAAGGAAATTGCATGACCTGTGCATAGACATCTGGTGCCTGATACCTATGGAAACCTACTAAGGACTTTTCAAATCCACGCCACACCAAATCACTGTTGCACTGCATTCCAAAAGGTGGACCAAACGCTATCAAGCAGATATTTATAATATTTTGGTTCATCAGTGTAAATTCAGTTCAACTTTTTTTTATTGAACCAACCAAAAACAGATTTAATCACAACAAATTAAAATGGATTAAAAACATATATTAAAACTCACTCATATTGTCATTGCGGTCAATATTATCTCCATCCTCAGACATATAACCAGGTGGAGGTGTTTCAGTAGCTGGCAACGTAGGTGTAGCGGGCAGTCCAGGGTGTGGAGGTGGTGGGGATGGTGTGAAAGAAGTGTTCTCAGGCACAGAAGAAGACACGTCACCACGTTCGTTTTCTGGATTAGCAACTGATGTGGATGTTGAAATGCTAAACACTTCTTCACCTGAGGTTGGATGGCGTGGTACCAAAATCGCAGGTAATGCTGCAAAATGTAAATGAAAAATAAATTCCTCCTAATTTTCAGGTATAACTCACCAGTACCTTGCTGTTATAATGTAATAAATGTTTCAAAATAGAATCTATTTAATAGTATTACTAACCAAATTAAAGTATAATTTATAGAGACACTATACATGTTTATATAAATCTTGGAAGCAAATACCCATATACTACAAATTGGCTGCCTTAAAAATGTATGTATTTACTACAAAAATTGTACCTGGTGTCTCTATTCGTTGATAGTGGTAGGGATTGACACAGACCTCATCCCGTTTTAAGTTAAAAGCATATTCGCATGCTTCAATAGCACGAAGTTCGTGATGGGACTGGAGTTCAGGCCAGCGCCACAGTCTGCAGTAGATAACATGTGGCAATCCTTTACGATGAGAAACTTGAAGTCGTCCATCCAATGATCTGCAACAACCAATATGGTATTCTGTGAAGATAAACACACGTTGATTATAAAGAATGACGTATAACAAAAATTTACAGATCTGCGTAAGTTTAGCTTCTTCATAATATTTTGCATCCTTGTGGTTCAGCCCTGGAAATGTTATTTTTCTTTGATTAGCAAGTTATGTCTCTAATCTACTATGTACTAAAGATTTGTAGGAAAAACAGACTGTGAAATATATACTTAACTTGGGATCATGGGCTAAAAAAAAATAATAGTAAAAATAAAACAAATAAAAATTAAAAATATATGAATAAAAGAAGCAAATTAGTGAAGTGTGAGTTTTGAGCATTAGTTTTCATTTTATTACATTTGATGTAATTAGAGCTTGAATCGAAGTGTGGGTTAAGAAGGAAGAAACCACACCAGCATCTGCCCAGAGTTATTCAGCAAACCATGGAAACCCACTGAATGCTAGACCAGAATATTAGCCACTCACCCACCAGGTTTGGTATTATTGTTAATCATTTTTGCAGTTTAACATGCTCTGATCACAGGGAAATTTCTTCACTGGGATGGTGTTCACTCTAGTGAGTAGCTTAGGGCACAAAACATTAACGTATAATATTGAACTATTGATTCCTATCTGCCACCAACTGGCAGTAAATGGTTATAGCATTATAGGCCAGGAGCCCCCAAAGGGTCATTCAGGTTAAGAGCCCTTAAAAATTCCTGTAGTAAGGCTTTGCTTTCTGCATGTGAAGTAAACTACGATGATCCATGGTTCCAACTCCATGTAAAACTGTAGATTCCCTTACTAAGTAGGAGGGTGCATTGCACATCAAATAGAAACTCTGAGACTTCAGTAGTGGCTGAATGACCTTTTAGGGGCCTCTTAGGCAATAGTGGCATATGCATTTATTTACTTACTTCTATCAACTGGCAATTAACTGTGACTCATAGGAACATCCCTCAATGTAAAGAGGAGAGCTGCATTCACCCACACCATAACAAACCACCTCTAATTAAACACCTTAAGTCAAGATACCCATTGTGAGCACAACTAATAATGACCCTGCAAACGGGTTCCAGAATCAAAAGTGCAAAGGTAAACGTGGAACCAGCCACTGAATAATGGCAGTAAGTTCTTTGGAAAAACAACTGTTATACTGGGCAATCAATATAGGGGAAGGAATAACCAGCAATATGAATTTACAGTGTCACTGTGAACAAGTTACAACAAACTAAATAATATAATGAAATAAATAAAATAACCCAGGAAAATATTTCATACCAAATATTTACACTGAAGAGCCAAAGAAACTGCTATAGGCATGCGTATGCAAACACAGATATGTAAACACTCAGAGTACGAAGCTGCGGTCAGCAACGCCTATACAAGACAACAGGTGTCTAGCACAAGCATTAGATAAGTTACTGCTGCTACAATGGAAGGTTATCACGATTTAAGTGAGTGCTATAATCAGCACATGAGAAATGGGTCACAGCATCTCTGAGGTAGTGATGAGGTGGGGATTTTCCTATATGACCATTTCACAAGTGCACCGTGAATATCGGGAATCCGGTAAAAAATCAAATCTCCCAACATCGCTGTGGCTGCAAAAAGATCCTGCAAGAACGGGACCAATGTCTACTGAAGAGAATCGTTCAACGTGACAGAAGTGCAACCCTTCTGCAAATTGCTGCAGATTTCAATGCTGGGCGATCAACAAGTGTCAGTGTACGAACCACTCAACGAAACATCATCGATATGGGTTTTTGGAGTCGTAGGCCCACTTGTATACCCTTACTCAGTGCACGACACAAAGCTTTACGCCTCGCCTGGGCTCGTCAACACCGACATTGCACTGTTGATGGTTGGAAACATGTTGCCTCATCTGACGAGTCTCGTTCATAATTGTATCGAGTGGATGGACGTGTACTGGTATGGAGACAACCTCATGAATTCATGGATCCTGCATGTCAGCAGGGGAATGTTCAAGCTGGTGGAGGCTCTGTAATGGTGTGGGGCGTGTGCAGTTGGAGTGACATGGGACCCCTGATATGACTCCGACAGGTGACACATACATACGCATCCTGGCTGATCACCTGCATCCATTCATGTCCATTGTGCATTCAGACGGACTTGGGCAATTCCAGCAGGACAATGTGACACCCCACACGTCCAGAATTGCTACAGAGAGGCTCCAGGAACACTCTTCTCAGTTTAAACACCTCTGCTGGCCACCAAACTCCCCAGACATGAACATTCTTGAGCATATCTGGGATGCCTTGCAACGTGCCGTTCAGAAGAGATCTCCACCCCCTCGTACTCTTACGGATTTATGGACAACCCTGCACGATGCATGGTGTCAATTCCCTCCAGCACTACTTCAGACATTAGCCGAATCCATGCCACATCGTGTTGCAGCACTTCTGCCTGCTCGTGGGGGCCCTACACAATATTAGGCAGGTGTACCAGTTTCTTTGGCTCTTCAGTTTATAAGTCAATGTTGCACATTGCTAACCTTAAATGTGTGCGTTTTTTTACCTTTAATCAGATAAACACACCAATTCTGAAAACACATCCAGAATCATGGGCAACCAGATTGAAGCATTCCAAGAAAATTAATTTACCATACTATGTTTACCAGTGGATTTGTTTTCTCATCAATACAGGATAGATTGGTAAATTCTGGAAACCTAATATTTACATTAATTTGGTAGTTCAGTAGCACTATACATCATCAAACAGGACTGCAACTAATGCTGCACCAGTTAAATATGGTTTTATATCAGTTGTGTTCATTTTTTGTTTGTTTTTTTTTTGTTTTTTTTTGTAACTGCTTTACGTCTCATTAACATCGAGGTCTTTTAGAGACGGGAAAGGATGAGGGGCAAGGATGGGGGCAAGGAATGGGAAGGAATTCGGCCATGGCCTTTTGAAGGAAACATCCCGGCATTTGCCTGGAGTGATTTGGGAAACCATGGAAAACCCAAATCCGGATGCCCGGACGGGGATTTGAACCGCCATCCTCCCGAATGCGAGGCGAGAACGCTAACCGTTACACCGCCCCGCTCGGTGGGGTTGTGCTCATACCGATAACATAATATTTAGTTAATATACGAGTACAAACTATTTTAAGACCAGTAAAAAAATCCAAAAGATAACACAAGTATATAGCTGCTACCATGGCATATTAATCAACAGAATAAATTAAATATTTTGTTGTTTACGTTTACACTTATCGTTTCCACCATGTGTGTATGTTTTCAGTAAATTGAGCTTCCAGTTTATATAATTAGAATACAAACTTTAAGGGTTATAAGTCTTTATGCCTCAACGGTCCCAGCCTCGGCTGGATAAGCTGGGGCAATAAAACCTTTATAAATTCCTCTACATCCTCTTAGCTCTGCCAACAAATCTTCTTCCAAGATCACAAAGGTTATAGGCCTGTAGCCCCTGGAAAATACACCCCAACTGGGATATAGGGGACGGAATGGGTTTGTAGGTGAGCCTCTGGAACCTCAGAATTAGGACATTCCGTCTAAGGGAGACGACACATGCAGATAAACAGAAACATTACAGGGCCTAAGTGTGGTCACCCTGTCACGTGATCTACCAACTATGGGATGATAACCCATAATGGGGAAATCATCTTTCTATTCACAACCTTCACACAGAGGATAGAAGACTGGGCAGATCTTCTTTAGTGAAAAAAAAGTACCAATAATTTTGCAACTGGGAAGGAAATAACACTAAGGAACACCAGAAGCATGTGTAACAAAGAAACACAATTACAAAATAAATAAATGATAAGATAAATAGATATTGCTTAGTAGCAGAATCAAAAAAGAAAATGAAAGGTAACACAGAGCTAAATGATTATCCCATGGTTTATAGTAGCGTACCACAAGAGAGCCACATCAGCAGCAGTTATAATAATTAGGAAGCAGTGAAAATCTAGCATTGATACCTACATATGGATTATTAATCATATAGTGAAGCTCAGAATTAAAAGAAAGAGAGGATATTTGACATCATTTTGAGTATAAAGCCCAAAAGGAGGATTATTGGAAGACACACAGGTTTTTATGATATGCTGTGAGAATCCCTTGATGTTATCAATAAAAATCACTAAATAGTATACTGGAGTACACAGCTGCTTGAGTGGGGAACAGTCCCTTACAGAATGTAATGGGATCACATGGAGAGCAATTGGAAAAATGCTTACTGATTTTTGCAGCTTTAATAACTTGAGAATAACGAACCACTTTCTTCAGGCATAAAAATATAGACAGTTTTGCTATTCAGGAAAGGATTCACAAACTGGAAATAGCCTAACAAATGTCACGAGAGATCTAAAACAAAAAATGTATTTCACAAAACACCAAGATACGTCATTATGAAACAGTTCTGAAACCACTAGTTTGGAATGCATCCTTGTTCCCAAATCCTGATTAAGGCCTCTTGAGAGCGAAGCAGAAAAAAAAAAAAAATGACTAGAGAAACTATGGGTTCCAATTTCAAGAATGGCATCCATCAAAAGAGATCCAACAAAGTCAACAGCAAAATAGAGAAAATCACTTAAACAATCTGCAAAAGACAGGCACGATTCTACAGCCACCTCAAATGAATGGAGGAGAATAGACTAACAAACAAATCTTTATTTGATTCAAAACTCTAATGCCCTGGTTCGTAAATATTAAAGAAGACATTCATCTGATGGGATTAGAACCAAAAGATGCTTTCAATTGAGATCTTTTTTGGATGAAGTTCCCTTACTGGAAAGTTATTGGTTACTATATTTCACTGACCTCTGAATGGATCAAAATGAATACCAAACCAGAACAGCTTTCATTGCATATATCAACAAAGAAGCTAGAAAAAGTATTTGTACATTGGAAAATAAAAAGGTGCCACATTGTGTTGACCTAATCGCAGAACTTTCAAAGTTCTCATTAAATAAATTTAAAATACAAACTTTTGAAAACTGTTGTTGGTCATTTGGATATGTACCAGATGAATTGATTTTTTTTTTTTTTTTTGGTAACTGCTTTACGTCTCTTTTTAACATCGAGGTCTTTAGAGACAGGAAAGGATGGGGGGCAAGGATGGGGGCAAGGAATGGGAAGGAATTCGGCCATGGCCTTTTGAAGGAAGCATCCCGGCATTTGCCTGGAGTGATTTGGGGAAACCATGGAAAACCCAAATCTGGATGCCCGGATGGGGATTCGAACCGCCGTCCTCCAGAATGCGAGGCGAGAACGCTAACCGTTACACCGCCCCGCTCGGTCAGATGAATTGAATAATAGCTGCAGTGTGTCCATTATCAAATAAGGAGATAGGTTGAAAACTGAAAATTATCATACAGCATACAAGGTACACATGAAAATAGTGAAAAGGAAAGACTTAATAGCATAAGCTCTCATAAATGATGCACAGAATGTCTTCCAAAAGGAAAGACTGTGTACAGAGTGTTATATTCATCATGACAACTGATAATAATTAAAAAAAACAGAGAATTTGACATATCGACACACATAGCATTAATCAGTTAATAAAAAAAATAATTTGATTTAGTGAACAGAATGTGATTATTTAAGACTGTTAGACAAAAGTTACACCAGCATACACTAAGAGTAATACAAAATTTATATTATATTAATATTTCACAAGATTGTGAGCAGATTGAAACAATGCGAGGAGAGACAAAGAGCTACCTACTATCATGTCATAAGAAATATGTACATATTCATTTTAAGGATAATTACAGGGTACTGGATACAATGCTTTTCACTGATGATCAGGTGACTAGCTGAGATGGAGCATAACTTCAACAAGGGCTATACTTCATGGTGAAAATATCAAATGATTATGATTTGAAAATCTTCTCAGAGAAAATGAAAGTAATGATATGCAAAGGAAGTGAACCAGTCCATGCTTTTTGTAAGGCTTTATGCCTCATTGATGCTGAGGTCTTTATAGGTGGGATGGGACCGGGGACAAGGAACGGGAAATTCGGCCACGGCCTCACGAAGGAAGCATCCCGGCATTCGCCTGGAGTGATTTGGGGAGACCACGGAAAACCCAAATCTGATGCCCGGATAGGGATTCGAACCAGCGTCCTCCCGAATGCGAGGCCAGAGAGTTAACCGTTCACCCACCATGCTTGGTCAGTCCACATTAATATTGTTATTAATGACAAAATAATAGAACAAATGTGTATATTTAGCATATGACTTCAGCTTCACCTTGATCAATGATTTCTATAGAAAAATACAGAAATGTCAATACCTGTGCAGAGTTGTCAAAAGAAATTTTAAGAACACTAGACAAGACAATGATGAAATTTTATAAAGTAATCAAAATTACTTTATGAGTGCCAATCATAAACATGACAAAAAGTAATAAAAGTATCCGAGATGAGATTTTACTAAATACGAAAAGAAGGGAAAAAAATAAGGGAAGAACAGAAATTAACCTAAACGAGGAGATAATGAGATATAGGAAAAAACTAACAGAACACATAACACACATTGATGACACCAGAGTACCAAAGGTGATGCTAAATTACAAGCCAAAACTGAGAAGAACTGAGATCTGTCGGCCTAAGAAAAGCTGGACACTACAAAATATGTGAAAGATGAAAAATCCATGTATTTTTTACAATTTGATAATGATGAATATCAATCAAAACAAATGAAAATACGAGGTGCGGCTAGAAAAAAATGGGACTGGTTTTCTGTGAGATAAACCGTGCGAGCCTCAAGGTCAAACGCCTGACATCCCCCCTCCACATTCCTGCCAGTTGGACGAGCTTAGCTTGCTCAGTCGAGTCTCAGCCTTCGTTCATATTGGACCGTGTGTATGCCGCTCGTCGGAAAAATGGTAGGCGTCTTAATTGAGCAACGTGTCAACGTGAAATTTTTAGTGAAGCTGGGTAAATCCGCAACAGAGATTTATTCTCTCTTACAACAAGTGTATAGGGAAGAATGTATGTCACGTACACACATTTTTGAATGGTGTAAGCGTTTCAAAGAAGGGAGAGAAGAGATTGAAGATGATCCGCGCCCAGGACGTCCTTCAACTTCGAAGACGGATGAAAACATCGAGAAAATAGGCAAAGTAATCCGTCAAGATCGCCGATTGAGTATCTGTGCAGTTGCCGAGATTGTGGTAATTGACAAAGAATCGGTTCGGCAAATATTACATGAAAATTTTAATATGAGAAAAGTGTGTTCCAAAATGGTGCCAAGAATCCTCATGCCGGAACAAAAGGAGTTACGGATGGGAATCTGTTCTGACATGTTAAAAAACATTAGGGAAGATCCTGGACTGTTCGAAAGAGTTATTACGTGTGACGAATCATGGTTTTTTACCTATGATCCAGAAACTAAGTGGCAATCAATGCACTGGAAGAGTCCGAATTCACCACGAAAGAAGAAAGTTCGAATGTCCAAATCAAAATTCAAGGCCCTGATGATTGTTTTTTTTGACATCCATGGAATTCTGTATGTAAATTGGGTTCCTGAAGGTCAAACCGTGAATAAAGAATACTACCTTGGGGTTTTGGCCACCCTCCGTGAGCGAGTGCAAAGAAAGCGACCAGAGTTGTGGAAGAACAAGTCGTTGATTCTTCATCAGGACAATGCCCCAGCCCACACTGCACTGGTGGTTAAGACATTTTTGGCCAAACATGGGATCCCTGTGTTGGATCATCCACCCTACTCACCATGTGATTTTTTTATGTTCCCAAAAGTAAAGGAAGTGTTGAAGGGGATCAGATTCGAGACTGTGGAAGCTGTGAAGCAAAAAGCGACGGAGACTATGAACATGCTAACAGAAAATGACTTCAAACACTGTTTTGAACAGTGGAAAATTCGAATGGAAAAGTGTAGGGATAGTGGAGGGGAGTATATTGAAGGTGATAAGGTAAAAGTTGTAAAGGAAACAAAATAAAAAGAGTTACACTAAAAATCCCGTTTTTTTCTAGCCGCACCTCGTATAGCTAAAAAGTAAGCAAAGCAGGTACACAAATAGGGTAAAATAAATTTTTATGTTTTGTTTATAAGGTCGTTAGTGCTTGTAGGTTGGCAACTTGCTATTCTAGGAAGAGATGAAAATACCAAGTACGAGTATATATCAATAAACTAGGAAAGGAAAGTGATGTGAAATAAATCAATGGAATGGTACTTCAGTGGTGATCTGCATAGTGCCTTGGAAGAGAAGGTCATTGCAAAAAACAATGTGTTACAAAACTGAATCATCATCATCATCATAGAATGTTTCCACTTTTTTGTTTGTTTAGTATGTCCTCTTTCCGAGGATGAGCAAGGCTCCATCCACTACCGGCTTGTTGGGTCTGCTGTCTCAGTTTTGATGGAGGAGTAGACTTGACAAAATCTCTCCATAAAGTGTATAACTCGCGTTCTGTGTGATTATGTATTTTTGTTTGTGAAATTTGTAATTCATAAGTCAGAGATTTGGGACCATCCCAGCATTTGCCCAATTGCCTGAAGTGATTGTGGAAAACTGTCTAAAAACCATAATCAGGATGGTGAACACACTCTTCCTGGTCCAGCACTGTGCAAATTAACACAAACAGCCATACCAGTGGGTTGCTGAGACATTAAACATAGTAAATCACAGACAACAGTGCTTAGACAGGTCAAATACTGTTATGCTGTGTGAGACTCGCTACAAAGGATAGGTAGACACACTGCAAAAGGGTACTGAATCCTTACACAATTTATTGATGAAAAATTATACTACATTTACTTGCTCAGAGGATGTTGACTGAATATGACAAACTTACAGAAAGGTACAATGTAGTGATGACTTGGATTTAAGAAGGGTTGTTTCCAGAAGTTCTCCTTTGGTCATCCTGTTCTGATTTTTGATGATTTTCCCCCCCCCCCCCCAGTACACTCCTTGCAAATGATGGATTGGTTAGCAGGAAATAGTTGATGGGCAACTTCTTCCTTATCTCACCTCCCACAACATATTATGTCTACAGTAAAGCATCCTGTGCTTCACACCAATGCGTAACTGGTAATAGTGTTAAGCATATACTATTCAGACGTCCCTTCAATGATTTTAGGAGACCACTGTAAACTGATCTGGATGATTAGATGGGATTAAAATAAGGGTTCTCCCTGAATAGAATGTTAAAAGATATTACTGTTTACCTTGATTTTCAAGCATTATCTGCGCTTTGTCAATAAAAGTCAATGGCGGATCAAGGAATTTTCCTAACCGGCGCAAAAATAGAGACTGCCACCCCTTCCAACATTATTTTGGCACACCCACTGTTGCCACCCCGACTGTCACCACCACCGATTATCCCCTATTGTTGCCGCAATATAAATTTGCCATCCTCCGAACACGATTTTACCATCCCCTTCAAGTTGCCACCCGGGGCAAGTGCTCCGGTTTGCCTCTCCCTAGATCCGACACTGATAAAATTGATATGTTTGTATGAACTGGCTATTCTACTGAGCACATAACAGCACATTCTACTTAACGAGATCAGCAAGCTGATGAAAACTGACAAGAAACTTTATCTGCTTTTAATTATGAGGAAGGCACCTTTAGCCAATATAAGAAGGGAAACTAAAATCAGATGTGCTGTATGATTAAGTTTAACAGCAGCCATGCCACAGTATATTATTTTGTCAGACAGTAAACAAGATACTGGTTGAAGGCGAAATGTAGCTCCTCCATAAAGATACAGGATTTCAAGAGGCACTGCATCACAGGGGGCTGTGAAATCAGTGATGAAAATAAAGTACATCTTTCATTTTATGCCATTGCAGACAGTGAAATAACTCAGAGTAAAACACATATCTCTGTATAATCAACATTAAGTCATCAGCCAAGGTCATTAAAACAGACCAATGCTTATATTGTGCACTGTGACCTGTACAATAGCGGAAAAAAAATTAAAAATAGTCCGTATGGGTTGTATACCAGAGCTTGCATTATAGTCCTATATTTTATTGTCCTGTATGATAGCAAACTTGATACCTTCAGCTAAACTGCTGTGATGTGTGACAGGCTAAAAAACTGCATAAACCAAGTTTTTTGGCAATTTGTATCACAAGCAATGTACAAATCTCCTGAAATAACTACTGTTAAATAAATAAACACCATGAAACTAAAATTAGCCAGTACAGAAAGACAAGGACAATCCTGTTTCTAGCTTTATCATAGATGGAACCAAATAATGCAGCATTAGTACAAGTCACAAATAATGTGAACATAAGGGTTTATATCATAAATTGAGTTCAGCTATACAGAAATATGCTACGATTATCACAATATGGAATGTTAGACTTTGTGAGAAGACTCCTGAAATGAAAATCTTGTTCATGAACTCAAGTACTATAGTGGTCTGAACAGGGTTGGGAGAAGGTACAAGAAGGATTTTGGTCACATCTTTTGAAGGAATCAATCATCCTGAGACTATACTATAGAAACAATGGGACACTGAAATCTGGATTGCCCTTCTGTGTCCTCCCAATGTTAACTACTCATCTGCCAAGCTTAGCCACACGATAATATTCTGTACAGGAAAAAATTAACTTTCTTATGACATACAATGATTTCCCCCCCCCCCCTTATAGCTTTATTCCTCATTGACATCGAGATCATTAGAGGCGGGATGGAACTGGGGACAAGGAACGGACAGGAATTTGGCCATGGCCTTTTGAAGGAAGCATCCTGGCATTCACCTGGAGTGATTTGGGGAAACCATGGAAAACCCAAATCTGGATGCTCGGAAGGGGGTTCGAACCTGTGTCCTCCTGAATGTGAGGCCAGAACATTAACTGTTCACCCACCATGCTTGGTTTATTTGTTCTTACTGCACAGAAGAATCTATACAATAATCTGTAGGTGAGGTGGAGAATTTTCTGTCCATACTCACAGAACTTTCCAGAGAGCTATGGAGGCTAGAAAATTTAGTTAAAGAATGTCATGAAAGATGCCGTACGTGTAGAAGTATGACATACAAGCAGAAACAGAAGACAGCTATGGTCTCCAAAGCAGGACTTATGTGTAAAGACTCAGAGTTACATCAGTTTTCAATTACATTTCTAGTTTTATTTCAACTGACAAAGTAGACTGAGATTATTGTGCTTATTCTGTGTCAATTTATCTTCAATTATGATTTTATTTTGCCTGACTTGATGCCTCATCATTGTTGAGGTCATTAGAGGCAGGAAAGGATGGGGGGGACAAGAAACTAGAAGGAATTCGAACATGGCCTTTTAAAGGAAACCCAGGGCTGACATTAGGGTGGGGGGAAGGACAAGTGGGGCAAATGTACCACAGGCTCGCTGGCTGATGGGGGGGAGGGGAGCCCGATGACCGGCTGTAAGGGCTCCATGGCCCAAGAATCCGCTAATGGTAGCCCAAGCATGAAAATCCTAGCGCCGGTTCTGAAGGAACCACCTGGAGTGATTCCAGGAAACCATGGAAAATCGAAATCTGTATGACCAGACGAGGATTTAAATACCATGTCCTCCTAAATGCTAAGACAGAGCATTACTACTGGATTGCTTATAATTATGATGACCTGATCAATTTCTACACAACAATAATTATCATAACACAACATAGGGTATCAAAAAATAGTTATTGTTTCTTGCAAGCAACTTACCTTTAATGACCACTTTAAAAACTTTAACATTTGTTGATTGGAGTGGTATAAAAGAAGCCTGAGCAACAAAATTTCTCACATGTAGACTTATATGGTACAATGGAAAGGTGGCGATGTGTTTGTATGAACTAAATTTTATCAAGGATGAAGTTTCTTAGCTAATACACTGAAGAATAACCTTGAGAATTCCAAACCTACCCCAGTTAAGACAACAGGCAATTGACTGAAGTTCTCAACAATAGTTTATTATTCATCTCAGCATAATGGAAGAATTAGCAAAAAAGAAACATAAGAATGAAAACTTCTGAATAAATTAAGATAAATCACTAGAGCTAGAAGTCATATCAATTACTAGTTTTCAAGATTTTTTCTTGGCTGATTGTCTTGGTATTCCTGCTAATAAGGCTTATTTGAACAGTGAAATAATTTTTCTGTAATAACAATAAGAGAAAATAATTTTACTTCATAATGTGTATTAAACTGGAATTATATAGAAAATGTGTAGTTGGATTTTAGCCTTATGTAATACATATGATCCTGATAACCAATCAGGGGACTGTGGGTACTTTTCTTCCTACCTTGCTGCCCATGCACGTTTCCTAGGTGACTGGCAATAATCTATAGAAACATTTCCATTAATTCCAAGAGAATAGGGACAACACGGTTGCTACTGTTGAGGAGAACCCTGATAACATGAACAGTGAACCAGTCATTTTAGGGCTTCAAGGTATGTTGATAGCATGGTACTCTTAAACTGGTGAGAACACAGTCAAAATCAGGAAATAAAACCATAAGACCAACTGCCAGGAGGTCAGGTTTACTACAACTAAGATTAAAATATCAAAAGATATAATCTTCAACAGGATGTAAATCAAAACACACTTCAAGGGGCACCTTAATTGTGTGAATGTCATATAGCATCATACTCAAAATAAATAAAATAAAGGGGCACCCTTAGCTGAAGAGCAGCAAATAAAAATATTTAAATGGAAAAATATACAAGAGAACTGGTTGAAACAAAATTACATGGAACTGGCCAGGACTTTAAAAGGGAGTAAAAACGTCATTTCTCCTAGCAGATGGTATGAGCTGCTCCACAGCTACACAGGACTGACCTGTGAGAAGGTATTTCACTTGACTTCCAGCCACTGTCTTTGCTAAAAGCAACAAGATCAGGGAAGACTTAGGGACTGAAAAGAAGTCTGTCCCGACATTGCTAAACTGACAACTTTGCCTTGTTTCCAGTTTGTCACATAACCAGATATCAAGCAGAATAAAATCTCCTACAGGACTTTTAGCTGCTTAACGTCTCTTTAACAGCGAGGTCTTTAAGAGACGGGAAAGGATGGGTGGCAAGGAATGGGAAGGAATTTGGCCATGGCCTTTTGAAAGAAAGCATCCTGATATTTGCCTGGAGTGATTTGGGAATCCTACTGGACTGAAGGGGATGCTAAATGCACATTTGCAACAGCCTGTATGCAGCTAAGAGAGTAACAACATATAAGAGATTGGGAAATATACACAGTTTCATATGTTGTGGTGCCTTTAATGCAACAGAGCACTAGGAAACAAACATTACAACTGCTGTCTAGCTTAAGCTATGATGCTTGACAGCACATTACATCAGGCCTTGCATTCAGAAGGACATGGGTTCGAATACCAGTCCGGCCATCCAGATTTGGGTTTTACACGATTTCCCCAATTACTCCAGACAAATGTCAGTTTCTTCAAAAAGGCCACGGCCAAAGTCCTTCCCATTTTTTGCCTCCAGCCCTTTCCTGCCTCTAATGACCTCAATGAGTTGTAAAGCCATAAGCAAGAAACAACAACAACAGGACATTACAGAGCTCCCTACTCCACCAGCTTGTTTGGACCTGTTGCTAGATAATAGGTTACAAGTGTGATGTTAAAGCACAAATTAATAAAAACAGTGCCAGTGATACAAATTTTGTTGTACTGTATCAGGTCTAAAAATTATTTTTGTGCATCTTTATAAGCCACAATGGAAAATTAATCAAACCTTAGCTACTGGAAACACAGTAATAAATTTCTAAAATGACTTTTGTATAGTAATTGCCCACGTCACCAAACAGTCCAGACAAGGTTATATAGCATCGGCTCCCTCCCCTGCCCGGGCTACCTTCTTGGCCTTAAGTTGAAGACGTTTCTCAGATGACAAGTCAACATGTATTTTATTTATTTTATTTTTATTTATCAATCTTGTTCCATGGATCCCTGCTGAGGAAGTACCTCTGGGATGTGAAACATGTCATTGTTGATACATATACACATAATATGAGTCATATCATAGTAAATATATATATATATTTTACAAATACAAGAAATAATAATAAACATACATTTTTGCAACTGAGTTTTGCAAATGTCATAATGAGTACAATTAATTATTTTCTTCAAATTCTTGAATGGAGTAGGAGTTGCCAATAAGATAATCTCTAAGTTTTTGTTTGAATACATCTTTATTATCTGAAAGCTGTTTTATACGATTAGGTAGTTTATTAAACAGATGTATGCCAGAATAATGAACTCCTCTTTGTACTAATGACAGAGATGTTTGTGTTTTATGCAAATTATTTCTGTTTCTTGTATTGAAACTGTGTACCTGTGAATTAGGTGTAAACAGGTTAAAATTTTCTATGACAAAGCTCATGAGAGAATATATATACTGAGAATACATTGTAAGAATATTGAGTTTCTTAAAGAGTTGTCTGCAAGAAGTTCTTGGTTTTACCCTACACAGAAACCTAATAGCTCTTTTCTGTGCTATGAAAACTTTTTTACTTTGTGAAGAGTTTCCCCAAAAAATTATGCCATATGACATTACTGAATGAAAATATGAGGAGTACACCTGTTTCATTAATTCTAGATCTGCTGTTAGAGAAAGTGTTCGTATTGCGAAGGTGGCACTACTTAACTTTGCCAGTAGTGTAGTGATATGATCATGCCAACAGAGTTTCTGATCTATTTTAATACCAAGAAATTTTATACTCTCTGTTTCTAAGATTTTGTTGTTATTATAGTTTATACATATATCTGGCTGTGCATAGTTTTTTGTTTTAAACCTAATATAATGTGTTTTTTCAAAATTTAATTTTAATGAATTTGCCTTAAACCAATTTGCTACTACTCTAAGTACTTCATTTACATTAAATTCTATAGTACTGTTTGGTGTTTTACGCACAGTCAGGTTAGTGTCATCTGCAAATAAAACACTCTTAACTTTGTCAGATAAATTTCCAGGAAGGTCATTGATGTATAACAGAAAGAGGAGGGGACCTAAGACAGAGCCTTGTGGAATTCCATGTTTTATTTTCTCCCAGTCTGATGAAGCATCTTTACTTATTTTAGAATCAAAAATTGAAACTTTTTGCATTCGGCTTTCAATGTATGATTTAAACCATTTACCTGCGGTCCCAAAAATACCATAGTATTCCATTTTTTTCAAAAGTAATTCATGATTTACACAGTCAAATGCTTTTGCAAGATCACAAAATATTCCTACAGGATTCATTTTATTATTCAGTTCCTCAAATGTGTTATTTAAAAATGAATATATAGCCATTTCTATGGATGATCCTTTTTTGAACCCAAATTGTGAATTAGTTAGGATATTATAGTGTGTAACATGTTTTATTACTCTACTATACATGACTTTTTCAAAAACCTTTGAGAATGTTGAAAGTAATGAAATGGGACGATAGTTTTCTACACATGATACGTCTCCTTTTTTAAATAATGGTTTTACAACAGCATATTTTAGTCTATCGGGAAAAACACCTTGTATTAAGGATTCATTAGAAATGTGAGCAAGTACATGACTGATACAGTCTGAACATCTTTTCAGTAATTTACTTGAAATATTGTCATAGCTGGAAGAATTTTTAGGTTTTAATTGTTTAATGAGTTTATTTATTTCTGAGACTGTTACTGGTGGCAATTTCATCTCCACAAAGCTATTTGGGAAAGCAGTCTCAAGAAGCCTTAGAGCATTATGTGGGGATTGCTTTTCTATGCCTAATTTATCTACTACTGACGTAAAATGTTTGTTAAATATTTCACAAACCTCCCCTACTTCGCTATACACATGTCCATTTTGTTCTATTTTTATGTCTTTAGAGTGATTTACAGTTTTTCCTGTTTCAGTCTTTATTATATTCCATATTGTTCTCATTTTATTGTCTGAATTTTCTATTTTCGCCGATATGTACTTGTTCTTGGCCTTCCTTATTACATTTCTTAGTATTTTAGAATAAAGTTTATAGTGAACTTTCAGCGCATAGTTATCTGATTCTCTCATTTTTAAATAAAGGTCCCTCTTTGTTTTACTAGAGATTCTAATACCCTCTGTTATCCATCCCATGCCCAGTTCATTGTTTGGAGTGTTGAGAATTTTCCTTTTTTTGAAACTACCTTCAAAAAGTGTTAGAAATATATTCAGAAAGGAATCAAATTTCGCATTAACACCCTGCGCATTATATACTTCTAACCAGTTTTCATTGTTTAAGGTATCTATGAAGTGTTTTATATTATTTTCACTAATATTTCTTCTATAAACCCAGCTTTTCTTTATCTGTTTAACAGTGTTCCTGGACTCGATACATAATAGCTGGGCATCATGATCTGAGATACCATTTATTACTGGATGTATGCTGTAATTACTGCACTGAGAAATATCCATAAAAAAATTATCAATTGCAGTCCTGCTATTATTTTGTATTCTCGTAGGAAAATTTACAAGTGCTGTTAAGTTAAAAGACAACATCAAGGCTTCCATATGTATCTCTGCTTCACTAGATAAGGTTTATTTGGTTTGTGTTTATAATGAGCAATGCTGAAGAACAGAATACTATATGCAGTGCGTTACCATACAGAAGTAATATCGGTGTTTGTGTAGGCCGTCTGTATATTAGAAAGCAAAGTCTTTGTCACAATTTTTTTTTGAAATCTTGCCGATAACAAAGAAGCTAGTTGCAACAGTGTGTTTGTTACAGCAGAGTCTGTTCTATAAAAAAGAACATGGAAGCGTTTTGATGGAAGAGAAGATTGGCATTTATCGAACAGTGATTAGCTGAGAATTGGGGGGAGAGGAGATTCTACTGTTCTGTAGTAGGATGTAACAAATGAAACCAGAAATTGACTGTGGTACTACTTACTTACTTACTTGGTCACAAAAGGTCTGGGCTGGTTGTTAGATTATACCGATAGAGATTTGTTTGTGTGCAAGCTCCATGGGAGATTGTGAAATATTAATGTATAAATACTGTCCAAAATGCTCCTTGGCCTTTCATGGGAGAAGCATGTCAATTTGATGCGACATGTTGACAAAGTATACCATTTCTGGAGTGGCAATCCTAATGTAGCCCATGATGGTCATTGGTGATGGTAATATAGCCTTCTCCATGTATAGGTTGAGGGAGCAAGGGTGAAGTGGGGTGGGAGAAGTGGAGGGGAAACACACAGTAGAGTAGACTAGCTGCTAGTAGGAGCATGCTCTCAAACCATCTTGATGGCTCTGTCTCCTCTTTTGGCAGTCAGTTATCAAGATGGTTCAAGGGTGCATTGCAACCAGCTGACCCATACACAGCCATGCCTCCTGCCTTGCTGCCTCACAAATCTTCTGGCTCGGTGCATATGACTGTCACCAGCACTGACAACTGCCATGGACTGTATTAGGGTGGCCACTTCAGGTCTCAGACACTTCACCGGAAGATGAAGTCTGACACCGGCTTCGGAACGTTGACTCAAACTAATGTGCTCCTTCATGGGAGGCCCGAGAACTTTTTATATGGTTGATACACCAGGAAAGTCTCTATTCTTTCATCAATCAACAATACTTTTTCACAGATTGGTGTTAACTTACTGTGCCTGATTTTGTGCGAAGGTATAACCAGTCATTAGCCTGAAAAGGGGATTGTTCTGGCATTTATTGTTACACATGTACCTATATAAACACCATCAAAACAATGAAGAACCTTTGGACTGTCAATCAGGGCCGGCGCTAGGAATTTCGGGCCCTGGGTAAATGGGCGACTTTTTTTTTAGCTCTACAAAGAGGCCGGGTGGGCAATGGGCAGATTCTTGGCTTCAAGGCCTGGGGACCCCTGCAGCAGGTGATCGGGGCCCCCCGTCAGTCGGCGGGCCCGGATACATTTGACCCGCTTACCCCTCCCTAATGCCGGCCCTGCTGTCAATACAGCTAGTTACACACAAATGCTATTATCATTCTTTGAACTTCACTAACACGGTAATTTGAAAAACAAGGCTTCTGATAAAGTTACTAGAAAAAGATTTAAAAAAAAGTCATGGTGATCTAAACCTCAAGGCTACATATTTTTGAAAAGGAATAATTCTTAGGGCTGTAAAAAAATAAGATATGTTCAAAAGGTACCCAACCTCAGATTGGGTATAAAATATTTGCCTTTGTAACACAGATTTTCTTCTTCTGTGATAGCTCCCTTCTGTCCCTATCAACTTACAGCAATGTTACATTTATTACTGGAAGAACTTCTAGAAGGCATCTATCAGAATGGGAATCGACAGAAATTTAGGACAGAGGAGTGAAGCTGGATTTTTAAAGACAAATCCTTCAGCATCATTTTAAAAGGGAGAATACTTCAGTCAAGTAGAAATGTCTGCAGAGTGAGGAATCTTGAAAATGAATATAATGCCTTCATTTTCCAGCAGGAAATCCTGACGCTAATGTGCTATTCCGTCATCATAGCTGCAATGAAAATTCAACAAACACGTGACTGCACAACTGTGTACACCAGCTGTTCATTAATGCAAATGAGTAATTTTAAAATCGGATAGGAGTGTGCTTAGTTGCCATCATATGACTACTTTCTGTGGGAAAAAATAAGATTAGATTCTTTTAATGTGGACTTTAGGTTTCATGCAGGTAAGAGATTTGAAAATAATATATATAGCCTTTTGTACTTTGAACAGTGTAGAACTGTCATAGGCCACTTACACACCACCACAATAAAGGAGGGTATTAAACTGTTGACAGTTTCAAAAAAATTTCAACATATGTGCACTGGAGATGGTGTACTACCAGTTCAACACTGTTCAAGTCAGAAGTCTGATCAAAATATCTATGTCACTATCAAAATAATGAGATAATCAATTTTCTGGCATCATTTCTAATACTGTGTACTTGAATGAATTACAACACAATATCAATTAAAGTTCACTGTGAAGGCTTCCAATGAAGCTTTGAATTTTCAAACCAATATTTGGAATTGAATAAACATTTATTTTGAAAAAAAAAGTACTAATACTTTGAAAAGGTTCCAGCAATTCTAAGATTAATTACTGGAAATTTTAAATAACTTCAATATGTGTACAATATTTTTATATATTTTTTACACAAACATCCCACTCTCACATATATACTGAAAGGTAGACATGTTGGAATAAAATTCAAAGCTGGTAAACATTGTAAGTTGTCCAAATAAATGGAATAAAATTTTATATTTTAACTGAATTCTTAAAAAAAGGTGTAGAAGTAATACCAAGAACTTTAATAAGTATGGACATTTCTTAATAACTGTCGAGTTTAGGCATATATATAATGACAAAAACATAAGAAACTGAATTAAATATATTATTTTACTACATGCTGTCTAGTCCCATCTCCTATGTCAGTTAAATACTACTTAAAACCCCATTCTCACAACCTATATCAGTTCCACAACCCAAAAATTAGTAAAAAATCTTTCCAGACATAAAGCTGTTCAATATCTGAAGCACATAAAAGAAAGATGGGGAACATTTCTCCATTACTACACAGCACTGAATTTGTTTTTCTTAAGTTGTGAAAAATAGGGAATATGATTGTCCTACTCTGCAGTTTAGCAGCAACAAAGGAAGCAGCAGAGAGAAGAGCAAAGCAGAGTAGAGCAGTGTGGATCTGTACCTGTTGGAATGCGACCCTGCGTCCTGCGCACCCCCAGGAACCACGCGCCACCGTTCACTGCAACACACGCATGTGTGTACTCATTGTTATCTAGTACCATGACCTCAACGGTCTCAACTGGTAGCTTTTGGTAACCAAAAAGAAAAGACACCAGATAAGATTTAAAACCAGTGAGAAGTGTGGAATGCTATATAAGACTTTATTCTCTTCTTTAAAATAGTCTTGAAACATTAGAAACAATAACACAATGCTAAATAATACTCTATACCTGTCAAATGGATCCAGCAATGCACTTAATTAAAAAAATTTAAACCAAAAACATTGAAATCAAAACTTCTAAAAAATGATTGTAATAAAGTGTGTGCTGTGTCCATGATTTTTTTCACAACACAGAAAAGTTAAGATTTATAATTTAAAGAGTAGAACTGAGGAAGTAACAATAAACTTTGCAGAATATTAAAAAAAACAGTGTACAAACAAAACAAACACTTATTGATAAAATTAGTTTTAAGAAAATGTTGTTCCACCTTCTTCATTAACCCTATTCATAACACCAAACTGATTTTTTTTTTTTAAATGCAGAAACACACACAAGCAATCTTTTGTCATCTAGATTGTTTGTGGTGTGTAATACATGCAACACTTTTTCCCCCCAGGCAAATCTGCCGCACAAATTATTTTACTTATGTTGCTGGCACACAACTATGTAATAAAAACTCATACTTCCCTACCTACTCCCACTACGCATGCATGCAAAGCAATCAAGCAAAGGAAACATTGATTACTTTCTTTGGAAACTTCACTTTCTGAAGTTCAACCAATTAATAATACAAAGTGCTTTCTTTCCCCATACTGTCATGGCAATGTTGTAGGCACTTTGTTCCATGAAGTTGAAGTCTGAACATTCAGGCCATATATTTTTTTTCTGATGTTACAGACAGTGAAATACACATACATCAAGGTAAGAATAAGACTTTCAGTGCTGTGGTCACAAAGTGTCCTTACATTTTGTTTTAATTAACTTTATGGTTATATAAACCATGATGTGAAATTTTTTTTTTTAAAAAATGAGTCTAATAATACTCAATCCAATCATTTCTCACATATCTATATTCAGCATTACTGGAAAGAAAAAGCTTCTTACGTACTTGTCCTCCACCTTAATATTTTGCCCTGTGTTATCTACTTCTGCTACAAAAACAATTTCTGGCTGTTTGGGAATTATGAGGATGTTTTTGGAACAAAAAATTTCTTTAGATTTTGTCAAGACAAGCAGTTAAATATCCCTTACATTAATCTTAAATGAAGCTGTGACAGTCTGGAATGCCTTTCCTGGGAGGAGTGGTGGTGATGGAAGAGTTTAAGAGCATTAATTCTGATTGGCTTATCCATCAAAATGATACAAGTGTTAATGTAACTGTGCAACACTCCAGCCTAAAAGGTAAATAGTGAAGTCAAATACCTACATAACATAAAAAGACTGTAGTAGAAATATGTAAGAGAAAGTGATTGGTATTTACATCAGCATTTTTTATGAGACTCTGAAGTGTCACTTACAAAGATTTAACATAAATTGTTTCTTGGTGAATAGCGATGTCTCCTCTAGCACAGCACAAAAACAAAGAGTAAATTTTCATTCCAATAGCTAGATAGTTACAATGTCAGTACTAAATACTGAATCTCTCTCTCTCTCTCTCTCTCTCTCTCTAACAACCTTGAGTTCAGTACATAAAGTAGAGAACTTCATAATATACAGATGTGTAGAAATTGCAAAAACCACACTGTCTTCAAACGTAGCACACAGATAATTCAAAGCATTCTGTGGAAACTTCAAACACACATATTTTGATTCACAACTAAAACTTGTACACTCAGCAAATTTAATCGCAAGAGCCTACGTGATACAATATTTTTGTTTTTGTTTTGAATATGGCTTTAAAGAAAACAACTGGGGTGAGGAGGGGGGGGGGGCTAGTAACAGGAAGGAATCAGGCCTTGGCCTTCTGAATGAATTATCCAAGCATTTTCCTGAAGTGATTTCAGGAAACCATAGAATAGTGGTCCACAACAAGTGTGCTGTGGCACACAGTCTGCCGCGAAGATTTCGACTGGGTTCGTGATACATTCGTTGTGAATTCACAACATCTTCAAATTAATATAGAAGAGGAACTAGCAGATTTAAGAGCAGAGAGAAGATTGAAATAAAAACTTCTTGAAGTTCCTTTATGTACATTTTGGTTGACAATAAGGAATAAATATCTGGCTAGTTCTGAGATGTTAGTTAATGTGTAATTGCCATTTCCAACTACATGTTTATATGAACTGGGCTTCTCGACGGTGACTGAAATTAAAACATCAAAGAGAGAAAGACTCAGGTCCCTCACTGAAGAAATGACAATTGTACTGTAAACAATTTATTCAGGCCATAATTTTTTTTTCTGATGTTACAGACATCATGTTATTCTCTGTGTGCAGTTAAGCAGGCACAAGTATTACATTGAAAGCATGAATACATTGTTTAACAGTAATATAAAAATGTCCGTTTGTCAAGTTTATATAACCAGTTGTTTATAGCTATCGTATGGGTGTCATTTTTGCATGTTACAGGCCTGTGTACCCTGGAAAGATGTTGATTTTACATTGGTGTGCTGTGTTGAGTCATGGATAATTTATGGTGTGCCACTAGAAGAAAGTGGTGTGCCGCTCCGAATGCCAGGTATGAGCATTACCACTTACCACCAGGCTCGTTGCATAAAATGGTATTGTTTTTACATATCTGAGAAGAATGCACAACGGCAGCCCTTAACACAAAAAGACGAAAGAAATACAACTGAACATTACCAAAAAATGATGCTAATATAGCTTTATCGGTGGTCCTGCACCAATTTTACTAGCATCTAACATATTTCACCCCAAAGCTCAATGACCTCCGAATGTTTTACAGTTGACTACCAACTTCCTTTTAGTGGCACAATTAAACAACAACAGAAGCCATGTCACTAGAACTGCATCATCTGTATTCTTTGTTGCATCCAAGTACCATTGAGAAAATTGTCTTTCACTTATAGAGATACGGGGACGTTTAGTAATTTCTAAGAACCCTTTTATTCTCTGTAACTGCCAACTGCATCATTTTGAAATTACTCGGTCATGTAGACCAGAAAAAATGTCTTTGTGTCTAGTCAGTTGAACCACTGTCAATTTCATAATGTCCGTTCCAGCAGTCTTTACTTCACAAAGAATCCAGTTTCTCCTATTTATGCCTGCCTGTTACTGTAATGAATCTTGTAGACATACAGTGCCTGTATGGCGGCTTACTACCCATAATGAAGAATATTCAGTAGTGCATTATATTTCCTTATCCATCACCCTTTGTATAACTGGGAGGATGGCAGAGCCTAGAGGTGGTGCACACAGTACTGAGACATCAGTTTTGGCTTCTGCCGAGGTGTTTCGCCTTATTAGCTGCTGCTAATGCTCATCTTTATTTCAAAACATCCTCCTCAGCTACACACGATCAGAAAACGGTGACACTGACACCAGCTGCAGAAGCCTGTACAGACATTACCCCATATTTATGGCCATATTGTATTCCAGTCATTCTATAGTAATTTCTGGTAACTGTTGGCTTTCTTCTCTACGTGACCTAGTAAGTGTGAAATTACATCACAGTACAATTGCGAGACTATATAATTCATCAAGTCATATCAACTAAGGGAATTGAAAATATTAAATTTCTACACACTCAATGATGTAAAAATATATAATGCTGCAGTTTTTATAGAAGTTTACCAAAATGTGAAAAAAGGGCGAGTACTTGGTAACTAATGGCACATAATTTTATACATTCACATTTTCTTGTGGATATCCCACAAGCATACACATTGATAATTCAGTGAAACAGCTGAAGTGTTTTTATGTAGTATTTTTTTTTCATAAACACTAAATGATAAGTTTCATTTCCACCTAATTTTCAGCCATCAAGAAAAGGAACTCATGAAACGGAACATATAATTGCACACCTGAAATGGTTAGTAATCCATTTAATCCATGTTTAAATTCAAATTCCAGTAGGAATTTAGAATTTGAAACATTTAAAAAGTTTTGAATTTGCACTGTGGACTTTCCCCTTCTCCTGCTTACAACAGCATAATTCCAGTAACTTCAAATATTATTCTGAAAACAGCTGCTGTGGATTTTATGGCGATTAGAGATTCTCATATCAATAAAATTACTTACCTCCATATATTCAGAGGGCTGTCACCTCAATGGCCTGCATTTACTTCTGACCATATACTTCCAATAGTTTTTTAGTAGTAAATTAACACAACCCTTTGCCTCATTATTACAATAAGGAAAATACAGTACACTGGAATCAAGTTTAGAAACTATAGATGTAAATAATAAGTATTTGCATAATGAAGGTATTCCAGGAAGCAAACTATGAAATCAATAGTGCTGTATATACAGAAGGAATGTTTATATAATAAGAATCCGTACAGCAAACCAACAGGCAGTAACAATGTGAGCTGAATGTAATTAACAGTGTGAAAAATCCTGGTATCACAGTGTTAATGGTAGCTCACTATCAAAATAATCATTAAAAAGGATGAACCTTTATGCCTGTTTACTAATAAACCAGAGGGTAATTGGCTATGGTTTGGTCCCTGTAAGAATTAAAAGCAATTTCATTGCTCTGATCTGGACTGCTCAGTTAAAAAAGGAAATGTGTTGTGTCAGCTTTTGAAAATAACCACCATCTGAAATAAAGATTTCTTTGTTAGTTAATGTTTATGTAAATGCAGGTAGTGGCTAGGATAATTCATTCATCCCAAAATTCAACTGTTGAATGGCGTGTAAGAAAGAGAGAACTTGCAATTTTTTTTTTATTCGTATATAAAATTAAGGCCTTTTTTTTGTCATCAGACTCTTGACATCTTTGATGCAACACAACTCCATCTATTCCTATCTTAAGCTAACCTCTTCATCTTAAAATACCCCTTTTAACTTATGCCCTCAATTATCTAACTCATATATTCTAATCTTTGTCTTCCTCTACAGTCTTTTCATTCAGTTGTTTCCTACATTAACAATTTAACCAATCCCACAAGTCTTAAAGTGTGGCCCACCATCCTCTCTTCTTTCCATGAGATTCTTCCACAAACTCCTTCCCTCAGCCACCAGTTCTGAAACACATTCATTTTGTATTTTATTTGTCCACTTAATTTTCAGCATCCGTCTAAGCACAATGTCACAAATGCTTCAATTTTCTTTCTTTCAGGTATTCCTAAAGCCCATGCTTCTTTCCCACAAAGGGCTATGCTGATTACATACAGTTCTTTCGAAGTCTTAGATGAACATTTGAAACTTTTAAAGCTCATCAACTTCAAGGAAATTAGGCAAGGAACAGAAAGTAATTTGGCTATGGCCTATTTGCAAGAAAACATGGCATTCACCTGAAGTGATTGAGGGAAAACAAAACCATGATACCTGGACCATGGGTCGATCCACATCCTCCTGAATGCCATGCTCAAGTGTTACTGTTCAGGCATCAGGGCCAGTGCCTTTGCTATGACACAATAAAAAAAAAAATCAGTATTAATATCAAAAAGAAAGAAAAAGTAAAGCCATCAGTCACAATAGTTAACATCAGTAGGACTTGAGTGATAAAAAAACATTTAACACAATATTTTGGTCAGAACTTAAATAGAAAAAAAAAAATTTGAACCAGGAATGGAATGAATGAATGAATATTTTTTCCTAAGTCTGGTGGGTGAGTGATAATGCTTAGGCCTAGCATTCAGAAGGAGGCAGGTTCATATCCTCATCCAGTCATCTAGATTTCAGTTTCCCGAAGATACATCAGGCGAGTGCCACGACAGTACCTTCAAAATGCCATGGCCAAATTCCTTCCTGTTACATGCACCCATTTGTCTCCCCACTTTATTCACACTGACAAGCTGTAAACCATGAATAGGAAAAAAGTAGTTAACATCAATTTCCATGCAGTAAAGAATCAGTTGTGGTTCTAGGCAAAGTAGAATGTGCATAAATTTTTGGATGGGTGGGTTATATGTATTTTTTGTTACTTCGTAAAAAATGATTACTACTAACATTATCATAAATTTAATAGATCACTTTTTGTTTAACTGTAAAATGTATGAAGTTAGATTACAGTAAATATTGTTAACTAGCTATGTGACAGGGAGAAGAAAAATAACTTTTAATCACTACACGCTCTGTATAAAAAGTATCCAGCCTTTTTTTCCCCGTGTGAATAAAAGATATGTATAAATGGCAACTGTTCATATTTGTAGATGGGATCTTCCCAAAGCTCAAGACAACTCTAATACTATTCTGTGAGGGGATTATACACCACGCAACAGAACAATTGCACACCATCTCAAAAGAAGCTTTCCAAAACTGCTTCCAATCATGGAAGGATCACAGCAACAAGGGGCCTATTTTGAAGGGGATTAATTAGGTGTCCCATCAATTCAGATACATAACTTTTATTCGTAAGTTCAGGTAGCATACATTTTGTACAGACATTACATACAGAAATGACAGCAGGAAAAACAGAGGCAGGAAAACAAGTTTGAAACTTAAGAACTGGCTTCAATGACTCAAAATGGCTATGTACATTATGAAGTTAGCTTCAATACCAAAGCAGTTGGGAAATTCGAATTTGATTGAGAAAAGAATATATGAATGTCCATATGATTAGAGATGTATCAGGCTTAGTGAAAAGGGCCATGGGCTGTTCAGCTGCCTGCTAAATGCTTTTGAACATATGATTAGGTAATAAGAAGATATTTTAATTAATTTGCTTATTTTTTTTATCAGCTGGCATTTGGATTTCTCTCCCCCCCCCCCCCCCCCCCCCAACGGAGTTCAAAATACTGAAAATGTACTCTCCCATCTGCTGTTTCTAATTTGGTTTTGATATACGTGCCATTCCTGGTGAAATCAGCTGAAAGTTTTCGACCATCAAAAAATTGGCAAAAAAAAAACTGTATAAATCATGTATTTTATATCTAATAATGGTTAATATAATATAATAAAAATGATGTTTCGTCTGGAAATATTTTCTTTCCAAATCAATATCATTTCTGATAATTTAAATTCAGTTCATCAGAATTAAAATGAGAAGGCAAAAAACGAAAGAAAGTTAAATTATGTAAGAAACATCAAAATTTATAAGAACGAAGTTTCTCTGGGCATTGAGAATTTATAAAATGCTCTCAGGTAACTAGTCAAGTTAATGAAGTGTTATCACAGGATATTTTGGCAATCACATTCATCTGTCATCTTCTGGTGACAGTGGTTGCGATTGCATTTTATATATATATATAAATTACAATTTTTATCAAGTTTGGGCATATTTTCTAACATGAGGATAGTTTAATATCAAGTTTAACTTCAAATGTCAATAACTTTCTTACGAGAGGTCTAGTAGCTCTGTGGCTATGGCACTTGCTTTCAAAAGTCCGTGGCATGGTTCCAGGTTCAAATACCAGTGGGGCCAGGAATTTTTATAAGTTACAATTGATCAACTGATGCCAAGACGTTCCACGGTTAAGATTCCACGTTAAACAGTATGTCCCAGAAGAAAGGAATTGGCCATCCTACTTATGACACAATGGGTTAGTATGCCTCCTTTGGGAGCATCCAACAAATTTTTGGGTTGTGGACTAAGATTTTTTTTTTACATTCTTAAAACCAAAAACCCATCTGTAGATATTTTATATTTTTAAAGATAGCTATTATTCTTATAAACAACCAAAAATAATACAAATTTGAGAAATTAGTTTTTGAAAAATAATGCCCTTTTGAGCACTCGGTGTATTTTACACTTAAAAAACGATTTCAGTTGCCCAATAAGTGACTGAATTTACTTGCAAATAACAATAGAACACTAAACAATACAAAATATCAATAATTATTATATAAAACTGGTTTTTGACATATTTGCTGTCATCATGCATAGATGGACCTGGTTTTGTAGGAAAACATAGAATTTGCATTTATATTTTATTGGTGAACAAAACACGTGAACTACCATTATACACTTGCTGGGAAAAAAAACTGAAGCAGACTTGGTTGGATGTCGATGTAACACGAACCAGCGGCGAGTATGTAAATGATTAGAGTTGCAATACTCTTTAACTGGTAGAGTCATATAATTGGAGTGAACAGCATCAGATGTTGAGAGATCATTGCGAAGAACACAAAGATACCGTGACCTAATGTGAGACAGTGTTATCAGCATTTGACAGAGTTTGGAAGGGGCCTCATTGTGGTCTCCATTTGGCAGGTTTGAAGATTTGTGGGATATCAGATGTGACAATGGGCCAACGTTGGATCGCCTTGGGCAGGCATACACGTTTTCTGGGTTCAGGTAAAACAAGTCGCCACAAGGCAGGATCACAGTATTGTGCACCAAGCACATTGTAACCCCTTCACATCTGCACCTGCCACATGAGGACCAGTAGTGGATTCACTGCAACATTCTGTGTTATCTTGCATCATTGGTCAGAGACTAGCAGCAACTGGACTACACCTGGAAAGGGGTTGAAAATCCTTCACTTGGAAATAGTGATGAGAGGATGTACTAGAGAATTAAGGAAATTGGGCCACAAAACTTAGCTTGGTGTAGTAAGGGACCGATATTTGGATATCAAATGCACAAGTTGGAGGGGGTGCCAAGAAAGGCAGCTGGTTTGTCTTTGGAAATTACGGTGGAATACAATGAGTGATATGATAAAGGAGCTGGAATGGGATCCACTGGAAGACAGAAGGAGGATGAAGAGAGAGTCATAGGAGTGTACAAGGCATATTCTGGTGATGAAGCATGGAAAGATATTGGTGGGAGAATTAAGATAACTGTATGGAAGGGAAAAAGTGACCAAGACCACAAGCTGGCACTTGATTTCAGGTATAACTGTCTATGAAGATTTTCTTTCATAGGGAAGGCGGTCAGGGATTGTAATAAATTACCAAGAACACTGAAAGAGTTTAAAGTTGAAATTAGTAGAGGGCAAAAGTAGGTGGGAAAAGGAAAGAAGAAAAACAGGTATGTAGGGAATCATGCACTCCATCACAACTAAATTAAAAATTAAATGCTGAATGTTTGTGTAAACAATTTTATGCATTACTATTACACTATCAGAGTAAAATTCTGAAAAATTGATTCTGACTCACCCTGTCTTACTACCGAGTCATGGAGACAAAATTCAGAGCAGGTTTTTTTTTTTTTTTTTCTTACCTTAAATGTATAGCAGCTAGAAAAATCATGTTTTTGGATTTGCAGCATCTGTTGGTGAAAACCAATTCCAGAGGAGATCTGATTTGTGGCACAGTCAATGTAGCATGTGAAGCAATAATTAAAAGCAATGGTAAGCGATATCTAATGTGGCCACCCAGAGATCAAAGTGGATTGCCCTAATGAAGAGAACGGAGAAGCAGGAGGTGGCCTAGTACTTTAAAGCGTGTACTCTTGTAGGAAGCTAAATGTTTGGTCACTTGGAATCTATGCCAAGAGAGACTGCAGAAAAGGGGGGGGGGGGGGGAGGGAAGGTATGGCTGTCTGAAGAAGCATATGCAAGGAGAGACTGAATAAAACTCTGGGCAGGACAAATATAAATTTCAGTCAGGTTACAGGTAATTATAGCAATGGCATAGCATGAGCTAAAAAAATTTTGGGTTGCAGAAACAGGATGCAAGAATAGGACTAGTGGTCAGTCTTCAATAATTTGAGGTCAGCTATGAGTCATTGTTGGTAGGATGTGGAATGAGACTAGTTTCTTTTCAGGGATATATATATATATACACACACAACACGAGGACTCAAGATACAATACTAAAATGATATATTTTGTAACCGTGTGTGTTCCTTGTCTGCATGAATATGAGAAGAGTTACAAGACTTTTCAAAACTGCTATACATGTATTGGTCTAAATATGTTGTTCAAGAATGGCACTAACAAACTGTTCCATTTTTAGCCTAATTTTACACGGACAAATTTTAAAAATAAAGTTATGATAAAATGTTTTAGATGTGGACACGCAAATGACAACAAGTCTCAAAACTAACACCAAACATAATTTTCTATTTGTTATGTGACAAATATTGCTGATTATAAAATCAAAAATGGAACAAATTTAAACAATTAACTACGAAAATCTCAGTTGAAAATTATTACAATGTGCCACTGTAAAAAACATTCCAGGGTTTTGGTCTTCATTGGTAACCATGGAATTAGAGTTTACTGTAAGGGACAGATTTTAGTTACATAATTTATCTGCAAATTATATAAGTACATTTACCCAGCGGAAAATGAAAGAACGAAATTACATTCATCTGAACTTGGAAGTTCAATAAGAAAGCTGTGTTGCTGCATTTAAAATGCCCTGAAGGAGATGGAATGGGATCCACTGGAAGACAGAAGGAGGATGAAGAGAGAGTCATAGGAGTGTACAAGGCATATTCTGGTGATGAAGCATGGAAAGATATTGGTGGGAGAATTAAGATAACTGTATGGAAGGGAAAAAGTGACCAAGACCACAAGCTGGCACTTGATTTCAGGTATAACTGTCTATGAAGATTTTCTTTCATAGGGAAGGCGGTCAGGGATTGTAATAAATTACCAAGAACACTGAAAGAGTTTAAAGTTGAAATTAGTAGAGGGCAAAAGTAGGTGGGAAAAGGAAAGAAGAAAAACAGGTATGTAGGGAATCATGCACTCCATCACAACTAAATTAAAAATTAAATGCTGAATGTTTGTGTAAACAATTTTATGCATTACTATTACACTATCAGAGTAAAATTCTGAAAAATTGATTCTGACTCACCCTGTCTTACTACCGAGTCATGGAGACAAAATTCAGAGCAGGTTTTTTTTTTTTTTTTTTCTTACCTTAAATGTATAGCAGCTAGAAAAATCATGTTTTTGGATTTGCAGCATCTGTTGGTGAAAACCAATTCCAGAGGAGATCTGATTTGTGGCACAGTCAATGTAGCATGTGAAGCAATAATTAAAAGCAATGGTAAGCGATATCTAATGTGGCCACCCAGAGATCAAAGTGGATTGCCCTAATGAAGAGAACGGAGAAGCAGGAGGTGGCCTAGTACTTTAAAGCGTGTACTCTTGTAGGAAGCTAAATGTTTGGTCACTTGGAATCTATGCCAAGAGAGACTGCAGAAAAGGGGGGGGGGGGAGGGAAGGTATGGCTGTCTGAAGAAGCATATGCAAGGAGAGACTGAATAAAACTCTGGGCAGGACAAATATAAATTTCAGTCAGGTTACAGGTAATTATAGCAATGGCATAGCATGAGCTAAAAAAATTTTGGGTTGCAGAAACAGGATGCAAGAATAGGACTAGTGGTCAGTCTTCAATAATTTGAGGTCAGCTATGAGTCATTGTTGGTAGGATGTGGAATGAGACTAGTTTCTTTTCAGGGATATATATATATATACACACACAACACGAGGACTCAAGATACAATACTAAAATGATATATTTTGTAACCGTGTGTGTTCCTTGTCTGCATGAATATGAGAAGAGTTACAAGACTTTTCAAAACTGCTATACATGTATTGGTCTAAATATGTTGTTCAAGAATGGCACTAACAAACTGTTCCATTTTTAGCCTAATTTTACACGGACAAATTTTAAAAATAAAGTTATGATAAAATGTTTTAGATGTGGACACGCAAATGACAACAAGTCTCAAAACTAACACCAAACATAATTTTCTATTTGTTATGTGACAAATATTGCTGATTATAAAATCAAAAATGGAACAAATTTAAACAATTAACTACGAAAATCTCAGTTGAAAATTATTACAATGTGCCACTGTAAAAAACATTCCAGGGTTTTGGTCTTCATTGGTAACCATGGAATTAGAGTTTACTGTAAGGGACAGATTTTAGTTACATAATTTATCTGCAAATTATATAAGTACATTTACCCAGCGGAAAATGAAAGAACGAAATTACATTCATCTGAACTTGGAAGTTCAATAAGAAAGCTGTGTTGCTGCATTTAAAATGCCCTGAAGGAGCTGGAATGGGATCCACTGGAAGACAGAAGGAGGATGAAGAGAGAGTCATAGGAGTGTACAAGGCATATTCTGGTGATGAAGCATGGAAAGATATTGGTGGGAGAATTAAGATAACTGTATGGAAGGGAAAAAGTGACCAAGACCACAAGCTGGCACTTGATTTCAGGTATAACTGTCTATGAAGATTTTCTTTCATAGGGAAGGCGGTCAGGGATTGTAATAAATTACCAAGAACACTGAAAGAGTTTAAAGTTGAAATTAGTAGAGGGCAAAAGTAGGTGGGAAAAGGAAAGAAGAAAAACAGGTATGTAGGGAATCATGCACTCCATCACAACTAAATTAAAAATTAAATGCTGAATGTTTGTGTAAACAATTTTATGCATTACTATTACACTATCAGAGTAAAATTCTGAAAAATTGATTCTGACTCACCCTGTCTTACTACCGAGTCATGGAGACAAAATTCAGAGCAGGTTTTTTTTTTTTTTTTTTTTTCCTTACCTTAAATGTATAGCAGCTAGAAAAATCATGTTTTTGGATTTGCAGCATCTGTTGGTGAAAACCAATTCCAGAGGAGATCTGATTTGTGGCACAGTCAATGTAGCATGTGAAGCAATAATTAAAAGCAATGGTAAGCGATATCTAATGTGGCCACCCAGAGATCAAAGTGGATTGCCCTAATGAAGAGAACGGAGAAGCAGGAGGTGGCCTAGTACTTTAAAGCGTGTACTCTTGTAGGAAGCTAAATGTTTGGTCACTTGGAATCTATGCCAAGAGAGACTGCAGAAAAGGGGGGGGGGGGACACGGGAAGGTATGGCTGTCTGAAGAAGCATATGCAAGGAGAGACTGAATAAAACTCTGGGCAGGACAAATATAAATTTCAGTCAGGTTACAGGTAATTATAGCAATGGCATAGCATGAGCTAAAAAAATTTTGGGTTGCAGAAACAGGATGCAAGAATAGGACTAGTGGTCAGTCTTCAATAATTTGAGGTCAGCTATGAGTCATTGTTGGTAGGATGTGGAATGAGACTAGTTTCTTTTCAGGGATATATATATATATATATATATATATATATATACACACACACAACACGAGGACTCAAGATACAATACTAAAATGATATATTTTGTAACCGTGTGTGTTCCTTGTCTGCATGAATATGAGAAGAGTTACAAGACTTTTCAAAACTGCTATACATGTATTGGTCTAAATATGTTGTTCAAGAATGGCACTAACAAACTGTTCCATTTTTAGCCTAATTTTACACGGACAAATTTTAAAAATAAAGTTATGATAAAATGTTTTAGATGTGGACACGCAAATGACAACAAGTCTCAAAACTAACACCAAACATAATTTTCTATTTGTTATGTGACAAATATTGCTGATTATAAAATCAAAAATGGAACAAATTTAAACAATTAACTACGAAAATCTCAGTTGAAAATTATTACAATGTGCCACTGTAAAAAACATTCCAGGGTTTTGGTCTTCATTGGTAACCATGGAATTAGAGTTTACTGTAAGGGACAGATTTTAGTTACATAATTTATCTGCAAATTATATAAGTACATTTACCCAGCGGAAAATGAAAGAATGAAATTACATTCATCTGAACTTGGAAGTTCAATAAGAAAGCTGTGTTGCTGCATTTAAAATGCCCTGAAGATTATCATAATTCAGTGCCCTGGGAAACTGCAGCAGTGTTCTTAGCCCATCTCTATAAATCAAAGATTTGAGCAAACAGAAAATTTACAAAACATTAATAACAGAATTGAATTTGTAATATCACTAGGAAGAATTCAATATTTGTTTAAAAGAATAACAGAAATGAGTAAAAAAATAAGCTGGATAACAGAGGAAAGAATCTTGGCATTGAGATTCTTTTGCGAATGGAATTTCATTTCCATTTGCAAAAATTAACTATTTACTTTATTTGCCACACATTCTGCTTACAGTTGTGTCCAGATATGACTTAAGTCCTGAAGATAAATATGTTTAAGAAGTTAAAATTAGAATTTGATTGTTCTAATCCTGTTATTTCCTATGGAACTTGTACTTTCTTTAAAGTTGCCTTGATGTCTGTAGGCTTCACACATTACATTTAAAATAAAAAGCAGTTCTTCGCATAGCATAAAAAAAATCTCCTTAGAGAGAAATATTTTGCATACAACACTCCACTGAACCAACCATTCAGCATGCTTGAAATAATGTTACTTTATGGCAGTGTTTCAAAGTAAGTAAAACTATCTGGTTTCCATTCATCTGCAGACTGGACAATACTTATTTTCCATTTATCTTGGTACACAAGACTCTGTGGGATGTGGAAAGGAAACAGAAAATAATAGTACAACATATGGTCTCGCATTAACAAAAGTAAGAAAACTAACTCTCGAGCACAAATAACATCATGGTTATTATTGAAAAAGTTCTTTTCAATTTTTTTTTTAAATAGTACAGTTGTGCCGATACATTTAAGCTTAGTCTAAAATGTCCATGGTTCATATTTCAATAAGGATGAGATTTTTTTTAGTTATATGTCAGCATTCCATAAAAAGTGAACTGACGGTGAAATTATTCTGATTATTGGTTGGGTCACCTCTCTTCATACCTATCTTGTTACCTAATGCTACAATGCAACCATTGATGGTTTAGTTACCAAACACATTAACACAGATGTTGAACTATTCTTACTATGAAAAACTACAGTCATGGACCTATGTAAAAGCAGACATGTTCAGGATGATCTTTCACTTTAGTAAATCCAAAAAAGAGAAGACTTTTCAAACCATACCTTGGATGCCATAATTTTGTTTCCATTAAAAAAATATAAAATAATAGTAGTAATAAATCTAATTGTAGTTAACAGGTTGAAGTAAAACAAAAAAGCTATTGCAGCAATTCAACCACCCATAACAAACTGAAATATAATGACATGTATCTGAACATACAACAGAGATATAAAATTTCTCAATGCGACACAAAAATGCATATTTTCCAAGTTTTAGTTCCCACTAGTAATCAATAAGCCAAATTAAGAGAACTAAATGAATTCGTAAGTTACACGGCCTCATTGCTGTTACTTCTGCAGAACATGTCTGTATAATCAAACACGAAAAATCAATTAGTAAGTGCAAACAAATAAACATAAATGTGTACCCAATAGCGTGATTGCTTAAAGCACGCAGCAAGAAATACTTGCAATTAGTGAAAGAACAGTTATTACTTAGACACCAAAACATTAATTCGCTGTGCACAAATTCTTACAATCAATTCACAGAATATTACCTCTGTTACAAAAACTTACACAAAATATGAAAGATGCAATTAGTACAAAATAATTTTTGTTTTTTAACCACAAAGAATGGCAAGAGGCATGCTTGGTTTGCTAGGTGGATGGACCCGAAATCTACCAGTTAGTTCCAGTGTACATTACCTCATAATCAAACATTACGGTCCAGATGTTGAAAGTGATGGGAGCATTGATCTCATGTACACACTAAAACCAACAAAACACATTGGTCATGTCCTATACGTTGGTGTTTGACAGAAAACACAGAAATAGGGAGGTAATAGGTTTCATATGTCCAAATATTTTTCGAAATCAATTTGATGTCAGAAACTAGATTTGGAAACTTCAACAAAAGTCAAGAAAACGTAATTACAATAATAGTTTTTCATACAGTAGAAACAAATCAACTACACAAAATGTGGTTAAAAGTTTTTTTTAACAATAATTTCTTTAAATTAATTTTTAATGGTTTAGCATTATAATGAAAGTGAAGGAAGAACTAATGAACAAGAGTCCTTAAAATAAACTGTCAATGATTTGCTTCATTTATCTTTAATGTTCTTAACATGCAACTGAGCCAGATCAAATTTGCTTTTTAATTGTTTAATCTAAGTGAATAATTTTATTTAAAACATCTCAACACATTTATTGCTCACAAATCATCCCACCATCCACAGAACACTCAAAATCAGTGCTGGTACAATTCTCGAACATTTAGCAATGTGCCTTCTAGGGCAGGCGAAAGTAAAACAACAGTAGCATATTTAAACCAGAAGGAAAAATAAAAACTTGTTGCAGTTTAATACAACAAGTAAACATCAGATGTCAAAATATTGTATGTTCCAAAACAAAAATCTAAAAATGCACTATAAGATGCTACTGTACTTGCCAAAATATATCTCAAAGGAATTTTATACATACATATATTAAACATTTGGATAGGAGAAAAACCACCCACTCATGGAGGCTGGGTGAATTGGCTGCCAGCCTCCAGCATGCAGCCATCTCACTCTACTACTGAAGAAGGACTATAGGCTCGAAAACTTTACTCTATGTGTGTACGTGTTTTTTCTCTGTCTCGACGCCGGAGGAATCTTCTTCTATGGTAAGCGGTGGTTTTTCTCCTATCCAAGTGTTTAATATATCTGCTTTCAGTGCCTCAGTTTCCTAATAACCTATATGTATATATATATATGATCAGCTTATTATTTCGACTACACCAGCTATTAGCCTAAAAAACTAATATTGAAATATCAACAAACAGTTAACACATTAAACAATTTACCAACTGTCATGTTCTTAAACAGCAAAGCTTTAAGATGCAAGTATCAAATAACAACACATTAACAGTCTAACTACTTTCAATTCCACAAATAAAAGTTATATAATCTGTATGAGAAATTGGGCAGTAAACTGAAGTTTTATTATGTCAATACATACAACATGCCGACTGGGAACATATTTATAAACAATGCCATAAGAATTAAAGAATAGAATTTTATCAGCTTTCAAAGCTCCTTCAAGAAAGTAACTTTAATAACCACATCCAGAGATGGATCCGGGGGGGGGGGGGACCAGGGGGCTCAAGCCCCCGCCCAAAAGTATCTAGGTCCAACCCCGACATCGTAATTTTGGAGACCTTTTTTATAGCTCTACTACTGATCTATTAAGAGCGGCATGGACTATAAAGCCTACCCTTACCCCGAGTCAAGCCCCCCCCTCCCCGAAACAGAATCCGCTCAAGCTCCCCCAAACCAAAATCCACTTGAGCCCCTCCAAAACCAAAATCCTGGATCCGCCACTGACCACATCTATAGCTAAAGAGGGAAATAAAACCATTCGGGTATCACATAATATCAATAAAGAAATGATATGAAGGGGTTAAATTGAATAAATATCTGGAATCATCATCTTTATTGCACCAAGGTACCTCCAGTATGAGCTCCACAGAGAGGAATTTTGTATGACATAATAATCTAAAAATTTGTCCTATGCTGTATGGAAACTTATCAGCATGAAAAATATTAGAACTAAATCAGCTAATACAACCGACTGTCACAAAACTTAATCTGGCCTCATGATCCATTGTCTTTTTACTTCATTCATCTAATTCTTTTTAGGGCTTTATGGATTGCCACAGAAAAGATCATTTGAGATTGGAGAAAATTTTGGTCAAGAAATGGGAAGGAATTTGGCAATGACTATTATGAAGGAAATGTCCTAGTACAGGGTATTTTAATTAGAGTGCACGACTTTAATTGTGCACTATTTTAGGTGTTATGATTCGATAGGTCGACAATTGTGACAGAAAGAAAACATGGAGAGCTACACGATACAACAACACAAGCTTATTGTTAAACATTACCATCATAATGGTGAATGTCTGGTTAGCACAATTCAGAAAGTGCTTTCAATTTTCGGTAGAAATAATGTTTCAAATTCACCAACTGTGAAACTTCGAAAGTACAAATTCTGTTGTTGATGTAAACCAAAAGTTCATAGTGGTTGTTTGGAAGAAAACATCACTGCAGTTCGTAAGAGTACAACCGGGAGTCTACGGACCTTGATTCATCACTGTGCACAAGATCTGGACATTTCAAGAGCCATTCTTCACCATATTCTCACTGAAGGTTTGCGTCTCCATGCTCAAAAAATCCAATTGACTTAAGAACTTGGTCAACAGACCATACACAGCAAAAGTAGTTTACAAATTGGATCCTTCAACACTACCAATTTTGTGGACAAAACTGCTGTAGTGATGAGGTGTATTTCCACCTTGATAGCTTCATAAACAAGAAATATTGCCTCATTTTGGGATCAGAAAACCCACGAATGATTCATGAGAAACAATTGCATCCCCAATGTTTGTTGTGCAATGTGAACTGGAGGAATCGTAGAGCCATTTTTTTAAAAAACGAGGCTGATAATGCGGCAACGGTAAATGGCGAACTTTATTGTAACATGATAACCCTGTTCTTCGAGCCTCAATTGGAAGAAATTGATCTTCAAGACTTGTGGTTTCAGCAGGATGATTCCACTTGCCATTCCGCCTGTGCAACATTGACGGTCTTGCAAGTATTTTTCCTGGTCATATCACCCATTTTTATGACCAGAATTGGCTGCCACGATATTATTTAATACCTATGGATTTTTTTTTTCTGTGGGTTTTCTGAACTCTCAGGTTTACACCAGGAATCCTACCGCCACCCAAGCATTGAAAACCAAAACTGAACACTGTATCAACGAAATATGGCGATATTTATTGAAAAAATTTTCAGAAGAGAAGGGCCTACGTGTATTCCACCAAAGCTATGGTGGCCATTTACCAAATGTGTTGTTTCATACATAATTCCCAAAGGTGTACATTATAAATCAATAAATACTTCAATACTTTGCTACAGAAAATCATATTTTATTTAAAATTCAAATCTTGCATTTTTATTGTAACAACCTTTATTTGACTGAAATGATTTCATAAAACTGTAGAGAACTAAAATCTGGATGTCAAGTCAAGGATTCAATCCATGTCCTGAGATGAAGGCCTGAACATTAACTGCTCAAAAACCAGGCACATTATCATTTAATCATGTGCCACCAAATAAGGTAAAAAAAATGTAATGCCGATTAACACATTTCCTCTATTTTTTTTTACTTGCGGATGCTTCTTTCAAAAGTAAAGCATTCCAATATTAATGGTAGAAACTGAAGCCATCATCTGGCCTTGCACATAGAGGGGCAGTGCTAAAACAGACATTACATGATAACACAGAAAAAGAAAATTTTGGATAATAAACACCAGTAAAAAGACTGCTTACATGCCAGCAGTGCTACAGTGGCAAAAATTATAAGTTATAGTATTTTAATTTGAGGTGTGGGGTGCAAGAGCATGGGAGAGACAATATTTGCCTCTTCCAACCAGTTGTCAACCTCTCCATGTTGTGTACCACATTTGCATGGATGACGCATTGGCAACTGAATGATTCCCAGTATAAGAAGACACCCACTGCTTGCCAAATGCCTCCTAAAAGGAGATCAGAAAAACGAGGAGTATTTCAGGGCACGCTCTTGCCCTTGCAGTTGGACTCTAAAGGCGGGTGAATCAGGAATGATCAACAGAATGGAGATGCAGAAGGCAATGTGAAGCCACTGCATTAAAGACCTAAAGAGTATCCCAAGGACACAGAATTTCCCTCAAATTACATATAGAATGATGGCTTCTTCCTGGGTAAAATATTTCGGAAGTAAAATAGTAGCACAATCAGATCTCTGGGTGGGGACTACCCGGGGAGGAGTCAACAGAATGGATAGTGACATTCTGGGAGTCAGAGCCTGGAAAGTTAGAAGTCTTAATAGGAAAGGTAGATTAGAAGGTTAAAAAGAGAGATGGTACAACTTAAGTTAGATGTTGTTGGGATTATTGAGATGCACTGGTGTGGGGAATGCAGAATAATTAGCACAAAAGCCTTTGATGGAGTTACTAGTGTAGCATGTATAATGAACTTGTAAGAGAGTAGGGAAACAGGTGAGTTTTGTGAATAGTTTAGTTGAAGATAGAAACTAAGCCTGCTCCAACCTTGGTAGTACAAGTGTATAAGCCAATGTCGCAGGAAGATGAAGAAATACAGAAAATATATGATGAAATTGAAGAATTAATCCAATAGGTGAAAGTGGAGGATAATTGGAGTGCAGTAGCAGGAGAAGGAAAAGAGGGGAATATTATGGGGAGTTTGGCCATGGAAAAAAATTGGGCATAAAAGCAGGTTGTTAGAATTTTGTGATAAATAAACTTATAATGGCGAACACACTATTTAAGAATCATGCATGAAGGATATACACCTAGAAACATTCAAGGGATACAGATGGTATCATCTAGAATATATCACGGTCAAACAGAGATTCAGGAATCAAATTTTAGACAATAAGGCACACCCAGGTGCTGATATACGAGGCGCGTCCAGAAAGTAAGTTCCGTTTGGTAATAAAATGAAACTATACACAGTTACAGAAGAAATTTTTATTGCACAAAATTCTACAACTCTTAAACTACTTTTCCACATAACTGCCGAAATTTTGCAGGCATTTGTCATAGCGTGGCAC
Organism: Vandiemenella viatica; assembly: GCA_031002005.1. NCBI lineage: Eukaryota > Metazoa > Arthropoda > Insecta > Orthoptera > Morabidae > Vandiemenella > Vandiemenella viatica. Next base: position 109,262,100 of record CM061921.1, read on the forward strand.
CAGGTTTTGTATACCTTCTTCATAGAAATCTGCCGCCTGTGTCTTCAACCAGTTGGAAACAGTTTCTTTCAGCTCGTCGTCATTGGTGAAGTGATGACCGCCAAGGAAAGACTTGAGATGTAAGAACTTGAGGATGGTGAAACACGTCCCAGCCAAATCCCTGTACAAGGTTTTTCGTCACGTTTGCAGTGTGTGGTCGTGCGTTGTCGTGAAGCAAAACAACACCTTTTGACAGCAGTCCCTGGCGCTTGTTCTGAATTGCACGGCGCAATTTCCGAAGTGTCTCGCAATAAGCATCTTCTTTGATTGTTTGACCACGCGGTAAGAAGTCAATGAGTAGGATACCTTTCCAGTCCCAGAACACTGTGCACATCATTTTCCGAGGTGTCATGATTTGCTTCGGCTTAACCTTTGATGGGGATGAAGTGTGCCTCCATTCCATTGATTGCCGCTTACTCTCAGGGGTGTCGTATGAAACCCACGTTTCATCTCCTGTGACTATCCGTCTCAGAAATTCTTCACCGCTTTCAGCATAACGGGTCAAAAACTCAAGTGCACTACCCATCCGTTGTGTTTTGTGTTGCTCAGTGAGAATCTTTGTTATCCAACGTGAGCAAAGTTTACAGAATTTCAGTTGTTTGGTAACAATTTCATGCATCAGTGATCGTGAAATTTGGGGGAAGTCCATAGCGAGAGCACTAATTGTAAACCTACGGTTTTCCTGGATCTTGTCATCAATCGCGTGAACCAGTTCTTCTGTAACCAAAGGTGGACGCCCACTTCGTTCTTCATCGTGCACATCACTACGCCCGCCATTGAACTGTCGGACCCATCTTCTCACCATCGAATCACTCATCGCATTTGGTCCGTAAACATCGCAAATTTGCCGATAAATTTCACTTGGTTTCACTTTCCTCGCATTCAGAAACCGAATCACAGACCTGATTTCACAGGCGGCGGGATTTTCAATCAACGCCGACATTTCAAACAAGCACAACAAAGCGTACGTAACTGACAGCGATCTCCAAATGGCGCACGTTCTTCCCCTTGATACACATCGTCTACAGCGCATGTGCAGAACTGCAATCGCAGCACTGCAGCGGAGATAAATTGAAACGGAACTTACTTTCCGGACGCGCCTCGTAGATTGACCACAGTTTGATAGTTATGAAGTGCATGCTGAAATTAAATTGAATAAAGAAGCAAAACAGACAGAACAGAGTGGAAGTGACCAAACAAAAACACTACATTAGAGAAAATTTGCAGAAGTGGTATATGCGGGTCTAAGAAATAAAAGGAGTTTAACAGGGGATGAATGGAATGCATTGAACAGAGAAATAATAAATGCTGGTAAAGAGACATTTGGCTTTAGGAAACAAACTGCTTGAAAACCTTGGATTACGGAAGAAATATTGGAGTTGATGGATCAGAGGAAAAGGCACAAAAATGTTCATGGTGAAGCAGGAAGAGGGCAGTACAGACATTTCTGAAAATAAAATAAACAGAAAACAAAAGAAAAAGGGTTGCAAGAAAAATTCAAAGAACTAGAAAATGGTCTTATGTAAAGTAGATGTGGCCTAAACAAGAACAAACAGAATTTTCAAGAAATGAAGAACAGATGTATAAACAATAAAGTGCTGATGGGAAGCCTCTGTCAAGCACACAAGACAGAGTTAATTGATGGAAGGAATACATAGAGAAACTGTATGCTGGGGATGATTTGAACAATAGTGCACTGCAGAAAGAAGGCGATTCTACATTGATGACATAGATCCCATTTTAAGGACAGAATTCGACAGAGCTTTGAAAGATTTGAAATCAAATAAGGTGTTTGGAATTGATGAGATTCCTGCAGAACTTCTGAATTCCCTAACAGAAGAAGGAAATCAAATATTATTCAAACAGAAACAGTTATGAAACAGGAAGGATTCCAACTGATTTTCATAAAAGTATCATCTTCACACTTCTGAAAAAGTGTAAGCTGACAAAAGTGAGAAATACCATACCAAAAGTCTAATGTCACAAGCTTCAAAATTACTAACCAGGATTACATTCAGAAGAACAGAAAAGATAGTGGAAGAGATAGTAGGTGAAGATCAGTCTGGGTTTAGGAAAAACTGTGATACAAGAGAAGTAATTCTGGCTTTAAGACTAATAGTTGAAGGGTGGATCAAGAAAAAGTTTTTGATAATGCTAGGGGGGACAAGATGTTGAAAATTATAAAGAAATTGGGCCAAACATCAAAATAGAAGAATAAATCAAGTGGCTACAATAAAATTAGAGAATCATGCATCAGTTAAAAAGGTTGAGACAAGGTTGTAGTCTATCCCCATTAATATTCAACTTGTATGTAAAGGAAGTAAAAGAGAAATTTGAAAGTGGCATAAGTGTTCAAGGAGAAAAAAAACAAACAAAACAAAACAAAAAAAAAACAAAAAAAAAAAACAGTATGCTATGATTTGGTGATGACATTGTCCTGTTAGTAAAACAGATTGAGGATCTTGAGAAGTTACTGAGTGGCAAAAGTAAAATACTGAAGGAAGATTTTGGACTAAATATAAACCAAAGCATGACAAAAGTGATGAAATGTAACAGAAATTATAGCATTAATAGTAGATTAAATATAAAAATAGGATCATACACAATAAGAGAATTAACTGATTTCTGTTATTTGTGAGGTAAAATTACAACTGATGGATGAAGCAAGACTGATGTTAAAATCAGAACAGGACTAGTCAAAAAGAGCCTTTTTAAAAAGGAGAAATCTTTTAGTTTCAAATATTGATCTAGGACTCAAAAAGAACTTTTTTAGGAAAATGTGTGGATCATAGCACTTTATGACAGCAAAGCATGGATAATAGGAACATTAGAAAAAAGGACAATTGAAGTATTTGAAATGTGGTGTTATAGAAGAATGCTGACACTTAAGTGGACAGATAAGGTACGAAATGAACATGCTTTGGAGATTATGGATGAGGGGAGAAGTTTGAGGAAGAGTCTTACAGAAAGAAGAGTCAGGGTAGTGGGTCACATTTTAAAATATGCTGGATCGGTTAATTTTTTAATGGAGGGAACAGTAGAAGGAATGTAATGTAGAAGATTAGAATATATTAAGCAGGTAACTGAAGACATAGGTTGAGAGGTATGTTGAGATGAAGAGGTTAGCGCAAGATAGGAAGAGATCGAACTAGTGGAGAGAGTGATGACAGCAAAAACAAAGACGTGTATCAAATCATTCACAGCAGTTGCTAAGGTAAGCAATCACTTGGTTGTCAACAAGACTATACTATCGATTATCTTTTTCAGCCCAGTCAATCAATGAAAATCAGCATAACTTTTCTATCTGTAACAGTTTCTTGGTAATTTTTTTGCCTTGAATATCACAATCTCCATTGTTGGTAACAATTGTTTCGGATGATAGTAATTGGATATACCGTATAGTCTGAACAAATGTTTGGCAATTTTTTCGCACCTGAACAGTATTTAGACTGTAACAATTAGAATTGTCTTCACAACAGCAGCAGCTAGCTTGAATTTCCATTACCTCAGAATGTTGCCAACACAACTACACTACTACTTATGAAAATTGGAAGACCCAGAAGGAATGGTCTGAATCACTTCATAATAAAAGGATATGTAGAACAATGGAACAATAATAAGTTATTAAGATTGCAGACAGAGAGTGTGCAGCCCACCAGCACTCTTCCAGCATGCTCAATGATGTCAAGGGGCGCGATATCAGCATGCGAGGAATTTGATTTTTCATACCGTGACACTGTGGTTTGTATAGGGCATACTGTTATGACAGTGATGTGTGTGTGGAACCAGTGGACAGAAGATGGTTGTACACAGTGATGAGCTGGCGCTGGACCACACAGTGTGGGACGACCGCCATCTCGTTCGCACGGCCGTTACAGACAGAATGGCTTTGTCCACACTTTTGGCTGGACGTTGGAGCACTACAAGGGGAATGGACGTGTGTGTTGGCAATTAGATGCCTTGTGGATATGCCTGCAAACCATGTTGTAGTGTGTTCCCAGCAGCATATCTAGGCACTCTGACTGCAGCATGTGGCAGCTTCACACCTTACCAAATTCTCAGTCAAAGTTCATGTGCAATTCTGTAATTCTAATAAATTGTGTATTGTCATGTGCTTAACCGAAGGTATAAAGTTAACTGTAATCACATCTCCTTGACGCTATTTTCTCAAACATTAAAAAAAAACTAACTTAGTTCACATCTCGAAGGTGGGTTGGATCCTCCCGAAGGAGGCATACTGAGCCATTGTGTCAGAGGTAGCACCTATGTAGTTACAGAGGTAGAACGGCCAGTTCGTTTCCTCTGGGACCCATAGTTTAATGTGGAACTGAACCACGTAATGACCTGACATAGATTGTATGATTGAACAACTCTTAAAAATTCCTGCACACACCAGAGCAGTGAGCAAGCACCGTAAATACTGAACTACCAGTCTGTTCGTACATTAAAAAGGTCTGCCAATAAATTATTGTTCCCAGAAATGTACTGGCTTATGACAGTGTTCAGACATCCATTTAATTGATCACTACTTTGATGTCTGAATACAAACTTGTGATAAATGTTATTAAAACACCAGATTTTTTTCTTTTCTGGCAGCAATCAAATTATTTATCTTAGTTTCACAAAATTCTCTATTTTTTAATAATGTCAGCCACTGTAGAGATGGCTTTTACAAAGAAATTCTCAATAAATACTGTTCTTTTGGGAAGAACTGTGCATTTGTTTTATTTCTATATTAATCTGATACGGATTTAATACTTCAGTAGTCCACTACATCATGAGATTTTGCAACTTTATTTGACAGATTTTTACAGCTTGTCAAATGTTCCATTTTCTGCCAAGTTTATTAATGTTACATTCAATGTTAAGGTTAAAAAGGAAAGCCTTTAATCATTATTCCAGAAGGCCCATTAGAATAGAAACATAAAATAACATGAAACAAAAAGGCTCTTCATCAGTAGAAAGTGCTATAGCATAGCAGTGACTGAAATAGTAGGCAGCATGGTGAACGAGTGGAAAATCTGTTTTCAAAAGATAAATAAAAACAATGCATAATTGTCTCCAAGGTTGAGAGAAAGGATCAGAGAGAGACACTGTCTGTGGTTTAGGCTGAGAAATGCCAGATGCCACTGGTATAATAGTTACATCTGAGCTCTGAGGAAGTGGCATGCTCAGAAAAGAAATGGTTTGCAGGACTTTCAACTCATTAGTAGGGACTGTTATCAGGTGGCCAATGTTTTTACATACATATTGTTCCTTAGGCTTTGTTGGTGATGCCACTGTAGGAGATGGGAAAATGTGTGCAAATTTTTGCATTATATACATCCAACACACTATTCATCCACCTTTTTTTCTCATGACTCCACAACTATCTTCTTTATCTTACAATTTAATGTTTTTATTCTATGGTAATTTCTGTAAACAATTCTAGTTGCCCTAATATGCACCCTCCAACTATATCTGATACCCATAATACTGGTCTCATATTATACCACCATATTTTGGAAAGGGTTTGACCAAGTTTTTGTAGTTTCTCTCCCTCGTTTCTCTGGTTCATCCCACACTCTGTAATAGATGCAGGTCTCTGAAACCTTACGCTACCACATCCCTAATGTGTCCTGTCCAACTGACTATCATCAAATCATATGCAAAAAAAAAATTACACTATTCCTTCGACAAGCAATCTACCCTCCACCAAATAACAATATTGTTGGAACTGCTATTAACATTGTCTTATGAAATGTGCAATTTGGCAATTTGCAACGTAGACTGCAAAACTATGTTCTGTTATTGTAAAAGGGGGGGGGGGAGGATATTTCTGCGCAGCATACCAATCAGAGCAATTAATTAACTAAGGAGGATTCTGTACAATTGGCCAATAAAAACTGTGCCACCATAATCAGAGTACCAAGCATACAATCAAAGATGAGCATTCCATCTGTAACACATGAGAGGTGTTTTGCCGTTTCCGTGGGATGAGTGAAATACATATAACTCTATCGTGCAGAAATAAGGAGACAAATGCACAAAATTAATCTTTGTACCAAAGAGCCTACAATAAAACCCTTAAAATGGATATGTTTTCTATACCATAAAAAATTATCAACCTTTTTAGTTTGTTTACAGTGCAAGTGTTGATATCTGAAGGTATAATAGATGCAGTAGAAGGAATTGACCCTAGACATACTGACAAGTTGGCACATACAAATATGAACATATAACATGCCTATTTACCCACAGAAATGACAAAAATAAGTAAATTCTCTTACTTTTAGACACTTAAGAAAAAATCTTTCTAGTCCTGGTGCAGAATTAAATGAAGTGTGATGAAGATGGACAAATTCAATAACAATTTGCAAAATATATTTATTAGTTTACTGGGAGTTATAAATATGCATCAACTTTGAATATAACTCTTTCTGCAAACTATGGCCTCTAAAAACAAACCATAAAACATTTGTCATTTCACTAAGGTCTTATTAATGGGAACAATTAAAAAAAGATAACAATACAAGAAAGAAAACATTTTTACTGAGAGAAAGATAATAACAGTACAAGGAAACAACAGAGTTCATATGCTTATGGCTTTTCCATGGAAAGCATCTCTTCTGTGGTAGACCAATATCTAAAACTCTTAATAATATAATTGTTTGTCCACAGTTGCTTCTTAAATGTTTGTAAATGAAACATCGTACTTTAACAGCCTTTGAAAAACTAACTAACCTCGGACGCATTTCATCCTCATGTTTTGGAGCATCATCAGTGACTGTAAATGTAAATGACGATGCTGAGAAAAATTGCATTATTTGTATATGTACAAACTTGGTAAAATCAGTTACATGCCCGTTTGGAAAATTTCTATTTGCACTTCTATACAAACCAGTTTGGTGCTGTGATTTTACATTGCTACATTTATTTTTTGTGTGAAGATCACCAATTCATTCGAACTGGTCAGACTTTTGGCACCTGTGTAGTTACATAAAGCTAGTACCATCAGCGCTGTTTACTTACATTTACAGTGGTGCCTACTTAATGTTGTTCATGCAATTATGTGTGTGTTCATGTGTGTTAAAATATGTTTAATCTTTGTCAGTTACTGTGATTTACTGTTGTGTATATTATCTATATGTGTCTTAGTTATTTTTTAATGTTTTTAACAGTGTTTTATTTATAAAATTAGTGAATTCATTAAGAATTGTTTTCCTCATTGCTATGGCTTTTTCCATCTGGTAACTTTCTTAGATGTTCTTGAGACAGTCTATTTTCATGTCTGTATTGTGTACGGCAGATAATGAGTGATTTGTACATGTATTGGCTCTGGTGTGTTCTTTGTATATTTAATGAAATTCCTGGTTTTCTGTCCTATGTATTTCACTTGGTATTGTTGGCAAGTTAGTTCGCATATTCCTTATTGTTGGTACTGGTCCATATTATTGTTGATATTTAGGTGCTTCTGTATTGTGTTGCAATTTGTATTCCTCATTTTCTGAATATGTTGCTCATTCTTTGAGTGAGTTTGTTGATTTATTTTTTTTTTAGTTTGGTTTGGGATGGTGGTGAGTGTCATATTAAGTGGGATTATTTTTATGATCTTGTGTCTGATTTTAGTGTTGAGCTGTTCTATCAGTTGTTCAGTGCAGCCATTGTTATTTGCTATTTGTTGGTAATGTATACAGTTTTGTCATCATTCGTGCCAAGTGGTGTAGTATTTAATATGTTTAACACATGCCAGAGTGCAAGTTTGTGGTTTAGAGAGTGGTTATATTTGTTGTGCATAAAGATGTACGTGTGAAGGTTTTCTAAATATGATGAATGAGCATAATGGATTTTTCTGAGCTGCTGTTATATCAACAAAGTTCAGTTGCGTATTTGTCCCCATATCAATGATAATATTTATATTACTGTGGATATCATTAATTTCATTATGGAAGTGGTCAATTTTTTGTTCAGGCTCATCAATCAAGCAGGTAATGTCATCTACATATATGTACCAATAAATTATACAGTAATTGTGGTATATGAAAATACAGTAGAACTCCAATTATCCAAACTCCGACTAACCAAATCGCCGATTATCCGAATCGCTTTTTTAATTAAGATGGAAACGTACTGCGTAAAGGTTTCCCCTCTTTTATAAAAACCAACCCAATGTTCGGATGACTGCAGCTTTGTTTACTGAGTGGTACGGAGAAACTCTCTGGGAAAAGAAGGAATTTTCAACATTCATACAATAGTTAATTAAAATAGACCCTTTTTCGGAAAAAAATCCGATTATCTGAATTTTTGATTATCCGAAAGGGGTCTGGTCCTAATTGATTCGGATGATTGGAGTTCTACTGTATTTCACACCATGTCTGAGATGGACAAGCCTATTGGTAGCCATTTGTTTTTGATGTAGTATCTGTTGTTGAAATGGAAATAATTGCCTAATGGACCAATACGTATTATCTCTATTATCTCCATGACATGTGTATTGGGGACTATATTGTGTGTAGAGCTATTGTTAAGAATGATATTAATGGTTTCTCTGACTACTCTTTATAGAAAATTGTCATTGTGGGAATTGGCATGGGCTGCCACTGGATGGTCTAGTTTGCAGGTATTCATTATGGTGGAAAGCTGGTTAGTGGCAACACCTACAAGAGCTAGTGCAATGCAGACAGTTTAGTTGGTATATGAGTTGCAATGAGGCCAGAGTAGCATATCCAATAATGGAAGAGGTTTCCCCTGTGGTAAGACTGGAATAGTTGGCTGGATAAATGTGACAAGTTTTGCAGTGAGGTCTGTTGAATGGAAAGGATCCATGTGGCGATTCCATGGGGGAGCATTTGTGGCCCAAGATATTCTCTTCAAATTGGATGGTCTGTTGAAGCATGCTACAGAGTGAATTGGTAGGATTTTGAGGAGAAGGGTGCACATTCAGGGAAGCAAAGTGGGAAGTCATATTCACATCACAAGATCTAGTTAACAGAAGAAAACTGGATGACAAAGACGGGTTGGTTTTTACAGGTTGTAAGGAGGGTGTGGCAGCATGATGAGATCTTTTGTACAATATCAGCAGGGTAGCAATGGGAAATGAGCACTTGTTATATAGTTTGCAACAGATGGCAAGGCTCTATAGAAAGGATGACAATTGTTGATGTGTAGATATAGTTGTAATGGTGAAGGCACCCCGCTTTAGAAAACGGCTTGTATGTGGGAGTAAGTCTAGATGAAGTTGATGGAATTGCTATTGTTAAAGGAATTGAAGAAGCCTAGGAGATGGTTGTCAATATAGGACGAAATCATTAATACATTGTCTGTGTAACTGAATCGCACACTAGGTTTTAATGGGATGAGGTACAGGAAACATTCCTCCCAGGGACAGGTTGCCAAAGGACGGGGTCATGAGAGTACCAAAGTGGTGAGTGCTAACCAATGCGTGAGACTGAGACCAGCTTAAAGAAATTACTTACACACACACACAAACATGCGCGCGATTGTTACCCTGTAGCAGGGTGCCCTTCATACCTCTGTCCACATCAAGCCCACTAACTTACAACAATATCTACACTTCTACAGTTGCCATCTTTTCCACACCACACAACCTTGTCATCTACGACAGAAGCATCTGTTGAGTCCCTCTACAAGTTCTCCCAGAACCTATCACAAGCTCTCATTTCTCACTCTTACCCTGCTTACATTGTACAAAAGCAAATTTAATAATACTGCTGCCCCCTTCCCCTCAACCACTCTCGCCCTCTACAAAACTAAACACAACCCTGTATTTGTCACCCAGTTCTCTTCTGGCCTCGATTCCACCAACCAGTTCCTTAGATACGGGAAAGACTTCCAACTTTCCTTCCCCAAACTACCCAATATAGAGGATATCTTGGTCCACAAACACAGCCGTTCAGATTCTCCCAAACCACCACATGGATCCTTTCCATACAACAGAACATGCTGCAAAACTTGCAGCATGCATCTTCTGTTGTTTTTGGAGATTCAGGACACATCAAAAGCATGGTCACTAACACCCTAACATGAAACTGATGTGGCTTAAAAATAAATGGCCGACTGTAAAGTGGTTAAACACAGACAGCAAAATAATGTAAACAATGGCTATAAGAGGCTACAAAGACTTAAAAGGTTACAAACAATAACTCACTGATTGTTAAAAGCCAACCAGATATAAAAAAGTAAACTTACCAAAATAATTAAAAACTACAAGTGGTAAAACACAGTAAGTACTAGGCTGGCTGTAAAGAGGCCACCAAATTATTATATAAAACCAATGCTGATCTGCCCAATATTTTATGAGTTGTTGTTATTATTGTTGTTATCTGGGCTTTGTGGTGAGCTAATTTCTTGGTTATTAGCGCGATAACAACTAACCAATATAATAATACAGCTTAAAATGGATCTAAATTACCGCCATATAGACAACAAAATAATGTAAAATTCTAAAAAGTTTGCTTTAAATGGGCTACAAACATCTAAAACAATACTAACAATCAGTAGTTTTCTGCAAAAAGGTCAACAAGGTTAAAACAATTAAATTAAATGTCTGCTTCTTGCCTGAAAAAGGACTAGCCAGATATGAATAAAACAAATAACAGTGTTAGGACTGGCTGTCTTAAAAGGACCACCAACCAAATTTGTCCTAGCTAGGAATGTTTATATTTTTTGCTTATGGTTTTACACCTCGTTGACGTCAAGGCCATTAGAGGGGGGAAGGAATGGGAAGGAATACAGCTATGGCCCTTTAGAAGGAATAATCCCAGCATTCGCCTGGAGTGATTTGTGAAAACCATGGAAAACCCAAATCTAGATGCCTGGACGGGGATTCAAACTATCGTCCTTCTGAATGCGAGGCCAGAGCGCTAACCGTCCACCCACCACGCTCGGTTTATGGGTTTTGACTCCTTAGGCATGCATCTGACCACAGGGGAAATCTTTCTCATCTTTAGACATGCTACACTCCTCATATACCAACCTATCTGCCTCCACTGCACAAATTCCATAGGTCTCACCCCTAACCAGCTTTCAATTAGAATGAATGGCTACAGGCAAACTAGACCATCCAGTGGCAGCCCAAGGTAATTCTCACAATCCCAAAAACTGTTTTACAGTAACAGCTGTCATAGTTTTTCCAGAAACTACCACTGCTTCTGAACTCTGTAGATGTGAAGAAGCTTACCGGCATATCCTGGACACCTAGCCTCAACCACCAATAAACCCTTAACTTATTGTTTAATTAAACAAAGGAAAAAGGAAATGGCTTTAGGCAATATAAATTACAAGGAAAGGGAAAATGACTGATCACTCACCAAAGTTGAAGGCAGCAAGGGGAGAAGAACATATATCATGAACACACAAAAATATACACAATATTTCGGTCTTAAACCTTCTTCGTGTTAAAGAGAATGAGTCATGTGGTTCGGGAGATATGCACACGCTGAAGAATCCTACATGACTGAGTGGATTAACAACATGGTGGTGGGACTAAGATGTTATATATAAATATGTATATCACAGAAGGTGATGGAGATAGTAATATACCAAAAGGGTACAGAATGTAGAGACGAAAACAAAAATTGAGGAAATAAATATAGATATATAAAATTTGAAAAAAAAATGTAGTTAGTTAAATGACAATAATGCTAATACTGATAAAAATGAGTGATTCGTCAAAGAGAGGAATTTTATCGGTGGTTGAGGCTGGGTGGGTGTCTGGTATCTAGGATATTTTGGAATGCAAGTTCCCACCTCCGAAGTTCTAAGGCGGCGGTAGAGCATTTCAAGCCATATCAAGCTATGTGGGGGAAGGGGGGTGTTCACAGGAGGCCAAAATGGAGCTACATGGTTTATGGACACTCCCTAAGAAATGAATGCAACAGACTTAAAAACAGCATGGCAATAGGGACCATGTGAAACAAATAAATTAGGAAATGATATGATCAAAGACATGATGCCAAGGGTGTGATCATCAAGAATATTATGGTTGAAGAGGGCACACCAATTGATATAACTAAAAATTTCTAGGGCAAAGTTACGAAACTGAGGTGAAAGGAAGGCATTCAGATAATTTTAGATGAGGTTGGGGAAGAAATTACGGAGGATAAGAAAAAGCAACTGGCTTGGTTAACCATTAGGGACTGTCAGGCAGAGATATTAGTTAGGTTATATGTAAGATATTTATGATGAAATGGACAGGGAAGACCAAGCTACAGACTGAATGTCTCAAAGACATTTACAATAGAAAGCCATAGAATTGTGGTGGATTAGACTGAAAAACATTTGAGTGAACCATGTTCTGCTCAGTGGAAGAACTGATAATCGGTATGAAGCAAAGAGACAGGGTAGGATATATAGTATTACAGGAGGTGGAAGTGATTAGATAAGTGTTACAGCTGTTCATTATTATAGTGAATAATTCTGTAGCTTGTTTGCAAACAGAAGTTGGGTCATTTAGTGACAACATAACAAGAAATGGTTATATTTAAAGCGGAATCTAGACAGGATATCAGTTGGATTAAAAATAAATGTCTTAAGTCAGCATATTAGGTACACAGATAATTTTTTTAAGGTTTGTAAGATTATACAATGGAGAGGGAGTTGCTGGCAGAAGGTTCAAAATTTAAATATCTGGCATTATAAACTGATAAGTTTAATTGGACAGTACAAATTTGGGAGGTTGGAGGTAAAGTGTTGCAGCTATTGGAGAAGGTAACAAAAACTTAATCCAACCTGCACTGCAAAATTGTGGGGGATTGCATGGAACCCAAATTATAGGTATCAAACACCATGGAAAGAATGCAAAGCAGCAAAGGGTAGCAGCTAGATTTGTCTGTTAAATTATCAGAGAGCCCTCAGTAACTGAAATAATAAATGACACTGTTATTGGAGGACGAAAAGCATGTGAAAAGTTGGGCAATATTATTCATAAAAGTTACAAGAAGGCCTGTGTAAAAATGGAAAGAGGATTAAAATACAGTAGTCAATTAGGGGCCAGTAAAACATTGTGCATTCACTTACAGTGATTTGGGGAAAACTATGGAGAACCCAAATCTGGATGGCCAGACGGGAATTCGAACACACATCCTCCCGAATGTGAGGCCAGAGCGTTACTGCTCACCCAACATGCTTGGTATTATTTGCATAATGGAACAGATATATAGTCTAAAAGTGTGCTACCCCGAATAATATGGCCATTCAATAATAAAAAATAAATACAAATATTTTGTCAATACTTTCTTATTCCAGGAAGCAGAAGTAATTATCAGGTAAAAATTCTCCCGATTTCTAGCTGGATTTATCCCTATTTTCTGCTAAACATTTAAAATGTGTTGTAAGGAACTTAAAGATAGGGATAGGCCTAACCTGAATATCAGACTTCTTTTGGAACAAATGATAAAGACTTATATTTCTAGTGAAAATGTTTAATTATAGTACTGTAATTGCAGATGTTAGTATTTTTTCCTAAAAGAATAGAATTAATTACTATAAAGGGCTCTATCACCGATGTTGAAACTGCTAACTCCTTGAACAACTCTCTTCTAACTTGATGCTTAACTCTTATTACTTGCTTTTTAGATCTTAATACTTTAACCTCACAAGTTGAATTGCCCCAGAAAATTATTTTATGATACTGAGGAGTAGAAATGAGCAAGGTGATAAGTCGAGAATACTTATTGTTGAAATTAACTGAACTCTAAATTTATTGACACTTCATTACTTTAGTAAGTCAGAGACACATACACTCTAATTCAATTTATGCTCAATAAGCAAATCTTGAATAGACTGGCCAGCAAATATATGTATATCCGATATTAACCTAATACTGTTAAGGTTAAAGAGGAGGGCCATCACTCACCACAGCAAGAGGCATAGAAATAATCACAGAAAGATTTTTTTTCTGGCAAATTGCTTCTTCAGTATGGAAAATCGTTGGAAGGCTACATCACTGCAGTGAATGAGATTGGTGAAACATGTAAGAGACTTGGGTGATAAGGGGGGGAGACCGTGAGCTCAATCAGAGAGAACTCAACTTTGACAGTCGGCGATGTATCTATACAAAAATAATTTAAGGGGAAAAATTATACAAATACTCACACTTCTTAAGAAAAGGGGGGGGGGGCTAATAGATTACTAAAACAATAAGTGTTAGGGATGACAACTGTAAGGTTAGATGGAAGCTAAAGGAAAAATGGGTAGAGAAAAGAATGTAAACGGACAATGAAGGAAGAGCAGATTACCTAATATTAAGGCCGAGGGGATATCTGTTTGAATTCCAGTTCCGAGTGTTGGATTTGTCAGGAAATGGTACCTTCAAGAATACTTTAAATGATTCTGAATGTGTAACAATTGTAGGATTGACTCATAGTATGAGTTGTAGGGCTGACTGTTACCTGGTGGTGTGGACTCTACAAAGTCTGCCTGGGGTCAATCATCCTGGTTGACAGGAGTGTGATGCTAAGGCCAACATAGGAGGCAGGAGAGAGTGAGCATAGCAGTGACAGCAAGCATACTTTCAGATGCACCTGGTCATACTCCCAAACATGTACCACTTTCCTCAACATCAATATGTCACCATCACATGGTTCCCTCCACACATCAAACCAATTTACATCAACATTGCCTTCGGTACAAAAACTTCCCTAACTTTATTTGGGGAAGAAGCACCTGTCAGTCCCTCAAATATCATACCTTAAAAATATCCCCCAAGCCCCATATATCCAGAATGTATCCCTCCCAGCATATCCACAAACAAAAATTCCTCATTAGCAACCACAATTCCACTCTCTTCACTCAGTATTTTCTATCATGGAATCTGAATCCAGATCCTGAGATAGGGCTGCACACCTGTCTCCTGAAATTACCTAAAATATTAATTGTTACTCCTAAGCTTCAGGAGACTCACGAATTTCAGCAAAGCTCCAGTATATAAGCAAAAATTCAGTATAAGTAGTAAAGTACCAAGTGGCTATTTGCACTACAGCAAACCATATTTCAAAACCTACAACACAAATTTAGCAACCACCAGTTCTATCATGAGAATTGTTTACCATGGTAGGACATGCCAGTGGCAAATCTAAAAAAATTTTGGAGTCTGGGGAAAAACAGTGAGACTGCTCTGCCCCTTTGAACATTATTTTGCCGCCTGGGGCAACAGTGGAGCTTTAAAAAAAAAAAAAAACTGATGTGTGCTGATGTGTCTGACCAACACATTCCTGTCCTCTAGGATATATGGGCACAAGGAGTCAATGCATATTCAAAGCCTGGGCTACCCAGGATTATTGGAGATAGCGATTCCGCAAGGCATTGGCGTCAGAATACTGCAGTAGTCAAATGCAAGACACCGCTAGAAATACTGTCCATAGTACATTTAATGGTGTAATGCTGGTCTAGAGCATATTGCAACCTAATTTCTGCTTGAAAATATGATACAGCCTGTGTTATAACGGAATTACTGTTTTAAAATAATAAGTCTTGAGATTGACTGCAGCAGTATTATGACTTCACTAGTGAATGTTTTTGTAGTGGAGTCACGATCACCAGTAGACCCTAGCCCACTTATAACATTAATCAGTTCAACAGTTCCTACACAGTGTCAATACAACTATGTCTGAAGATAACGGTTCCACAGAAATCCAGTTCGATTAATATCCTTAACAATGAAAATCTGGGTAATATCAAGATGGGGATACCATCACGGCCTCGCATAGTAAACACATAAATCACGTAGTGTATATGACATCATTGTGACATATTAAGTCTGCATGTTCCAACACTGTAACAGCTATAGATATGATCTGAAAATTGGATATCTGCAATATTGTGTGTTATGGTTACGTTTCACTTTGGTCCAGGATGCATTACGACCTAAAAGCATATTTATAAAATATGATTACGTCAATCATCATTTGAGTTTATGTTGTAATGTAGCCTGGACCATACGTCACAATGATGTCATGTATACCATGTGATCTGTGTGTTTACTACGCAAGGCCGCAGCGGTATCCCCATCTTGATATTACCCGAAAATCTTTGTAGAAAATTTGATCTATTCACGTGTGTTTGTCTACATTACTGTACATTCTTCTACTGTAAGTTATGGCCTTCCTCTCTATCCTTAACATTGTTATGCTTGCAAGCATCGCTAACTTCCTGTGTACAAAATTATAGCCATCTGATGTATAACCTATATGATATACATAACTGTCCATGTTGAGTTTTATCAAAGTTCAAACTATTAACTGTGAACCAGTTACCAATATGATCAAAAACATAATTCGTAATATTTTTAATAGAGTCAGTGACTAGAACATATTAACAAGAGAGATGATGAACAATGTGGCTAACAGTGAAGGAGTTTAAAGCAAAAACATGTATACATCATGAGTAGGTATTGCCACTGAGTGTATGTGCTACTAAACTTAGTACCAATAATAAAAATAATAATGTTTTACAATATTCTTTTATCTTCCTCGTGGTAGCTTTAAGTATTAGTTGCAATTAACTTGCCACACCAAAGGCAATTCTGTGGGCCTAGTTAAAAGCAAGTATGAAGCATGCACATGCAAATTATTGATCACAGACATGCAAAGAATAATGTGATGGCTTAATAGTTCCGATTAAATTCAAATGATTACAAAATATGAAATTTCACATTTTTCTGACATCTTACTAAAAAATATCTCTCACCAGAATTTAAGTTGTTTACTAAATCTGTATGAAGTCTTCCTCAACCAAATTGTGAAATGTGCCACTGAATGGATTTCCCAACGGACTCCTTGTCGACAAAAATAAAAACCAATGAAGTTGTGTATCAGTGTAAAGTATTATATGTTTGTCCAGTAAGCTAGAATGCAAGTCAGCATGGTTTATGTTCCCATGTTACCAGAACACGTTATTATTCAACTAGTTGCCACAATGCGTTTTTATTAGAAATAATATAGGATATGAATCTGTGTCAGCAACATTATGTACCAATGAAATGACTTTTCTTACACAAGAAACTGATCACAAAAAACAAATGTATGTTTCACATAAATAAATTAATAAGAGAAACAAAAAAGGTAAATAAACCACTGAGCTTTCAAAAGCTGAGATACTCGAACATATCACACCTTACATGAATTTCTGATTGTCCTCTCAGTTATTACATCACAACTTCAACTACTATAGTGTAATTTGTAGTATGGCAAGAATTAAATTTACTTATACTGTCCTGCTGACAAATGTAAATTGCAAACTATAGCAACAAAATAAAAAAAACTTCTAGTAGTTTTGCCAAAAAGAAAAAAAAAGTGGCTAACAAGAAAAAACTTAAGACTACTGTCTGAGCTGCAGTCCACACTCCTTCCAAAATAATCTGAATAAAGCAGAAGAAGGAACTGAATTACCTAGGAACTAATCAGGAGTTTTAATCATACCAACCTAGGAATTGTAATGCACCTAGTGTTCGAATCTTGAGTTGTGATTGCCTTGTCTAGTTCCTCTAAGCCGCCAGTCTTCTTCAGTTTCTTCACTAGACTTTTAACCGCTTTTTCACTCCACTTGTCCTCACCTTCACCTTTTTTCCACCCCAATAATCGTTTCACAATCGGTGGTGTAAAAGGAAGCATAGACGTCATAGCTACACAAAATCCTTTATTCTTGGGATTCTGAATCACCTGTATGATAAACCACAACACTTCTTCGCGAAATTATACATCAACTGTCATGCGAATAATCATTTCTCCGATTTCCTAGAGCGCCAACTTTGCGACTAAATAATTAGTAACTGAAACACAATCCGTGTAGATTCTTCTTGTCAGTTCAGAATAAAACTTCACAGCTAACGCCCCTGATCACTTCCACACAGAAACTAGAGCAGTTCTCCCCTTACATCTCCCTACATAGCACACTGACTTGTGTTCTACCATAACGTATTTCATCTGTCTGAGATATTCTTGGTAAAAATATAGATGTTATTTCAGTACTAACTCAAGATCATAACATTACAGTTTCACCAACATACAAAAACAAAATGGTTAGACAGAGACAAAAAAAGAGAAAGAAAACGTAAATTAGACATGTTACAGTTATATTTCAATCTACTCGTAGGAAAATGTCAAGACTGAACGTAATACTTTGCTTAATATTTAGGATCAAACGCATTCTCGGAGTAATCTGTCAGCTGCAGGATACCAATTCTTTGTGTTATAAGTTGAGTAAATTCGATTATTTGCCCAGTCGAAAGCTTAAAGTAATTATGTCTAGAGAGAACGTTTTAATTTTAGATCGTGATACCGCTATACCACCAGCGCTACAAAATTAATACAAATCTCTTGAAATGTTCGTTAATTCCTTTGTTGTAGTATGTTGATGTTTTAGATTCTCGTCGTTACAAAAGTCACAAGAAATTTACGATACCGCAATTCTATTGTTTTCATAATTTTTTTCCTTATGTTCCAGGCCCCATTTCAAGCTAACTGCAACCGCTTGGAAGAAAACAAAAGTTTAGGTTGAAATGATACCTGTACCAATAATGGTATTGGTGGATAGTGTTTCAGCATTGTAGCGGCATTGCGATCTAGAATTAAGTTCAGAGAACGCTTAAAGCGATAATTCAAAATTACTTTTATAATTAATAGAGAAGAGCAAAAAGTTTTGGCTTTCCATATAGATGTGAAATTTGTCTCTTATTATCTGGTTTTCATAACGGGAAATATTTTGAAACTGAACGAATATTAAATAAGTATTTGTTACAAATATTTTTTTATCATAATCTGTAAGTAGGGGTCCGTTCAGGTATTTATCATTTGTTTTACAGTCATGTAATAATCAAATTAGTATAAAACAATTATGAGTTCATTCGTTACTACAAGGGAGCAACTAACACAATGAAAATAAGTGCTAACTTTAGGTGGATTCTTTTTTAACCTTGTATGATATGGTATAAATTGCTGAGAGCGTAATGTGAAGTCTGTGGTCTCTGTAGCTGGACATTTTTCAATTTAGTTTTTTAGACAGGTCCTGAACGTTAGAGTAACTCTGATTCAGGTATCTCTGAGTTTAGAATCAATGCAAAATTACCGCAGGACCCAGTCAGTAACTGATATGTTTAAGGAACTGGATTGGGAATCATTTGAAAACAAGAGGAGGGTGAAGAGATTGCTGGGAGTGTACATGGCGTATGTTGGTGATGGGCCTCGTATAGGTATTGGTCGAGGAATTAGGAGTAGTGCATGGAAGCGAAAAGATGACCACGGGCATATGCTGGTAATCGATTTCATGCAAAAAATTTACTTTTGTTGGTAAGGGTGTCAGGGATTGGAGTAAATCACGAAGTGATGACTAATTTACAAAAAAAAAAAAATAAAAAATGGAGGAATTTAAAATTAAAACTTGCAAACCGCAAAAGTAGACAGGAGAAGCAATGTTAACACTCAGAGTATTTAAGGTAATAATTAATATTAAGTAAGGGATAATTAGATGGCTAGAGAAATTGCCACTGGAGCATGTGCTCCATCGCAACATTCAATTAAATTCAACAGCTGATCCCCCGGTCACCTCCGCCACTCGCAAATAATTTTTATTTTCCCAGCTGCTAGTGCTATTGGGAGAGCGAGATTTCGATTAAAACATATCTATTATCCTTAAATAATTAAGGAGAAAGCTACGACGTCATGAATATACTTTATTCTTCTGCCGAATACAGACTACATAATACTAATACACTGAACAGTCAAAAGTCATGGGATATTTTTACTTTATTATTTTTTTAAATTCTTAATCTTGTTCCAAAGATTCCTGCTGGGAAAGGACCTCTGGGCTGTGAAACATCTCATGGTTAATATATGTATATATATGCAATATGAATACCGTAATAATCAAAATGAAAAATAATTATATTTTTGAAAGACAAAAAAATAAAATAAAAACATTAATTTTTACAACTAAATGTTGTAGAAGTTATATTATATGCAATTAATTCTTTTGTACCAGTTCTTGAATGGTGAAGGTATTCCCAATATGATAATCCCTCAGTTTTTGTTTAAGTACATCTTTATAGTCTAAACAGTTTTATACCTTTTGGAAGTTTACTAAACAGATGTGTCCCAGAAAAATTAACTCTTCTTTGTACTAATAAAAGTGATGTTTGTTTCTTGTACAAATAACTTTTGTTTCCTGTACTGAAATTGTGGACCTGTGAATTAGGCACATACAAACTACTTAAAATACTCTATACAAAGCACATGGTAGAATATTATACTGATAAGTCACCGTAAGAATATTGAGCATTTTAAACAGTTGTCTGAAAGAAGTTCGTAGTTTTAACCCTATACACAGGAGCGGATCCAGGGGGGGGGGGGGCTAAGGGGCTCAAGCCCCCCCCAAACGTATCTAGGTCCACCCCTGACATTGTAGTTTTTAGACCTTTTTTTTTTAGCTCTACAGATTTGAGGCCCGAGGAGGCTATAAATACTACCTTTTACCCGACTCAAGCCCCCCCCCCCCCCGAAAACCAAAATCCACTGAACGCAAGTCCTCTGAACCAAAATTCACTCAAGCCAAGACCCCCCCCCAAACCTAAGGCCGCTCAAGCCCCCCCCAAAAAAAACAAAATCCTGGATCCCCCCCTGCCTATACAGTATCCTAATAGTTCTTTTCTATGCTATAAAAACATTTTTACTTTGTGAAGAGAGTCCACAAAAAATATATCAAATGTCTTGACTGAATTTAAATAATAGGAATACATCTATTTCGATAATTGTAGGTCTGGTGCTAGAGAAAGTGCTCTTATTGCAAAGTTGGCACTACTTATCTTCTTTAATAATAATGTGATATGTTCTTGCCAACTGAGTTTCTTGTCTACTTTAATGCCAAGTAATTTTATACTTTGTTTCCAAGATTGTGTTATTTTTATAGTTTATATGTAAATCCTGCTGCACATACTTTTTGTTTTAAGCCTAATATAATGTGTTTTATCAAAAAAAAAATATTAATGAGCTTCCCTTAAACCAGTTTGCTACTACACTAAGTACTACATTTGCATTGAATTCTAGATTGCTGTTGGTGTTTTTTTATGGTTAGGTTAGTGTCATTTTAAAATAGAACACTCTTAACCTCGTCGCATAAGTTTCTAGGAAGATCATTCATGTGTAACAAAAACAGAAGGGGTAATAGGACAGCCTTGTGGATACCTCCTAGATACCATGAAGGACCCAATTTGGCCGGAGAAGTGCAGCAACCAGTCCTCGAAATTGACAGGGCGTTAGGCGTAATTACGCCTGAATATTTTCGTTTTACGCCTGCAATCTCCGTCAAAGGCGTAGAAAATACTCCTAAGCATCAAAACTTAAAAAATTACATTTCGGAACTTGTTTTCAGTTTTGCGTGTTCAAGGTTAATTTCTAATAATTAATTTCAATTCTTGTCGTTTTGATCTATTTCAATGTTTCCAATAATACGTTTCTGAAGTTCAGAAGTGGCAACATTGTAGGGGGAAGTACCGCGAAGTAAAAAAAAAAACCAATTCTAGCGCGTGCGTTATTATTCTCTGTTATTCGCTTAACAAAGGATCTAAAGATGTCTCGTAAAATTACTGACTTTATACCATTTGCAAAGACAAGTATTGGTGATAGAAGTGTTACAAGTACCGATAAACGAGGACTGCCAGAAAATGAAGAAACATCAGCTGCTGACAAATCATCAGGCCCATCAGCTACTACCAGTAGACCTGCTCCGACTTCACGCAATCCAGGAGGTCAACAAGCAAATAAACGATCAAAAACAGTTCAAAATTTATCAGCTACTATGCCTGCTGTTATCACCAGTACATAGACAACTAATGCCGTGGGTAAACACACATTAAGTAAGTGTCAAAAAGTTTTCCTTGGTTATTGTATTGTATGTTGTATTGTATCAGTAGAACAAGGCAACGAAAATAGTATGTTTTGCGTCGTTTGTAGGCAGTTTGCGAATTCATCTTTAACGAGTTTCGTAAAAGAAAAGGTTATATCTAGATTAGAAACAGTTAAAAAACATGACAAAAGTGAAGCCCATCAGAATTCGTGTGCGGCAGATGTGGCGAAAAAAATGCATTGCAGACACCGTTAGTTCTTACATTGAGTGCCATGAGTGACAAAGTACACCAAAAATGTGTGTTTTATTTAATACTGCTTACTCCGTTGCAAAAGGCAACTTTGCGTTCACAGATTACCCACGTTTGTTAGAGTTACAAGAAAAAAAAACGGTGTCGAAATTGGTTCAACATACAGAAATGACAAGTCGTGTACTCTTTTCATCAGTAATATAGCAGCAAATTCACGTATCCAATTACAAGATATCATTCAAAGTAGTGACTATAAATCAATTATGTGTGACGGATCAACTGATAAGGGTGCAATTGAATGTGAAATCATCTACGTAGCATCTGTTAAAGAAGTGCAGGAACGAGTAGATTTCTTAAAATTAAAGCCATTAAGTGACAGATCAGCTAAAAGCATATTCGAATGTATTTTGGACACTTTAAATGAAACATTTGAAGGTGATTCTTGGAAAAAGAAACTTGTAGGTGTCTGTGTAGATGGGGCAAGTGTTAATATGGGTGTTAGCAATGGTGTGGTTGCAAAATTACGCAACGTGTGCGGGAATATTATATCGATGCATTGTATTGCTCACCAGATAGAACTATGTGTTTCTAATAGCCTCAGTAACATAAACTACGCTCAAACATGCGAAAAAGTAATAAAAGGTGTATACAATTTTTTTCTAAAAGTCCAAAGCATAAGAAACAATTTAAAGATTTGGCTGAAGCATTGGATGAATCAGTCGTTAACCACCTGTCTATCATATCAACCAGGTGGATTTCTTTAAAAAAAACAAAAAAAACAGAGCTTTTAAAGCATTGCTCAGGAATTTCACAGTCACTATTGCGTATTTTGAAGACTTCCGTGCTGATCCTTCAAGCAAAAGTGACGAACTACTTAAAAACTTTAAAATCAGTGCGGTTCATGAGATTTTTGTGCTTTCTGATTGATGTAACTGATGTTTTGTCAACACTTTCCAAAAATATTCAATATGACAAGGTGAACAGTGAGAAAGTGATATCTGAACTTACAATCTGCGAAATGAAACTGAAAAATTTAATTGCCGCCAATGGAGCAACTCTGTCTCAATTTGATAAGGACTGTAACTTGGGTACTGGTACTTGTGAATATAAAAGCAAAAAATTGAGTAAAGAGGGTCTGCAGAATTTTTTACGTTATCGCGAAGATATAATCAGAAATTTCTTAATATGATTAACAAAACGTTTCGAAGATCTTCAAACTAATTGCATGTTTAAAAATATAGACATTCTTGAAGTAATTAACATTCCAAATGAGGATATATTAAATTATGGAGTAAAGGAGTTTGAAGAGGTTCTCAAGGATGCAGCAAAGAACAAGCTTCTGATGAATTTCTGCGCTGGAAAATATGGGCTAAGGACAAGAAATCTCTATCAAGTCGTCAGCTTTGGAACAGAGTATATAGCGAAAACAGTGCAGACAACCAATATCCAAATTTATTAAAAATAATTTCATGTTACCATGTGCTTCCATTCACCACTGCAATATATGAGCGAGGTTTCAGTGAGCTTAACAACATGAAAACTGAGAAACGATATTGTTTGGATACCCTAAATGTAGATGACTTATTACTCATCAAAGTGAATGGACCTTCACTGCATGATTTTGATCCCAACCCAGCTGTGGCTTACTGGTGGAAGAAACACACAGATCCCTCGAAGACCAGAATTCCTAAATAAGAAGTGACACAGCACTTCAGGTAAGGCCGTAAAGCATTTTTACTGATATTTAAAGTGGAGAATCATTGCATTTACTATTCAGCTACGATATATTCAATAAACTGAATGTTTTAGTTTCTGCGATCTTTCCGATTAATTGAACACAGAAACTGTGAAATCAAATTATTCTTGGAATTTGTACATCAAGGAAAATATTTTACAATTTTTATTTTACATATTGACATATTTGTATTTAAAAGAAAAAATCCTTTGTCAATGAATCGGGAAAAAATTCGAAAATATTTGGGAATTAAACCTCTGAAGATCATTGTGTAAAATTCAAAAGTTACTGTCATAGTACAATGAAATCAATAATCATGTTAAATTATTTTACAATTTTGGTATGTGATGTATTGGCACATGCAAATCATATTAATTTTTTCTGGGCCTATTTACAGTTTTAAACTGTGCTGGAGTAGGTTGTAAGCAATAATATCTGTATTTTCATAATTATAATATAATTACACCTAACATTTTCATTTTACGCCTGAGTCTGAAAGTTAGGCGTAACAAATACGCCTGGATTTATAAACGAATTTCTAGCAATGGCAGCAACCCAACGTGACATTGACTCAACAAGCCATCAGAACTCCCCTGAGGAAATATTCAGCCATGATTTCTCTACAGCCGTTCATAATTACGAATTTGTTGCCGGTGAAGAACGTTCTGCAACAAATGAGCGTTGGATTATGTGCCAGTTATGTACCCGGCAATTTATATCGGCGATCTAGGCAGTCAACCTTATTATTAATTGAGGTGAAGTTAATCCCCTAGTGGCAATTTCCTAGAAGCCTAAGTATGATTCTTATATTTTTAACTTAAAATCTTTCAGTGTCTGAGGTATATTGTTCATTGACTCCTTAGGTAATTTGTTCCAGTCTCTAACTCCCCCACCTAAAAATAAAAACTTTCCTGCTTCGTTATGTTTTAAATCTTTTGATAATTTACTCTTGTGTTCCTCTCTTCCCTTCCATATGCTGTTTCTAAGTCTTCCAGCAATATTTATCTGGTAATCGTCACCAGTACATGCCTTGTAGATAACCAAATTTCTCTTTATTCACTTTCCATCCTGCAATGACTTCTAAACCCAATTCTTATATCATTTCAGTTACTGAGTGCATCCTTTGGTAATTTCCACAGACAAATCTAGCTGCCCTCCAACATCAGAATCTGATACTTATAATGTGGGTCCTAGGTCATCAAACAACACTCTAGTAAGGGCCTGACCAAAGTTTTGTAACTTATGTCTCTTACTACCTTCATACTTCCTCTCATTATCCTCTCCAATAGGTGCAGTACTCTTGAACACTTTACCTACAACCTCCCCAATGTGTCCTCCCAATTTTAACTTGTTATCAACTGACATTCCCAGGAATTTACACTCTATTCCTTCAACAAGCTTATCCCCTTGCACTATATAATCATCTGTATATCTAATAAGTTGACTCTTCCTGGAATTTATCTTCATTTCATGGCCATCCATCGAAGTATGTATATTGTTTAAGTCCCTTTTCATTTGCTCACAGTCCTCTCTAGTAGTAATACCATTATACAGCAATATTTCATCTGCAAACAGCCTAATCTCTGACAGTAGATCAAAAATTGAATCATTCATTAGGATAATGGACAGTAATGGTCCCAATACACTAACCTGTGGCGCACCTTTTCCCACATCCATCTCCCTTGATATTGTACTATCAACTTCGATTCTCTGCTTGCTACCTCTTAAGAATTCCTCCAGCCAACAAGATATATCTTGGCTTAACCCAATGGTCTTAACCTTATGTCAACCATTCTATTACTAAATTTATGAAACACCTTAGAAAGATCCAGTGCCACTTGTCTTCCATTGTCAATTTTATCTGAAGTATCCTGTAAACAACTACTAACTGAGATTAACATGACAAACCGTCACTAAACCATGCTGCTGACATACAAACAATTTCTTTTCTTCACACCGATTTTCCTATCGTCGCTAACTATACAACTCTCCATCAACTTGCCCACCACTGAAGTCGAACTAATGGGTCTATAATTTTCAACCCTACTTATGTCCCCATACTTAGAAAGTGGTACTAATGTGGTACGTTTCCAGCCCTCAGAAATATAACAAGTCTCAAGACTTCAATCAAATAATACTTCCAGGTTTCGTATAATGTCTTCAACAATTACCTTTGCCACATCTACGGTATTATTAGCTATACCATGCACTTTAAAAAAAAACTATATAGCTTTCTCTTAGTGCCCTTTGACTTTATTTCTAATTTCCCAGTACGCTCATATTTACTAAGATTATAATGATTTTTCTCTGCATATTCTCCATCTGTTCTTCCGCCAACCAGTTGATCAGTCAGTATCTAAGCTGCTTTAATATTCTTCGTAACTACTTCTCTATCGTTACCACAATGGTCTCAATACCTTCCTTCCCTCTATTTTTTTTCAAGAATAGGTTGCAACGGTACCGCCCGATGGATCTTCTTCTTGAACTCACTGATGATCGCAAGGTTCCTGATTCCTTGCAATGGTCGACAAGACGTCCAACATTTTGCTCCTGCAGTCAATATAGCTAATGACTTTAAGTCTTTCATTCAATATTTTCATGGATTCGGAAACATCTATGAAACTGCAGCAAGAGAATCACAACTTCTCAGTACGACAATACTTTTATTTACCATCATGGACTGTACACGAACACATAAACCGTTTCCTTCCACAGCTCAGTGCGTTCTGCCTGGACAAGAGCGTCTCCCCCAGACCGCAGCTGTGCATCCTCCCCTCCACTCCGCATTCCAGCGTCCACCCTCACCCCTTAGCAGGCAAACATAGCCAGGTCGGTCACTTACACTATCACCCGTCCTTTTTCAGAAGAAAAAGAATGAACATCATCTTTTTCTTCTTCACACATTCCAAACCATGAAAGTTACATTTGTGCATAAACTTAAGATTAATACAAAGCAAAATAAATATAATAATATTAAAAATACACAGACAGCAAATAACATAACACGATAACATAGAAAATCAACCGTGTTTCAATGGCTGCTGTAAACAATGTCTACCAAGAGCTATACGTCATAGTCTTCGTTAAGAATGTTCAGCCATATAGTCTTAGTGAAAATAATTTGCGCTTATAGTTTTTACAAGCTTGTTAGACACTGACCACTTGCACATTTTAACTTCCTGCAGACAAATCAATTGATCACCGAATGCAAGATAGCAAAAAATAATGCCCAAAAATAAACATTTGCTATTACTTTACAAAACAACTGTAAAATTGAATTTCCAAATACTGATTCATTACCATATTCATTGTCCCAACTGTCATGCCAATAACAGCTGCTGCAAACAATACGTTTTCTTAGCTTCCAACCGTAAATAAAATCTTCACAAAAACTAAAATCTAACACAAAGTTGCCAAACAGTAACAGTAATAATAATAATGCAACACATACACTGAAAATATAATAAGAACACACATAAATCAGGTATGTATCAGTGGCTGCTGTAAACCCAGTCAATCAAAACAATTGTTGATTTACTTCCGTCAGAAGTTCAGCCAGTTGTTTAAGAGTAGTCACATTTTTTTAGATCACTTGTTATACATGGCCTGTGAAAATGAACTATGCTTGCAGCTTCGCAAGCTTTTAAGCCACTATTCACTTGCACATTTTCACTTTCCTATCACAGGAAGTGACCATTGCACGAAGTGTAACGAATAACAACTATGGTATAGGCTTCTGCATTTCCCAGTCTATCGGATAGAATAAGCCTGCCACCACTTAACAGCTCACTTGACTGCTTTTCATACCTAACACCCGATACATTCCAGGAAGCAACACTTTGCACACACATGCGCAATCCATCTAAACCAAATTTTTGTCTCCCCAGAAATATCTTACCACCTGTCTCTATACACTGGCACACAAGAATTATTTCTTGTTTTTCCCTTAAAATTGGCTTTAGAACGAACCCTCCAAATGGCACATCAGGACTGTTCTGTTTTTCGCTGTCGCTACTCATCCATCTCTCAGTCACTGCCTCTCGGTCTGTCAGTATACTGGAGTCAGCCCCTCACACAACAGCTGATTAACACTACCAGATCTGTCAACTACATCAATTTGTACATTTTTTATCCCATCTATCACTACCCTTCTCTCTTCAGTCCACAGTGTCTGCATTTCAACGCTTGCAAATTCCACAATTGTTCTTACTGATAAATCCCACTCTGCCACTTTCTTGTTTCTTACATCTAGCAGCAAGTCCTTGTCCCCATTCTCTTCCTCTCTGTAGTCGATATTTAATTTCTTGCCAACAGCATTAACTTCCACTATTTTTTTAGCGTCTAACCACCCCTCTTGTTTTTGATTTTGTTGCTCATCTGTGTTCACAGTCAAACTATCATTTTTAAAATTCATTAAAGATTTTTTGGTCTCGTGAAATATGTTATCCAATCTTGTTTCAGACTCCCGCGTGCAAGATATTAACCTCCCTTTACTGTCTTTGTGATTTTTATCCATTAATTCACTAAAATTTTCCGTATCTTCATACTGGCGTCCCTCCATGCACTTTCGCTCTTCCCTCGTTTCTTTCTCACTCCTATCAACCACTTCCACCAATCCATCTGACGCGTCCTCAGTCCTCCTTGAAACTTCTTTTATCTCATTCATGAACTCTAGTTTCTCCCACCTGCTCTTCTCATAATTCCGTTCAGCCTCATCATACTTCCGTTCAAACTCATCAAATCTCCTATTTATCCTCTGAATAACTGCCAACATGTCGTTAATTGTAGAAATTATAGTTGCTTCTTTGGAATTACTAAAATTACTTCCTCTCTCTACCCTATCCTCACACTGCCCATGAATCACACTAATACCTAAGTCGTCCATTTCTACTGAACCCAAAATCCCTCATATGCTGACATAAAGAATACTGAACCTTCAGACCGAATTCGTAGACAGAGATCAGAGAAAAAAGAGAGAGCACCTAACGCTACCTTCGAACACATCTGAATACTATCATTTGAAGTACAACCTTTAATTAATTCACGTACAGCGACAAAACAAGACATTAGCAATGATAGAAGACCACTTTAACCATAGACACAATAAACGGGAGGAAAAACAAGAAAAACTCATGGAATTTCAACCAGAAAATTATCAAAAACAATTACACTGAATACAAACACACACCATTATCACATTTGTGCCTCCTCTCGCTTGGAAGCAGTGAACAACTAATGAAAAATAACTCCCGTGGACATAAAAAAAATTCCATGCTTGAAACTGTGAAAGAGCAGAAAAATCTACATAATTACAAGCAGGCATTATATAAAAACAAAAAATCTACGCAGTCAAGTGCACTGTCAGCAAACCAAGCCATTCCCTCCGCCGAGAGAGAAAAACATTAAACAGATAACCATCACCAAAGTTAATTCGCTCAGCCACGTGCTAAGACTCACCTCTGATCGTATAAGCTGTCTTGTAGAATGTTGATCACCCGTCTTCCAGGATGAAGTTTTGGCCAGGGTCGCCAGATGCAACGGTACCGCCCGATGGATCTTCTTCTTGAACTCACTGATGATCGCAAGGTTCCTGATTCCTTGCAATGGTCGACAAGACGTCCAACACTTTGCTCCTGCAGTCCTGCCGTCAATATAGCTAATGACTTTAAGTCTTTCATTCAATATTTTCATGGATTCGGAAACATCTATGAAACTGCAGCAAGAGAATCACAACTTCTCAGTACGACAATACTTTTATTTACCATCATGGACTGTACACGAACACATAAACCGTTTCCTTCCACAGCTCAGTGCGTTCTGCCTGGACAAGAGCGTCTCCCCCAGACCGCAGCTGTGCATCCTCCCCTCCACCCCGCATTCCAGCGTCCACCCTCACCCCTTAGCAGGCAAACATAGCCAGGTCGGTCACTTACAAGGATTAGAAATTTTTTACCAGCATCATTCAACGTTCCCTGCCCAGCCATGATATTTTAATGAATTTATCCTTAGCTTTTCTCTTTACTGCTGTTAAGTCCCTGTTTTATTGTTTCATATTTTTTATTTATTTACTTATTTATTTATCAATCTTGTTTCATGGATCCCTGCTGGGATGTGAAACATGTCATGGTTAATACACATACATACAATATGAGTCATAATCATAGTAAAAACAATTATAAGATCGAAAGACAAATAACGAGAATAACAATAAATATTAATTTTTACAACTGAATTTTGCAAAAGTCATATTGAATACAATTAATTAATTTGTTAAAATTCTTGAATGGAGTAGAAGGAGTTAAAAATAAGATAATCTCTCAGTTTTTCTTTAAATATATCTTTACTATCTGCAAACTGTTTTATGCTCTTGGGAAATTTATTAAACAGATGTATACAAGAATAATTAACTCCTCTTTGTACTAATGACAGAGATGTTTGTGTTTTGTGCAAGTTATTTCTGTTTCTTGTATTGAAATTGTGTAACTGTGAATTAGAAGTAAACAGGTTAAAACGATCTCTGACAAAGCACATGAGAGAATATATATACTGAGAATTAATTGTACGAATATTGAGTTATAAAAAAGTTGTTTACAAGAAGTTCTTGGTTTTACCCTACACAACATCCTAATAGCTCTTTTCTGTGCTATGAAAACATGTTTACTTTGTGAAGAGTTTCCCCCAAAAATTATCCCATATGACATCACTGAATGAAAATATGAGGAGTACACCTGTTTCGTTAATTGTAGATCTGCTGTTAGAGAAAGTTTTCGCTTCAGTAGTGAAGTTATATGTTCGTGCCAACAGAATTTCTCATCTATTTTAATACCAAGGAATTTTGTACTGTTCGTTTCTAATATTGTGTTATTTTTATAGCTTACTTGTAAATCTGGCTGTGCGTAATTTTTTGTTATAAACCTAATGTAATGTGTTTTTTCAAAATTTAATTTTAATGAATTTGCCTCAAACCAAGTTGCTACTTCACTAAGTACTTCATTTACATTAAATTCTAGATTTCTGTTTGGTGTTTTTCTCACAGTCAGGTTAGTGTCATCTGCAAATAAAACACTTTCAACTTTGTCAGATAAGTTTCCAGGAAGGTCATTGATGTACAACAAAAAGAGGAGGGGTTCTAGGACAGAACCTTGTGGAATTCCATGTTTTATTTTTTCCCAGTCTGATGAAGCATCTTTACTTATTTTAGGATCAAAAATGGAAACTTTTTGCATTCGACATTCCATGTATGATTTAAACCATTTACCTGCAATTCCATAAATACCATAGTATTCCATTTTCTTCAAAAGTAATTAATGAATTACACAGTCAAATGCTTTTGCAAGATCACAAAATATTCCTACATGGCTCATTTTATTATTCAGTTCCTCAAATGTGTTATTTAAAAATGAATATATAGCCATTTTTATAGATGATCCTTTTTGGAACCCAAATTGTGATTTAGTGAGGATATTATTTTGTGTAACATGTTTTATTACTCTACAGTACATGACTTTTTCAAAAACCTTTGAGAATCCTGAAAGTAATGAAATGGGATGATTGTTATCTACACATGTTGCTTCTCCTTTTTTAAACAACGGTTTTACAACTGCATATTTTAGTCTATTTGGAAACAACCCTGCATTAAAGATTCATTACAAATGTGGGCAAGTACACGATTAATACAATCTGAACATCGTTTCATGAATTTTTCTTGAAATATTGTCATAGGTGGAAGAATTTTTAGGATTTAATTGTTTCATGACTTTACTTATTTCTAAGACTGTTACTGGTGGCAATTGCATTTCCACAAATCTATTTGAGAAAGCAGTCTGAAGAAGCCTTAGGGCATTTTGTTAAATATTTCACAAACTTCCCCTACTTCACTAGGCACAGATTAATTTTGTTCTATTTTTTATGTCTTTAGAGTGATTTAAGGTTTTCCTGTTTCAGTTTTTATTTTATTCCTTATAGTTTTCATCTTATAGCCTGTATTCTCTATTTTCTCTGGTATATATCTATTCTTGGCTTGTCTTATTAAATTTCTTAGTATTTTAGAATAAAGTTTATAGTGGGCTTTCAGTGTATAATTATCTGGTTCCCTTACTTTTAAGTAAAGGCCCTTTTGGTTTTACTAGATACTCTAATACCCTTTGTTATCCATCCCTTACCCAGTTCATTGTTTAGGAGTACTGACAACTTTCCTTTCTTTGAAACTTCCTCCGAAAAGTGTTAGAAATATATTGAAAAAGGAATCAAAATTTTCATTAACACCCTGTGCATTGTACACTTCTGACCATTTTTCATTATTTAAGGAATCTAAGAAATGATTTATTTTGTTTTCATTAATATTACTTCTATATACTCAACTTTCCTTTATCTGTTTAATAGTGTTTCTGGACTTGATACACAACAACTGGACATCAAGTTCTGAGATACCATTTATTACTGGAAGTATGTTTTAATTACTGTACTGAGAAATATCCATAAAAAATTATCAATTGCAGTCCTGCTATTATTTTGTATTCTAGTAGGGAAATTTACAAGTGCCGTTAAGTTAAAAGACAACATCAAGGCTTCCATATCTAGCCTCTCATTGCTGTGATTGAGAAAGTCAACATTAAAATCTCCACATAAAATTACTTGTTTGATATTTGTGAAACATAGTAGCAAAGACTCTAACTGAGATAAAAACAGTTTATAATTTCCAGAGGGGGCGCTGTAAATTGCTATTACTATGAGCTCATCCTTACCATAATCTAGTTTAATAACACAGCATTCAAAGTTTTGTTGTATACAATACTTACTTACACCTACACAGTTGCACTGAATATTATTTTTAACAAAAATGGCAACTCCCCCTTTCTCCATTTTACATCTACAGAAATGAGAACTTAGTTTTTAATTTGAGATGGACAGCTGAGATATTCCTGTGTCAGACAAATGATGTTTAGATATGCACAAACATCTACATTGAAATTTCTGGAATTTTGAATCTCTTCTAGGCATAAAGTAATGTCATCAGTTTTACTAAATATTCCCCTTATATTTTGATGGAGAATAGTGGTCTGAGCACTTTGATTCAATGAATTTAAATTATTTACTTTATTACTACGTACTGGTATGTCAGATGGAGTTTCTAATTTCAGTAAGTTTTGATCAGAAGAGACGTTAATTTCTTTTTAACATCTTATTACATTTATTTTATTTACCCTCAAAAAGGCCACGACTTAACACCACTTATAACAGGCATACCTGCCCCTACAAATGCAGGCCACATCTATCAAACCAATGTGTGAACTTGCTGGCTCCCAGAGAACCCTTTCCAACGATGCATTTGTACACCTAATGTTATGCTACATCCAGGGTTTATCATAACACTCAAGGAAACCCACAAATCCCAAATTCGTCTGACGTGTGTTCCTGGAAATGTGAGCAATGTCTTCGTCAATTGAATGATTGAGGTCCTTATCAAGACTATTTTCTGGCCCCCTTACAATTACAATACAATCCTCTTTTGAGAAATCTTTCCCTAAGTATTCCGCATTTGCTACAACACTTTCAAGATCTGCATTTGGTTTGAAACTACTGCAGACTTCATAATCTGGCCTCAAATCAGACTGAACCATCTCACTGATTCCCCTCCCATGACTGCTTCCAAGGAACAGTACCTTCCTATGTTTAGATATCACCTGAAATGTTCTCCCTTTTACTTTACAAGATCCTAGATCGTTCAGTCCAACTTGACGGTCCTCAGAGTCACCATTTAGATCCTCCAATTGCCGAAACCATCAGACAGACAGCGTCTCCTACCTCTACTGCCAGAGCTGACTTCCTTCCACTCACTGTTTTGCCTAAGCCTAAGAACTGAGTTTTCTGCCTTCAGAGCCTTTAAATCCCTCTCTGTAAATGCCAGATCTGGCTGGAGCTTCAGAATCCGCCGCTCCTGTTCCTTAATTCTGCAGCAGTGACAGTTCCAGGCAATACTGAGACAAGAGTCACTTTTAATAACATCGCTGCACCCCCAGTGAAGCCAGCGCCCACAGGCCCGGCACGTCACTCCTTCTCTCACTGGTCTTCGGCAATTCCCACAATTATGATACTTTCAGAATAACTTAGGAGAATAAAAACTTTAAAACGTTTACTTTTTAAACTATTTAAAAAAACTTAAAAACTGAGAAGAAAAAAATGTAAACGTTTACTTTTAATTAGCTACTTGCATTTCAGTTGCCAAAGAAAAGTAAAAGTTGGATTCTAAAAAAAATGCTAAACAAATACTATGTAAATCACTCAAAACTTTTTCGAAATGTGAATTAAAATACTTTTCAACTACAAGACTTACAACAAAAACAAACAAATGATATCAAAAGAACTTTTTATACAATGACAATGAAATTTGACACCCTAGAACTGTGATTCTGACCTAACCTCAAATGTAAAAAAATAAAATTTGTTTATACTGTACTGATTTTCTATTTTAAAAAAATGGTTAACTGTCAGTTAATAATTTCACAATTTACTTCATAACAAAACTAATACAGTCAAAACAAACTTACTATGAAATTCTGTTACGCTAAAACAAGAATATTGATACTAGACGTTAAACACAGATGTAAACAAAAGCCACGGAACACTGAATCTACAATATACTGATTTAACAAGGCCTATGGAAAAGACCACTGATAATACGAATACCAAAAAATAATGTAAACGATATTAATGCTCTATAACAAAAATCTGAACTCAAGCCTAACGTTCAAAAATGAAAAAAAAACAACAGAAAATAAACACCGAACAGATCACAGCACTAAAACACAAATACATTTTTTTGCACTAATAAAAACACTCACAGTAGAAGAATGTATTAGAATTTAGAGTTAGAAATTATTATTATAACAAAAACCAACTATTAACTATATTTATTTATAATTTAAAGAC
Source organism: Vandiemenella viatica (assembly GCA_031002005.1). Lineage (NCBI taxonomy): Eukaryota > Metazoa > Arthropoda > Insecta > Orthoptera > Morabidae > Vandiemenella > Vandiemenella viatica. Next base: position 109,296,887 of record CM061921.1, read on the forward strand.
ACACGTTCGCGCGGTACGTGCTTCCACTTTTTCCAGCGCTGTGTACATTCTCTATTGTCCTGTTGGTTCTTTAATCTGCTATGTTCCCTTCTCACCACCCTCTACAGCCTCCTCACATTCCTCTTTTGTAGCACGAGTATGCTGGTTCTGTGATCCTCCTTACTTTCTGTTTTGGAACAACTAATTCTTACCCTATTTTTACTATTTCTTTGAACTGATCCCACTTACTTTCTTCTGTGCTGGAGCTTTCCTTACACACATTGAACCTCTCCAGTTAATACCTCCTCCATTCTGAAACCTTTGTCCTGTTATAATTATAACTAAACGTCCTTTTTTCTTGGTTATTGATTTCTTGGATCACCTAATGTCCGACTGTAAGAACAGCTTCATGAGCACATATTCCCTCTGTCACCTGAGACCTCACATAATTTTCATCAGGAAAAATCCAACATATTGTTTCTGCTTGAATTTTGTTCACTATTTGTGTAAATCTTCCCACCCTCAGTAAGGTGTTTACAAGACTCTGTTCCCTCTTGCTGCTAATTCGATTCTCCTTCCTGTTAACACCTAGCATATTTAAATCCCCTCCTATTATGACCACTTTACTCCCTCTTCTGAACCCTGAATATTAAATCATCTTCTCTGCCATGGTCTCATTTTGTTCATTCATCTTCCCTGGTCGGTAAACAGCTATGACTCTTATATTTTCTCTTCTATCCCCCTAAACTCTACACACAGTAATTCATTTCATTATCTGTAAATATAGATGAACTGTAATAGTCATCATTAATCAGTATAAATATTACTCCACTAGTTCCCCTTCTCTGCGGTAAACTCTGCAAGAAAAACACCATTGTCAAAATCTCCTTCCTTTAATCTAATCAATCTATCTATGGTTGATGGATCTCCAGTAAGCTACCAAACTCTAAAACTTTATTCATTGTACCATTACAATTCACTAATAAGAGTCTGATTTCTGGATTTTGTAATTTCTCACATCGTTCCTTACACCAATCCCTTTTTAACGCTTCATCAACTTTATTTTCTAAATATATATTTTTGTTTTCTAACAAATTTAGATTTACATCATGTTTGCATTGGTACAATCCTGATGAATCTTTTGTGTTATGGTGACTTAAAGTTGACTCTTTGTAAACAGATTCTAAACTAAAGAATGAATCAATTTGTCTTAAATGTTTGGAAGGTTTATTTGAATTTAGTTTTGTTGTTACTGGCAGGCTGCGTTTTGACATAATTCTAAAAAATGGACAGCACAGATGCAAGGTTTTTTTGCATATGTCTTTACATCTCGTCGAGGTCGATGTCATTAGAGGCATGAAAGGATCGGGAAGGAATTCGGCAATGACCTTTTGAAAGAATCGTCTCGGCATTCACCCAGACTGATTTGTGGAAAACCATGGAAAACCCAAATTTGGATGGCCGGATGGGTATTCGATCCTGCGTCCTCCTGAATGCGAGGCCAGAGCGTTACCGCTCTTCCACCACGCTGGGTCAGATACCAGTAATAACAAGTATCGAGTCATCGTTGATGGTGTTCCCTCTTAACTTTTCTGCTGTTCCTTCAATTAATCTAACCTTTACCTTCACGTTCAGGTGCAGGTCATCCCTAGTAAATCACCATCACCCATTTGCATCAACTGGAACAGTATACATATGAGATTTTCAAGCAGTCAGCAGCGCCACTTACAGTTCCATGTTAACACGCCTCACAGCCTCGTAAGGCCAATATATGTATCCCAGTCGATGCAACGATCGCGCCAAGGTCACTTTATACAATAAATATTTCATCCTTAGCTAGGATATTCTCTGCTCCACAAACTATAACCACATGAACCTTTTTCGTCCCTACAGAGTGACTCTAAATTCTCCACAATCTGCCGAAACCTAGCACTTGACTTAAACATACTAGCGACATAGTATTCAGTCCCTTGGCCATAATTCTTCAGTTAGTACTAGCTAGCAACAAGACTTTCGTTCTCCTATTCGATTTGTGATCTGAACTGTTTTTAACCCTATTTGCCTGCTGTTTGTGCATATTTCCTACATCTGAATGAGGTTCCTCATCATCTAATCCAGGTAACAGGGTGTATCTGCTTTTTGTCTTTATCGTGGAGCTATTCTCTGTCTGGAACAAATTCTTCTTTTTTCACCCATTGTCTATTACCTTTACCAGCTCCCGTCGTACAATGCCTCCCTTAACCTCGCTATTTCGTTATTCGCGTCCTCAACTTTCACCTGAAGGACACAAATGTTCTCTTCTTTCAGTTCCTAAAACAAAGTTGAAAATACCAAGAAGAGTCCCTCCTCTTCTAATTTCCCACTTTCCATCCACCTCAGTGAAACCACCTACTGCCCTTCTCTGATTTATTCCCAAACACATTATCCGAGGGCAACATCGACATTTTATTTGAGTTGGTACAAATTGTACAAAACGCTTAAAGCTTCAACGAATACCAAAACAATTAGGCCTAAATAAAAGTATAAACAAAGAAAATTTATCTCGAAAGAACTAGGTGTAAAACTGCCAATACAGAAAGGAAAATCTCTCTAATATTTACAGTCACAAACCTGACTTCTAACCTATACTAGTCACACCACATAAATAAACACTTGTATAAATTGTTTAAGATTTTCTTAAATAGTAATCAAATTAATGCTTCAGAACTATGCAATGATATTAAAAGAAATTTTTTATTTAAAAATAGAAAAAGGTTTGTAACTTACTGGCGCTCTAATTTTTTTCGAAATTTTGCCTAGCCTGTGAATACAAACACGCATATCCGCAGCACTGAAATAATTGTTTACAACTTTTGTATTCAATAAAACGCTTCATTAACATACACAATTCTAAAATACGTTATGTTATAAAATTATAGAAATACTATCAACATTTAACTTTAACTAATTTAAAACTACAAGCACATGATACAGCACCTCCGGTGCAAGCGAATTCCAGAGATATTACGCATCAGCGCCAACTACTACTGTTCCGCGTTTAAAGTGTGTTATACAATACAGTAAATTTATTTTACACATATACCAATTACTACCTATTACTATTACTCCGCGATTCAATACAAATGTTTGGCGGAGGGTGCATTGCACCTATCCGGAAAGGTAATGGTTTGGAAGGGATATACGGGATATGACAGGAGGCACCCATGGGCTATTGTGAGGAACCATCCCAGCATTCACCTGGAGTGATCTAGGGAAACCATGGAAAATCCAGATCAGGATGGCCGGAGTGCTTTATCGAAAGCTACCCATGTCAGATTTTATGTTTACTCGCCCGGTAAATCCTTTCTATTCCACTCCCTAATCGCTCGTGGAAAAAATGAGTACAGAAATGAATCGGTTCTGGCCCTGGTTTCTCTTATCTTATTTTTGCGGTCATTCCGAGATATGAATGTTGCTGGTAGCAATATTTGTTTACTGTCATTCCGAAATACGTCAGTCGAGAATTTTTAAATTAGCTTCTGTCAAGAGCAACGCCTTCGGTGCTCCAGGTCTTCCCAACCTAACTCCTTCAGCATCCCACTTACGCTTTCCATCCAACTATATATACCTGTCACGAATCGGGCGGCTCTACTTTGAACCATCTGTAATGCCTCCATTAATCCCTTTTGATGGGGACCCCACAAAGAGCAACAATATTCTATGTGAGGCCGCACTAGTGACTTGTAAGAAATCGATTTAACTTCCGGAGTCCATTGTTTGAAATTACGACCTAGAAATCGAAGCATACGATTTGCTTTCCCAATTAGATTCTCGATATGCTCATTCCATGACAAATTATTACGTTTTGTTACCCCTAGGTATTTAGCGGAATCTACCGTTCTATGGACAGTACCATTAATTGTATATTCAGATCTAAATAATGTCACCTTTTTACTTACGCGCATGACTTGGCACTTTTTAGCGTTTAACTTCAACTGCCAATCTTTACACCACGCAATTATTTTCATAATATCGTCTTGTAACAAAGCACAGTCGTCCTGGGTTGTGATTTCACGACAAATAATCTTTTCATCCCCCTTATTATGTCGCACAAATCATTAATGTATAAGAGAAACAACAGAGACCCTATCACGCTTCCCTGGGGAACCCCGGACCTCACTTCGCGAGAACTACACACTGTGTTCTGCCCTTCAGAAAGTCTGCAACCCAGTCGCATATTTGTCTAGATATGCCGTAACCGCGAAGTTTCCTAAGTAATCTAGTGTGAGGCACAGTGTCGAAAGCTTTTTTAAAGTCTAATAGAACTAAGTTAACGTGGGATTGATCATCTATAATACGGCTCAAGTCGTGAATTAAAAGGGCAAGTTGTGTTTCGCAACATCGACCTTTTCTGAATCCATGTTGATTTGGGTTTAAAAGCTCACCTACATCCAAAAACCGCATGACATTTGAATAGATGATGTGTTCTAAAATCCTGCAAAATATTGAGGTTAACGAGATCGGTCTATAATTTTGAGGATCATTAACATTCCCATTATGGCGGTCTTCCATTCGGCTGGTATTTTTCCTTGATCCAAGGAGACGGTATATAATTTCATCAAATACGGCGCAATTTGCTTTGCGTACCTAGAGTAGAATCTTGTAGGAATACCGTCTGGCCCGGGAGCCTTATTAGGATTTACATTGATAAGCAGTTTAGTTATTCCCTCGACATCGAGAACGAGATCATTCATAATTTTTTTGATACGATTGTTAAATACTGGACTCTCTTCCGTGTTTTCTGTCGTGAAAGCTTTTTTAAATACATTATTCATAATTTATGCTTTCTCTACGCTAGTTTTTGATATTTCCCCATTTTCCTTAATCAACGACTGCATGACCTTACGAGAGCCTCTTATTAATTTGACATATGACCAGAACTTTTTTGGATTAGTAATCAGATCTTCGGATAAATTTCTTACTTGGAATTCTTTAAAGGCATCACGCATTGACTTACGCACTTCCGCTCGCAACTGAACTAATTTAGCGCGATTAGACGAGTCCCCCGATTTCTTTACCGTGACATGTAAACGCCTTTGCCTCCTGAGTAAACGTTTCACTTCCCTATTGAACTACGGGAAGTTCTTTCTAACATTAATAAACTTCTTGGGAACAAATTGATTTAAGCCGGTCCGTATTATTTCTTTTACATTAAACCAAAGTTCCTCAACATTTGTATTAAGCGTGTACGTTTCAAAATTTTTTGCCAAATGATCGACCATAAACGCATTGTTTGCCTTATCGAAACAATATACGAGTTTGTCTATATCATGCTTCAAATTCAAACTAGATTTTAAAGTTACCACAACCGCCTTGTGATCACTTATACCGTCTTCTATACAAACTTTATCTACAATATCCGGATTGTCTGTAAGAAAAAGATCCAAAATGGACGAGGAATCTTTGACGCTCCGTGTTGGCTCTTCGACCATCTGTTCAAGAGAATTTTCCGCGAATGATTCTAGGAACGTTTCGGTTATTAACCTATCTCTTCCGCATGACTTGAACGTAAATGTGTCCCAGTTAACTGAGGGTATAATAAAATCGCCTCCCATGAACAATGTGCGTCTCTGAAATTTTTGAGAAACACTATTAAGTGACTGTCTAAAATACTCCGCGTTATCAAATCCAGAATCTGGAGGTCGGTAAAATGATCCTATTACGAACTTTAAACTTCTGCCAATTTTTACCTTCACCCATATTAACTCGCAAAAAATTTCCGTTTCATTTACTACGGAGCAATTGATGGTTTTATTAACAGCCACGAACACACCTCCGCCCATTGAGGTAGTTCTGTCTTTCCGAAAAACATTGAATTGAGGAGCGAATACTTCGCTTGATTCTACCTCTGGCGTCAACCAGCTCTCAGTTCCTAGTATTATATCGACATCGTTAGTTGCAACTGCAGCGTGGAAAACGGCTACTTTCCCTCTAATACTCCGACAATTAAGGACCATTATCCTTAATGGTTTAATATCTGTATCTGTAGAGTCTAAATTCGCATTTTTACTATTTGCACTCCGAAAGGAAATGGGTGAAGTATTTAGAGCTGTAAATTTCGATTTATTCGCGCCATCACTTCCAGAACCAAGATCTGGATTATCGACGCTTCTTCTTCGTTGAACTGAGGGATCCTCGGGCCTCACGGTGTTCCTAAAAAATAAGTCATATCAAGACGGTCCCGTATTTTAGCAGCCACCTTGGTCGCCATTCTCGGTGTGTAGTGGACGCCGGACCTGTCAAATGCGTCCCAGCTGGCAGCTACCATCGGTCGAAGATCGGCAAAGCCCCAGTTGTTTCTTCGACACAGCTCCTGTAAACTACAATTCAAATTATAAATCTTCCACCATACCGCTTCCCCACAATCGATGCGCGGCACGACACTACAAATGGAAAACTGAAACGTTACCGAATTCTCACGCGCGGGTTCATACGCCTTGTGGCCTAACTTGTCCATAGATTTCACTATATCTGAAACAGAAAAATGACACGAGTCGTTAGTACCGACGTGTGCAGCTACCTTTAACTGATGGCAGTTCGATTCTCTAATCGCTTTTGGAATAGCCTCCATGACACGTGGCACGGTTGCTCCTGGAAGACAAACAGAATGAACGTTAGTATGAGGGTCTGCACTATTCTTCTCAGCTAGGTCTCGTAGGGGTTTCTCCAGACGTCGGACGTTTGAGATTCCAATGAAAAGTAAACCTTTCCCTGGCATCACTCGGTGTCTGTGAGTAAATCTTCCCTGCTGTGCTTCTGGGCCATTCGCACTAAGATCTTCAACCTCCTGCAAAACTGAAAACGCATTACTTAGGGGCAAGATATCATTTTACCGTCGGTTATTTTCGAATTTTGATGCCTTAGACGCTGTGTGGGATGTGGAGGGTTGACAATTTTCAAATAAACACTTGCATAACAAAATAGATAAATAGGTCAGAAGATGTGCAGTCACAGCATTATATATGCATTAATTACATAAACTACACTTACACAGGCTACAGGCAATTACTTTGTAGATACTTTAGAAATAAATTCTTTGATGGAGTAGGAGTTCACAGTTAAAAATCCTTTAATTTTTTTCTGAATTTAATCACATACTAGATATTTAAGGTGTGTTGGGAGCATATTGAAGATATGTATGCCTGAATATCAGACCCCTTTTTGAACAAATGATAGTGATTTGTAATCCTTGTTAAGATCATTTTTACTTCTAGTGCCGTAATAGCGTATTTTACTACGAGTATTTGTTTCAAATAGAGTATAATTGGTGACAACTAAGAACATTAGTATGTATGTATACTCAGTCACCAATGTTAAAATCCATAATTTCTTAAACAGATCTCTGCATGAAGTTATTACTCGCTTTTGGGCTGAGAATGCGTTACCTTAATTAATAGAATTGCCCCACAAGATTATTGTGTATAATATTAAGGAATCAAAATAAGAAAAATAAACTCGTTTCCGCATACAGAGATCACCTATTGCTGAAACTGTACGAATTGCAAATATAGCTGCACCCAATCGCTTCATTAAATCAGGGCATGCACCTTCCATTTTAAATTATGATCAGTATACAATATTTTACAGTCTCTCCCTCTTGAATGCACTGGCCTGCAATTTTTTGTGTATGTCTGATGTATTGAAATATCAGAGGATTATGGTATAAAGTGGATAAATTCTGATTCACATATATGAACTCAATGCTATCAACAGAATACATGTTTTAGGCTTCTCTAAACACCTATAAATAGAAGAACGGATATCTTATAAATAACTGGCTATTATTTACGAGGTTTCTCATTACTGTACGTCTAACTTGGAGTAATGAGAAGTTGTCACTTATATTAGAAAAGGTTATAGTTTTGATGAAATCAATATTAGCAAGTTTCAATAACAAATATTTCATATTTGTTACTGTATATAGAGTATCCTCGGGGAACGTTACTATCTTTCTGTAGCAAGTAAGCGTTTGTAAGGAGAAAAGTAGCTAACATAGTCTCATGTGATGAATTTAATGCATATTTCTGAAAAATTTACCCTGCCAAGTCTTGTTGGAAGCATTTGCCAGCACATACAAGTTAGCTGAGGTAGTCAATTTTCATACTAGAATAAGAGATAATGTTTTCCTAGTTATCACAAAATTCTGTTGCACACTTAAACCGTCTAGAAGTTGACTTACTTCTTTCTGAATACAGGGTTGCTGTCTTTTTATGTAAGTCATTGTGTTTTTCTTATTGTCAGAACCTATAACTTTTGTTTAAAGTTTTAATTGGATAGTTGTAATTGTTTGCAGTGTCATATTGTTGTCCTATATTTTCGATTAGTCTGTGAAGTGAATATTGTATTCTTTGGTAAAAGATTGTCGAATTGTTTTTTTATGTACTTCGTGATTTGTGGAATGTCAAAGTCTTGGTGTATGTATAAATTTGACATGTATCGATGTGCGTCTACAATCCCACCTCCAATGACCTCGACGTCGACGAGGCATCAAGCCATAAGATAAAAAGGCGTCTTCAATTATTCTTAAAAAATTATTTTGATTGATTTGCATTTTATTTTCTTTAAGTTTGTTGCCATGCAAAATAACTACAATCGTACAGCACTATTTTCCCCTTGAGGAGGGTTTAAAAAGTTGAGCCATCTCTAAAAACATGAATTCTGAATCATGTTAGTTTTCAATCAAATTTCGAATCTAAACATTGTACTTATTCGCACCAGGGCAGGTCCACACTGTAGAGTGGAATATTATGGCTTGATATCGTTCGTCTGGTGGTGAACATAATAGCCTGGGGTTAATTTTGATTTTCCAAAGTTTGCACCCTTGAATGATTTGCTCAAGGTGCTGAGTCAGTTTCGCGCGATGTAATTAAAGTTGCGGCCCGACCTATAGATAGCAGTATCGTTAGCGAATAATGCAACAGCATTCTCTATCCTTGAGGTATGGTCTGGAAACATAGAGAGTTTAAAGTGCCTAGACGCTGTTTTTTTTTCCCCTTTTCTTTAAATGGAGGTTCGAGATGCCCTGGGCAAGCCCAGGGTATCACAGGTTGCTATAGGCATCAAGTGCCTCTCCGTCCACAGGAAGTGAATAGGGTATAGGAACGGGAAGGAGTTCGGCCGTGGACTATGAGAGGAACCATCCTGGCATTCGCCTGGAGTGATCTGGTAGAACTTTGTCGATATGTTCTTTATATAAGATATTATTTTTTGTATTCTTAAATCATGATATATGCGTGTGTTTGGCATGTATCAGGAGGCATTTACTATAATTAATAAAAGTTTGATTTTTAGGATTTGTACTTTATTTAACCTAGTGTCTGACGCCATACTAAACAGCTCAGAACTGTAAAGCAAAGCTGACCTAATAAGTAATAACCTACCGTATAAATTAAATGTTTTGTTCTAATACTAAGACTTCACTAGGGGAAACATTTTGAAGAATCAAGCCGTACCTATGTTACATGTGTTTTGTATTTAGATTAGTCTTTTATCGAATTTTCACACCATTGGAGGGGTATACCATCGAGTGATGGCTGGGTGTTGTCCCTTTCGTAGTGTACACGATAGCTTGACATTTCTCTAGATTAATTTTGATCTTCCAAATATTACAACATCGGGTAAGTTGCTCTATGTGTTCAACTAGTTTTTTTAACTATGTAGTTTCGCTAACGACCTGATTTTATAAATAGCAATATTGTCAGCAAAGAAGGAAATTTATACGTCTTGCTGATAGGGTAAGTGTTAACACTGTTCAGCTGGGATACGGCGGCTTCAGTTGATCTGAACTGGCTTTCAGCATCATTCACCACAACTTTTCTATTAGGAAGAAACCAGCTGATTAATTTTAGCAAGTGATCAGGAAAGCCATTTGTGTGTAGTTTATGTATTAGTCCGTCGTGCTGTAATTTATCGAAAGTTTTTTAGACATCAAATACAAAAGCGCATTTGTGGTGCCTAATGGAAAGTGCCTACAAATCGGTTCGGGAAGTCGGACAGCTTGATGAAAGACGCTGTGTTGGGCACGAAAACAGATTTGTTGGCTAATGAAAATGATTTTTACTTTGAGAAATGGCTGTAGGGAGATATTAATGATTATTTCAAGGATTTTTCAGGGATATTAAGGAATGAAATGGGTTTGTAATTTTGAGGGTTAGGGAATGTGATGCTTCAGTAGATTTCAAGTCCTGTTCTGTTCCGTATACCACGATGTATATATTTCTGCTCTGAAGGAGGCTGTTTGTCAGTTTAACAAGTGACCAGGAAAGCCATATGTACTTAAATTTTATAAATAAAACTCTGTCTGTAAACAACTTTTGTGGTGAATGTTATTTTATTCACCACAATAGTTGTTTACAGACAGCCCACCAAAATAATTGTTTATGGATGGAGGTTTATTTATAAAATATACTGATCAAAAACTGCGGAAAAAATGGCTTATAATCAGATTAATATCATAAGTACGTAGTTTCTGTATTAAACTGTTTTGCCAAAACCTTTCGAAAGCTTTTTCAACTTCTAGTATAACAGTACATGTACTATATCTTATAAAAGTGCTCTGCATATTTGCTAAACAATCTGGTAGCTTCATGGATGGTGCTGTGCACGAAAATCAAATTGTTTCGGGATAACTATGTTATTTTCGTCTAAGAATTTTAATTTTTTTTTAATACATTCTAAAATTTGCAGGGATTTTTTTCCCCATCTGCCTGTCGAGGTTATTACAGGCGGTAAATAACTGGGAACAAGGAACTGGAAGGAATTTAGACATGGCACTCGACTGGTGTGGTTTGGGGAAATCATGGAAAACCAAAATTAGATGGCCTGACGGGGATTCGAACCCGCGTGAGGGCTGAGCCTTACCCAAGTAAGTTGAAGAGTGTGGTGGGTCTGTGGTTTTGAGGAAGGGTTGATTTTTGTTGGGTTTAGAAATGGTGATTATTGTTGCATTTTCCAGGAGGATCTTTGTGAGGTGCATTTATGGCTTCAGGACCAGGGTAATTTTTTGTTACCAAGCTTCTTGATTACTAAACTCACCACAGTTGGCTCTACAGGACGGAAAGAACTGCTTATTTTTTGTACTTCTTTCTAATTACGCTTTCTTCGTGGTTATCGCTATCTTTGATCTCTGAAATGTATCTGAAACTCAGACTCTGAAGTGCTTGTAACTGTGTACACAATACCGCGTGGTCCGTGTAATGGCTTTGTTGATGGGGAGAGATTTTTCTATGCTTTTATAGTTTTACAGAATAAGTCGTCATTCCGCTCTGCTCAAATCAAGGTAGACGCAATCCTAGCGGCGTCGAGTACACAGCAGGTATCAATTGTTTGTAATGAGCGTGCGTACGACTACCGGCGTCGTACGCTTCAGATGTCGGTAGATCCAACGGGAATGGTCGAAGGGGAATCAATGAAGTCAGCGTGGTCACCTCTCACGGTGTTTATAAAAACTCGCTTCGTCGTCATTCATTCAGTTAATCGCTGGTGATTCTTCAAGTCATGTATCATGGATTAACTGTAGTTGATTGTAATTGTTTAAGAATATGAAGAACTTTACAATCAGAGACGCTTCTAAAACAAAGCCCCCAGAATTTCTTAAAGAGCTTCTCTACCTTGGTTCATACACTACTGTTTTTGAAAATTGCAGCACCAAGGAGACATGTGATTACAATGAAATTTATTCCACAAATTGGGGACATCATAATGCACAAATGATTTTAATTACAGAGTTATACATCCACACTGACGATGAGAATTCAGTACAGTATGAATCCGTCACGTGCTGCAATCAGAGCCTCTAAAGGTAGTGGCAAGGAATTAAAGAGAGCCTGTATATATTGTTGTTGATCACACTGTCCCGCGGTTTTTAGGCGCACCAACAAAACACCGTCAGTGGTTGCATGAGGTTCAGAACAAACAAACTGCAGACGTATCATATCCCAGACAAGTGCGATGGGTTACACGTCAGGCGAACGTTCAGGCCAGGGATGCAGTAGTACCCGCCGTTCTTCTAAGAAGGTTGGCACATTCCTCATCACATGTGGCCTGGAATTGTCCTGCTAAAATACGATATGTGGAGCTGCGTGGAGGAGGGGCAGTTCCTCAGGCTCTAAAATATCTCTGATGTAGGGGTTGCTGTTCAGACTGCCCTCAGTATGTAAGAGGTGAGATCGCATGTTACATCCAATGGTGTCCCAAACGATCAAACTTGGCGTTTGTCCACTATGCCTCTCAACAATACTATCTGCCCAAATGCGTTCACCACGGTCGCGTTAACAAGTACGCGGCCATCACTGTGAGACAAGTTGAAGCGGTATTCATCTGAAAATACTACATTTGGCCACTTAGCACTCCAGTGACGGCGTTCATAGTGCCCATTGCAGTCTGAGGCTCTGATGTTTTCTGATCAACGGAAGCCGACGCAATGGCATGCGTGCCACCAGTTCAGCTCTCGGCAGACGGTATCGAACCGTTGACGCAGACATGTATACACTTATTGTAGCTATCTAACGTCCAGCCAACACTGCGGACGATGGTATTTTGTCAGTAATGGCATCCCGTGCTAACGTCACATTGTGTGGTTCAGTACCTGCCCATCGCTGTGTACGACTCTCTTGTATCCACTGTTTCCACACAAGCATCCCCGTCGTAGCAGCGTGCCCTGTACGAGCCGCAATGTCAAGATACGATAAATCTGTTTTCCGAAGACCAACAGTACTGCCAGTTCAAAATTACTCGCATGCTGATTTTGCGCTCTTTGATGCCGATAAGGTTGTACACCGAGGTTCTGAGAAACACATCTCACTTTTGGGACTGTGTTATGGAATAACCTCATCAACAAGGATAACGGGTTCCAATTAAGCCAAACTTGGGGATCCAGTACTGAAGCGGCTCCGCAAACACCAGAGCCAAGGCACCGCGGGCGACGGTGATGGCACGCAGACTGAAGATCACTGCTCGACGCACGTTTCGTTTAAACTTATTGGTAAACATGCGTACTCCCACTTTCACTTTTGAATGTAGTGAAATACTTCTTCCACCAACCTATTTGAGTCGGAAGGACAGGAAAGATAAAATTAGAAAAATAAGGTGCCGGACTGATTCTTATATGAATTCTTTTTTCCCTCGTACCATTAGGGATTGGAATGCACAGCAAAGAGATTAGCTTTGGTGCTGAGCACCCTCTGCCACCCACAATTTTGTGAATTGCAGAGTATATATGTAGATGTAGATGTACCACCACCACCACCACCGCCGCCGCTATCGGTGCGCCGCGGCGGGAGTAGAGGGGATGGTTCGGAGGGTATAAATACCGCCCCAATAGGTCCTGCCCGCCAGTCGCGTCCTGGACTGCGCTCCTCACGCCGCTCAGCAGACGCAACCTGAAGATGATGGCACATTACGCCGTCGAAAATTAGTTGAACTACGATCAATTGATCCCGCCGCATGCCCGAGAAATCTTCAAGCAAATACTTAATTGTCAATCAGTTCATCTTTTAACCATGACTCAACCCCAATAAGTAGTTGTGGTTTATGTAACTCTATTGAGTTACCAAACTCAGTTACTTTGTTCATTATACTCCTACAGTTCAGTAGTGACAACCTTATATCTGTCTTTGTTATGTTTTTCATTAGTCATAACCTCACCATTTGTGAACCCATCTTTCATTTTTTTCTCAGCTTCTGCTATTTTATTATTATTTATGATTTTCCCGTCATGCATCTACTTTCAGTATCCCTTTGGTCACCTGTTTTTAATCCCACACCAGCAGTCTCTAACCTAACAAAAAGGCACAATAGTTACCTTATCTTAACTGGGAGTAGACTCCCTAACAGATCTAGCCAATAGCTCAGAAAGTGAGCTCTTCCCCCTTCTATCTAGGTGTAGGCCATGCCTAGTGAAACCCTACTTACCAATGGTACCCACAGGCACTACCCGAAAGACGGAACTAAAGCCGTTCCCACCCAGCACCATGGTTTCTTCATTTACTCGCCTCACAGCGTGGTTCAGTTGTTGCGTCTCATGACGACTCAGTACCTGGTACGCTGTTCCTCCTTCACCACCTTCCTCAAGTCACTCTCTATGCAGTAACTCTTATTTCTACCAATACTATTTCCATCAATACTCTATTTCCTTAGCAAAACCCTTACAAAATGATTATAAATCTTTCATTACCTGCCCTAACGTTGCACTAGGTTTGAAAAATCTTGTGACCTGTTAGTCTTATTCAACCGATCCTGCAGAAGAGGTCCTAAACCTCTCCAACGGCTAACAGCTAACAGCAGAACCTTTTCCTTTTTCTTTTTTATACTTCCACGCGTCTACTCCTACAGGTCTGCTGCACCATACCTCCTCCTACTTGAGGCTCTTCTTCTCCTGGCTCCGATAACAAGTCATACCTAATTATCCGCACAATTTCTAAGGTATCAGCACCCTAATCCAGTTTAACCGATTTTCCCTACGATCTGTTGCCAGCTGAAAACCCCTTCTTTTCACTCTCCCCAACATCTTTCCATTCCACATCTAATGGCTGAGCCTGAAGACTCTGCAGGTTTTCTAACCGGCTCAGCCATCAGAGTGGACAGTACCATGGGAAACCCTCATTTAATTCCCGTTTACCCTCTGTACTACATTTATCTCAGTGAAACCACTTCTTACACCCACTGCAAACCTAACCCTCCGCCATAAGCCTGCGATAGGTGCCACACATCTCAGGCATGACAGTTCCCTCCAAGGAGTAGGATATTGCAGAACTTTTATTATTTTATTTCTCGTGGGCAGGACAAATTGAAAAATTCAAATAAGATTAATTAATTAATATCAAACTATAGAACACAATTAAATGGAATGTGACCAGAATTCCGCAATCTTGATGGCCTTCTCGTTTGCCCTAAAAAGGTCATCGATAGTGCAGGTTTCAGGGAGATTCCTGCATGTCAGAAGATTTTGTGGGTCCTGAAGCTCACCACATTCCCATACATCATTGTCAGTAATGTAACACCATTTTTTAATATTAGATCTGCATCGGAACATTTCAGTTCTTAATCTGTTTAGAGCCTTCCATATAGCGTATGGCTGATTACACCCCGCAGCCGGTGACTCTTTGATGTTCCTCCACTGCTCTTCAGGCAACGAATTTCACCATAGTTCTAGACGACGTGCTCCAGTAGAAGATGTTATGGCTGTAGTTAACGGTACAAAGCTCTTTTTTGACTTCAGCCTTGTGGGTTGAGGTTCGTGTCCAAACAAAGGGTGTCTGTGGTCTGTTTCCTATTTCCTCTTCTCCATCTCTGCAGCTATTTTCCTACGAATGACAGGTGGTGCTATACCCATGATTTGGTATATTTTACTAACAGGAGTTGGTTTCAGACAACCTTTTACAATGCGACCAGTATCATTCAATGCTATATCAACCTGCCTAGCATGTGCAGAGTTTTGCCAAACTGGTGCTGAGTATTCTGCTGCAGAGAAACTGGATGCCAAGGCAGATGTATGAAGCACGTTTGGCTGTGCTCCCCAGGTGGTACTTGTAAGTTTTCGGATGATATTGTTCCGGGCCGATACTTTGAGTTTAAGATCCTCACAATGGGCTTTGAATGTAAGAGAGCGATCAAGCTTTACTCCTAGATATTTTGGAGTATCGCAGTGTAGTACTTGTTGTCCCCTCCAGTTGATGTTCAACTTTCTTCTGGCTTCTCTGTTTCTCAGATGGAATGCACAGACCTGTGTTTTTCCAGGGTTGGGCTTCAAGTGATTAGCTCATAATACTTGGTCATATCCTCAAGACCTGTTGTCAGCTTCACCTCCACCGTCTCAAAGGTTGTGCCTAGAGCTGCAATTGCTGTGTCATCAGCATAAATGAATGCTCTTGTTCCAGGAATAATTGGTTGGTCATTTTTACATATGTTGTACAAGAGCGGGGCCAGCACACTACCCTGAGGGAGGCCATTCTTCTGAGTTCTCCATCGACTCTTCTTACTGTGGAGGGTGACGTAAAACCTTCTGTTTTGTAATAAACACTTGATGAATAGTGTAAGATGGTAGTCTTTTGTGATGGAGTATACCTTACGTATCAAAATTTTGTGGTTGACTGTATCATACGCCGCTGTGAGATCCATGAATGCCACACCCGTAACCTGTCCTCTTTCATACCCGTCCTCTATATACTGTGTGAGGTTAAGAATTTGACCGCAGCATGACCGACCAGGTCGAAAACCAGCCTGTTCCATTATGATCATTTTGTCAATGCACTCTCAGATACGGTTGAGGATCAATCTCTCCAAGTGTTTGTATAAATGACAAAGGAGTGAAACTGATCGTAAGTTGTTTGGTTCTGTTGGTTCCTTTCAAGGCTTTAGCAGTGCCACAACTTTAGCTTTCCATTAGATCTTGGGGATTTGTAGGTTGGAGGTGCAGGTATTCATTAAATTCAAGATCCACTGCTTTGTAGCTGGGCCAAACATTTTAATTTGCTCTGTTCTCAGGTCATCTAAGCCTGCAGCTTTGTTAATCTTCAAAGACTTCAGGACGGCTTCCAGTTCTACCAGTGTGAATGAATTCCCAAGATGGTCTTGCTCGTCAGAGTGTCTTTGGAGCTTTCTGTTTTCAGGTCTTATTCTAGTCTTTCCATTCAGTAGCAGTTGGTGTGCTATTTGATTTGGACTAACTTTAAGGAGACTAGGCGGAGTGCTATTTGGAACACTATTGAGGTTTTTCAGTAATTTCCAAGCCTTACGACAGTTCTGTTTCAACTCTAAATCTAACATTAAATTGCACCATTTATCTCTTCTAGCAGTAGACACAGCGTGTAGGAGATCTTCCCCTGTCTGTATGGTTTCATTAGAAAAAGCATCCTCTTCGTAAAGGTGTCCATATCTCTCAAGAAGGAACTTGGAGTCATTATCCAGTCCAGCGACATAAGTTGTTCTGCAGCCTCGAGGAATATGTTTGCGTGAGATAGCTTTAACTATTTCAATAAATTTATCGTATGTATTTGGAGATGGGTAGAGGTTTAGGACTTCCTCATCTAGTTCTTGGGAGAACTTTCCCCATTGTGCTCGTTTGAAATTAAATCTTCTTTTAAACTGAACAGACTCTGGCTTCACTACTGCTTCAATGGTGCAGATAATTGGTCTATGTTGCGTACGTGGGATTGGCTCCATAACATTCTTCTTTGACTGTTGGGCAATGTGTTCACTGACAAAGATGTTATTTGGGTTATATCCACCTTGTCATCTTCCACTACTAAAAGGTGGTGGCATCTTTGGGTCATATATTAGCATTAAGCCCATTCTTCAAGGTCCTCTCCATTTTTATCAGTCTCCCTGTTAGCCCCAGGATGTACTGTGGCAATTGAAGTCGCCCATAACAATCTTTTTTGTTGGGAGTGGAAGTTAGGTGGTCCTGTGAAGCTAAATTGGGCATTTAGTGGCTTATACACTGATGTCACGGTGCATGATTTGATTTCGGTGGTCAGTATCTCTATTTCGTCATCTGAGGTTACCCCTGTTCAAAGAATCTTTAGATCAGGTTTGGCGAAAACTGCACTGCCATACTTTTCACTTCTCTCATTAATAAGGTTCATTCCATTGATTTTTGGCCCTTCTGTCATTTGGACCTCTATGTGTCTCTTGAACCAATAAAAAGTCACTTTTTGAGTGTTTACAGATATTAGATAATAAAATCTCTTTCTCTGGTGATATACCTTCGATATTTATTGATATAATCGAAAGAGCTGGCTTTGAAAAAAAAAACCGTTTAGTTGAACTGAGCACCTTGTAAACGCCCTGGCTGTAATTTGGGTCAGTTGAACTAATAATACCCACGAAACACCAATTGTATTTCTGAAAACTGATACTACGCTAAGCTACTATTATCCTGGAACAACCTGTAGCAGTCGCCTTATTGCACAGGTACCTGTAGCAGTCGCCTTGTTGCACAGGTACCTGTAGCAGTCGCCTTGTTGCACAGGTACCTGTAGCAGTCGCCTTATTGCACATGTACCTGTAGCAGTCGCCTTGTTGCACAGGTACCTGTAGCAGTCGCCTTATTGCACATGTACCTGTAGCAGTCGCCTTGTTGCACAGGTACCTGTAGCAGTCGCCTTATTGCACATGTACCTGTAGCAGTTACTTTATTGCACAGGTACCTGTAGCAGTCGCCTTATTGCACATGTACCTGTAGCAGTCGCCTTATTGCACAGGTACCTGTAGCAGTCGCCTTATTGCACAGGTATGGGCTTGTAGCAGTTTCCGTATTGCACAATTACTTGTAATAGTCGCCTTATTTCAATGAATAGAATCTATATAGAGGTACTAGCTGACCCGGTCACGCGTTGCTGTGACTTAGTAATTATAGTAGTTGGATTAATGTTATTCTAAACTTCCTAAAGTAGTCAAATTAATATTCACTAATAAAAACAAAAACATTTTAGTCGATTTGGAAATTCAAATGTAATTGGTGAATAGTTACGGAGAGTTGAAATTAAGTACAAACGATCATAAAAAAATTTAATGTACATTTTATTACAAACTACTTAATTGAAAATATATGAAAAATTGATATTTATAAAAATAAACAGATAAATTATTTTTTATTTATTTATATAAACTGAAATTTCAGTTTTATAAATGAGGTCTATGAAGTTGATTTTATAACATTTTTAACAATTATTTTCATTATTTTAAATTATTAAAATTTATAATTTTAATTTATCTAAGCGCTAATTGGTGCACAATATTTTTGGTTAGCCTGTCTTTTGCTAATACAAATAGATTTGATGGTTTCCCTACACATGAGCAGGCGACATATAGTTGCCCATGGGAGAAACACGTATTTTCCAAATCCAAGCCGCAAACGTACATTGTTTGGCCTTGTGACTTATTTATTGTCATAGCGAAAGCCAAGCGAATCGGAAATTGAAGTCTTTTAAATGTTATTAGAGATTCTGATGGTATCATTGGAATACGTGGCAACAGGACGATTTCTCCTTTAAACATTACAGTCAAAATAATGTTTCAAGAACATTTCTGGTGATCCTTTTGATCACCAAACGTGTACCGTTGCATAATCTAGGTGGATTCAAATTACGAAGAAGAAGAATCGGTGAACCAATTTTTAACCGGAGATTGTGTGGCGGCATTCCTGTTATATCCAAAGAGTTTAAAAATTCATTTGGAAAACTTAAGGCTTCATTTTGATCTACAATAGTGTCTATTGATTTAAAAGACATCAGATCACCTGGCAACAACTGTTGTATCTGGAAGTTAATTTAGTTGACATCGACATTTTTTGCTGCCAAAATAGCATGATTACTGATCCAATTTTGATCTAAGTAATTATTTGATATATCCAGGAACACACACTGAGTTAGTTCATTTTTGAGTGAACAACAGTGCAGAATTTGTCTGGCAATTTGATGTATTGTGTATTTCGATGAAGTTCTATTTCACCTTTTCCAATATCCAGCAATTGCTTACAAAATACTTGTGCCGTTTGATCATTTTGCAACTGTACTTGCATGTTCATGATCAATCAAATTGTTTCGACATTCCGCCATAAAAACGATTGTTTTAAACATGCGTTAATCTCATCGGCAAAAGAAGAGCGAGGAATCACTGGTAATGTCTGTCGGAAGTCACCAGACAGTAGTAGGACAGTACCACCGCAAAGTTTATCGTTGCCTTTCAAATCTTGCACAGTTCTATGAAATGCATCGAGTTAATGTTTATGAGCCATAGTACACTCATCACAAATTATAAATGAACTCTTTTGCAACACTGCAGTTTGTGGTTTGTCGTTTCTGGTAGTTCGAGTACTCATTGGAAAATAGTTTCTTCGGTGAAATACACTCGTTAACCGTTTTCAAGATGTATTGCAAGATGCTGGATAGAAGGGTCTCGTATATCATAACATTTAAAAAATAACAGAATGAATTAGAAAAAGAAGAATGATATTTGTTTAGATACATTTATAGCATAGATGACACCAGGCTTTCAAGAGGTTTAGAAAGATTTGAAACGAAATAATATCAGTGAACTGTATGGAAAGAAATTTTTTTCGAAAGCAGACTTCGAATATGGCAGGGTTCCAAGGTAGAGAGGAGTGCAATAATGAAGGAGTACTGGGGAGGAAGAAAGAAAAAACAACAGGTGAGGAACTGAAACTGGCACGTGGTCCCTAGTTGACCATAACGAAAAGAAGAAGAAAAATGATAAGCTAGCAAGAAATAATTACACGATTCGAATTTATCGTAACGTTTTCTTCAATGTTATATTCATGTGTATAATTACTTTGTCGTTAGGTGTATTACCACACAAATGAAGAACAACAATACAGTATAATTATAACACAATACACAGCACACTTAAAATTCAAGAAACTCTCACATATGGCGTGGAATAGACTGTAGCATAAATAAATCGAAACGCAACGCCATCTACTGGATGGTTAGATAAATTAACACACCACCATCTGTTAGTAATAAACTGTAGCATAAATAAATTGAAACAGAACGTGATCTACTGGATGATTACCCAACCTAGATAACCAAGTGTTGTATCGATAAATTAACACATTCCCATCCTGTAGAAACTTATGGAACTATAATAATAATAATTTCGTGTGACCTGGTTTCTACTGGTTGGGCATTCCGCCCCTGTCGTAGCCGCTTTTACCTAGCCCACCCATCCTGCCAAGTATAGGGAACCTACATTTTAACGTCGAATCCGAACCACAGTACCGTTCTGGCGTATTTCACCTTACACAGCACGCTGCGCCAGAGGTTAATGCAGGGTTAAGTTCCTATAAAAATCCCCGCCGAGACAGAGATTCGAACCGAGGACCTTTTGATCTCGAGTCAGACGCCCTAACCACCGAGCCAGCAGACCGCTTAGCCTTTGTGGCTTACAAATAATTACAACAAATTGTCCTATGACAAACATTTAATGTACATTTAACTCGCAAATAATAATTATTGAGGTGTATAATCCAGATAAAAACTATCCTATCATTTAAATTGGACTAAATTACACACAGTAAGCCAAATTTTATCTAAATTGGTTATGTAGTTTCGGAGTTCATCCCGGACAAACATCGTGACACGAGATTTTTATATATATAAAGATTAATTGGCTCTTGGCATAACTGTCACCTAGGCATTATGGCCAAATCCTTCCCATTCCTTGCCCCCCATCCTTTCCCCGTCTCTAAAGACCTCGCTGTTAGAGAGACGTTAAGCAGATAAAAAAAAAAAATTCATGTTAAAGGTGGCAGGGATAAGACAGCTTCTGAATTCTTTCTCGATCAGTTCTCAGGTTATCATCTCGAGCAGCAAGTTACAGAACCACCGCAATGCCATAACGGCAACGAAAACATTTTAGATTTTGTAGTTACCAATAGGTCAGAATTATTCACTGACCTTTCTATGTCCACAGGAATAAGTGATCCCAAAGATGTAATTTCAACCGTCAAATCAATAATATAGTACAAAAAGTGGAAAGAACGGATTGTTTGCATCTTCGACATGTTAATTCGGCGTGGTGGGTCACTAAATTGCAAAAAAAGTGCAAGGTAATGTGCATAAGTAACAAGAAGAATCACTTCGTTGAGGAGAACAAAGTGAGCAGTTCAGTCATTGATATGGTTGATTCCCTGAAAATTTTCGGTGTACCAGTACAAACCAACATGAAATAGGACATGCACATCAATTCGGTCGTCGGTAGAGCTATTTCTAGGATGCGACTTATAGGTCGAATCTTGAAAAATTTTAATGTAGGGTGCTGGTTGACAGTGTAGAGAAACTACAGAGAAGAGCCTCTCGATTCGCGACTGCTTGCTACCGTCCTTACGAAAGCGTCACAGAATTGATTAATAGATTGGACTGGAACTGGGGACGTAGCTTTCGCTTGAAATTATTGGAAACATGCGTACAACCACTTTGATTTACGAGTGCGATGAAATACTTCGTACACCAATCTATTTGGGTCGCAAAGACAGGAGTGATAAGATTAGAGAAATAAGATGCCGCACTGATGCTTGCATGAGTTCTTTCTCCCTCGTGCCATTCGGGATTGGAATGTTCATAGCAGATATGAGTCTTAGTGCAAATCACCCTTTGCCACCCACAATTTTTTGATTTACAGATTATATATATGAATGTAGAAGTGCGTAGGCATTACATTCCGCAGAGATTGTAGGGCATATTACTATATGTTTTGTATTATTTATGTCTGAAAGTCTGGAGCTAACTCTCTCAAAGTTTCTGCAATTTTTTTTTTTTTTTATTTTTTTTTTAACTGATGGCTTTACGCCTTGTTGGTGTCGAAGTTATTAGAGGCGGAACGGAACTGGGGCAAGGAAAGGGAAGGAATTCGACCATGGCCTTTTGAAGTAAGCATCCAGGCATTCGCCTAGAGTGGTTTTTTTTTTTTTGTAACAGTTTAACGTCCCTTTTTAACAACGTGGTCTTTAGAGACGGGAAAGGATGGGGGCAAGGAATGGGAAGGAATTCGGCCATGGCCTTTTTGAAGGAAGCATCCCGGCATTCACCTGGAGTGATTTGGGGAAACCATGAAAAACCCAAATCTGGATGCCCGGACGGGGATTCGAGCCTGGAGTGGTCTGGGGAAACCATAGAAAATCCAACTCTGGATTCCCGGACGGGTATTCGAAACGGCGTCCTCCCGAAAGCGAGGCCAGAGCGTTAACCACTCACCCACCACGCTCGGCTGCACATTTTGTCCTCATAGATTGCACTGCACTCTTTAACGTCCGTAGCATGCATTTTTTTTTTTTTTTTTTAAATTTGCATTTGGCTACGCGGCCATACAGCCAGCACTATGTAATTTTGTAGTTTGCAAGTATGTATTGGATCACTCAATGTATAATAGATTCTCCGTGGTATAGACGACACAAGACAAACACAACACTTAATTAAAACCACCCATGCCCGAGGCCGGACTCGAACCGGCGACCCCTGCAACGCGAGGCTAGCAC
Organism: Vandiemenella viatica; assembly: GCA_031002005.1. NCBI lineage: Eukaryota > Metazoa > Arthropoda > Insecta > Orthoptera > Morabidae > Vandiemenella > Vandiemenella viatica. The sequence continues at coordinate 109,319,898 of CM061921.1, forward strand.
GCTATCCCCTGTGCTGCCTGGGTCTGCGGCATGCATTTCATAACGACACTGTAGTCTGCACATGACTTCGGCATTTTAATTATGTTTCAAACGTAAAAATTGCGAATGGAATCAATTCAACCCACACGTTGATTTGAGAAATTGCTACAATGATGCTTTTATATGGAGCTGCCGTATCATATCTCATTCACTTTCCACCATAAATGAAATTCCAACATTGAGCTCGGATTTTCGTGGATTAACTCCCCACTACTATAGCTGTGGACAGAGTAATTGGCGGGTCAGTGTGAACGCGCTGTTGCCGTACTTGGGGACAAACTCGCGATGCGCTCTCTTTCTATCACCTGAAAATTGCAACGCTGTGCGGCCTGTGTTGCCTAGTCCAAGCGTCAACAGCTCTCTAACCACCCCCAAACCTTCCACCTCCCTTTCACTAAAAATGTGTGAACCTGAGAATCGGAATTAGAAAGTGTCAGTGTGAGTGTGAACTTGCTCGAGAGAGGATATTTTGATTTTTAGTGATTTACGATTTTTACGTGCGATTTAAATAATTCCTTTTGGTTATTTATTAATTGTAGTAATTTAGTGTAATAATTTTACCGAACAAAAAGTGCAGTAACTTATAATTAGGGAAATTTAGCAAGAGAATCTTGCTACTAAAAATGGATACTTAGGAAGAGACTTATTCTCCTATTCCAGGTGTTTCCGAACTAACGACTCCCAACAAGACGCAAGTCATCGACAACAGAACCACCGCTGCTGAAGCAGACAACACAGTAAATCTATCATTCACAATGTTTATAAATTCTTGTGGACAATGATCGAGAAATTTTGTCTTCTACATGTAGGGGAGACCGGGGCAAGTTGACGAGCGGGGCAAGATGACGAATGATTTAATTTAAATTCCCGGTTCTTTGTAGCAGCACTGTATTAATACTACATAGCTCTCTATATGACTAGGAACTAAAATATAGAGCACTGGCGTCGCTCGTGCCGTATTGTTTCTCGCTATACGCTGATCGAGAATTCTCTGTGACGTGTTGTAATTTTCTACATCTCTGAATTAAGACTTGGCAGACTAACAGGTAAGATATTGTTTTATACTTTGTCATACATGAGTAGCTTAAACAATGTGCTTTCATAAGGGCTGTGTATTTGTATCTCATTCTTTTTTAAACTGCAGCAATAATGGAAAGTTTCGAACATTGTCTTTCGGGGCAAGTTGGCTGGGGTAAGTTGACGACCTCGTCATCTTGCCTCAGATGACTTTCGCTGTGTCTGTTTCAGTCTTTGAGTGCCTTTTTTTGTGTTTCGTGTAAGAGTCTTGACTTGCATGACTCACATAGTTTCTCTTAAAATTTGGAAGTGCGCAACTTTACTTATTCATGACACTTTATGATCCAGATATGGTGAGAACTTATAAAAAAAAGTCCTCCAGAGGCGAGTGGGACCGAAATGCTTTGGCTGCTGCAAAAATTGATGTCAAACGAGTAAGAAAGCCTGCTTGGGTGCAACGAACGTTTACAATATCCCTGAAGCAACACTACCCCGCCATTTGAAGAAAAGAGATGACGTAAGAATTGAATGTTTGTTTCATACGCACAGGCTCGGGATGTAAGAAATTTAAGTTTTACTAAGAAACTGACGTTTACCTCTTCTGAATTAAAGAAAAAACCCCGAGTTGCGACAACATCAAGAAATGCTTCCGAAGAAAGTTTAGTTCAGTGTTCAGGATGTGATGAGATCTATGAAGAACCTCCATCAGAACGCTGAATACAGTGTTGCTTGTGCTTTAAATGTTGGCACGAAGACTGTTCAAACTGTGAAGGAGGGAAATTTGTATGTGACTTCTGTTAATACAATAATGTATATACAACAATGTATACATATTGATGTATAACAATAAAAAATGTATTACAGTTTCATTAAATGTCATCTTGCCCCGTGGTCAAAGTCATCTTGCCCCAGTCCTGGGGCAAGATGACAGATTTGCATTACTTCCTAAAATTAATAAAATAGGTTTGATAATATGAAAAGAAAGTTATATATAATTACGAACATTTCAATAAAAGACCAGACTAAAATATATTTGCAATTAAAAAATATTTTCTTCAAAAAATGAATTTATTAAAAATGTTTAATCGTTAACATCGTCAACTTGCCCCGGTCTCCCCTACGCTAGTAGGAAAAGACTTGAAAGATATGGACGTACTTGATATTGACGAAATAAAAAACTGCAGTGATTTGTTACCGCAAAAAACAACCATATTGCGAAAAAAATTAGGGAATGGACAGGCTATTTGCGCTGCAGCTTGTGGTTGTCGGTTTGAGAACTGTCCAGCGCGTGTGTCGTGAGGGAAAATAACCTACGTTTGTTTCTCGAAAGAAAAATATGAAACAATACAGCACTCTAACAAAGCTTAGCGACTTTGACAGTCCTTTGTCAGGAGGACAGTACACGAATTTTACGATAGTGATGAGTGGTAATATATAAACAGATAATTTTGTCGTTAATTAAGCAAGTTTTTCAGTGCAGAGGATGACAAAATAAAATTTTGATTTTAGTTATAAATATACAAACTGAAAATAAAATGTAACACGTGGACTTTTAGCCACAAATAAAAGAAGAGTATTTCCATAAGTTTCCTTAGTCTGTCGAGAATTTTATTTTTCTGCGCAGATAATAGAATAATAAATAACAGTTCTTTGAAACCTCCAATTATATTAAACGCACCTGCAATGCATAACTTTCTTAACGAAATGACATGCATCAATATTTTATGACAGAATAGTGATCATAAATTACTTAAAAACACGTTACAAACCATTACTACAAGTAAAGAGGTGAATACAACTGTTACGCGCACGGCTTGGCAACGGCGCATTTGACGCCACCCGCCAATTAATCTGGCCAGAGCTATAGTTTCCGTCATACGTATTTAATGAATTCACTCTAACTCGTAAAGAAGTGTCACTTGAGATAGGGACACTCCTTTGACTACTGTTTCTGTGCATACAGATGACTGCGCTTTAAGTGTAGCGTGATATAAACGAGAGGAGAGTCTCCCATCATATTCCCTTCACACGTTGCAGGCCGATTGGAATACACTGAATTATCTTCCCACCACAGGCAATCACAAAAGTTTGGGCAGTGGGAAGATTATCGGTTTGATGTAACATGAAATTTTAGAGGATTACGTAATTTTTAAATTTTCATATTCCTCACGTATGCCAATAGATCCAGAGCTTTCTTTTTAGGAAGAGTTCCTTTTTTTTTCAGAACGAAATCATTAATGATAGCAGTAGAAACAAGAAATACTTTAGGCATATACATTTAAAGGATTCCGGTATTCTGCATCATGCAATGCAGGAAAATTGCAGCGTGCCTGTGGTAGGAGTTGCAAAGCAGGATACTTCAATTTGTAGCAAATAAAACTGAAAAATTCATTCCACACTACAAAACTTCCTCCTTAAAGAACTTATAACTCGTCAACTAATGACTGAAGGAAGAACAATAGCTAGTCTGGAACGACCGTAAAATTGATGTGACACCCTGTACGACAGGTGGGCGGTGCCAGTTCGCTTATTGGCGGCTGCGTGGCCAATGAGGGCAGCGCGCGAGTGGGCGTGTCGTAGGCCGGGCGCGCCCCCCTCGAGCGACGCCAGTGCTATGGAGTCTCCCGGACGAGGTGGCTTCTCTATCGAGGCGCTGATGTCTCGTGCTCCGCCGCCGCAGCCCGCTATACCACTACCGCCGGCTCTACCACTGCCACTGCCTCTGCTGTACGGCGCCTGGCTGCCCGTCTTCCCGCCCCCGCACGCCGCCCCCGCCGCCCCCGCCGTCCCCGCCGCCTCCGCACAGCCGCCTTCCGCAAGACCCCCCAGCCCACCGGCTGAAAATTCTGCCTCCACTTCAGGTCAGTTTTCCAGAAATGCTCAGGCAATTTGTATTGCCCTCGGATCTCACTGCAAACTTCGTGTGTTCTTTCTACCGTGACAGGTCTTTTCTGTTTATCTCCACCACAATTAAAAGTTTTTTTTTTTAAAATTTTTTTCCGGTAATGTCATCTGCCGTTTATTCCTATCCTGAACTAATCTCAATACACCCTTTACAACCTCCTACATCCGCACATTCAAATCTTTGTTTTCCTCTACAGTTCTTTCCTTTGACTGTCCCCTCCACTAATAAATAATCAATGTCGTATGTCTTAAACTAAGACCCAACATTCTGTCAGACGCTTCCGTAAACCTACTTCCTTACCCATCATTTCTAAAACAAGTTCATTTCGTCCTTTATCTGCTTACTTAATTTTCAAAGCCTTCTGTAGCACTACTTTTGAAATGGCGTTCCTGAAGTCAAACCTTCCCTTCCATAAAACAAAGTTCTATCAGTCATAAATCAATATTTGAAACTAAAAGATTTCTCTTTTTCGTGCAGGCTCTTTTGTTATTGCTATTCTGCTTTTGAAATGTTTCTCCCTTCAGCCATCAAAGTATCAGCAATTTTTCATTAACTTTCAGGTAACTGATTCAATTTTTGTTTTCGATTAATGGTTTCTGTAGTAAGTTCTGCCGCATCTCATGACTTTCCCCTTGTTTTGTTTTATGTATTTTTTTGATGCCTTTCAGTAATTTTTCAATATTTGCTAATATCAACAAATACGACAATACTGACTGTTTCTCAATATACATTTGACAGAATAGAACTAAATGAAGTTTATCTCCCAACTTTCATTACAATCAACTGTATCTGATACAGATTATAAACTTTTTCCTATCTCGATATTTTAGACGTGATTTCTCAAAAACAATTTTTTGTCCCACCTAATATTATCAAAAGATTTTTAAAAATCCATGGACGCTAGATAAGATTTTTGTCTCAAACTTATCTTGAGCTGATATCCACGTCTGTATTGCGTGTGATGTTACACTATTTCCCGACCTTGTGGTTTCTTTGAGATAATTTAGACGATACTTTACTCCCCGATTTCATTTTTGCTACGACGAATTCACTAGAGCTGGGAATACTCAATATCAGATGCAATCATCTTGTCATTCTTTTTCCCTCATTCTAGTCAAATCTTTGAAACGTCTGACAGATCCTGTCCGTTTTAATGATGCGTTGTTTATCGTATTCACGATACTTATTTGGAAAACCTGGGAAATAATTCAACAATGTTTAAGTAATGTGTAACGCTATCTTGTCGAGTATTGAGAGTATCTACACCTGAAGAGAATTTAGTGAGTATTGTGATTCGTAAAAAAACAACAACAACAAGAAAAAGTGCTCATACTTGCACTTAATTGCGAATAAAATAACATCTGATTTGAAAGACGCATAAGTGGAAGTGTCGTTCATTATAACGTAATTTCGCAGTCTAAGTGTTGGTCAATCAGCAAACTATAATACAAGGACAGTCGGTATTCAAATCTCCATAGCAAAATTTTGATTGGGGGATAGCAGAATTAAGATCTCAGATGATACATTCTTGTTGCAATTGTAATCAAACAAAAGTTATATTTAAACTAGCGCAAAATATTACTGTTTGTGTTTTACAAAGAAATCCGGATGCAGTGCTTATCATCCCTTCCAGTTTAAACCAAGCAAAGGCGTCAGCAATGTTTCCTTTGCACCATACCCAGCTGAGTGGGTTATAGACAATGTCCTCTCCGTGGCACAACCTTTATTTTTTATGTTGTATTACTAAAGGGACTGGTTCTCAAAAGTCCATTGATTTTCCTGTAACCTGCTTTTTATTTATTGATGCGAAATTCTTTTTAAAATATTTCGTATGGTTATAAAAACACGCATTCATACAAAATTGGATTAGATCTTCAATGAATGATATTGTTCATTTTTTTTTTTAATTGAACTTAAATGTTCTGAAATAGCATATATTTTAGATTTTAGCAGTAAAAAAATTTACACGGTCTTTAAGCGTCATAATTTAAAATGACACTTGACACAAAAAGGCGTGAAGGAAAGCTCTTCTTCCATAATAACTAGAGACAATTCTCACAACTCTCATATTTATCGGATGTTACACAGGCTGAGGTTTTTCTTGTAATCACGCATCCTTACAGCGATACTGGAAACGACTATTTTATAAAAGTATCTCCGTGTTTCTAAACTAAAAAAATTAAGATTAAAGATTACTTTCAAATAGAATAAACGAGCCTTACACCAGGAACTGACGTAAGCTCTCGCAAAATCCAAAACTGCGTCTTGATATATCCTGTTGCACCAGCAGTTGTTACTGCAGCTTTATGGCTTATATCGTATAGCATTTACCTGCTAATGTGTAAATTCATTTTTAAAAAAATAAAACATATAATTACAAGGTAACAAAGGTTTAAAATAGAGTTTCGTGTTTGCGTGTGTGTAATATATTTTTTAAGGCAAAACGTGGGGTTTTGGTCTACAAGACAATGGAAAACCGTATTCAGGATGCACCCGGGTCAAACATTTTTGGCATCTCTCATCACTATAGTATTGTCAGAATCGTAATTCTCAATTAATAATTTCCCTCGTCCATTGGTTTTACAATGCAAGTGACTATAGAAATTGAGGATTAGAGTTACTTAGATTTCTTATGGGCATTTAAATTATCCTTTAATTCAGTTTTTCAATAAACTATGTAAACCTCGGTAGAGACACATCTTTCTTAACTCTTCCACCGATTCTCCTTTTCTTTCTGTTGGCTAAATACAAAAATACAAAAAAACACAATACAAAAAAAACAGAATTCCAATATATCTTTCTTAATTCTGTATTGTCTTTTGGGGGAATTTTATTCGATTAAAAGATATCCTTCAGTCATTATAAAAATGCGTATACGAATAATAATAATTTGGGCTAAACAGCTAGTCTCCTCAGATGTAGTATTGCAAATGTTACATACAAGCTAAATAAACAGTTACAAGTGCATATATAGCTGGTCTCAAAGATAATTCTTAGCTCATGATGTGTATTGAACTGCCAATTATGACTGTTATTCTTCATAGGAATATCTTATAAAGCATAAAGAGAAATATGAAACGTAAAACAAAAAATAACGTTACGGGATGTATGTGCACAAAGGCGCGTGCTTCATCATAAAGAGCTACACACTTTAGAAAAACAGTGATATGATCCCAAAAGCACCTGTTTAGATGCTCCAAGGTAAAATAATTATTTCTAAAATATAGCTTTAATATGTAGGCCTACATAGCACGTAATATACACAGTAATTTACTTACTCTGGATTGCTTCCTCGTCCTGGCATTGCGGCAAGCGAATGTCTTGACCAAATTTCTCTCTTTGCAGTCGACGATCCGTAAAACTATAAGGGGAAAAAAAAAAAAAGGAAGAGAATCACATTGTGCATCTCAGCTGGAAATAAGTTAGTTTAATTAACCAAGTTGTTGCTACCTTTCTGCAAAATTAAGACCCTTGTGCGCCGATAAGATATTTTTATGAATAGGGTTCGGATCTTTAGGAAAAGTCATATTTTTTTCCTGCCTTCTTTTTGACCTGAAATGCAGAAATAAACACTGATTCAACGTTTCTGATTGTATTTAAATGTATTTTATATAGCCTATAAATGCATATTTGGGCCATTTTCCTAATTATGGTCATATTTCAGCAATTTTTATGGTCATATGGTCATATTTTGAGAAAAAAACTGGTAATTTTTGATAGAAGTTGTAGATGAAAAGAAATTAAGATAATTATTCAGAGAAATATATTCCTGTTATACATTGGAGAAAGAAACGAAACTAATTGTAACTAAATTGTGCAGAATTCACCAGTCAAGAATTAAAGTTATAAATTATTCTCACTCTCTAAACGTTAATGTTCCGCCCGCTTTTTAAATTCGACTATGCAGCAGCAGCATGCCTGTGTCGAGCCGCGTCAATCAATGTCTCACTTCCGACGATATCGCGGGAATTGAGTCCACTGCAGTGACCCACCGATGAGGTGAGAGGAATCAATTGTCTTCCTATGATTCAGTACGGCGAAACTGCTGCTTAACGGGAAACCCGTCCCTACCTGGGTCAGGTATTCCCCACATACCAGACTCTCCGCGTCGAAACAAACACAAAGCCTTCAGCCACTCACGCACTGTCACCAATGCTTTTGAAAATAATCCTGAACCAGTGTTAAATCTGCAGTGGATCAGTGAGTACCGCCATGCCGAAAACAAAACTTTCTGAAAGTGTAAAGTTACGGAGTTACGTAAAGGAATTTGGAGAGGAGTATTTTAGCACAGATGAAAGAGTTCTTTTCTGTAAATTATGTGAAACTAAAGTGAATGCAACAAAGCGATTTCATGTGCAGCAGCACTGCAAGACACAAGAATAACGTAATACGACATTCAACTCGACAAAGCAAACAGCGACTTTTCTTGGATACATCTACAGCTTCGTCGTCTTCCAAATTATCAATTTTTTCTAAAGAACTCTGTGAAATGATGGTATCAGCCAACATCCCACTTAATAAAGTGAACAATGAGCATTTCAAATCGTTCTTGGAGAAATACACAACACAGACGATTCCAACCGAATCAACATTGAGGAAGAACTATTTACCGTCTTGTTATGAAAATGTATTGCAGGCAATCAGAACTAAGATAGGCACCAATAAGATCTGGGTATCAATGGATGAAAGTATTGATGCTTGTGGGAGATACGTTGTAAATGTTATCGTTGGAACCCTGCTTTCTGACAGACCGGGTGATATATTTTTACTGGACTGTGAAGCTCTTGAATCAGTAAACCATTCAACAATTGCCGTCCGTTTCGACAACGCTATGAAACTGTTATGGAGCGGTGAAGTTAAGCGAGAACATGTCTTACTATTTGTGACCGACGCTGCGCGGTACATGGTAAAGGCTGGGAAATGTCTGAAGATGTTGTATCCTTCGATGGTGCATTTAACCTGTCTCGCTCATGGATTACATAGAGTTGCCGAGGAAGTAAGACTAAATTTCCCTGATGTTGATAGGTTAATATCAAATGTAAAAAAGATTTTTGTTAAAGCTCCAATGAGAGTGGCAAAATTTAAACAAGACGCACCTTCCGTCCCTCTTCCACCACAACCAGTACTTACTCGTTGGGGCACATAGCTCAATGCAGTTAGCTATTACTGTGAATATTATGAAAACATACGGAAAATAGTTTCTAATTTTGATAGCAGTGAAGCATCTTCCATAAAAATTGTCCAAGAACTCTTTTCCAGTAATTTGTTCAGAAATTTGGCGTACATAAAGTCAAGTTTTTCAGGTATCACAACTGCGATTTCGCGTCTTGAAAAAATTGGTCTAGAACTGAATGAAAGTTTGGCGGTCGTTAAAAGTGTGGAAACCGAAATAGGCCAAGCAGGGGGCAGTGTGGCTAGTTTGCTGAAAAACAAATTCGATAAAGTGTTGTGTGGGAATAAAGGATATAAAACAATTTGTAAAATTAGTGAAATTTTACATGGTGGCGAATCTGTTTTGACTGAAGACGACCCACAATTAAATTGCAGTGACCTGACTCTGTTTAAGTACGCTCCCGTCACATCTTACGATGTCGAACGAAGCTTCTCACACTACAAGACAGTTTTAAGTGACAACCGGAGAAAATTCCTCTTCGAGAACTTGAAGATGCATGTGGTGATATACTGTAATGCTGGCATCAAACAAGAATAAAAAATGGTATGTACACTAATTCGCAACAAATGTATAGTAAATTTCCATTTTTAAAAGTAAAATTCTAGTAATCCATTCTTTTACAGGAACAAGAAAATAATTTTTAATAAAATTAATTTCCCAATCGTACAGTGAGTGCATAGAAGCAAATTATGCTGTCTACTTGAAAGCGACACAGCTACATAAAATAAGTTATGTACATTTGAGCATTTTTAATGAATAAAAATTTTAATGTTTGGTCATATTTTGTCTCTTTTAGGTCATATTTACCCATTTTTAAGGTCATATTTGCCTGCATATTTCGCGATTTTTTGGGTCCTAAAGATCCGAACCCTATTTATGAATGTTTTATTTCTCAGTTTAGTGCTGGCAACGTAAGTGGATTTTGGTAATTTATGTTCCTATTGAGGTACCACTTCCTTGAAAAAAACTTTTGCTTCAATACATCTTTTAACTTCTATGTTAATATATGACTAATTAGAATGAGATTTAAAACTAAACACAATGGTGTGATTAAGAGACGTGAGTAGGTTTTGTCACAACTGTTCAACTCGAAGTTTTACTTAAACCTTAATTTTATCTCTATCTGAACGACACTATTTTGTGAGTAATCATACTGAGGAGTATTGAGTGGTTTTAAATTTATTACCACAGCTTTTGTAATAACTAGAGACCGGATTGTATGAATTTCCATATTTGCATATGGATTTACATATTAAGCCCATTTTCACCGGTTATTGCATATTTTACTGAAACCCAAGTGATGATGCATATTTTCACTATATTTACAATATTTTTCTCTTGTGTACATAGTTAATAAATAAAAGTCTTACGTTTTAGCTGGCAAAACCTACTAGCAGCACCGCTCTTAGTCTAGGACGACTCGCTGAAGAACTACGACCCACATTTGGGAATGTAAGTAAACTGATTTCATCAACAAAGAAAGCGTTTATTAAGGCACGTTCTCGTAATAATATTTATAAAAAAATTGCCAAATGTGCCTTTACCTCTGGAACAAGTGGTAACTCGATGGGCGATTTGGGTTGAAGCTGTACTGTTTTACAATGAACATTTCGAAGCCATTAAAGGTCTAGTAAACAACTTTGTTAGTGGAGAGGCTATGACAGTTTGTCAGCACAATTCTAGTATTAAAACCACAGCTGTGATTAGCATTCATTTTTCAAACATACCTGCGAGTATTAAAAAGCTTGAAACTACATAGATTTGACGTTGACTGAATCTATTCAGTTAATGAATAAAATTCGCATTGTCAGAGGTATTCCTGTGTTAACTTAAAGTTTGAAAATATTTCGAACAATAACCCAGGTTTTGAACCTTTGTGTAAAAGTGATACTTTTAGCAATGGGGCGGGTGAACTTTTTCCAGAAACAATGACTGCTGACACAGCACGCAATTTCAAATACTACCTAGTTACATCAGTGAATGTGGAACGGTCCATATACACTTATAAAAATATTATGAGAGATCGAAGAAACAGTCTTACTGTTGAATATTTGGAACAATACCCGATTGTTTATGTTTACAAAAGTAAAAAAAAAGTTAAATAATTGTTAACTACCGAATTTATAATTACTTTATTCAACTACTTACTAATTGCATGCCGATTTTGAAATAAAAATCTAAAAATTACTATTTATGTATTATATAATGTTGCATATTTTGACACTTTTTGGCATTTTTCATGCATATTTCTAGCTTTTTGTGTTGCATATAATCCGGTCTCTAGTAATAACTGAGAATAAGCAGAATAGCCGAATAGTGTTGCCCGCAACAAAGCACTACTTTATAAATACACAATAATCAGAGCTGTAGATCGTCAATAATGTTTGTAATCAACGTGTTGATTTTCTTTAAAATATTCTAATGTGTTGGCCGTTATGTTTGTCGTAGTTTTTATTAAAGTAAAAGGCTACGAAGGCTTTTGTGTATTGGTAAAGCTACGTGAGCAGGGTACTAGGATACTATTTTATCTCTGTACTAGCTCGTACCCGCGACTTCGTATGCGTGGATTAAGATTTTTTTTTGCCAGAATTAAATATAGAAAGTTGTTGGTAACGAAGGATTGGTCCCAAACAATATCGAGTCGGAATATTATGACAGGAAAGCTATCACTATATCATTGTACCGTCGAACCTGTCTCTTGAAGAGAATCAATTTCCAACATATTTCTGTCACCATTCGATAAGGTCTCAAAATTTCGTGAATACAACTGTTAATCATACTGGAAAAAATATCCAGTGCCCTTCATACAGATTTCCTTATAAAATTCCATCACAACGATATAGCCATTTAGTCGTCAAAACGTAACAAAAAGACAGAGAATTACTTCCGTATTTATAATAATATCACTGTGGTTCACACTCACACACTGACTGCGAACAACACCTGAGGATCATTATAACGTAAAAAAGTGTACACCTACAACATTGCAAGACTACCTACGATTTACCCTAACTTTCTAATATCTACAGTTTAACATTCAATCCGAATAACCTACGGCCCAGGCCTGACTCTTACGATGAAAAACATTTTTTTAAAATCTTAGCCTCCACGGAGATTTGACCCGGAGACCACGACGTTCATAAGCAAGAGCTTTAACCACTAAGCTGTCAGTCCACTACACGGAAACGCGCTACGGAGACGTCCATATCCAACGTGTCTGTCTATCGCCGTATTTCGAAGTTATGAGACAACATGTGTTATTTATTCAGATAATTTTTCAACCAAATGTAGACAGTATTTTTCTCCTTGTTTCAAAGGATAAGTGTGCAAAGTTTCATCGAAATCTGACGAAAACTGTGGATTTGTATGAAGAACAAACATACATTCATCTTTATATATAAAGATAGGCATTCGTGCATAATACCCAAGTTACCAGAATTATTTTTAAATCAACTACAGTACTCATAAACAGAGAGAAACTATCCTGTTTCAGATTACTTACTGTACAACATATATCCAGATTTGGGTTTTCCATGGTTTCCCCAAATCACTCCTGGCGAATCCCGGGATGCTTCCTTCAAAAGGCCATGGCCGAATTCCTTCGCGTCCCTTGATCCTAGTTCCTTCCCACGTCTAATGACCTCGACGTCGATGTGGCGTAAAGCAATAAGTAAAACAAAAAATTATACTATAGAGATCTTACACCTCTTTGCAAGACCTTATTTCTAGAAGAATTTTTTTGTTGGCTTTCGTAATTCCTAGCTGCATTTCATATTTTCAAAGCAATTAAATTTGATATTTATAGAACTTTTAATGTGTCTGTTTGTTTCTCACATGGTATATTGCATTTGTTGCTCATATAAGTTTTGATGATAGTTAAACAACATATACATATGTAATTGGTTATAAGCTTGAGTTGTTCTTACATTTCTAACTCGTATCTCATAGCCGATGGTTGTACGTAAATCACCTTCTACTTAAAAAAATAAATAATTTTTAGCAATCCATTCATCCTGTTTTGTACAACAAATTCGAGAAATAGTACTATATTCATAAAAAACTTACATTGAATGGTTTCAACGTTTTGTGGAACCAGTTGTTTGTGTGTGTGAGTTAAGCAGCAATGATCAGAGTTTCTCACATTTACGATTTTTCTATGTATCTGATTGTTTTCGATTTTCTATATCCGTATTGAAATCCTTAATTCAGCCGCCTTTGTTATGTTTCGATTCAGGGAAACTAATTAAAATTACGTAATAACAGTGGTTGTTTATTTATAACTGATTGTAGCCTAATGCCTGTATGAGAGCAGTTATGCGTTTAGTATGAAATTTCTTATTTTCTAATTATGGCTGCGACGTGATTCACTTGTAGCGTTTACGGGGATATTTAAGCGTCAGTTTTTTGTTGGTAGAGTTCTAAGAAATAATTTTTCTAGTAATTGAAATATCTACCTAACATTTCGCATTCGTAATAAGTGATAAATTCACTAACGTCGTGGCTTGGCTCATGATATCATCCGATTGCTGTTGCATGCAACAAAAAAGGGTCGCTTCGAAACAGAATGAGTAAATAAGGACCGCACATTTCATATACCGCTTTACATCTATTTTTAGCAGAAGAGCCTCACAGATTAAATACGAGTCATTTCCATGGAAATCAATATATACGTTGCGGCTAGCTAACTGAATTAAAATGCATTATCGAGTATGATAAATAAATTCCAGTTTCTAGAAGATTCAAATTAAAAATTACGCGATGTTGTGGGTAGATACATGGCTTAGCTGTTATAAATAATTTATTTGCAGACACTCGTTTGTAAAAGGGCATAAAAATCTGCTAATAGTACGAAACTTTGATATTATATTGTCAGGTATCAAACAGTGGCTTTTTGTATTCTTAATTTTTTGGTCCATTTTAGCTTACCTCTAATCTTGATTATTTGATGGGATGAAATCTGTGCTATCTGGTAGCATTTTTTCGCTTTGTCTTTTATACAGTCAGAAATTTTCTGTAAAGTTATAGTTTGTGCTTGTGTTTGTCTTGTTTTGGGAGAGATCTGCTATAATTTTTAAACATTTGTTTTGTAGGCTCTGTCGTTTCCTTAATCTTGTGTCTAATGCCATATTAAAAAGTTCAGAAAGTAAAGCAAAGCTGGCCAAATGACAAACTTATAAAATAAAAATATTGATGTAACACTAAGACTGTTCCCCTTGAGCAGGACCTATGTTAAATGTGTTTCTTCTTGTAGTGTACACGATAGTTTGACATTTTTCCCTATTAAATTTGATCTTCCAAAATTTTACACCATTTGGGGGGGGGGGGGTTAGACCGGGGATGGCTGATTAAGTTTTTAGATAAACACATATATCATTCCTAATTGAATGGCCATGTATAAAAAAACCACTGCAATTAATAGAAGCATTAATAAGCTACTAAATATGTATGTAAAATGTCAGAATGAACCATGAAACAGATTTATTTATTTGATTTTCTAAAATACTTCGTCTTGGTCGCCTGGGGTTGGGTGACTATATGCTAGGGTTAAGATAACTAATAGTCCCTATAGAAATAATTGTAAAACCATCAGGTAGTCTACTCATCATAACGAAAACATAAAAGTTACGACTGTGCCTACTATTAAAAAAGTAAAACAATTTAATCATATATTACAATGTTTGGCTTTTAAATTAAAAAAGCTAGTATACTTAAATAATTAACACTCAATCTCATAACATTAAAAAATCCTTAAATTTAACATTATATTCAATAAATATTTACCTTTTGTTACTAAAAACAAAAATTATGAATATAATTTTTGATTAATTATTATTACTATCAGGAATTTTTAATCAGATAATGAAACTACCAGTCTCATCATTTTCATTGTTATAACATCTTTGTTTTTATAGGAACTTTAAATACTCAGACTATCGAAAAAATGTTCTAAATAAGAAGTAAAATTTTTACATTTATAAAACATTATATTGCTTTTGGCACATTTAGCACGAACCCGTAACTTACACGTAATACACTGAACCTATTCATCACCAGGAACACTAGCTGAGTAGGATTCAGTGCAATCTAGGCATATTGTATAGTCATCACTTTTTTTTGAACAATCAACTTCGTCATCATTTACTTCCTAATTTATTTTTTAACTTCTCAACATAGCGATGTAGTGTTTTATAGGAATATAAAATTCCATTGCTGTTAAATTAATGCATTTTAAATAAAAATGACCTCTTGCTAAGCCTTCTCCAGGTTATTTGATATCTTTGGGCGTATTAGCACGTCCAGTCTTCCTTTGATACGTCGTAATTTTCAGCAACAATAACACTGTGATGAAATCTGATAGGTTACCTTCACACCCTCGCATTCACAACAATACACACACACACACACACAAACAAACACCACGGCTTCTCCTCACATAATACTACGGAAATTGAATCCAGTCATTACAGGGGTTGGTAGACTAATATGTCGAGCTACCCGAAACGTATCAGTCAACCAACCCCAGACACAATTTTTGTGTTTGACCACGTGTGAAACCTAACAAATGATCCAGACTCGAAAATATTGCTACGATGTATGAAAATCTACTATTCACCTATGACCTGGAACAAGAGGAAAGTTATTTATATATTTATAAACAATTCTCAGGAAACAAACCGAGTAATACTATTATAGATACACAATATTTCGGCGACATAAAATTCTGTCGCCATCTTCAGGTGTAGTTTGCCTACAGCAGGTTGTTTAAAAACTGGCATGGCAACGACAGACCTTGTTAAGTTGCCTAGCAGCATCTGACGCCCGCGGAGCACAAAACACAGAGCGTTGCTGACGAGTTATTATTCATAAATTTGTTGATACTACAACCAAAAATCCAGGAAAAGAAAATTTTATTTGCATGTTCCTTAAATCGACAAAACATCGTTCATGTTAAGACTTGATCTCTAGATGGCTGTATCGTCAGCAAAGAAGGCGATTCATCCGTCTTGCTGGCGGGGGAGTCATTGGTTCATTGCTACCACCGGACGCCGGCTTCAATTGATTTTCACCCCATCCATCACAACGTAAAATTTTCTATTCCGAACAAAAAGCTGTTGACCACTTTTAGTAGGTGGTCGGGACATCCATCTGTGTGTAGTTTATGTATTATCCTGTCGTGCCATATTATATGTCACGCATTACAGCACCTGTGAACGCGCTCTACATAAACCGAATTGTTGGCGAATGACAATGTTTTTGTCTTCGAGGAACTGCTGTGGAGATGTGTTAATGACTATTTCAAGGATACTGAGTGAAATGGGTCTGTGATTTTGAGGGAACAGCTGATTCTTATTTGGTTTGTAGCAACTTTCCTGGAGAATGGGTATTAGACATTTTGAAACATTAGTTATAGATTTGGGTGAGGTGTTTTATTTTTGACGCCGTCGGGTCTTGGGTATTTTGTGCTTCCAAAGGTTCTTAGTGATTGAAATCACTACAGATGGTTCCACTGGGCAGAGAGAATTGCGTGTCATTTGCCTAAAGAACTAATAACTTTTCTGATCACTCTTTCTTGGAGTTATCGCTATCCTCGTCATCAATGCTGAACACATAATGCCATTTGGCTCTTGTATTGGCTTTAATGACAGGTCCTGTTCCTTCCTTGATTTTGCTATCTTCCTGAAAAGTAAGTGTTGTTTATCTGCTCGGTGAAAAGTCCCAAACGTTCAGTTCAGTACCATATGACGTTGTGTGCGAGTATTTTTGTTGTTCTGTGGCCCTTGGGCTTTTCCTTTTTTGTTATGGTTTTTACCTCTCGTCGACGTCGAGGTCATTAGAGGTGGGGCCTGTGGGCTAGGAACTGGAAGTAATTCGGCCATGGCCTTTTTGAAGGAATGATCCCACCATTCATCTGGATTGATTTGTGGAGACCATGGAAAATCCAAATCTGTATAGCCGGACGGGGAATCGAACCCACGTCCTCCTGCATGCGAAGCCAGAGCGTTACAGCTCAACCAGCACGCTCGTTTCAGTCCGTGGGATCTCGATGCTTTTTCCCTCTTTTACGACGGAAGTTTTTCAGTTTGATTAGGATGGGAGGTCTTTTGTCTCTCGTTCGTGATTAATTTTTATTGCTGCTTTCTATGCGCATTCCTTAATCGTGTTGATGAATTGGATTATTGGTATTTATATTTTTTGTTTACTTTCCGGTTCAGGCTGTGTTAATATGTTGTCATCTATTAAACCTTTGTATTTTTGCCAGTTGGTAGTTAGAGAGAACTTTTTACTGTCTGACTGGCTCGCGGCTGCACTGGGTTGTGGATGCAACAGAAAAGGTTGGTTTCTGGAGCGACTGCCCTTATATAACCCACGCTGGTCAATGACGTCACAGGCAGTTGGGTCAGTAGCGTGGTGGGCGCCACTATGACGTCATTAGCACGGGTTATAAAAGGGCAGCCACTCCAAAAACCCTGAGTTTTGCCCCACCAAATAATACAAACCCTAGGAAAAGTAGCAGACGAGGCCAACTATAATCGGTTTTTCATGACATGCTATGAAAGAACCTGCCCAAAAATATTTACTTCATGACTTTAATAAAAAGCTACTCCTTAAAAATCTAACCAGACAAAATTCAGAGAACTACAGTGTCCTGGAACTTTATGCTATACTTGGGTTTAGATCTAGACAGATGCAAGACGACGACAACCTGAAACATATACCTGGCGGAAGGCCCCACAAAGCCTTCATTCTGTCGTTTCCAACATTATTGACTATATCTTCTTTCCTACAAAAATAATTTAATTTTTAGCTATTTTATAAAATACATCTACAGCCTCAGATAGAAATACATCTTCACAGTTTTATTTAGAAAAACAGCTTTGTTGATCTGTTGAATGTTAACTATCAACCGAGCAGATAAGCATTTATTAATCTCTCATTTAACTCCGTTATTACTATATCAGAAAAGAAAAGTCGCAACCTGAAAAATTACAAATGTTTGTTAGTAATGTTTTCGACGGTTGTGTGATTTGTAAAATGTTTCTGGGAGAAAAAGAAAAATGGATAAACTGTTCGATATCCTGTATAACAGTAATTTACGGTTTTATCAGTTGTATTAAACTGAACTGATGCGATATTATATATAAAAAAACTATTAAAAATTTATTTATAAGGCGCATACTGATGGCAAGAAAAGTTGCTGTTGTCTTCAGTTCAGGCAGTTTGTTTAAAACTTTGCGGCATAACTGAGGGCCCATGCTTCTTCTTTTTCACTTAAATACTGCCTTAAAGATTATTTTATTCTTTCTCCAGCCAACTAACTCAGAATTTTCGTTTCTAATTGTGTTTCGATTACTAGAAACATGTCAGGCGATATGTAGGGTGTGTCAAGTTATAATTACCCAATAATTTTTGTTGATAGAATAAGAAAAATGGAATTAGTAAATAGTCTATGAGAACTAATTCCTCGAAAAGTTTCTGCTCTTTCACATTCTCTTCCGTTTACATTTGTAGTATCAAGCTAGAAGTAAGACCCGAAGAGAATTTCTGGCTTCTTTTAGATCGCATTAATTGTTCTATTTTAAAATTTGTAGTATGAAACCCTAATTTTTTTCAAAATTTAATCCCTTCTGTCAGTAAAAAAATTGTTTTTTTGTTATTACTAAGGAAATTGCAGTAGTTATTACATAGAACCAAAATTTGAGAGAGCAGTTGATTGATATGAAAATGAATTTACAGAGAACAATTCATTAACGGAATGTTATTCAGAACATGCATCGTAATAAAATAAATACAACTTTAAAACACATATTATCACACATTTTTGACGTAGAAGTTATAACGGCCAATAAGGGTTACGGATATCAGTCCTGTTTGTTAGTTACATATGAATTGTCTTATCATTCTTATGAACATTATAAAGATTTCCGAATTATACCCAAATTATGGTCTACCAATTCAAATATTGCAAATTTGTCAGAATAGAGAACTGTGACACACGTTAAACCTAGCAGCATGAGACATTACATTCTGCAGAAAAACAACATTCATTCAAAATATAACTTCCAAATTGATTATAGTTTTGTGTTTGAGTGTGTGCAGTCAATACGTTATACCGAGATGCTGCTCTATTTTGATCGTGTCGTTGGCACGGGTGTGTGGCAGCGATTACTCCTAAATAAACCACTCACCTGTTTCCTGTCTCAAGTTGATATTCATCCAACAATATTAGAAATCTAACCATCGTACTGTTCTTTTTTCCAGAATTTTTCGTAAATTAACTATACATTGAATAATCTTCATGATAGCCCTGCTGTACAAAAACGTGTATCTGAAAGTTTATTAACAATGGATGCTGTTCTACATTTCGAAAATATATTTTTTATGTCCGTCAACTTAAAAAATGTTACTAAATGGTGTCACAGAATCTTGCGGCTGAAAGTCATTGATTTAAGATACACTTTACGTTATATTTACAGCTAGGATTCTTTTCATTTGTTGTTGTTGTTGTTGCTGCTGCTGTTGTTATCGCTGTTGTTCTTGTCGCCGCTGCTGTTGCTGTTGCTGCTGCTGTTGTTGTCGTTGTTGTTGTCGTCGTCGTCATCGTTGTTGTTGTTGCTGATGCTGTTGTTGCTTCTGCTGCTGTTATCGCTGCTGTTCTTGTCGCCGCCGCTGCTGTTGCTGTTGCTGCTGCTGCTGCTGCTGTTCTTGTCGCCGCCGCTGCTGTTGCTGTTGCTGCTGCTGCTGCTGCTGCTGCTGTTGTTGTTGTTGTTGTTGTTGATGATGATGCTGCTGCTGTTGTTGTTGTTGCTGCTGCTGCTGCTGCTCTTGTTGTTGTCGTTGCTGTTATTTTTTTTTTATTTTTGAGGAAAGAAGGATTTGTTCTCGATACCTTGCTGACGCTTAAGCTTTCATTAAACCCTACCCAGTTCCTCGAACAAGCAGTGAATAAGCATAGGGTTTATCAGAATCAGAAGTCTTCCCGTACAGGGAAAGCTTTCAAGATGCTGCGAAATATTTCGAGAGGACGTGCATTAGATTCCAGTCCGTCCATCCAGATTTCGGTTCTCCATGATTTCCCAAAAGCATTTTAGGTGATTGCATAGGTGGTTCCTTCGCAAGGCAGTGATGGAATTCCTTCCCGTTACTGGTTCACAATCTCACCTGGCTCTAAACAGCAGCTGTCGTTGAGCCATAAAACAATCAAAAAACATCCCTCTCCGACTTACACGCAACTAAAAGCTCAACTCTTCATTGTTCTTTATCGGTTTCCTCTGTAAATTCTATTTGGTGTGGATCTAGAAAAGAAGCCCAGTCTTGGGTATGAAATCACACTATGATTTAAAAAAAAAAATGCCCCTGACTTTTTCGCCCAATCGCTTTCTTAGTGTAAATGTTCCTGGATTTGTTGCGTATGGCAACTGCTAGCTTTATTGATAATAGAGACCGCAATCAATTATCAAAAATCTACTGGGATTCGTTTGTAGTAGGACCGAGCGTGGTGGTGTAACGGTTAGCTTTCTGGCCTCGCATTCTGGAGGACGGCGGTTCGAATCCCCGTCCGGGCATCCAGATTTGGGTTTTCCATGGTTTCCCAAATCATTCCAGGCAAATCCCGGGATGCTTCCTTCAAAAAACGCCATGCCCGAATTCCTTCCCATTCCTAGCCCCTCCATCCTTTTCCGTCTCCAAAGACCTCGCTGTTAAGAGACGTTAAGCAGTTTAAAAAAATTGTAGTAGGGGTGTAACAGAGATCCGCAACCGCGTTTTTTTTTTTTTTTAACTGCTTAACGTCTCTTAACAGCGAGGTTTGTAGAGACGGGAAAGGATGCTCAAATCTGGATGCCCGGACGGGGATTCAAGCCGCCGTCCTCCCGAATGCGAGGCCAGAACGAACGTTAACCATTACACCACCACTCTCGGTCGCAAGTGCGAAACTTCCGCGTGAAATTCTACCTCCGCTTCCGCAACTTTTAATGTGGAGGTGTAATGGATGTTATATATATATATATATACTCTATTTAGAGGAGATTTGGTCCACCGTTGCTTAGCCAACAACAACGTGGTTGTTTTTCCCTTAAGATCATGTAATAGAAATAACAACGAACTCAACGATTTTGTTATCTAAGCGACGAACTTACAAGTTTAAACTTGCATGATTATTCACGTTCTAACTTGTAGGTACCGTAATCCCACCGTAGGATGCGCTGAGATATTCACGCTACTATAATGGGTCCAACAAGATGAACCAAGCAATCCTTTCCACCCGTACTTTTTCGTACACTTGGAGGATGTTTACTCTAATCACGATCCAACGCCATGGCTTGTTGGACGGCAGGGACCCGTGTTGGTTGACTGGGAGTCCAACAACATCCTACTTGTAGTCCTGCAATCATTTTCACGGTCCAACAAGATTCCTACATCGGAAAATCGGATCATCTCTGGTCCTACAAGTTGGACTGTGAATGGGCCACTAGAGCTGTGTAGAGACGGGTGGCGGGCACGGAGATGTGCCCTTGTGCTTGTCGCTCGAATTAGGCGAGCCGCGAACTTCGCAAAGTTCATATGACGCCTGCGTAATTATGCAAATAATTTAATTCCCTTGTGAAATCATCCAACGTTTTTTTATTGATTAAAGATGAAGAAAAAAAAATCAGTACGGCAGCATTTTATGGAAATACACTACGCTTATACTAAACGTAGTATTTGTGATAAAAATATACTTACTTTGATTTTAAGTTAAGTATTGATAAAATATTAACATTGCTATGTCCTTACGACGGCCGAACGTCACACGTCAGAAGGCGGTCCACGGAGACGGTCACGAGCAACCCGAACAAGTCCCAGGAACAGGCCGAAACGTAATCCAAAAAACGCGCACGGGCAGAGTCCGGCGTGAGGTTCACAGAGTCCGAAGAGAGTACCAAGACATAGCCAAGAACGAGCACTGTCAGAGTCCGGCGTGAGGTTCACAGAGTCCGAAGAGAGTACCAAGACGTAGCCAAGAACGAGCACTGTCAGAGTCCGGCGTGAGGTTCACAGAGTCCGAAGAGAATACCAAAACGTAGCCAAGAACGAGCACTGTCAGAAGTCCGAGAGGCGATTCACAGTAAGAGAGAGTACCGAAAGCGCAGTGAACACTGAACTGAGGAGTGGAGCTGCGCGGGCTTTATTTATATGCGCGGCGGGTCGGCTCCGATTGGCCGCGGCGGAAAACTATGATGTGGTGGCGCTGGTTGCTCCGATTCCAGCGCCGTCTATATGAAGTCGATATCCATGCCCTCTGCCGGGCATGCGGCGATGTCGGGACGGGATACCAGAAAAATGTAAGTAATTACAAATTTATTTCTTCACGTCCGCATCTATTGATGTCAAGCACTAAACATCCGCATCCGAAAACATGACCTCCGTTACAACCCTAGTTTGTAGTCACTTGTAAGGCATGTCACGCCTTACACCAAGCCATTGTTTTAACAGTATCATCTTGAAACAATTAGTAGTATCCCTGATTTTTAAAAATTTTGGTAGTTAGCTGAAGCACCACTCCGATGTCTAGCGGTCTATATAGGGAGTTGGACCAATTCATGGCAGGATAGTAGGGATGGTGATGCATAACTCGTGAACTACAGATCCTATACCAGTATCCTCGGTTCTGATGTCTTACAGAACTCAATGTATTACAGTGCTACCCAAATAATCACAAAAATGCAACCAACATGTGAAATATATACTGCAACTAGAAACATAACTGATGCTAAAACGCTGTACAATTATAAGCATATGTGACCAAAGAAAAATACAGAACCGTTAAAGATGCTTCGCAAATGAAGTGAAACGCGTTCGGAAAAATAAAACAACAATTTCAATTGCATTGGCGTTACAATTATTCATAAAATTGAAAATAAAAATTCATTGTAAAGCAGAAGCGATTCTATAGACAGAAAGTCAAAACGCATTATGTTTGCCTCGCTGGTTCTTCCGGGAATCGACCATAGTAATTACAACAGCTGATATCTGGATGATAGATTTCGAAGGAGAGGAAAATGACGTAGCATCACAAACGATCTCCTGAAAGAGAATACCGAATAAGAAACGAAAAAATATTTTTAAAAAACTTCTTATGGAACCATATCTGAGCTGATGCACGAAAACTTAACTATCTGCCAAACTTCCGGAACAATTAAAAATAGTTTTAATTGCAAGGGAGATTAACAAATAAGAGAAGATTTGCTGGGATTGTAGCGTGAAATGAAAGGCACACATACTGATGGCCACTAAATTACTCGTACCGATTATAGTGCGTATACTACTGTTTGTGAAATTTGTAACACCCAGAAAGAATGGTCTGAAACACTCCAAAATCGGATGATGTATTGGACAGTGGAACCGTAACAAGTGAAGATCGCAAAGATATGGCGTGCACGTAGGCCCAACATCACCTTGTTTTATGCGACCGGACAGGTCAGTGTTACGCCATGCTCAGTCGGCGCAAAACCCTCAAACAAGGTGGAAAAGTGCAAGTTAATGTCGGTATGCCCTGTCCACGTTAAAGGGTTCAATATCCGCCTGTGGGTGAGTCTACTGAGGGCTGCTCTAATGGCACGCATGCCCATGGTTCCACTGGCCAGAAACCTCCAACGCCTCAGGCTGCAGTGAGCACGTGGACACTATCACAATGTAGTGTTTCGCACGAGTAGCGCTTAAGCTTGTCCTGCAATGATGGCTGTGAATGTGTTAGACGCTACCGTGGTGAATTAAATGGGGCAGACTGCATTGTTGAGCTGAATAGCAGACAAACGCCACGTTTGATGGTTTGGGACGCCGTTGGAGATAACATACGATCTCGCCTCCTACATACTGAGGGCAGTGATTAGGGATTGCAATCCAGCAAAGCGGGATCCCGCAATCCCGCGGGATCCCGCATCATTAGACAGTCTGGCGGATCCCGCACAAAATTAAGCGGATCCGCAATCCGCAAAATCCGGCGGAAACGCGTGTCAGTCTGCGTGACTCGCTGCCCCACTCGGCCTCTGTCGGATATTTTGCACTGTTTGCCTGTACCTTTCCAGTTGGCATTTGACTCATGTGAACAAGCGTTTGTTTTTGTCAACCTTCGTCATTCATAAGTAAATAAATACGTTTTACGTATTCATCAAAACTTACGTTTGTTTCGAGTACACATTTCTGTAATTTGAGTTATGGTGAGTATTTAGTACGATTTTCTAACTATATAATTATTTTTTAAGTGTCACACACGTTATCTGAACTACACGGTTACAGCTTTTTATTCACGGTTTCATTATTCCCATTTTCTGTATTTGCAGATAAAGTAATTGTGACAATTTCCTAATTTGCGGCTGAAAATTTTATTATTCGTCGATATGAAACTAATGTTATCGTAATTTTAACGATCGCGTACCAATTTATTTAACAGCTTTCAAAAGGAAATTGTATATCCTTTGACTTGTTGTTTTGGCCGCTGCCTCAATGCGTTTCCTTATCGAAAGCCACCTGTTTACACGTGCCGCTCAGGCTTTCGATTAATCCCTCTTCACCTTGTTATTATTTCGACTAAAAGTAAAAAAAGTTATAATGAAATTTTCACGGGTGTATCCATGAATTGTGTAGTAGGAACACCATACTTCGACGGCTACCTCCGCCGTCTTCCTCACGTGTGTAATTTCGTGTGTTTGCAATGAAATTTGGAGATACATCCTATGAGGACTTCACTGCAATCATCCGCCGAGAAAGTCTCCTTTTTTACTAAAAAATAATAATTTCCACTCTAAAAACGTCGTTACGCTACATAAGTAAATCTAAAATACTTGACAGTTTACGTGTTGGTGAGTAGTTTCTTTTAATAACATTGAATCAACTGTAATATCAATCAAGGAATCAGGAGATATAATAATGAATCACGCAAAAAAGGCCAAGTCTTTGTGCAGTGACAAAAAGTTAATAAATCTTGTTCTGAGCCAAGTCTACACTTTACAGAGTGTATTCACTTCACTTTGTGAAATGGAATGCTTTTCTCGGTGTTATGGAACGTTTATTTATATATTTTTTTTTTAAAAACTCTGGTAACTTGACCATTAAGAAAAGCATATTTTTAAACTTATGTGATGTATTGTAAGGCACATAATATGACCTAAGACCAATATTTTACATTTTTTTATTTATTTAAAAATTGGTTTAGATTAAAAAACAAAAATGTAAAACCTCGAAATACACTTAAGATACGCCTAAAACTTTTAATGTCATTTTGCAAATCAAAATATTGTTAACTGTTAATTTTTATCATTTAACATTAAAAATTATTTATTAATTTAATTATTATTTAATTTATTAACGTTTTAAGTAACTATGTTTTAAATATATGCGTTAAAAAGCTGTTTGTACCAATCCCGCACGGATCCCGCTGGATCCCGCGGGATTGGCGCAAATCCCGTGCGGATCCCGCGGGATTGAAAACACTGCGGGATTGCAATCCTTAGCAGTGATAACAGCAACTGATACATCAGGGAGGTTTTAAAGCCCGAGGGTCTGCTCCTTATGCAGACTACTCCACATGCCATATTTCAGTAGGGCGATGCCGGCCACAAATGTGCGAGCCCTCTTCCAAGAACGACGGGTACCACTGCTTCCCTGGCCAACACGTTCGCCTGACATGTCGCCCACGGAACACGCCTAGGAATGGTCAGTCGGCAACTTGTTCGTTCTGATCCTCCTGCAACCACTCCTCCTACTTTGGGAGTGAGCCTATAAACCTCTGCAGCATATCCAGGCTCTCTCTGATTCCATGCCACTATCTCTAGAGGCTCTGATTAAAGCACGTGACGGCTTCACACCGTACTGAATTCTCACGGTCAGAGTGCATGTACAATAATGTAATTCCAATTATTTTTGACTGCGGAATAAATTTCATTGTAATCACATGTCTTCCTCTTGGTGTTGTAATTTTCAAAAAGAATATTTTCAGTGGGGGCCAGGTCTGCCCAGGACACTAGGCTAGGTGTTTATTGTACAATAATGTTTCTTTGAATGCCGAAATAATGTATGTGATTTGCTGTTAGGACGGGTAGACCTCACCCGTACGATAATTATAGTACTCAAAAGACATATTTCTCAACATATTGCTCCATGCAACACTTTTTTTCTTTTTACTATAGAGTTATTCTCTCCCATTAACATTCCATTAGTAACAGACACCTCCTTTCGTAATGTATCTAGAAATATTCGCAAATAGTCTGTAGGAAATAACATGATCCCGCATGTCATTATAACTAAAAACTGAACAGTTACGTATCTGAGAAATTCCCACCATCTTGTATTGCTGGAATAAGTCATAAATTGCATACAAAACAATATAAAACGTCAGTATGCTAGAATTGTAAGTAATTCAGCTAAATTTCGTCCTCCAATCTGTAACATATCACTATAATCGTGTACTGTTTAGTTAGTATTTTAGGTATGATATATATATATATATATATATATATATATTTTGAAATATCGAAATATATATAGGAGAGAGAAGAGGGAAGAATGGTAGGATTAGGCAGAGAATGTTGCTTGGCTGGTGAGCTTAGAATGTTGGCACCTAGCTTTCCTTCACATAAACCAACACTGGAAAATGAAAAACCTGTCAGGTAGCACGTATATTTACAGTTCATCGCTGACCTTTCTACAGAATCAACCGTAATGCATAGATACTGTTGGTGAATCTCTGAAGTTACAATGTTAGGTTGGTAACACACAAGCCATCTGAACGAAAGGGAAAGTTCTGATTGAAGATGAAACATACATCTTGTTAACATTGAAACTATAAAATCACGTCCTGAACAAAAATAATCCTATTCTGTTTGCTGCCCTTTAAATTTTCTCCTTACTGAACGTGATGGGTGCGCTGTAACGCTCTGGTCTCACATTCGGGAGGATGCCGGTTCGAATCCACGTCCGGGCATCTAAATTGGGTTTTCCATGGTTTCTCCAAATCACTCCAGACAAATGGCGGGATCGTTAGTTCAATGACCATGGCCGAATTCCTTCCCGTTCCTTGCCTCCCCGTGGAAATAGTCTGATCATACTGAGTCGGCTGTCATTACTGCATAGTAGGCAAGAGTAAGTCGAACAACATGTCCCTTAATTATGTAATTTAATTACGATGGAGCGAACGCTCCGCTAGAAATTTCCCTACACTCTCATTTTCCCCTACCTTTGTCACAGACGAATTTTAATTTTCAATTCTTTCAGAGTTTTTGGTTAATTACTCATCACTTGGTAATTTATTCCAGTCTCTTACTCTCTTACGCACGGGAAAAAAAAAAAAAAAAAAAATCCCTCACCCTTGTGTCTGAAATCGGGTGCCAACTTGTGGTCGTTTCGATGCTTCACTCTTAATTCTTCCATCAATATCTTTCCATGCCTCATAACCAATACACGTCTTCCATACTCCCATGACTCTCTTCACCTTCCTCCTGTCTTCCAATGAATCCCATTCCTGCTCCTTTATCACATCAGATACTGATTGCGTTCTGCGGCAATTTTCAGAGACCCTCTCCAACGCCTGTATTTGATACGAAAAATATGTGGGACCACTAAACGACTATATTCATGCAATGGTCTGACCAAAGTTTCGTAACACAATTCCCTCGTTTCTCTTGTGCATCCCCTCATCACTCTATTCAATAAATGAAGGGTTTTGAAAACTTGACCTACCACCTGCCCAATGCGTCCTGACCAGTTGGGTTTATTATCAATACCAAGATATTTACATTTCAAGTCTTCAACACACCGTCGACAAATTAGCTAAAGAAAGCATATTGAACGGAGAAAAACATTATATTCAGCTGCCCTATACAGACATCCTACCCATCATCAAGACAGAGTACTCGAGGAAATGGTCAGACTATTGGTCCTCCACCCAAACTGTTAGAGGAAGACATTTCTCTTTAATCCAACCAGACCTACCAACAAAAATCTGGTATGAATCCCAAAAAATGAGTAGAAGTCAAAAAACATCAATAGTTCGTATGAGAATGGGACATGGGAATTTCCCAAGTCACTTACACAGAATAGGAGTAATCACCTCCCCCTATTGCCCAAAAGAACATGAAGAAATAGCCGACTTAAACCATGTCATATTAGCATGAAGTCAATATAAGGCTTCTCAAGACAACCTTTATAAAAACCTAGTTAAATTAAAAATACCCTTTCCAACTTCAGTAACTTCCCTCTTGGGAACACAAAGACAGGAGGTATACGAAGCGCTAGCCCGATTCCTACACCAAGCCAATAAAAAATTTAGCAGCCAAATATGCAGAAATCTGCTCTACCAAATCATGATAAAGCTAATGAGGAAGATTACAAAAAAAAGTTTTTCTAATAATTCCCAATAATAATTCAATAAGGAACAAAACCACCCCGAAATCCCCTACCACCTCGCAAAAGGCGCGTCATTCTGGAAATGAAGTCAATAATGAACAACTCACCCAATCCAAGTTCCAAATTCCCCCCCCCCCCCTCCCAAAAAAAGAGGTCGTATAAGTGTGCAGATACCTGCTCCCCTATAAGTTTCTGAGTCTTACTATTACAAAACGGGGACTGGATAAAATTTATAAGGCACCAAATACTAGACTCGCAATTTCACCAGACGATCCATCATATACCTGCCCTCATCGATTATTACAAATATAAATTGTATTTATGTAAAACTAGCTATAGTTTCCATTAAGCTGTTAAAAAACGTATAAGTGATTATAAATCTGTAATCCAAGATGGAGAAATGCAAGAGAAAGACATGTAAAATGTAATAAAGGCGTTATATGTAGCCAGGATGCAAAACAATTGTAAAAATAGAGTATTGCCTAAGAGTGAAATATATAAGATTCTTGAAGGAAAATATGTAACTGTCAGCTGGTCCAATTGGCGCAAGCCATCGACCATTAAATAAATTATTTTTAAAAAAAAGTCTTCAACAAGCAACCCATTCCCCATCTTATAATCATAATTAACTTTTAGTTTTTTATCTGTGTGCCCAATAAGCTGACTCTTCTTTGTATTTATCTTCATTCTATGTTGATCTACCCAGTTAGATATTCTTGTTACCCTGTTAATCAGAGCACAAACACTTCAACAAACAACCATACAACAACACGGAATGCAACAGAAAGAAGTGGTATAGTATGACATATCCAAACAAGCATACACACAGGGTAACGAATATGTTTAAAACGCAAGGGGTAAACATTGCACTCAAAGCAGATAACTCAATACGAAAACAAATCAGAACTCAATCACATACAGACAAATTCCATAACTCTAGCATATACCAACTAATATGTAAGAACTGTGGTGCAGTTTAAATAGTTCAAACAAGAAGACAATTCCAAATACGGTATAAGGAGCACTTTACAGGAATTTAAAAGTAGCAATCACTATACTTTTGCTGAGCAACCCTTAGATAATGACCATTTCCCTTACAAACATAAATACAGACATGAGAATCCTAATAGCAAATACAAAACACAATATTCTAACTTTACAGGAAAATTGAAAAATTTAGAAAAGTAATAGTCTCAGGAAAGCACGTACTTAACGAGCATGTAAACTTAACTAACCAAGTGCCATTCAAATTAATAAACACTAAACAGCACTAAAATCACTAATTCCGCCAAAACAGTAAGTTAATATCACTTTATATATTCCTCCTTTACTACACATACACATTTTAAGTAAACAAAGCAAAACAAAATACAAGTATAATTACGAAAATCAAACTCCACAATCACAACACTTCTACAGAGCACCGCCGAGAAAAACAGCTGAACAACAGCAACGTGCACAAGAAAACTTGGATTGAAAATGGTGAGAGTTAAAACTGTGTATCAAAACTGACTGTATCAGAAAAGTCAAAAGGTCGTAACTACTTTCAGGTAGTGTAATTACGTACGTACAATATTGCAAGCAGCATGCTAGTGACCAATAACCACACCTCAAAACAGAATTGTGAACGTAAGTTACAATATGATTTCTATTTTTATTAAAAATAAATAAAAGCTTCTGTATGAAATTCGAAAGACGAAAATACGTAAATATAAGTCATATTATGATTCATATCTATAAGATTAGTTTTATTATCAGTAAACAAAAATCGTTCTGTACAAAAATTAAAAACCGATAAAATATTACACAAAAACAGTGAACGCTGAAAGTACTTCAATGAGAGGCGAAACGCTTCCGTGAATAATTAAAATCCAACAGTTTCATTGGCGTACTTATTAAATAATAATTATTAATTTATAAATTTGTGTAACTGATCAGGGAATATTTAAAATACTTAAGAACACACAAAATTGCATCTTTTATAGATGCTTTTGCTTCTATATAACTGTATTTGCAAAAATTTGTTATGAGACTTCTACAAAAACAAAACTGTTATATACATACGTTCTCTTCATATTTTCGAGCTTATTGGGTTTTAAATGGATAAAACTTGGTAAATGCTTAACACCACAGATGAAATATCATAAGTCGTTTACTGAGTAATTCGTGTATGTGGCAAGCTTCCAGCGCAGCGGCCTGCTTGTTCACAAGATGTCGAGATGAATAATTCATACGCTCCGTCCACAGGAGCGTAGCAGTGAAAATCAGCGATATTTTTTGTGTAAATTCACAGCAGAAACATTGTGTTGTGAGAAGGCAGTAGTGAATTATATAAGCTTTATTAAATGTGCCTACCATATATAATAATACATACTAGCTCCACTAGTACTAATTACATTTTTGTTGTGGTCCAGGTTGCAATAAACTGGTTCCTTTCTTGTTGGTGGTATTCTCCGGTGAATATAATGCGGTTATAGATGGATAGGATTCAATATCAGACTCTATTTAAAAATCGAGCGTGGTGGGTGAGCATTCGGGAGGACGTGGGTTCGAATCCCCGTCCGGGCATCCAGATTTGTTTTTCATGGTTTCCCCAAATCACTCCAGGCGAATGCCGGGATGCTTCCTTCAAAAGGCCATGGCCGAATTCCTTCCCGTTCCCCGCCTTTAATGACCTCGACGTTGACGAGGCATAAAGCCATATGCAAAAAAAGAACTACAATTCGCGTAATTTAATTAATTACGAATAATGTTTCTAGTTGATGCTATGACTTGACATATATTTCACAATATTTTAATTCACATTAGCACGTGTAACAATGTATCCCCAGGTTTATTTAAAGATAATTATCCAGTTCTCTCGCAATTTAATGCGTGCACACACAACAATGTCCAACTTTTTCTCTGGTTTCTCTCGATTAATACGCAGTCTGTTGTCCCGCGGCTAAAATAGGGGGTATGTCT
The DNA here is from genome assembly GCA_031002005.1 of Vandiemenella viatica. NCBI lineage: Eukaryota > Metazoa > Arthropoda > Insecta > Orthoptera > Morabidae > Vandiemenella > Vandiemenella viatica. Next base: position 109,351,376 of record CM061921.1, read on the forward strand.
GATTTCGATGTGGCGTCGTAAGGCTGATAAAATGAAGACAATTTTTAGTTGAATGCGATTCGCACAAATTACTGTTCATACTTTAATTTTTTATTTATTTTTTTATTTTTTTATTTTTTGTTTTTGTTTTGTAAAGTTTCAACAGATTAAAACGTGGTACCACGTATCAATCTGCTCATCAGGTAACATCCAAGGGATTTATTGGTCCAGGAGTAGTCTGTGGTTAAGGTGTCTGACTGGTAGTCGGAAGGTCCCCGGTTCGAATCGCTGTCTCGGTGGTGATTCTAATAGGCCCTTATCCTCTGGCACAGCTTGCTGTGTAATGTGAAGTACGCCACAACGCTTCCGTGGTTCTGATTCCACGTTAAACTATAGGTCCCCTGGATCCGGTAGGATTGCTGGGTTAGGTTAAGGCGGCTACGACAGGGGCGGAATGCGCAGCCAATAGAAACCCTGTCACTACGTCATTTCGACCACACGGATTTATTATCGTTGTATTAGTCAACGATTTCAAAATGAATATTGGCCCTTACACGGTGGGTGCGGATCTTTCAGTTGGTGTACAGACATTGTAGTACTTCCCCGCGGATCCCACGCCGTGTCATCAGTTATATTAATCCCTAACTTGCTTCACATAAGCCGAAAATTTAAAGTGGTTATCAAATTCTACTGTTTTGTTATGATACAAAGACCACAAGAAAGTGTAAATCGTCCGACTGAAAATACGTTTTTATGAGAGTATCTCAAATGGTTGTGCGTTAACTAAAATGATTTTAATTTCCCTTTCGTAAATTTGTGGTTGTTTCTTTCTTAGCTTGCTATGAACGTAACAGTCCACCCTCGCATTACGGAGGAAGCGGGTTTGATTCCGGTTTCAGCCAACCTGATTTCGGTTTTTCATGGTTTCGCGACAGTATCCCAAATAAACGCGGGAATGATGCATTCAAGGCCACGGGTAGTTTGCTTCCCTCCGTTTGGTGTCGGCGAACAGTAATGCCCCAATAAACAAGAATGTTAAGGCTTATCTTATTATTAAATGTTATCAACAAATTTGTTACTACGGAAATCCAAGTGTTCTTGAACTGAATCTGACACCTAAAGATTTGCACTGATCTTTCACTTTTGAGTGTTCTACATGAATACGTAGCGGAAGTGAGCTTTTTTTTAAATGATAACAGCAATAACACAAAGTCCCTCTTTATTGAAAGCAAAAAGAATTGTAGTTGATATTCCTTTGTACAGAATTATACTGACTATTATTGCACAGCCCAAACTGAGCGTATTGGGTGAACGGTTAACGTTCTGGCCTCACATTCGGGAGGACGCGGGTTCGAATCCCCAAACGGGCATCCAGATTTGGGTTTTCAAATCACTTCAGGCGAATGCCGGGATGCTTCCTTCAAAACGGCCATGGCCGAATTCCTTCCATTTCCATTTCCCCAGTCCCATCCCGCCTCTAATGACCTTCACGTCGACGAGGCGCAAAGACAAAAATAAAAAAAAGATAGATAACGTACAAACAAACTGTATCCCGTCTTCCACAATCCAACATTCGCCAATAATTTTAAATAAAGTGCATTTATTTATTCAAGGTACTAGCGGTGACTATTGCTATGTATGGATGACTAGGGATCGAGGTATTATTACTGTACAACTTGCAATTGGCCGTGGGAGAAAAAACCAGTGTTACCGATTTCAGCTCAGCCGCCCTTGTGACTTATTGCTATTGGAAAACATATGATAGTATGGTGCTGTCATCTGTTTAAACGAAATGTATAGTTATTGGAAACGAGAGTATGCGAGATTCTCGGATCCATAGCTGGCAGTGATCTCGAGTTCTCTCCTGGCGCAATCAATTCTCCTTCATAGCAAACACTCGCTAATATCTCGGTTATTTATTTATTTTTTCTGATTGTGCCACCAACGATCACGTGGACACAGGTGGACAGTGTGAACCATGAGAAGGGGGATGAACTGAGTTCCTGCCCTAAGTCTAACCGAGCCTGTTAGGTCTATTGTGTTACCTTGTGCCTGCGAAACGTGTCACTTCGAGTGTTCTGTACGATAAGTGTATTTTTTGTTCGTGGAATGAGGCGGAGATTGGGGTCCGTACCAGCACTCACCTAGATGATTGCGGGGAACCGCATAAAAACGACAATCAGGACAACCTGGGCTCGTGCCTGGTCGCATTGTACGTCCCGCTCCAGTGTGTGGCGCCTTAGGGGGCATCCACAAATTACGTGAGGTGTTTTTCCGGAATTCTGGACCCCCCCTCCCACCTGGTGAGATTTCGTGAGATCTGGCCGGACCCCCCCCCCCCCCTTCTGGTGAGATCTGGTACGTGAGAACCCCCACTACAAATCGCCCTGTAAACTTTTGTAGACCTTTTTTTCTTTAGGTCACACCCTAACTTTTTTGATGAAATACCCTCCTAAAATCGACTTTGGCGCAAATTGTAGACTTTTTTTTGGCTCTACTGTCCCCAAATTTTTCGGAAAATCCCCCTGGTGAGATTTCGCCGGACCCCCCCCCCTATTTCACCTCACGTAATTTATGGATGCCCCCTTAGCGCACTGCACCACACTGGCGGGTATCTACGTCATCAAAAGGATTCTTAGGAAAGTAATTTTAGAAAATAAATTTTTATTTATTTATTTTACTTATGGCTTTACGCCTCGTCGACGTCGAGGTCATTAGAGGCGGGATGGGACTAGGGACAAGGAACAGGAATGAATTCAGGCATCGCCTTTTGAAGGAAGCATCTCGGCATTTGCCTGGAGTAGTTTGGAGAAACCACGGAAAACCCAAATCTGGATGCCCGGACGGGGATTCAAACAGGGGTCCTCCCGAATGCGAAGCCAGAGCGTTAACCACTCACCCACCACGCTCGGTCTTAGAAAAAACAATCGTTCTAAAATTTTTGCTAAGTGACCTTTTTGATGTAATAATAACGGAGATATGAGAGAATTTTGAACCCCTCCTGATAAGTAACGTTTTGGCGGAACTAATACTTAATATTACTAATGAGAATGTATGCGTTGAAATTAAAATAAAATAAAAAAATCTTTAAAAATCTCTTCCGGTTGTGGCGTGATGTTTAGACAAACGAACAAACAGATAAAAACGTGGTTTAACAAACCATTTACATGTAACGAATCAACATAGAGGAATTAAGATATTTTTTCAAAGTAAATGATCTAATTTTTATTCCGTTGGAGAAAACAAACGATTGTGTTGCTATGGATGCGTCTGTTTCCTGTCATGGTGAGGCTCCTTTGTCGGTGGCAGCGCCGGAAGTGGCTGGTGTCTTATCGGAGCGAGCTCATCGTATATTCACATCCCTGGCGGTGGTTTCTGGAAGGCGGCGACACAAAGCGAACCGCACCCACTCACTGCCACAGTCTTACGATCCTGATGGAATACCACAAGTTTCCGTTGGTTGAGGCTACTGTGTTTATTAGCCTCCACGCTGCCATCAGTTCGCTTGAATGTGAGTGGTAACGGTCGGGCCTGACTTTCAACCAGTATTATTACATTCCTTTTCTTTTTTTTTACTTATTCCTCTACGCATAGTTGACGTCGAGGTCATCAGAGGTGGGACTGCGGACAAGGAACGGAAAGGAATTCGGCCATGGCCTTTTGAAGGAAGCATGCTGGCATTAGCCTGGAATGATTTAGGGAAAATATTGAAAGCCGAAATCTGGAAGGCCGCAGGGGATTCAATCCCACGTCCTCCCGAATACGAGGCCAGAGCGTTACCGCTCACCCAACAGGTTCAGTGTGGAAGATTTAAAGGGCTCTTTTTTTTAATCTGCTTAACGTCTCTCTGACAGCGAGGTCTTTAGAGACGGGAAAGGATGGGGGGCAAGGAATGGGAAGGAATTCGGTCATGGCCTTTTGAAGTAAGCATCCCGGCATTTGCCTGGAGTGATTTGGGAAACCATGGAAAACCCAAATCTGGATGCCCGGACGGGGATTCGAACCGCCGTCCTCCCGAATGCGAGGCCAGAACGCTAGCCGTTACACCACCACGCTCTTGATTACTAAACGTTGTCAGGCATAAAATGGATTAAATCTTTCAAAATAGCCGAGAATATTTTTGTAATAGTTGTTTCAACAACCGCCTCTCAGCAGAGATCAAAGTGTGCGCATTATCGCGACAGATCTGTGATTTCCTTACTGGTCGACTATACTGTGTTGTAACCTCTATTAATCTAAACGTCCCGCAGGACAGTGTAATAGGTATGATCTTGGAGTCAAAGGTAACAGCCATTTTAGATTGTTTGCTGATTCATTTTATTTATCGTAAGATGTACAAAAGGTGTGAACAAATGTGCACATCACAAGTTCGTGCAATGTTATGTCTGTAGATTTGATGTTTAGTTCCATTGAATAGCATTGATCGACGCATCGTGTACTTCCGCTATTGTTCCCTTGTAGCCTTGAAGAGGACAGTCAGAAACGATGTGGTGGGTTCCCACGGCGCGTGGTTTTATAGGCCGCGCCACATCAGTCTAAGTGTAGGGATTATCACGCGCCACAGACTAGCCCTCGCCGCCTCCGCACCACCTTGCCTAGTGTCGTTTCAACTACCCAGGCGTTTGATCTTTACCGACTGGGCGACGGATAGAGGCGCGCCATCCCTGCAAGCACAGGCGAGAACAATCCCACGGCCCGATCTTGGTAGCTGGATCGGCCCGGCATGCAAATGTGCGGATAGTGGGAACCCAGCTTAAGGTGGTTACACATTCAAAATTAGTAGAACTGGCTCAGCCTCTTTTTTGTGATAATTAACTGCATCTGCCTTGTCCTGTTCGAATCCGATCGACGGCTCTTCATTCCTGTATGGGGAGATAGAATCCTTGTGACCGCACTGATAGCTTTTCAACTGATGTCTGATCGCACTGAGTTACCCACAGCTTGTTTAGGCTGAAAGAATGTAAGGTTGATTGCTGTGCGCCACGGAGATTTTCTTGATTTCAGGCGTTTGTGTTTTGTTTGTATAATGTCTCGATATTTGGGTAGCTCAGGGTTCTTCAGGGTGTTTTTCCAGACCTTTAGAAGAGCTTCTGATCTTCTTAGTGCTGGAGGCAGGGCCGGCGCTACGATTCTCGAGCCCCGGGTAAGCGATCTTAGGCCCTCTCCCCCCCCCCCCCCGAAAATATTTTTAATTCAAACTTTGTTTTTTTGGATAACTCCCAAAATTTTAAAACAAAAATGTTTAAAATTATTGGTGCAGATTTTAAAATTTGTGTTTGATTTCTATTTATTTAGGCACCCAGGCAGGCGGGTCCCCCTTTGGTGGCCCGGGCCCCGGGTTCTTTTGCCTCTCTTAACCCCCCCCCCCCCCCCCCTAACGCCGGCCCTGGCTGGAGGTGAATTGTTACGGAGAACATACGCTGTTCGTGCTCCGAATGCATCCTGTAATTTTCCGCATTGTCTGATTGAGTTGTACGCCTATCTTCTTCGTGTGGGCACTATTGCTCCATGTGTTGCAGCAGTACCCAGCAACAGAGTGTGGCTGTGTATCTTAGAACATGAGCACTGGCACCCCATGAAGCACCAACAAGCTTTTGAAGAATGTTATTTCCCTTTTTCACTTTAGCAGGCACATTTGAGAGATGCAGAATTGTGTCCAGTGTTATACCCAAATACAGTATTTCGGTGTGTTAAAACATGGCAATTCGGTGTCTGAATTTGACTTCCGGTTTATAGTGTGATTGTTTGCTGTGTTAATAAAATGTCGATATAACTGTTTTCTGAGGATTTAGATTGAGGCACCATTTCTTGAAGTATACATCTGAGGTTTAGAAAAATTACGGATCTGGTTCACCAAACAGATGTCATCAGCGTAAACGAATTTTCTTGAAGATGTTTCCGGTAAATCGTATCTGCACAAACTGACGAAGAGGAGAGCCATTGTTTGTTGATGATTCAGTTATTTATAGACAAGTAAAGAGTTTGGGGATTCAACACGATCTAGTCGTTATTTCAATGTTGTATGATAAATGGGTATTTACTTTAAATTGGTAAAAGTACAAGGTTATCCCCATAGTGAAAAAGAATACATTTGTCCATGTATTCTGGTGTAACAGTACAAAGTAACGTGAATTGCAATCATCGATTTATAAATCGCGATTCTTAGGTCAAATTTTGAAGATTGGTAGTACATATAAAAACTCTCTATCGTCATCTTCTACTGTTGTGATGTACGTAATAGTATCAAGAAAGTGCGAAGCAGTGCTATCCGCTTTCTGATCACTTAATACAGTTGTCGGGCTGAGTTGAACGCTATTATTATAAATGCAAAAGTCACTCTGTATCTCTGACTGTTTGTTACGTGGTCACAACTAAATCGATTTGACAAGGAAATACTATGGATCTTTAGGAAGAACAATAGGATAGCTTTTCGGGATAAATAACGTGTTTTGCCATGAAATTTTGAAAACTAATCTAACGGTGACAACCGGATAGTGTGTTTATGTTATATCACTAACACAGGCCTTGTTCTATTGCAGTCAGTTTGTGGGACACCTTTTTACGTAGCTTTCTATATTTAATTCTAAATCAACGAGTATGAAGTCGCGGATAACAGCTAGTAACTAATAAAAACACGGGTGTTACGTTATGGCAAGTCGTATCAAAACTGACTTGTTTAACGCTGAATTTGTAAATGAATTCACTAAAGAAAAGACTTTCCAGTTTTTCCTCATTGTTAGACATAGGCTGTGGAGGTATTCCAAGGCAACTGAATGACATTGCCGCCACGGTACTATACGAAACCGAGCCCTTCCTTTGAGGGCAGCCGGAGGTGCCTATGCTGCCCATGTAAAAATGATTAACTTCCAGGAATATTTATGGGGAATCTATTCATTATACTAACTTGAAACTTCATCAACATATACAGTGGCTCAGTTTTAAAATTAGGACGGATGGATATTTTGCTATCTTTTCTAGTTTTGTTTAAATAATTTCTTTTTAAACAACCATTCTCTTTAAAAAAGGATATTTTGTTAAATTTCATCTTGACTACTTCACTTATTACGAGGCATGTTTTTTAAGTAAGTACCGTTTTGAAATTAAAAAAAGACGTGCAAATATATCTCAACAATTTTATTTTTACATGAAAGCCTGTACCTTACTCTACCTTTCTACATAATTCCCTTCAATATTGAGGCACTTGTCATAACGTAGTACCAGTTTTTGAAAACCCACCTCATAGAAGTCTGCCGCCTGACTTGTTAACCACTGCATCACAACTGTTTTGACTTCGTTATCGTCTTCAAAACGCTGACCGCCCAGGTGTTTCTTCAAATGCAGGAACAGATGGAAGTCACTGGGCGCCAGATCAGGGCTGTACGGAGGATGATCTAGAGTTTCCCATTGAAAAGATGTGATGAGATCTTTGGTCTGATTAGCCACATGTGGACGGGCATTGTCATGCAGCAAAACGATACCCTTGCTCAACTTGCCACGTCTTTTGTTCTGGATTGAACGGCGCAGATTGTTCAATGTCTCACAATAAGCTACTGCATCGATTGTCTCATTACGAGGAAGAAATTCCACATGCAATACTCTTTTTCTGTCTCAAAAAACTGTGCACATGATTTTCCGGGCAGAAATCGTTTGCTTGAACTTCACTTTTTTGGGTGAATCTGAATGCCGCCAGTCCATGGACTGTTGCTTTGATTCAGGTGTGACTTAGGCCACCCATGTCTCATCGCCCGTAACAATTTGGCTTAAGAAATCATCACCGTCGTTGTGGTACCGCTCAAGGAAAGTCAATACACTGTCTAAACGTTTGGTTTTGTGCACATCCGTTAACATTTTCGGTACCCAACGTGAGCACAATTTTCGGTAATTCAAGTGCTCGGTCACAATGCCATACAAAACACTACGAGAAACATTAGGAAAGTCATCACACAAGGAGGAAATCGTAAAGCGTCTGTTTTCTCTCACCTTATTGTCCACTTTCTGCACCAAACTTTCATTAACGACCGAAGGACGCCCACTCCGTTGTTCATCATGTACATTTGTGTGGCCATTTTTAAATGCTCTCACCCACTTTCTCACCATTCCATCACTCATAATATTTTTTCCGTAAACTGCACAGATCTCACGATGAATATCGATCGGTTTTAGGCTTTTAGCACAAAGAAATCTTATAACAGCCCGTACTTCACAGTCGGCGGGACTCATGATTATCGGAGGCATCTTAAACACTCAGTGAACAACGTAAACAAGGAAGAATTATACTGTAATGGCGTCAGTGCGTAGGCAAGAGATGCAGGTACCCAGTGCGCATGCGCGGAACGCCGACCGTAGCGCTGCAGCCACGGTGTGACAAAACGGTACTTACTTAAAAAATACGCCTCGTACAATAAGGCTGTCTTAAAATGTAATTTTGAAAAGAAAAAAAAAATTATATCGCTATCTTGAGTAATTTTTGAGATAATGTTACTTAAATTTTTTAAAAATTTCTAATTTACTGGAAATGACTTCCAAAGGTTGTCAAATACATTTCCGCACTATAGGATGGCGCTTAGAAAATTAGAAATAACTCCAGTTGTAGGGCGAGTATAACGCTACAGCACAGTTCGTTTGTGTGTTGTCAGAGCGACGAGACATCCAGCACGCGGCGGTGGGCAGCAGCAAGTGTCGGCGGAGACGCACCGCCTTCACCAGTGACCAGCTGCTCGAGCTGGAGAGAGAGTTCCACGCGAAGAAGTACCTCAGTCTCACGGAGCGCTCACAGATAGCGGCTGCCCTCAACCTCTCAGAGGTCCAGGTAACGCAATCACAAAAAAAAAAATTCTTCTGCCTCGTCGTTCTTTACATTACATTACAGAATAAGAGACTTTTTTTTTTTTCAATGGCATTTGGCAACGAAGGCCATACAGCCAGCTCAATGTAATTTTGTAGTTTTATCAGTCTATAAGTCATCATCCAGCATAGATATTGTATTTTCCAATGTATGGACGCCACAGGACGGACAGGACACTCACACAGACACACAACACTTAAACATCCATGCCCGTGGCCGGATTCGAACCGGCGGCTTTCGGCTCGCGGAGCTAGCACTCTAGCCCCTACGCTACCGAGGCCGGCTGAATAACAGACTTCTACGTCCCGTTTTTATACCACGACATGCTCTCTATAGCTACATTCTAGCACGCTCCCTCGCCATAGTAATCTTCTTTTTTTTTTCTTTTTCTTTTGCCCAAAGATATTCATTGTCTTAGACGGTCACTGTTCATAGATATTCCGGCACTCCAATATTCACGTATCATTTATTTTACACACAACTTTAACACATTTGCATCAACAAAGCAAGAATGATATTTAATTTTAAAGAACATATTCATTTTTTTTATTTTTTTTTGTTACTGCTTTACGTCTCTTTTTAACAGCGAGGTCTTTAGAGACGGGAAAGGATGGGGGGCAAGGATGGGGGCAAGGAATGGGAAGGAATTCGGCCATGGCCCTTTTTGAAGGAAGCATCCCGGCATTTGCCTGGAGTGATTTGGGGAAACCATGGAAAACCCAAATCTGGATGCCCGGACGGGGATTCGAACCGCCGTCCTCCCGAATGCGAGGCGAGAACGCTAACCGTTACACCGCCCCGCTCGGTAACATATTCATAAAAAAAAAAAAAATCGTAAGGGACCTTGTCACCTTATTACATTCTTCAGTTAGTAAGAATATACGAGGATAACTATCATTACATCATTCATTATTTTGCATTTAAAGGTTTATTATTTTAATAATAAGTAACCGATATTGCCCTATATATATAAAGGGCCCGCATCACAGGTACAGCCTAGGTGCCTACACACCCTAAATACGACCCTGGACAGTTAATTCTTTACAACATATAAAACTTGGCGGCACAGCTTTCATCTTATGGCGGCACACACCGGTTGCGGACAGTAAGGCGTCCCGCTGGAAGGAGCAAAAAACCCTTGTTCCAGCTTTCATTTCCACCTTACAGTGACAAAAGACGGCATTATTTTGTCACCTCGGTATAGGAAATACAACAGAAGGTTACTTACAATTAAACCAATGGAAGGCATGTTATGATATTGAACATTAAATATACACACCGATGAGCCAAAACATTATTAACTGAATGCCGTCAGGTGACGTCGAGGGTACGTCATGCGATAAGCAAAGTAAATAAGCGAAGCAGAGACGCTTATGGGGAGTCATTTCAGCGACTAACTGATAAATCCACTATAATAATAATTCCGTGTGGTCGTAATGACCAGGTGACAGGGTTTCTACTGGCTGCGCTTTTCGCCCCTGTCGCACAGTGGTCCGGAATTGGAATATAGTGGACATTCGAATTAAAAAAAATTGCTTTAGATAGCTTTTGCTATGCTGATCAAATATTGTTATGTTCAATTTTTGATAGAAATGAGTGCTTCACACTTAAAATAAAAAAATGTATGGGTGGAAATCTATTTTTTTTTTCACGGCCATATATCAAAGTGTCAAAGTCAAACCATATGCAATCATAAGTACCTATCCTACTTAATATTAGAACATAAAAATTTCTTATGTATCCTTGCCGCTTTTACAACAGGGTGCGAGTGAATTTCGGGATAAAATATAACAAACATTCGAACTAAAGTCATAATATCGATCCAAAAAAATTACTTTAGGTAATATTTGCTGTGCTGATCAAAAATTATTATGTTTAATTTTTGAAAAAAATGAGTCCTTCATACTTAAAATAAAAAATGTATGGGTGGAAATCTGTTTTTTTTTTTTTAACGGCCCTATATCAAAGTGTCAAAGTCAAACCTTATGCAATCATAAGTACCTATCCTACTTTATATTACAACATAAAAATTTCTTATGTATCCTTGCCACTTTTACAACAGGGTGCGAGTGAATTTCGGCAGTAAAATATAACGAACATTCGAACTAAAGTCATAATATCGATCCAAAAAAATTACTTTAGGTAGCATTTGCTGTGCTGATCAAAAATTGTTATATTTAATTTTTGATAAAAATGCGTCCTTCATACTTAAAATAAAAAATATATGTGTGGAAATCTGTTTTATTTGTTTTTTAACGGCCCTATATCAAAGTGTCAAAGTCAAACCTTATGCAATCATAAGTACCTATCCTACTTTATATTACAACATAAAAATTTCTTGGATATCCTTGCCGCTTTGACTACAGGGTGCAAGTGAATTTCATGGTTAAAAAATATTGGCATTCTTACAAAAGTCATAACATGGATCCAAAAAAATTGAACATTGTAATTTTTGATCAGCACAGCAAATAATACCTAAAGAAATTTTTTTGTATTATTATTATTCGAATGTTCGTTATATTTTATCCCCGAAATTCACTTGCGCCCTGTTGTCAAAGCGGCAAGGATACGCAAGAAATTTTTATGTTTTAATATTAAGTAGGATAGGTACTTATGATTGCATAAGGTTTGATTTTGACACTTTTATACAGGGCCGTGAAAAAAAAAAAAACAGATTTCCACCCATACATTTTTTTTTATTTTAAGTGTGAAAGACTCATTTTTTATCAAAAACTGAACATAACAATGTTTGATCAGCACAGCAAATGCTACCTACAGCAATTTTTTTGGATCGATATTATGACTTTAGTTCGAATGTTTGTTATATTTTATCGCCGAAATTCACTTGCGCCCTGTTGTCAAAGCGGCTAGGATACGCAAGTAATTTTTATGTTGTAATATTAAGTAGGATAGGTAGTTATGATTGCATAAGGTTTGACTTTGACACTTTGATATAGGGCCGTTAAAAAAAAAAAACAGATTTCCACACATACATTTTTTATTTTAAGTATGAAGGACGCATTTTTATCAAAAATTAAACATAACAATTTTTGATCAGCACAGCAAATGCTACCTAAAGTAATTTTTTTGGATCGATATTATGACTTTAGTTCGAATGTTTGTTATATTTTCTCGCCGAAACTCACTTGCGCCCTGTTGTCAAAGCGGCAAGGATACGCAAGTAATTTTTATGTTGTAATATTAAGTAGAATAGGTACTTATGATTGCATAAGGTTTGACTTTGACACTTTAATATAGGCCGTGAAAAAAATAGATTTCCACCCATTACTATTTTTTTATTTTAAGTGTGAAGCAATCATGTCTATCAAAAATTGAACATAACAATTTTTGATCAGCATAACAAATGCTATCTAAAGCAATTTTTTTGGATTTGAATGTCCACTATATTCCAATTCCGGACCACTGTGTGTCGTAGCCGCCTTAACATCATCCGATAGTCCTATCGGACTGTGCACAAACTACGTGGCTCGGTCCAGGGGGGATTCCGAGCTAGGCCACGTAGCTTTACTTTCATAACATTTTTCACAGTTAAATTGAGGAACTGAACTCACAACAGCATGTGAATATTTATTTCCCTCAGTTAATTATCTCCGTATGTAATTTACAATAGTCTGACAAGAGAAAACAGGAATCACAAGTGAAAAAAGCTACGTGCTACGTGGGGGGGGGGGGGGGGGGGGGGTTAGAGGCAAAAGTCACGTAGGGCTACGTGGGGGGGAGAGGGGGGGTTCACAGGAGGCCAAAATGGAACTACGTGGTTTATGCACGCTCCCTATCGGGTGCAGGGGACCTACAGTTTAAGTTGGATTTAGAACCACTGAAGCGATCTGGCGTACTTCACATTACACAGCAAGCTGTGATAGAGGTGAAGGTAGAGTTAATGGTATTGAAAATTCCCACCGAGACAAGGATTCGAGCCGGGGACCTTCTGATCCCCAGTGAGACATCTTAACCACTGAGCTATCAGACCGCGTAAATCGACTGACATAAGTAGTTTGAGAAAGGGTGGATTTTTATGGCCCGTGTCTGGGAACGAGCATCTCGGAAACAGCGAGGCTGGTCTGTTGTTCGCGTGCAACTGTAGTGAAACCACGAGTAGACGACAAGGTAGTGGCCATCACAGTGCGTGGACGTCCTAAAGTTTGATGTTGACAGCGAGATTTGCGTGTATTCATCTGTGAGCTGTCACCCCGTGAAATCGGCACGAGTCAACGAGATGACGCGATAGGCGCATTAGACCACAGTAGAAAGGGGCACTATACCTCATCTCAGGCAGCAAATACCCGTTGGTTCTAGCAATGTACTCGAGATCAATACGAAATTTAATCTTTAGTGAGAATTCCCTGTTGGTCATCATTTGTTCAGGAGGTATTAGGAACAGAAGCAGTATGATAAAGTGAAGACACAGTGACGATGACATGCAATTGTATTCCCAATTACAGTCTTTTGGTTAATGTGTCAGGCACTCTAATGCTTTTAACCACATTTACAACAATTATTATTATTACCGATCGTGGTGGGTGAACGGTTAACGTTCTGGCCTCGCATTCGGGAGGACGCGGGTTCGAATTCCCGTCCGGGAATCCTGATTTGGGTTTTCCAAATCACTCCAGGCTAATGCCGGAATGCTTCCTTCAAAAAGGCCATGGCTGAATTCCTTCCAGTTCCTTGTCCCCAGTCCCATCCCGGCTCTAATGATGAGGCGTAAAGCAATAAGTAAAAATAAATACAACAATTATTCAATTCATTTAAAGCATTTCCACACATCAAAACACCATACGTTCGGAAAATAGTTATATATATTTGCAACCACTAACCTGGCCTCTTTTTTAAACACAAATTTAGCTAATTACTAGTATAGTAATCCATGGGAATTTGGTCTTAGAGGCCTTATAGTCCATTCCCCGTTTTTGTGTAATTTTCCTCGCAAGAAAATTGATCAAAATCATGATTAAGGCATCCCCATGCACTGGAAGGATGTCACCAAAAAGAAAAAGTATAGAAATCTTAGCTAATTACCCACTTATGTATACCTAAAATACATATCACGGTACTTTCAAGGTTTAGTTTACAATTTCTCATTTTCATATCATTGTTCAGCCGTTTCCTCAAATCTCAACATAAAATCATTCCTTATTCCAATCAGCATGCATGTAATGATTACTTTTTGGTAGTTTGATTTTAACTTACTAATCATACTGTACTGGTTGCTAAGGCTCTTGCTTTGATTACAACTATTTATGATTTTAACCTACATCACATATCAAGCGATAAATGAAAAGAGTTCACAATATTTATTAGTCAATAGAATCTAGATAATTCACAAACAATAGATTTGTTTTTCCATAAAGTTCGCCTTAACTGGATTAACAAAATAGTCTGGACGAAATCTGGATGCCCAAACGGGGATTCGAAATCACGTCCTCCCGAATGCGAGACCAGAGCGTTACCGCTCACTCGCCACGATCTGTCTGTTTGTTTAACATTAGCTCAATTTATAAGCTGAGTGATCATTCCAATTGATAGTCAAAATGTCGTCCTCTGATATTTTTTTCTGGTAAAAAAAAAAAAAAAACTCGTCGGTTGAAACAGAATATTTCGAGTATCTTAATAACTGGAACAACGTTTGTGGCAATTCGGTCTATTCCTTATAAGTGGGATGTTTTTGTTGTTACACTGGATTTTTTTGTGAAAAAATTATGAAATGAAGACCAATACCCGATCAGAGAATCGTGATGGCGCCATTCTACTCCAAGAGCTTCTGTTTGTGTGCAGATGACTGCAGTGAATGTTGCTATGTATGGTGTTATGTATATGAAGATAGAAAAAGAGAGAAATTAAGAATCCGTTGCCAGATCATTCAGGCCTATTCTTCCGACGTACACCAAGAGCTTAACAACTTTTAAGTCTGTATCCGGTGAACGATTCACTAATTCCATACGAACTGTGAAAAAGTTTTGGACCCAGGACTTTGGTAGACAACCTGCTGAATAAGAATCGTACACCATCACCTTTCCTACCCTGCTCGCCAAGTCCTACCGCCTGGGTCACAACCACCTAATCCATATGGAGTCATTTTGTTGTGTTTTAGTGAAGTAGTTCCAAATTGTCCAATTTTGTTTCTCCGTGAAGTGTATATTAGAGGTGTTTTTGAAACGCTCAAATTTACGAGGTTTTACTTATAAGCAGACAATATTATTATACAGTAAATACGAGGGCTGTCCAGAAAGTAACAGACGTTTTGACCTGGCGCAACAATGGGTGCTCCTAGCGCCGCCATCTTGGCGTCAGACTGTTCATACATTCAGTACGCAACCAGCCGTGGTAGTTTGGACATCGTTCCTATCGTACTTTGAATACAGTAGAGTGTTAAAATGAGCGCTGCAATTAAAAATCCCGCCAGTTGTGAAGTGCGAGCTGTAATACGGTTTTTGTTGGCGAAAAAATCACAAACCAATTGAAAATTTATCGCCAGATTTGTGATGTGTACGGCCAAGGAATAATCAGTGAAAGCCGAGTGAGGCAATGGTGCATTGATTTTAAAAATGGTCGAACCAATGTTCACGATGAGGACCGCATGGGTAGGCCTACTGTTGTGAGTGATGAACTGGTGGTGAAAATCAACGAAAAAGCCGTGAAAATCGTCGTTTTCACGATTACGGAGCTTTCAGAACATTTGCCCCAAATTTTCACGGAGTTTAGTTTATGAGATTGTGGTTGGTAAACTTGGTTACCACAAATTTTGTGCCAGGTGGATTCCGAAAAATCTTAACAGAAGACCACAAAAAAACAGAGACTTGCTGCAGCACTGACGTTTCTGGAAGACTACGCCAAAACTGGAAACCAAGTTATCGATTGTATCGTAACTGGCGACGAGACTTGGGTAAGCACGTCACCTGTGAAACAAAACGGCAGTCTATGGAATGGGGACACACGCATTCGCCCAAGAAACCGAGGAAGTGTCTGCAAACGCTGTCAGCAGGAAAAATTATGGCTACTGTGTTTTGGGATGCTGAGGGTGTGATTCTCGTTGAATTTCTTGAACGTGGCCAAAACAATCACTTCAGAAAGGTATTGCGAAACACTCAGAACATTAAGACGCGCGAAACAAAACAAGCGTCGGGGAAAACTCAGTGAGAAAGTTTTGTTTCTCCACGACAACGCTCGTCCACACACGGCCAATCGTACCCAAGAGCTCTTGGATGGTTTTGGATGGGAAGTTTTCAATCACCCGCCGTACAGCCCGGATTTGGCACCGAGCGACTACCACCTGTTCCCGGCGATGAAGACGTGGCTCGCAACACAACGGTTTGAAACTGACGCTCAACTGCATGCCGGTGTAAACCAGTGGTTGAAGTCTCAGGCGGCAAATTTCTACAGAGAGGCTATCGAAAAGCTTGTACCACATTATGATAAGTGCCTTAATTTAAACGGCGATTATGTTGAAAAATAGCCTAAGAGTTTACCTCTAAAATGTATATAATAAAAATCGTTTTTTCAACTTTGTTTATTTTTTATTACAAAACGTCTGTTACTATCTGGACAGCCCTCGTACACTGATGATAAACGGATTTACTAACATAAACATACAATTTGTTAAGGCGTGTCACTCTCTTCCCCCCCCCCCTCCCCCCCCCCCCCTCCCCCGACTTTACGCCTTGTCAACGTCGAGAACATCTGAGCGGGAGAGAACCGTAAGTAAGGAACAGGTAGCAATTCAGCCATGGCCTTTTGGAGGAACCATCCAGGAATTCGCCTGGAGTGATTCCGGAAAAAAACATGGAAAACCGATATCTGAATTGCAGGTCGGGGATTCGATCTTGCGCCCTTCGGAATGTGAGGCAGCGATTCTTTCGAATCCTCGCCAGGGAGAAACCAAGAGTCAAAAATATAGTTTGTTCTTAAAAACACAGATACACTCATATATTTAGTGTTGAACAGGTTGAAACATTGATAAACTCTGACAAAGGTTAAAGTATTGTACTGTATATATACATAAAATAATTATAAATTTTTACTACTACATTAAACGATGATAGTTTTAACCCCTATTTCGTATGAAACTTCAGTCTTTAGTATAACTGGTTAATTGTAGTCAATAAAGTGTTCACCATCCTATTCGTCGCTACAGCTTTATAGATAATATAGTTTACAAAAACTGGGCGAGCTTTTGTTTAGAAACGTTGTTTTAAAGGTTATAAATCAAAATTCCGTCTGGAAACAACTGTTGATGTTACTGTTTTCTTTATTTCCGTACGCGTTTCGGCCCTTATGGTGTGGGGCATCATCAGTGGAGCTAGGGGTGATGGTATTTACATGGCGATCTGGAAACAGCACTTTATGCATCTTACAGATCTTCTATTCACAATTATAAAAACTGTTTTATCTGTAAGATGCATAAAGTTCTGTTCCAGATCGCCATGTAAATACCATCACCCTAGCTCCACCGATGATTGCCCCCACAACCATAAGGGCGAAACGCGTATGAAAATAAAGAAAAACAGTAACATCAACAGTTGTTCCCGACGGAATTTTGATTTATAATCTATTAACCAACAACTGCGGAAGATGGCCTACAACCAGATTTGCGTTGGTTTAATGGTTTACATGAAAGCCTGGAAGACCATCTAAGGAGATGGAAGAAGATCGTACAGGCCACTGGTCCTAATTACTGGAAAGGAATATGACGATGATGATTCACATTTATTTATGCGAATTAGAACAAACCGGAATCTCTTAAAGTCAGAGAATCTCAAGAATAGCAGGAAAAGATTTTCTGAACGATTAGAAACTGTAATTAAAAAAAAAAAAAAAAAGTTTCGAGGATGACTTCACGAAGGTTTGATATGCCTGCAAGGGGAGTTGCCCTACCGATTGAGCTTCACAAAGCCGCTTGGACCTTTTGTATTCACCAAACTCACAGTAGATACAGCAGAAACATGCTGGCACACCCAGATAAAATTAGTCGATATCAAGTTATCAGGGTCGTTTTAAAGCGAATTTCGAACCACCATTTCCATCCTCCCAACTTCGACCCTCGTCGTCATATTACACTTGCTATTCTCGACATATACGCATCCAGAAGTCGCGACTGCACGATCAGAAGTCAAGCGATACTGCTAACATAAGGCAGGATGCTATCGGCCATTCACTGTCACAAATACCAAACACTCAACGCATCGCAACTCCTCACTACGCACCATACATTAAGCATCTGAATGGCTTCCAGTGGGAACATAAACACGTGGAACATGACAGGAAGAAGTCAATTAATTTCGTTCCAATATAGTTATCACATGGTATTAGGTGCGTTTCAAAACAAAAACGCCTTTAATTAAGCTATAATTACTAAGCATCAGTAAACAATCATAGATTACTGCATTCACTTTGATTAGGCGAAGAGAATGTTAATTAATTAAGGGTAGGTGCTATTTGCTAAGCATGTTTGACAATATAATCTGTTTTATCCAGTTTAAAACAATGTAAACATATCCAATCTAACCTATAACAGCTTTCTAAAATTGTCTTCATTTTAACATTAACTAATTTAAGTACCATTTAATCGTTTGACTTCATTTAAACAATAATTTATTGATTATGTTTAAATTCACCGACAGTAAAAATCGACTAACATACACTGGTGGAAATTAAAAATGCAACACCCAGACATGAATGGTGGAATTTGAGGAAACTTTGTAGACATATCCAGGGCCATACCCAGAAGACATGATAACAAATTGAATGGATCAGGCTAAGTTTATTACCTTCAATAGAGTTGTCAGTAAGAACCTTGAGCATTCTTGGATCCTTGTCAGCATTAAATCAATAAGTGTTCGAATGTTCTTAGGGTATGTCTCTCTACGCCTGCATGTCTTGTAGTCATTTGTT